>CM062922.1:73298098-73923098 GCA_031878705.1 Tapirus indicus | reverse complement strand
ATATGCCTAATTAAGACCTATTGTGGTGGTAGGTAGACGTGTTGGTGATGCATGAACTATTTGAGACATCAACAAAAACAGATCACACATTTGCTAAAGACAAGACTATGTTCCATAGGCAGAATTTTTAGGTTGGAATGCATATATTTTTTAGAATAATACCCAAGCACAGAGTGTAACCACCTTGTTTTCAAATGCTAGTAGGAGATAACAGCATGCTGCCCCTGCAGTGACTCTGGCATCAAAGTGACAGATGGCTCAGTCCAGGACTATGACTCCCTGGCATAGGCTGCTGCCTTCCTGGCATAGTAACTTCTCCAATGCAGTGGGAACTGTCCCAAGGAAAAGCTTATGATGAAATGGAGCAGCGGAAGGTGTTACCTTTGCTACTGCTGGTTTGTAAGGGAAAATCCAGACAAGTCACATTCACCAGGGAAGTTATTCTGGGGACTGAAGAGGAAACCAAAGAGACAGAAGCAAAGAGGAAAGGGGTGCATGTCTTTGATCAGGGACCAATGATACTGAAAGCTGGGCTGCGTGGCCAGGAAGCATTTACTAAACAGGCAAATCCATTGTCATGTGTGCTTTGATGGAAAATGCAGAGCCACGGCATAGGAGTGTAGGGTGGTGCTGACTTTAGTTCAGCTTCTCCTAAACCAAATTGATTTCCTGCCTTTGGTTCCTAGAGAGAAACTCCTGGTTCAGTTATTCAAACTGAAAAAATATCCCCTGAAGGAATAGGGGATGAGAAATGAGGGTGTGTTGAAAGGTAACAAGAATGGGGCTCACAATGCAGATATTTTAGAATCAGGCCCATGTACCTGGCATAGGATGAGAATCATGATGGGAAGACAAGCTTCACTTGACTACAACCCAAAAGCCAGAGGAGGTTAGTTCAACCTATTCATCTCTTCAGTCTGGCACCACCGTCTGCTTTGAGCCAAACTTGCTGTGGGACACAGTGGTTGGTACATCAGTTGATATGTACCTGTCTGCCCATAGTTAATGGGAGGGAATTTGCAGCTAAAAGCATATTCTTAAATTTCAGTCACCCATATCAGGTGGCCTTCTGCTCCACCAAATCTCTGGACAGAGGGAAATCTTGAACTTGTAAAAATGACGGGGGAATGTCCATTCACTTAACCACATAGGAAGAGCCTGGTTCTCTCATCTCCAGGTTGGATCTGTGATGATGGGTAGACTTCTGAGCCAGTGGGGCTGCAGCAAGAATGACAGAGAGAATGACTTTCCCTACACAGTCAGCAGGATGAAATTTCCCTGGCATCGGGGGAGGGATTTAGGAAAGAAAGGGGGAGAGGAAAGAAAGTGGGAAAGGAAAATCAGAGGAGTGTATAAGTAGGGAGATGTGTTTGCAGGTGGAACCTGGAATTTTCTAGTGTATGCAGCTGTAGCCACTCTGTAATCACTTAAAGATTTGATTACTCTTTGCTATGGACTGAATGTGTCCCTCCAAAATTCGTTACTGAAACCTAATCCCCAGTGTGATGGTATTAGTTGATGAGGCCTTTGGGGGGTGATAGTTATGAGGGTGGAGCCCTCATGAATGGGATCAGTGTCCTTATAAAAGAGATGACAGAGAGCTCCTTGCTCCTTCTGTCATGTGAGGATACGATGAGAAAATGGCCATCTGCAACCTAGAAGATGGCCCTCACTAGAACTCCACCATGCTGGCATCCTGATCTCAGACTTCCAGCCTTCAGAACTAAGAAATAAATTTTTGTTGTTTATAAGCCACCCAGTCTATGGTATTCTGTTATAGCAGCCAAAATTGACTGTGACACTCATGATGCCAACATATAACAGTGACTATCTGTGCTGGCAGGACAATCAAATGATTGGGGGGAGGGTGCCAGGTATTTTTACTTTTCTATATGTTCTAGTAATTCTACAATAAATACGCATTAGTTATATAAGTAAGTAAATAAAGACCCCAAAATAACTTGTACTGAGTGGTAGCTCTAAAGAACAAAAACAACCAGTGAACAGTTGTCTATACCTTTTGGGCCTTAGAAGAATATATGAGAAGACCTCATTCCCCTCTTCCCACCCCCCACTACCTACTAGCACCCTGTTTCCAGTCAGTTCTCAAAGAGCGCATTTGTGCAAACAGGAGAGTGGAAAGGATAGTTTATGGATCTCATTTCAATTTTATATGAGGTTCCTGTTCACATGAGGCACTAGCACACATTGCGACTAGAATGATCTAACATACAAGAGGATCTGTTAATACATGGCATGTTCCAAGCCGTTTGGAATGTTTCAGAATGTCTTTCTGTCTCCTCTTTGTTTCAGTGAATGAAATCTTTGTTACAGTACAGGTGTGTTCCGGAGATGGTCATCCCCGAAGAGGACAAGCACTGTGCCAGAAACCAGTGGAAGCATTTTGCTTAGACATCTTAACACAATTTTACAATTATTTACTAGGTAACATCCTTGAGTAACGTGAAATATGATTGTCTTCCAGTGTCAAGTAAGGACCTAGGCAGCCTTGCCGGCAGCCTGGTCCAAACCATGCAGCAAGCACATGAGGAGACGGCAGTAGAGCTTGTGAAGGGTTTCTGCTATGAAAGATCAATATGCTTATGTGTACTGCACATATGTTAATCTTGACTTAGTTTTAAAAGAATAAATTCAGAGATAAAGCACTATAGTTTGCATCTATTATTTGTGTATTATAAACTTCTTTTTCATTTTATGGTGCCTTGAAGCATCAAAAGATGTTGATGAAAACATGATTTCTTATACCATCTAAGAAATCTAATCTGTGGAAAATTAAACTAGCTGTTTCCTCCTGAGGCTCTTTTTGGATATTATAGATGCATGATTCTTATTTGAAATGAAAAAGAAAAAAGTTTTCTAGAACCCACCAAATCCTAGGTTTTATGACTGTTTTGATTCAACTTCTTTTAGGAAAACAACATTGCCATTGCTTCAAATTAACAAATAGGTGAATTCATTAAAAATCTTCTATTAAGTGAAGGAAAATTGTTTCTCCCTTAGAAACAAATAACTGTAGCATAAATCACTGTGCTTTTTGTCTCACTCACCAGAGGTTGAGAGAAGGAAACACTATCCCTTTTCCATTCTCTCAGGTAGCAGCTTGAATCTTTCCATTCTTATCAAGACCACAGAGAAAGACTTCACTCCAGAAGATTCTGAGAGAATCAGTATTGAAGAACTCCTTAGAGACTGAAGATTCATCATCGTCAGCTAATGGAAAACTCATTTGATCTTTTAGAAATGTGTATTTATTCTCTTTTGACTCTTCTGCTCCAGTGGGCAATTTGGAGCAAAAGACAACCAGACATCTAAGAGAACAAGGAATGGTACAAATCCATGCATTAAGACATTGCTTTGATCTGGCTTTACAAATGATTTACCATTCCATTCGACTTTTCCTATGGGAAATTGGAAAAATGCTTCCACTGGCTTCTGGCACAGTGCTTATTCCCTTCAAGGACAACCATCTCAGAACACACCGGCACTGTAGCAAAGATTTTGTTCACTGGAACAAAGGGGAGGCGGAAAGACATTCTGAAACATTCCAAATGACTTGGAACATGCCATGTATTAACAGACTCTCTTGCATGTTAGATCATTCTAATCACAATGTCTACTAATGCCTTTTGTGAACAGGAACCTTTGTAACTTTAGCAAGGGGAAGTAATGACACCAACAGCTTTTACTGGACCTCAAAAATATATAATCGTCAGTAGCCTGACAATTTTTTTTACATCAATAAAAAATGGATAATTTTTGTAAATAAATACAGGAAACTGCTTTTACATTTATCTGCAAAATGAGGATCAAAACAAGCAGAGATATGCAAAACTTTTTTTGGAGCTGGACTTTTAACTTTGTGTACAAAGGTCATGCAAAACAAAGCAAGCTCAAAGCAAAATGAATATAAAACAAAGCAATGCAAATTTCTAGTTAAGGAGTTGTCAAAGACTATGAAAGGTCTGAGATTTTACTCTGCTTACAAGCTAACAAGTTAGCCTGCACAGTTCCATAGATGCTGGTGGAAGACATGAGGCTCCTGGGTCAGAGATGAAGACCAACCTATTACTCACAGCAATAGCAGTAGCCAGAGTATCTGCATCTTTGTGCTGATTCTCTGAGGCCTTATTTCCACAGGGTGATGCGAAGAGAGCCAAATGACACCAGCACATACAGTGGGTTGCATTATAGGAAAGAAATTCTGATCTTTGGGCACGTGAATCTTTTTATGAAGGGCAGTAAGCATGTTTTCCCTTTGCTTTTGAGTTAGACATTACTTTTGTTATACTGAAAAGTAGTCATGCCTGCCTTTTGCTTCAGAGCATTATATCTATCATACAAGGCTGTGAGCAAAACTTCTCTTAGCTCTGGAGGGAGACATTATCTCTACCTTCCAAGGCTGTTTGCTAGATAAACATCCATGAAATAATAATCTATAACAAAGAGCAGCCAGTGACTTATTTGCAACATGTATAGAAATGTGAGAGACCCTTGGAGAACTGTTTCCCAGTAGAAGTATTTGTGACATTGGATTCTAGTCTTAGCCATTAGCAGTTGATTTCAGACAATCAAGCATTCATTTATTCTCAGTGAGTCATTCATCCATTCAGTCAATGAGTCGGTCAATCATTTAATAAACATTTAGTGAATGCTTGCCTTGTACTGGGTACTGTGTAAGGAAACAGAGAAACAATGAAGTTGGGTACATATCCTTGACGAGATTACATACTAGTGAAAGAAATAGTAATTAAAAAGATGATATTAATAATAATATTCAACAGAGCCAATGCTCTATGTTCACCACAGTTTCTTCTCCTGGGAACACATAAAAACTACATTTTCAGCCTTCCTTGTACTTGTCATTAGGCTGGGGACATGTGTCTTAGTTTTGGTCAATTGGATATGAGCATAAGTGCTGTAAGCTAGTGGCAGATCAGGTCCATCAAAACATCCCATCGGACCCGGAAGCTTTCTCTTCCTTGGCCGAGGCATCCATGGAAGGCTGCCAGAGCCACATCAGATTTGCATGAGTAAGAGATAAACCTTTATTATCTCCTGTTTACAAGTGAGGAAACAGAACCACAATATAATGTACTAAATATGATAATAGAGATATATTAGTTCCAGTACCATGGACAAACTCAGGGCACGAATGCTGACATTTATTTTATTTACAGCTCAGTACAGGATCTGGAAGAAGGAATATGTTTGTCTTTCAAGTCAAAAAGGAGATTGTTTTGGTAATTAAGGGCATAGAGTCAAGGGAAATGCTTTTTAAATGTTTAGTTATTTTTTTAAGATACGAGATGTTTGGGGGCTGGCCCCATGGCCAAGTGGTTAAAAGTTCAGCACACTCCACTTTGCTGGCCTGGGTTCACAGGTTTGGATCCCAGGCATGGACCTACACCACTTGTCAGCCATGCTGTGGTCATGTCCCACATGCAAAAAACAGAGGAAGATTGGCACAGATGTTAGCTCAGGGCAAATCCTTCTCAACAGGAAAAAAAAAAAAAATGAAAAGAAATGTTTAGACATGATCATAGGTGAAGGAAATAAATCAATGAAGAGAGAGAAGATAAAGTTATGGAAAGAAAGGTCTTCAAAAGAGGGTAGAATAAGGTCTGGAAGAGCTAGTAAGCAGGTGGGAAAATAGCCTCTTCTTACCAACCCTATGTAAACAAGGAAGAATAGCATTTGAGTGATGGCTTTGGGGAAAGCTAGCTTTATTTAAGGCAAAGGAGGTGGAGACAGCATTAAGAGAGGAGATTAAGATGCAGACTCCTGGCATTGACAGAAAAAATAGCATGTATTTTCTCTCTATTTTGTACTAAACACTTAATTGGAACATTCACAAATATCTCACTTAATCCATTCAGTACTGGAAGGTAGCTATTGATATCACTAGTATCTCCTAGATGAAGTAACTGAGACTCCTAGAGGTGAAGTAATTGTTGTATAGCTAGTAAAGTGGCAGAGCCAGGGTTTAGATCTGATCCGTCTGACTCCATGCTTCCTCTACAGTAGAATAATATGATAGGAGATAGCTAAGGAACTAATTACGTCAGTACTCCTGGAGAATTTAACTCAAGTTGCTTGTCAATGACCTTCATGTCACACTACTTATGCCTGGGGGTAGTAATCTGCCAGTGGCTGTGCACTCAATATCCCTATGTAGGCACCAAAAGAGTTTTAACAAGGTTTGAAAATGAAACAAGTCAATCAACTGGTTGTTGTAGAGAAGTCAACTTACCAGTTTTTACCAATTTGGGTTCATAATATTAAGCAATTTGAATGGTGGTTTGTTTAGTTATCACTCAGTTACAACTTCCCCAAGTGAAAGCCAATACAGAGGGAATTAAAAGGTGACACCAAACCTTCAATATCTCAGCAGTTGCATTGCCTTACTATTCTTTCTAGAACTATCCTAGTTCCTTTGAAGAAGTGAGTGTATACTACATGACTATGAGAGAGATTTATCAGTCATGGGCATGAGGCTGAATTAAAATTTTGGAAAACATTTATTATCTTGACTTATTAAAATAACCTTCAAGATCTGAAGTAATAGATCCAAAACCGTATTTGTTCAAATAGGTTTTATTTTCTAAACCTAAGAAATACGTTAGTTCACAGTTAATTCCAGAAATAACACGTAAAGTAAGCCTTCAGAATGGAATGAAATTAATATTGAAGTGACATTTGCACCCATGCTGGGAAGCTGGAAGGATGATGATAGAAGAGGTTTGGTACAGATTTCCTGGAAGGTACCTCGAGCATCATAATGAACACTATTCAGCAATAGAAAGGGATAAGAGATGATGAGGTAAAGTAAATGGACAGGATTTATAACATGGGCATGGTTGATGCTCTCCTTTCTCTACCTTAGGAGCAGTTTATCTTCTCACCACAAAGCACTGCTTGCTCACTTCATGTTTTCAGTTTTGATGAGACTCAGGATAACATGGCCCATCTAGTCTGGCATTGTGCATTCCCACAGCTGCCCAATAAAGGAACCATTTCTGCTCCCAGGAACACATTTTCCCTGAAGAGTTCTCTGGGTTGGCAACATGACTGAAAATGGCTTAAAAAGCGTTTATACGTTTTGTGGCTTAGAGACAGGATCTACATGCCAAGTGCAAGCTCTTGATTGAAAAAGGCCAGATTCCTCTTTGAATCCTAAGCAATCTCTCAAAGGGATTTACCCAGGTGTTTTGGGGATTGTGCAGCTTCACTATAAAGAGGCAGAGAGTCTGAGAGCCTTCTTTGTTTCAACATCTGCCTTCCTGTGTGGTCCAAGTGTACTAGTCTGTTCTTAGTTTTTTCAACTTCAGTTTTGCTTCCTGGAATTGGAGTTCTGATGCTTGCTTGGTTAACTTCCTGTTGACTGATTGGGACAGTGTTCTAGAAATGTGCTACATCCTTCGACCTTGCCTGCGGTTCTAATTCTGAGCTTCACCTGGCTCTCCCAGGGTGTGTCACAGGTTCCATTTCCTACTTCTGGCACTCATTTAAAATCTCTGATAATTCATCATCACAAACATGTTCAAGAACCTACTAGGTCTCTGCTAATCTCTGCAGGGCATCCAAAACATCTGAATAAAACAGTTCTTTTAGAATTTTTAGCAATAAGCTTATAATTAGAAATTAAGTAAATCTGCTTTGAGAGCTACAGTCTAATACACTTTCTAGCATTCCAACAATCTCTCTCTCTCTCTTTTTTTTTTTTTTTGTGAGGAAGACCAGCCCTGAGCTAACATCCGTTGCCAGTCCTCCTCTTTTTGCTGAGGAAGACTGGCCCTGGGCTCACATCCGTGCCCGTCTTCCTCTACTTTATATGGGACGCTGCCACAGCGTGGCTGACAAGCAGTGCATCGGCAGGCACCTGGGATCCGAACCTGCGAACCCTGGGCTGCCAAAGTGTGAACTAAACTGCTGCACCACTGGGCTGGCCCCCCTATCAATCTGTTAAACACTTACAATAACTGGTAGCATTCTTTTATTAACTCTATAGTATAGAGTAACAATAAAGACTTGGAGATGTCCAGCCTCATCTATGGCCACTGGGCCCCTACATTCTATATTCCAACCATGATGATCTCCTTCCGGCTCCTCAAACAGGCAGTACTTTCCCACCTCTAGGTTTTATTTCATTTATCTTAAGAGATTTCTTTCTCTAGAAAGACTTTCCTGACCATCTATCTTCCAGATCTGATTTTGGCCCCACTCATTTTTTATATGACCCCACACTGCCCCCATCACAGACTTTATCACTGTATTATGATTGTTTGATTTATTTTATGCCTCCCTCATGACTCATAAGCTCCACGAGAGCAATGCTCACTTCAGATTTACTCTTTGCATCATGCCTCCTGTCACAGCTAATGCCCATCATTGGTAAGTTCGTTCAATATTGGGCTATAGGGTACATGTATGAGAAGACCTGTGTCTGAGCCCAGGTCTTACTACTTGTTGACTCTGTGAATGATAGTTTCCTCATCAGTAATAGTGTTGAAGATAATACCTCGCTCTGAGTGTTGTGGCCAGGATCAGATGAGATAGTATAGGTGAAAGTGCTTTGTAATCTAAAAAGATGTTAATTATTACTCAGTCTTCTTAATTGTGTCTGTATTCCATGTGCAGTAGAAATTGCTGCATTTTATCTTGCTTTTACGACTTGCTTGAGATTCTTTCACATGCAAATATTTTTTTTCTTCTCCAAGGAAATTATAAGCAATATAAAATTTCATTTTTTTTCTTTTGCAACAATGCCCGTCACCCCAAGAAAGTTATAGAAAATTTAAGGCAGAGATTTTTGTGACCTATCAATTCTTTTTTTTATGATTTCCAGATCAGCAAATATTCAACCAAACTGTATTTTCATTCTAAGAAATAATGTTTAACACAATTAATACTATAAACAAATAGAAAATTATTACTTACATTTATATCGAAATTAGATATTCTGATTCCAGATCCATTGATGTTTCACCTCTGCTTTGTGATCCAATAAAAAATCAACCATGTAGATTACTTGATTTTAATATTGGAGTTTTCATGTATAGTAATAAAATGCATTTTTTAAAAAGTAAATATGGAATTTATTTCTTAATAAGTATCTATTTATTAATATTAAAGGCATTTTGGAAGAGAGAACATATTGAGTTAATTATAGGTTTTGGCTATGGAAAGTAGCTTGGATCAGATCAAACCTCCCAGCATGAATAACCATGAAAGTTAGATAAAATTCCAAAAAAGGAAAACAAAATTGTATTCAAAACCCCAGCTGTTTAAGTGTATTATAAAACAAGTAACCAAAGAGAACTCGTGTAGTAAAGATTTTGGAGAGAAGGAAGATACATTCAAGTAAGCCCTACAGACCTACTGCTTTCTCTCATTAGATTATTTGCCAATTCATATTAAGGAATATAGAGGCTGAGCAGGAAGTGATGGCCTAGGGATTGTGGCAAACTAGTTGGGCTGGGAAGATGATCATTGGAGTTCAGGGCTATCATGGCAACCAATACTTGAAGAAAGGGAACTGTAGAAAAGTAAGCTCAACATTCTGCACAAAATTTCCATTCAGAAATTTACTAATTCTTAAACTGTGCATGTGGTGTGAGAGGTCAAAAAGCAAGCAAAAATATTGCTAAGGGGCTAAAAATCTAAGCAGAATATTTTGTTGTTGTTGCTGTTGCTTTTGTTTTTTAAGTCTTATGGTGCTAAGGAGGCAACTTGACTTCAGGACTACCCAAAAAGGAGGAGCCTAATAAACATCACAGGTGTTCAGTTGAAATGTCTGAAGGGCTGCACCTTGAATATAAGGGGAAAGTGTAAATAGAACAGCACTCACAAAATCTGAAGCACTATTTTGAATCATTTCAATCCCTGATTGGATCAAAATAATCTACCCATGATCTATCTGATTGTGAGAAAAAATTAAATCTTCTCTGCAGGAGGTAACATAATGTGAAGGTTTTACATAAAATGTCACCATTCAATATTAATAGACTTGTCAAAAAATAAGATCAAATGAATGAAATGAGTCTAGAAATAGACTCAAAAGTGATTCAAATATTGGAATTACCAGAGAGTCTTTAAAATAATGGTAATCAACATGTTCATAAAGATGGGGGAAATATTGAAACTATAGTCAGAGAGCTGGAAAATATAAAACAAGAGTCAAATAAAAATTTTAAAACTTAAAAGTATAGTGACTGAAGTTTAAAACTTAGTAAATGGATTTAAATAATTAGACACAGCAGAAGAAATGATTAGTGAACTAGAGAATAGTTTCACAGAAAATATCCACATTGAAGCATCCAGGAAAAACTAAGGACAATTTAGATGTGGTAAAAAGATCTAACATATGAGAGTCCCATAAAAGAAAAAAGAATAAGATATAACCAAATTTGAAGAGATAGTGGTTAAGAATATTCTAAACCTGATTATGAATGTCAAGACAAGTTAATGAAGCTTTACAAATTCCACAGGGAACAAAATCAAAGAAAAGAACACCTAGGCACATCATAGTACAGCTACTTAAAAAAAAATAAGAAATTCTTAAAAGCATCCAATTCAAAGAAGACAAAGACATATTATCAAAGGAATATAAGACTGATAGAAGTCTTCTCAGCAGAAATTATCAAAGCTTGAACACAACTGAAACAATTTTTAAAGTCTCAAAAAAATGATTGCGGACCTATAAATATATTTTTCAAAAATGAAGGTGAAATAAACAGCAACAACAAATAATTGTTGCAAGAGCTAATATTAAATGTAAATTGACTAAATAATGCAATTAAATGGGAAAGTTCTTCAGACTGGATTAAAAGATGAAACCCAACTCTTAACAGTTTATAAGAGACACAATTTTAAAAAAGGACACAGAAATGTTGAAAGAAAAACAGGTGGAAAATATATACCACACAAATATTAGCAAAAATGGATTTGGTTTAGTCATATTAAGTGTAAATGAAGCAGATACTGAGGGGAAATAAGTATTACTCAGGACAAAGAAAAACATTTGATAATGATAAAGTGTCAGTTCATCAGGAGGATATAACAAACTTATATTTGTATCCAGACAATGTTGCTAATTGCCTCCCTCCCTTCTCTCTCTGTCTCTCTCTCTATATATATTTATTACATAGAGCTAAAAAGAAAAATAGAAATACACAAATCCACTATTAAAGTTGGAGATTTTACATACTTCTTTCAGTAACAAATATCTAGACCCCCAAAAAAGGTCAGAAGAATATAGGAGATTTAAGATTTAAACAACTAAATTTTAAAACTTATCTTAAGTGACATATATGGAAAATTGTATCTAAAACTGCATAATATATATCATTTTTCAAGTGCCCTTAAAGCAAGTTTCAGCAAAGTTCAAAGAGTTGAAATTATAAATCTGAGAAAAATTGTTCAGAAATAAAAGAGAGAAAGTATAAATTACCAACATCAGAAAAGAAAAAAGGGGAAATCACTATGGCTCTAACAGAAATTTTAAAAATAAAACAGGGTATTTTGAACATCTTGCCAATAAATTTGACAAATTTAAAGTGAACAAATTCTTTGCAAAACACAGCATACAAAAGTCGATGTAAGGAGAATTTTATATATTTATTAAAGAAATTGAATCCATAATTTAAAACTTCCCACAAAGAGAATTTTCAGTCCAGAAAACTTTACTGATAAATTACCCCAAACATTTAAGGCAGAAAAGACACTTACCTTGTACAAATTCTTCCAGAGAATAGAAAAATGAAAGAGGAAACAATTCCTAGTTTATTTTATAAGGCTAGCATAACCTTGTTAACAATATCTAACAAGAAAATTATAAGAAAATGAAATTACCAGGCAATCTCATGAACACAGATGAAAAAATACTGAATCAAATATTAGCAAATAATACACATTGATATATTACAAAGATAATGCATCATTATCCAGGCAGTTTATTCCACAAATGCATTCAATACATTAAGAAAATAAATAAGTGAAACCACATGGTTCTTCTCAATACATACATAAAAACATTTAATAACACTTGTTACTCATTAATTATAAAGAAAATTTGCAGAAAATTAAGAATAGAAAATATCTTCCTCAATCTGATAAAGGATATCTAGAAAACACTTATAGCAACTTCCCATTTAATAATAAAATATTGAAAGATTTTCCTGTGGAATCAGAGACAAGGATATTTGCTACCACAACTCCTATTCCACATTTTAATAGAAGTCCTAGCCAGTTGAATAAAGTAAGAAAAGGAAATCAAAGTTAAAGTCAAAGAAGAAATAAAAATAACGTCATTTCCAGTTGTCATGATTATGCATGTAGACAATCCAAAAGAATCTATAGATAAATTATTAGAATTAATAATGAATTTAGAAAGGTCAGTGATATAAAAATCAATGTCCCCAAATCAGTAGTATTCCTATATATTAGAAATGAACTATTTAAGATGAAGTTAAAAATTTTTTAAATTATAAATTTAATTTTAAAATGAAAGATTTAAATACCAAAGACCTAGGAATAAATCTAACGAAAGACATACAAGAACACAGAAGGCTTGAAACATTGCTAAGAGAAATTAAAGACCTAAATATGTGGACTAATATGTTGCATTCTTGGATAAAATGATATCATTTGTCTTTATATTGATCTATAGATTCAATGCAATTCCAATTAAAATTCCAGTAGTTTTTTTTAGAGGAAATATTAAACTGATTCTGAAATTTATATCAAAAAGCAAAAAACTGAGACTAGATAAGGTAATTTTGATGAACAGATTTGGAGGACTTAGTTTACCAGATATCAAGTCTTATTAAGAGTTACAATAATCAGGAGTACGATACTGGCCCAAGGATAGGCAAACAGGTCAATGAGACAGAATGAGTAATTCAGAAACAGATCCACACGTATTTCGTCACCTGATTAAAGACAAAATATACTGCAACAGATGATCTCATGTATAAATAGTGCTAGATCAACTGAATATCCATGTAGGGAAAAAAAACATTGATCCCTACCTCATACGAGCCACAAAAATCAAATTCAAGTGAAATAGAAAGTAATAAAGACAATAAAGTTTCTAGAAGATATTATAGAAGAGGGAATATCTTTATGACATTGTTGTAGGCAAAGATTTGTTAAGCAAAGAGTTGATAAGCAGAAAGCAAACAGCAATAACTATAAAAGAAAAGCGTAATAAATTTGATTTAATTAAAATTAAGAATTCCTCTTTAATCAAAGTTACCATGAAGAAAATGATCCACAGAATGGAAGAAGAAATTTACAATAAATTATATACAACAGATGACTCAACCAGATTATTTCATTAACAAATCAATAAGAGAAAGATAGGACAATCTAATTAATATGTAGGAAATCTTAGACTACAATTTTCCAAAGGAGTATATCCAAATGAGAAATAAGCATTAAAAAAAATTTGGCAGGGGGGCTGGCCCCGTGGCCGAATGGTTAGACTTCTGCATGCTCTGCTTTGGTGGTTCGGGTTCATGGGTTCAGATCCCGGACATGGACCTGCTCCACTCATCAGCCATGCTGTGGAGGCATCCCACGTACAAAATGGAGGAGGATTGGCACAGATGTTAGCTCAAGGCTAATCCTCCTCAAGCAAAAAAAGAGAAGGATTGGCAATGGATGTTAGCTCAGGGCAAATATTTTGCACCAAAACAGAAAAAAAATTTTTTTTTAGTCATCAGGGAAATATAAGTTAAAACATAATGAGTTACTACTACACATCTACCAGAATGGCCAAAATTTAAAATCTGACAATCCAAGAGTTGGTGATGATGTAGGACAACTGGAACTTTTATAGACTGCTGGTGGAAATTTAAGTTTGCAACAACTCTGAAAAACTGTTGGACAGTCCACATAACTTATGACTCAGCATTTCCACTCCTAGGTTTATTCCCAAGATGAATGCTCATGTACACACAAATATATACATAAGCACACCAGAGGACACATACCTGAATGTTTAGAGCAGCATTGTTTGTAATAGCCTCAAGCAACTCAAATGCCCATCAATGGGGTGACTAAATAAGTTTGGATATATTTCCACAAGGGAGCTGCACAACGGTGAAAACTACTGTCATATCATGGATGAATCTCACAAACTATTGAGTGAAAGAAGTCAGACACATAAGAGCACATGTGTGTGCACTTTGTATGATTCCGGTATTTAAAGTTCAAAAACAGTGAAAACTAATCCATGGAGATAGAAGTGAGGTGAGCAGTTGCCTTTGAAGTAGCAGTTCCTGGGATGTGGCACAAAGGAGATTCCTGGGATGCTGGTAATATTTCATGTCTTGGTCTGAGTGAGAGTTGGAAGGGGGTGTTTCCTTCTGTAAAAATTCTTTGAGCTATATACTTAAGATCTGTGCATTTTCCTCTATATACATTATACTTAAAAACATAAGTAGCTTGTGATTTCTGATATCTTGGGGTACTCACACCTGCAGGGATAGTCTTGATCTATTCAATTTCTATTTGTAATGGAAAATGTGTTAGCATTTCTAGGAATAAACAAATGGGTTTGATTAATGTATGGCTTGAGAACATGTGTAATATATTAAGATACTACTAAGTCTATTTCTTTCTTTCTTTCTTTTTTGCTGAGGAAGATTCGCCCTGAACTAACGTCTGTGCCAATCTTCCTCTGTTTTGTATGTGGGTCACCGATGAGTGGTGTAGTTTTGTGCTCGGGAACGAAACCCGGGCCCCCAAAGCTGAGTGCACTGAACTTAACCACTAGGTTATGGGGCTGCTCCTTACAAAGCTATTTCATTAGAATCTTCATTGGAGAAATAAGCAGAAATATTTAGTGCAATGCACGTGTTTTTTCTAATAATAAAGGGAGTATTTGGTTTTTTTAGTACATGAGTTGTTCACTTATTTCCCATGCTTCTGTCAAGAATAGATTACTTCACATTTGTTTCTTTCCAAGTGCCTACAGGAAAATGCAGCAATCACGACTCAACTCTAAAATGATATTTTTTTGTCAGCTGTGGTTTAGTGGCTGACCATCAATTTGCCTTGGTGTCACGGTATGGATCTGTGCCCGCTTCTGAGCTCTGTGTCACAGTGACCCAGAGGACCAGATGTCTTCACTCTTGCATAAGCTGCATTCTGGCTGAGGACCTGCTACTATTATTTTGTTCAGGGAAGTTGGCCATCCAAATAATTAAATAATTATGTAACTGGTATTTGTAAATACTATTTTCTATAGAAATAGGAAAAAGTGAAGAGGGAAGGGCTGAGTTTTGGCTGACTTTAAGAGGAAAGAATCTCCCAAAGCACATTTTTCCTTAGAGTAGAAATAATCTTCTACCCACAACCTGCCTAATTACCTCCACCTTTGTTATAGAACCTCAATCTAATTTAGACTTGATAGATTTGGGGAGAAGTCTCCTCTAATCAGGATGGTCTCTGTGATTTAAGCCGTCTTTCCTCCTGCAATTCAAGTTGTTGTAGACATTGCTCCATTATCCCAAGAGAGACAAAACATGATGTGTCAGGAAAGCAAGGTCTGGGGAGAAATGCAGTCTTTAATCCTTTCACACTCCATTGTAATAAAAGGCTGAGCAGTCAGGGATTAACTCTTCAAGATTATATTTTGCTGCTTTTTTGGTGTGGGTCAATTTAACAGCTACTGTGTAGAATGCATGTGACACTAAGGCTTCCTTACACCGCAATGCCCTAAGGTTATATTTATTTAAAAATCTAAGTTTCTTGTTTTAGTAAATATGTATATATTTTTATAGATGAGTATTAAAATAACATGTGATGGAGAATATTACAGAATAGTCATTCAGCTAAAAAATGAAGAATAAATGAAACACTGTTCACAGTACTCTTCTTGTTCTCATCCATCCTTCAGAAAGAGACACAGAGCGGTTGCACAGGGAAATTATTTTCTCAGATATAATGCTGTGGTCAAAAACATCCCCTCATAGGCTTCACCTCATTGCCTTTGTCAACGAAATCGAAATTGAGCCAAAGGATGAAGATTTCTGTCTGAGTCTAAGGCTTAACCTGCCATGCATTTTTTTTCATGAAGAAGGCTATCAGTGGGGCTGCCTGGAGCTTCCTTCTATTCCCTCAGATGTAATTAGACACACAAAATGGAGAAGGCTTAAACTGAGCTTTGATGTACCAGAGGCAACCTTTAAAATTAGCTGCTTGTCTTTTTCCTCCAAGGGCTAATTTCAGTGTTATCTATTGTGGAATAGAAATGTGGCTCATGAGCAAGTTAAATTCACTTACAAGAAAATAAAGTCGCATTTTTGCATATCTATGTTGTGACTTTAAATTTCAAACCTTCTGTAAGGAAGTGAGGCCACAGAAGAAAAGAAAGGAGGAAGTATGGTTAATCTTTTTGAGAATAATATTAATAATAATCCAATAATGACAATATGATCACCAGCATGTTAAACTCAGAGATTAAGTAATTTGCTGGAGGTCGCATGGTTAATAGGTGGTGAAGCTGGGTTGCAAACCCAGAAAGATGACACCGGGATACCTACTTGGGACCCCCACGCTGTATTGCTCTGGAAGAAAAAAAAGAGATGGATAGGAATAACATGGTCAAGGGTAATTTAAAAAATATAAAGAGAGCTGACATATTTGGGAATAGAGAGAAAGAAGTTAGAGATGATGGAAAATTGGGAAGGGGGGTGGAGAATTAATGGAATGACGTTCCCAGGAGGCAGGACTGGAAAGAATTAGAAGCAGGTGAGAAGCAAAAGCATCTCTTCCCCCGGGACAAGGAAGGAAGGAAAGAAAAGAAAAGAAACATGTGTGAAGATAAACGTGCTTGCAGTGATAGAAATGATCATAAAAGGGCTTTTCTTAGAAGGCTTCTAATTTTACATCATGGAAGGAGAGTGCGATCCTTTGAGAGTCAGGAAGGTAAAGGATGGGATTGAGGGCTGCAAAGAGGTAGAACAGAAATGGGGGCTGGGGAGGAGGAATGAAGTCCTTGTGTAAGACGTGTTTGGAGAACTGTATTTTTGTGGGTATGAACTGTTATTTTAAACAATCTGAAATCTTAGTAATTTAAAATTTGAGATTAAATTAAATGACTTAGTTATTAAACATATGTGCAAAGACAAAAATGGTATGCAGTCCACAGGTTTAACATCCTAGCCTTATGAGTTTAAATAAGCAGCCATATTAGGGCACTGCAAATCTTTGATTAAAAGAATACATTTTAGTTAGAAGACTTTTCAAACAAAGGAAATATGATAGTATCAAAATTAATACAGGTAGTTCTAAATCAGAATCTCCATCTAAGCACAATGAAACTAAAGACGAGGAAGATGAACTAGAAGTGCTTTCTTTAAACAAGAACATCCTACTCTCAAGAAAAAGATTTCAGTCTCTGATCCCTCCCCGCTAAGTGTAAGTCTTCAAAAAGATTTCTTTAACATCATACGACAAGAGATGATTGAAGATGAAAGAGTTAGAAGAAAATGTTTGGATTGGCATAATATTATCTCCTCAACATTCTATTCACAGTCAAAGAATCAAAATTTTTAATTGAAGCTTAAAATATGTTGCACAAAATAGGTGACAACTTAATGCATGCATGCTTGTTGTACTTGATCTTTTAGGGTCGCATTTTTAAAAATAGCTGAAATAATGTTTCACTTATAATTTCACTGTTTATTATGTTATCTTTATCTTATATTAGTGTTTAGCCTGCTATTTTTCAATAATACTTTTTTGTATTAATTTAATCATCTAATAGTTAAATCAGAATTAGATTGTGTGTTTAATATTTACATATACATTAATTTAATTTTTACTTAAGATATTTTTCTATTTAAAATGTAGTACATTTTCAGTTTCATTGGTTTTAAAAGTGAATTCCGAATACTTTTAAAATGAAACACCAGTATTAGTATAGTATTTCAAAATTATAATTAATAAATACTGAAATGCTAGTTTATCATTTCACTGCAGCAATGTAATCAAAGCAACTGAAGAGACCAGCATTAAAATGACTCATCATGAGTTTCCATCTCTGCTTGGCATTGATTAAAGCCAAAGGCATCTGATAAACTGAGAGCAGAGGGAGGGGCGCTGAAGCTGGATGGAGTTAAAACACAAAATTATCCTCTCAGTTGGTGAATCCACCAAGAGCCAGTTGGAGGAATGAGGAACACTTTGGTAATTTTAAGTGAAAAGTGGTTTGCTACAGAGAATTAGATGCCTAAAAAATTATGGCAAAGGTTGAAGGAATGTACACTAGGCTGGGTCGCTATGAAAAAACTGACCTGCCGTTGAAGCAGCTGTCTTCTATCTACCACAATCAGGAAGTTGGGGGATCAGGAGGGGCCACCAGAACTGGTGAGATCAAGAGCAATCTGCTGTAGTTGCAGTCCAGGTTTGGGAAGCTCTTGTCCCTACTGCTCCAACTGCCTCTTGACCATAACCGAGCTGGCAGCTGAATGCTAAAACACGGATTCCAGTTGCCACCAGCACTACCACAGCTGTTTTTCAACACCCAGAGAGAAAATGACTGGACACTGATATGCCATTGCAGAAAAAACTATGTCTCCATATCTTTGCTTGCCAGAAGCAATCTCCCAAAGGACCAGGAACATGGCCTCTGTCTCACTTCTACTTCCAAATCTTACATAAATGGATCTAAGTAACAGAACCAAAATCACAACCAGAACTCATCTGTGAATATGGGAAATCTTACTTTTAGTTTTCCACCCTCTATAGTTTAAGAAGACACAACTAGCAAGAAATAAAGTTGAATAAACAGTCCATCATACCCACTACGATTGGTTGATAAAACTATACCGAGTACATGTTAAATATTGATTGTCATGACATAGTAGGAAATTACGAAAAGAGACCTATGTCCACTTATATGAGGTATCTAAAGTAATCAAACTCATAGAGACAGAAAATAGAATGAAGGTTGCCAGGGGCTGGGGGGAGGGGGAATTGGGGAGTTGTTGTTCAACGGTATAGGAGTTTCAACCATGCAAGATGAAAAAGTTCTAGAGATCTGCTGTACAACATAGTTAATACTGTAATGTACACTTAAAAATTGTCACGAGAGCAAATTTATGTTGTGTGTTTTTTACCACAATGAAAAAACAACAAAAATTTCTTAAAAAGGGAAAAATAGACCTATATAGTTCAGGGACTTTGCAGTTGCCTCCAAATTCTGGGCATGATGATTTAGTTATTGTACTTGTTAATGTATATTGTACTTGAAATTGTACATGCCAGCTAGCCTCACCTTAAACTCAAATGTCAAATGTTTTGGATTTACCTTGATCATTTTTTGTAATGTTAAGACTAATATAACCTAGTAATTGCCCTCAAATTAAATTAGAACGCCTTCCCTAGAAGCTCTGGTTGGAAAAAAATTCTGAGTGCTGATATCATAAATATTTACATAAGCAGTTCTGCTTATGCAGAATTTAAAAGACCTGAGATGATATTTCCAAAATAAGTTCACTCCAATAGAACAGATGTAGCACAGAATCTTTAAGGTACTTGCAAGATAACTAAACCATTGTGAAGTCTGTCATTCTCTTTCTTGTGTTTTACAAACGTGTTTGAAAATTTAAATTACACAAAGAATGGAGACTGGATACAATAGCAGGGCCGTATTTGATCTTTGGACTTAACATACTCTTTTATGTGTAAAAGGGCCAAGAACCTAAAACATAAAATTAAGAACCTTCTGGAGATTGCAAATGGCTATAATTCCTGCAATCCACAGCCAGCTCCAGTAAAACCAAAAGTTCCTGTTAAGTTTTACATCAAGAATTGTTTTAGTGTTTTGTGGATTTGTTGTTTGTAGGCTTATGGGTTAGTTTATTTCTGAAGGGAGAATAAAAATAAAAATTTGGGGTCATTATATTATTGTCAAATTTAATAAATAACAAGGAATTGAATTAACCAATGTTCTTAAGGTTTGTATACATTCCTAGGATTATTTGTTTTCGATTTGTGAACGATTCCTTACTTGTAATTTCCAGAGCAGATTTTTCTAAACTCTCATTTCCAATTCCCAAATATGGTAGCAGCATCTTTGGAAAAGTCAAATGGAAATGACGTGATCCATTGCCTATATTCAGAATCAATATTTTCCAGGTCATCAAAGAATATGGAATTCTATTGCATTGTCTCATTCAGTCCAAGTTTCTGCTTTTTCCAGTGACATACTTAATGGCTTTTAAAGAAGAAGTTTATCCTCCTACCCCTCTCTGGGATAGAAGTTCTTAGCATATTGCAAGGGAGAAACAATTCACCAACTGTTCCCTGATCTCACCCCCTCAAAGGTTGGGTTTCCAAACAAAAAAATGTTTTAGTATGGAGATATAGATTTTGCATGTGTTTCTTATCTCAGTAAAACTGACTGCAAAGGTCAAGTTTAGGGTGATCTCTTTAAACCCACTGGATTCCCTCACCCTCATGTCTGTTTTAGTCTTCTTTATAGATAATTTGACAATTCCCAGAGCTGAACCAGACAATACGAGACTCTGTCTGAATCGCAGGCCAACTCTCAGAAGAAAAGTTAAAAATTCAGTCTATTGTATGGTATCCAGGTATCTGAATGTTTGATATGGGAAGACAACACATCTGGATGATGTTCTCTGTGCCAGCACCGTGGGTGGCACGGAGGCAGGGTGAAAGAGAAGAACCAGGGCTAAGAGAATGGAGTGGAAACCAGGGAAGAAGGAATAGAGAAGAGAGAGCAGGCCAGACCACACACAGGAAGCTCCCAGGACATGGAGGTCAAGGATGAGAGGTGGGGATGTGATGGGGAGGAAGGTCAGAGGAAGGCCAGTTTATTCAGGCTAATGTTAAGCTTTGGCTTTGCTGAAATGCAGGCTTGATACCTTTAATGTTATTAAGAATGCACCAAGGATTTTCAAATTTTTAACAAATGAAAACTCAAGAAACTGATTTCATCAGCCTTGTCCTGTACTACTTAAGATTCTTCATATTTTCCTGACCTTTAGCTTAAAGATCAGCCTTTTGCCCATGGTCACCTTTGTGACATGATTAAGGGAGCCCAAAGGCATCACAGAGGGTGATAGTCACACTAGTAGAGATCTAATCTTTATTTTCAATTTAAAAATATCCTCGGAGGAGAGGCAAATTAAGTCACTAAGTTCAGTTTGATATTAGGATAATGCTAGCCTCATAAAATGAGTTAGGGAAATTATCTTTGCTTTTATTTTCTGGAAGAGATTATGGAGAATTATTATCATTTCTTCCTTAAATGTTTGGTAGAGTCTATCAGTGAAACCATCTGGGCTTGATGTTTCTTTTTTTAGATTATTAATTATCAATTCAATTTCTTTAACAGACACAGGCCTATTCAGATAGTCTATTTTTCCTTGTGTGAATTTTGGTAATTTGTGTCTTTCAAGGAATTGGTCCACTTCATCTAAGTTATTAGATTTGTAGGCACACAGTTGTTCATAGTATTCCTTTATCATCCTTTTTAAAAAAAAAACTTTATTGAGAAATAATTGACAAATGTAGTTGTATATATTTAAAGTATGTATTATCCTTTTAATGTCAGTGGAATCAGTAACGATGATCCCTCTTTAATTTCTGGTATTGACAACCTGTGTCTTCTCTCTTTTTCTCTCAGTTAACCCGCCTACAGGTTTATCAATTTTATTGATTTCTTTTCACAGAACCAGCTTTCAGTTTTATTGATTTTTCTCTGTTGTTTTCTTGTTTTAATGTCATTGATTTCTGCTCTTATATTTCTTATTTCTTTTCTTCTGCTGCTTTAAGATTAAATTGTTCTTCTTTCTTTGGTTTCTGAAGGTAGAAACTTAGATTATTGATTTTACATCTTTATTCTTTCCTAATGCATATATCCGATGTTATCAATTTCATTTTCATTTGGTTAAGATATTTTTAAATTTCTCTTGAGATTTCTTTGACTCACCCTAGTTAAAATTGTAAACTTTAAAATTTAACACTCCTAATTTTTCTTTACTTGCTTTACTTTTTCTCTCTCCTCCATTACTTGTAACCTTTGAATATGCCATAAAATTTCTTTATTATGCATTTTTGTTTTCTCTCTTTCTGTTGGAATATAAATTTCACAAGGGCAGAGTTCAGGGAGCTTTGTCGGTTTTATTTAATGATGTAGTTCAAGTATCTAGATCTGTGCCAGATGTACTGTAGGCACTTAATACATATTTGTGATTGAAGTAAGAGAGATTTTATAAAAAGTTTGACACACAGAATGGGAGAGGGGAAGAAACAGTGCTTCTGAACAAGGATTTTTTAGCTTTAGATATTGGATTTTTCGAATAAAAAATTTTGCTTTTCAAATTCTACATGGATTTTTGATAAATTAAACTCCATATGATGTCTTAGTGAAGATTTTGTGCCCACTTGATCTCATCTGACCAGAACAGAACATGCTTTTAATATAGTGTACCAGACATATTTTTATGTTTCTAGAGTCTAACTGATTGCAAATTCTGGCAACTCTGAGTCAGAGACATATGATTTCCAGTTAAATCTTAAAATTATTTACTCTATGAATCACAGCACAGAAATCAGATTTTTATAACTATAAAGAAAGGAAGAATTTATATAATAGGATTGGTCAAGGTATTATTCATTTTGGGGAGCCAAAAAAAGTGACATGAATTTTCTCAGGTCTTGCAGTTGGCCAACTCAATTAGGATATGGGATGCCTGACTGAAATCCTAAATGGCCAGAGGTTGAAACAGAAGCTTATGCTTTATGAAAGTTAATCTGTATCACCCATTTTGCTTCATTTCTCTCTTACAGAACACCACTTAATAGAAGAATATGCTTCAGCGGATAGCCAAGAAATATTTATCATCACCAAAGGTGCTCATGGAAGGCATTGCACCGATGCTATTGAATAAAGTATCCTGGATATGTAAAGGCATACATTTAAGTAGAAATTTCATTACCTGAAAAATACCAAAGAATCTTCTACTTTCAGACAACTTGCTCAACTCTCTCTTAACTTCTACTCTGCCTTGCTCCAGGCAAAAAGGACTATTAGAAAGTTGAAGATAGGCCTTTATAGCATATCTATCATGGATACGGTTAAGGGAAGGAAATGAGCTAACACATTTGAATAGAATTCCTGTTCTATGTTTCTGTTGTTGAACAGCTCCATTTCCAATTGTCTTGCCCATGGGTGGGTATAGGGGATAATGTAGAAGCCTGCAAACTGCATAACTCTATTTCCAAGACTACTTTGCAAGCTACTTCTAGTTGGGTCCTGAAATGCGAGGCATTAATGGAAAACTGGAAGATGGGAAGAAGGGAAAATATTGGGCCTTTTTTTCCTGCTTCTTGTGGTGTTCAGACAACAGATGCGGTAGCCTTGAGAGTGTAGCTTTTCAGCAGGGGTGTAGGCTCTTGGGTTCCTATTCTGCTGTAGTTGTGCAACTTTAACTGCAGCAGCAGTGTGTCAGTACCACTGAAGTTCACACCACAGTCTGGTTTAGAAGCAATAGTAGCGTCCTGATCTTTCAGTAACCACTTTCTCCTTTTTGCTCTTCCATCCTCTCAAACACCTTTATAACTCCCTTCACTAAATCTTTTTCTGTTTGACAAATCTGAAGTAAGTTCTATTTTTTGACTAGTCTAGATATAACACATAGTATGAATAGTGATCCTAGAAAACAAACGCTCAAGGATGGAATCTGGGATTTGTTATTGACTAGATTGTGCTTGAACATGAAATAACCTCAAATGACAAAGGAAAATGAAATACCTAGAATCTATGGATTATAGTGGGCTGGAATAAATTGTCTCTCAAAGCAAGGACTTCAGGAGATCAATTGTCTTCTGTGACTAGTTTGGAAGTGATGATTGCAAGGATTTTAAGGATTGTTGGCTGTTCTGACTTCACTTGAGAGTTATAGAAAGAAAACAAAAGTCTCAGTATGTTAAACTCTCGGCTCCATCCTTAGTCAGATAACCAGAAATCTTTACTGATGGCTCAGAAAGAGTCCCTTTTCTCCTGTAGCCTATGAACTTGGAACTGATGCATCTGAGAATCAGACCCAGAATTTGTTCCTGTGGGCTATAGAATTGCAATGTAATTAAAATTCACTACTTCACCAGGTCTCTTACATAAAAGTTGAGATGTTGATTGATAATGAATGGGAGCTTGAGAACTGGAATGGGAATGGGGACATTTGAGAGAGCTCAGATGAGTCTAAGAAACTTGAACCCCTAAAACCACCTGAGTGTCCTTTGCTTTCAGAAGCAGCTCCTCCTCCCCTTTCTGAAGACTCTATCTTTCCTTTGCTTGAAAAGCCAGCAATTATCTTAAAGGACTCTGTTGCTCCTTCTCCTCATGATCTATCCTTAACATCTGTATTTGCCTCTAGACCCATAATTAGAAGTAAATCCCAGAATGTTCCAAGGGATTAACATTAAAAGAATGATACGATTTTTCCAGCTTATACAGGAAAAAAACCTAGAGGATATGTGTGGGGATGGCTTTTCAGTGGGTAGCCCAAAGAGGACTGAATATAATGGACTCTCGTCTTCAGTGGGGATGATGGGATCCCAAATGTCCAAGGCAGAAGCCATATAGCAGTGCTTAATTGCCAGGTATATTTGTGTGTGGGGCTACAGTGATAATCAGTTTCAGCTTACAGAGATTCTTGGCAATAGCTAACTTTCCACAAAGTCCTTAAGTATAAAATATATTGGCAGCCTACCTTATAATTGGCAAAACTCTAGGACTAGGGAGAAAAGACTGGTTTGAGTCTGCACAAAAGAGAGTCATGTTCTATCACCTAATTTCCAGACATGAAGCAGTTCAAAGACCCAGGTCCACCTAAATGAAGGGAAAGCTGGGTATGCTTGAAGAAGGTCTCTGGGACACTGTAATAAGTAAATACTGTAAATCCTCTTCAAATCCTTCTCCAAAGGGATCTGAATTCCTCTACCAGGGTGACTGTGTACTGAGGAAAAGGAAATACTCAGACCTTTAGAGGATTATAAATCTTCTATTATTATTGACCATATTGAGTATATTGAATATGTATTTATAGTGTTATATTATAAATTGCTCTGAATTGCTAATCCCTGATGATGTCAAATACCATTGTAGTCCAACTAAGGGTGTATGAAGTTTCAGTCTGATTACATCTCACAGTGAGTCTAATGGGTCCATGGACCCATGCTATTGTGAGTTTCCCAGTTCTCAAATGCATAGTTGAAAAGACACTTTTAGCAACATGCAGAATCCCCACCATGGATTGATGAATTGTAGACAGACCAAGGGGAAGCCCTTGAAACTTCCCATCCCTACCAAAATATAAACTAAAAGCAATATTTCATCCGTGGGGGGAGCCAAAGAGATTAATGACACTTATCAAAGATTTGAAAAATGTAGAGGCTGATTCTTGTCATCAACCTAATTAATATTGCCTTTTGTGCAAAAGGCAGATGAATCTGGAAGAATGTGGGGTTTTGTAAATGTAATCAGATGATAAATAATTCCAATTATAAATGCCAATTATAAATTATAAATCAAAGATATGGAGCAAATCAATACAGCCTTTGGAACACGGTATAGACTTATTGATTTGGCAACTTTTCTTTCTTTTCTCTAACAAATAAGGAACATTTTTTCTTATCTAGCGGGGACAGAAGTACACCTTCACTCAGAGTTTTGTTTATTCTCATGTTCTCTTGATCATAAGCTAGTCTGCAAGGACCTTGATTATGTCAACACTCTATGGAACATCATGGTGATCCATTACACAGATCATAGCAAGCTGATTGATCCTGGGGATCAGGAAGTAGCAACTACTCTCAATGCCTTAGATCAGTGATTCACAATGTGTGGTCCCTAGACCAGCAGTGTCAACAGCACTTGGGAACATGTGAAAAATTCTCCAGCCTCAGCCCCACCCAAAACCCACTGAATCAGAAATTTGGGTGGATCAGTCTGTGTTTTAACAAGCCCTCAGGGTAGTTCTAATGAGCACTAAAGTTTGAGAATCATTGCCTTTGAAAATCATATGTGTGTGAGAGGGAGGGAGATAAGCCTCACAAAAATTCAAGAGTCTGGGACGTTGGTGGGGTTTAAGGCGTCTAATCTTCTGGGGCAACTCTTTCAAAATAAAAAGACAAGTTGCTGCACCTTGTACTACTCACCACTATGAAAGAGATGCAATGCTTTGTGTTCCTCTTTGCATTGTTGAGATAAATAACACCACATTTCAGTGTGCTGCTTTGAGCACTTACTAACTTGCAAACCTACCAGCTCAGGGCCCTGCCCCTTGGATTTTCTGGCCATCAGATTCAATGGTTGTCCAAGTGTCTATCACAGATTCAGATGCTCTATGGTGTTTCTGACATGCTCTAATAGGGATTTCTAGGTCAGCTCCTGAGAGTTTTTGGGGAAAGCTATGCCCTCTTCTACAAACAACCACTGACTCTCCAGAAACATTTCCTGGTTTACTTCTGGTGAAAACCAGTGTTTGATCGTCAAATATCTGAACTGGGTATTATCTGATCCACCAAGCCCTAAACAGGGGTATGGGCAGCAGTATTCTATCATTAAGTGGAAATAAGGTGTATAAGATCAGACTTGATCAGATCCTGAAAATGTGGGCAATGCATGACCAGTGGCTCAGACTTCCATAACTCCTACTTCTGCTTTATTGCTAGCATCCTTCAATCCACACCTAGCACCTCTAGAGTAGTTTGGAGCAAAGCTGAAGCCTCTTCTGCAAACAAGTGCTGTCCCTTTGAGAAACAGCTCCTGACTTGCTTTCTCTGATCAATTGGTAGAAGAAAAACTGAGATCAGTTTTATGGATGGTTTTGCATGAAGTCTTGGTAGGAGATTCGGAGGAAGGAGGAAGCCGTTTCCCCCCCTACTTTTGGAGGCATCTGAGACAGCAGCAACAGTGGGAGAACCAGCGCCTCAGTGGTCCCTGGGTTCTCACTAAGTTGTGGCAGAGCAGTTCTAACAGCAAAAATGGCAGTGCCTCTGGCAGCATCAGTGAGGATGTGTGTGGGATCCTCAGTGGGAGTGCAGTTCCTGGGTTCCTGTCCAGCTACAGCAGTGGCAGCAGCAACTGTTGTATCATGGCATAATGACCCCTCTCCTTTTGCTCTCTCACTCTTCTTACATCATTGTAACCAACTCCCTGTATTAAAGCCCTCTCTGTTTGAAATCTCTAGAGTGGTTTCTATTTTCCTGAATGGACATTGACTGATACACCTACAATGTTCTTTCATCTCATTCTTACAGCAATACTGAGAAAGGCATTATTATTCCCATTTTACAATGAGGAAAGAGAAATGTTAAGTAACTTGCCCAAAAATATAGAACCTGGTGAGAGAATCCATGATGAAACACTAGTTTGAAGCTGGTTTTTCTATGTTTTGTATAGAGTTTGAAACCAATGTAGCCTTTTCTTTGAGGCCTGTAATACCCAGAGAAAAGGAGCTGCTGGTGGTGTTGCAATAGTTTATCTGTCATAGTGTGCTGGGTACGGTGCACACCTTAAGTCTTTGTTACCACCCCTTTTAAAAATACCTTAAAAAATAGGCTTACAGAGAAACAGCTAGGTTTTATCATTTAGTAGTGCCCACGAGTAAACTTGAAGAACTGTGCCCTTGAGTTTGCCACATGTTGTAGCATTGCCCTAGACTCCTAGACTTGGGTTTATAGTGAAGAGTAGCTTCCTTCCAACTCACACTTTATTTCCTTTTGTGTGTGGTTCCAAGACTGTGGGGAATAGGGAGAATTGGAGCTAATCTTCAGCTCCTAAGATGTTTAATCCAGGAGTAAATATAAGAAACAGTGGGTCAGACAGTAAAGCAGATTCTCTGTTTTTCTTTTTCTCTCACTCCCATAAATAGTACCAAGTAAGATTATGGTTGCTATGATTTAGCACAGTTGGTGCTAAATACATATTGACTAATTTATTGACTTGTAGGTTAGGAGTTTAGCTCTGGAAAATTTTCAGTACTCCTGTTGAACTCTTTTTGCTTGTTTGGTTTTTTTTTTTTTGGACCTGCAAAGAAGTTGGGCTCCACACAACTCACACTGTTTCACCTACACTAGGGGCTGCCTGGCACTGATTATAACACTAACATTCATGTTATTCCCTCTTTAAGGAAGCTCAGGCTCTAATATCATGTAAAAATATGTTCATATGAAAAGTCCAGATTACTATAATTTCCCTATTGAGACCAGGAAGAGCAGTCTTTCCTGAGTTCACGAAGAACTTATGACAGAGCCCAGCATGGATTCAGATTCTCCAAATCTGTACTCTGAAGTGTCTCCTTTAGAAAGAAGAGTCAAAGAATAAAGAGGATACATATCTGTTGACTACAATTCTTCCAGTGTTAACAGCATGTCTGGATAGTGGCACTGCGGGTACCTTTATTTCCTAGAAATTTCTGATAAATATTTATTAGTTATAAAATGATTTTCAAAATAAACAACAAATTTAAAACACAAAAGCTTTCCTAGAAAAAGGTATTCTCAAACTAACAGAGCTTAGGACATTTCTCATCTGTCCAGTGGCTCCTGGCCGTCCCCTAGGAGACAGTGGTATTCCAGAAGCTGAACAAGCTTATTGACTGAAAATAAAACATGATGTTCTTTTCCAAAATTATAGGAAAATGAATTAATAAAAAGAGCATTGTTTATTTGGTCTTTGATTTTTCTTAAATCTTGGAGACTTGCTACCATTTTTCTGCTGCTAGCAGAGGACAAAAGAACTGACAAACAGACAAAACTATTAAAGTTAAAAACTTGAAAATAGGATTACTCCAAATATTATATTGTGTTAGTCTGCTCGGGCTGTCATAACAAAATAACACAAACTGGGTGACTTAAACAACAGAAATTTATTTTCTCACCATTCTGGAAGCTGGAAAGTCCAAGATCGAGGTTCCAGCAGGGTGCAGTTTCTGTGAGAGCTGTCTTCCTGGCTTGTAGATGGCTGCATTGTCTTTACATGGCCTTTCTGGTGAGTTTTCTGGTGTCTCTTTTTATAAGGACAAAAAGTCCTATCCGAACCAGGGCCCCACCTTATGATCTCATTTAATTGTAATCATTTCCTAGAGGCCCCATCTCCAAATGCAGCCACACTGGGGGGTTAGAGCTTCAATATAATGAATTTTGAGGGGATGCAAACATTCAGCCCGTAACATATATCTACTCTTAGCCCTACTGAGAGGTTCAGATGTACACACAGAATGCAAGTATATTTTCCGAGAGTAAAATTTTTTCCTACCTTAAATAGTGTCCTCGTCTACATCACTATTTCATTATGTTCGGAGTCAAATGCCATCACTTTCAGGTCTGGGTCTCCTCAACATATTTGAAAGACACTGGCAGAGTAAATTTCAAATTCCTTGATGGTCACGACCAATTTATATTATTGCCTCTTCGAAGATGCTCAGAGCACTAACTAAATATATTTGTCTTAGTGTTCATTTCACATGTTCCATAGAAATTCTTACAAGGTCTTCATCTTTCCCTTTTTCCTGTGGAAGTAGCAGAGTGTTGACTTTCATGTCTAATTTATTTACTCCCAATAAATTTTATTTATCAAATTTGTTTACTCCAAAACACTTTATCCAAGGTAAAATGGGATAAATTACTTAACAACCCTGTGCCTTCTCTATACAACAGGACACTGCCCTCACCATAGAGTTGTTGTGAGAATTAAATGAGATAATCCATGTTCAACTGTTAGCAAAGGGCCTGGCACTCTTAACTACTAATATACAGACATAAGATATAGTTGAAACCATTTGCATGGATTTAAGTAAGTTTAAAGTTTGGTATAGGGCTTAGTAAAGCCAGCTTGCCAAATCCATATTCTGTTGCTCTGTTATTGCACTTCGTCCCACTAAGTTGCTTTCCCCCTACCCATGGGGATTTCAAATGTAAGAAGATCTCTATCTGTTCCTAAGTCACCTAGCTTTGACCTCTTACCTAGATCTTCTGCACTGACCAAGGAATAAGAAGACCAAAACATTGTTGTCAATTTATTTGTGGGTCTAAATTCCCAGTGTCCACCAGGCCTCCTCTACCCTCCTTCTTCACAGGGTTTCCTATGTAGGTGAAGTCACAACATTCGTCTAAGTCACTACTGATTCCCAGGACAAGTCAGAACCTTCTCACTAAATGATCTGAATTCCGCTGCCAGGAAGTTGCTGCTTTTCAGATGATGGCTAAATCAGCTGCCGGCCCGCTCCAGCCTGGAACAACTGAAATGTTTCGGTCTTGACATTTTATCCTCAACAAATCGATTCTTTTCTCTGCTAGTAAAACTGAAAAATCATAGGCTACTAAAATAAAGCGTGCCTACTCAAACTGCCTTTCTGTCAAGGACCTTAAATTTTAGCTTTCCTTTGCTAACAAGGTGAAAGGCAGCGTGTAATTAGCATTAATAGCATGCTTTTATAGTCCCATCCCACCTCACCCCCAGATAATGTCAATGTATTCCACATTTTAATAATGAGGAATGAGTACGTAGGATGTGCAACTACATTTCGGGAGTGAGTGGTTTAACCTCGATCATCCCTTTTTAGCTTTTGGGTCTTGCTTCTGGGAAAAGACTTGCAGGCTAACTTTTGAAGCTGTTTTGAAAATGACTTGCTTCTGTCTTCTCACTCAGATCTCTCCAGGGAATATTTTGTTCTAGGACATCATGCTCAAGCCCGTGGTGGGTACTCCAGAAAAAAAAATTGATCTTCAAATAAGAATTCTCAATTTCTCCCCCCAAAAATAACTAAAGGAGAATAAATAGAGCAAAACTTTTACCAGGGGAATATATTCTTTCTAACACTGTGATTTAGCAAGGCTATAAATCTCTCCTTAGCCCACCTCCTTTCCCTTCCCACTTCCCTAATGTTGAATCTATTAGGGAAGAATTCAGACCTGGTTGTTGTTAGATCAATGAACTCAAGTCCATATGGGGGCTTCCATGAACTCAGTTTCACCTCTTAACTGATTTCTGTGTATTACTATTGCAGGGTTGCTTTACATCCAGAATATCTCTTTAGTCCAATAAATCTCTTTTGAGCATATTAATAACCATTAAGCACAGTGTTAGGTGTGGGGGATAGAAATATTAAGATCACACACAGTTTCTTCCTTTAGTGAGCTCATGCCAGAGGAAGGCAAATGGTTACATAAAGAAATAATCACAAGACAGTGAGGTCCATGTAATCCTAGGTTTCCGGACATGGTATAGGGATAGTAAAATGGACAGACTGGTTTGAGAGCCAGCCAAAGGTTAAAGGGTAATCAGGGAAGGCTTACTAGCAGATGTAGGAAACTCTGAAAAGGTTTTTTAAGGTTAAACAGGGGTTTTCCTGGTAGAAATTGTGAATGTGTTATGGGAAGGGAGAATAAAAGAGAACAGAATGAATTTTAGGGAAATGACCAGTAAATGTTCAAATGTTTGAAAAGGCATAAGCTAGTGTCCCACCCAAAATTTAGGCAAATTTATTTCTCCGGACAACCTATAAAGTGGACTTTAGCTTATACTCAGGAACTTAATGACAGGAGAAAAACTTATGTAGGTTGCAAAATTTTGGTGAGTGAGAGGACCATAGAAAGCTTCTAGACAAGTTGTGTTCAGTGGTCTGAGGAGCCATGGATTCCAAGAAGGGGTCGCATGGAACCCTGGTGGTGCTGGGGGAAGGTCTGGGGGCAAGTAGGTCAAAAGAGCCAGGCTCTGCCTCCCCCTATCCCTTACTTCGACCAGAGAAGAGTCTCAGTAGCTCTTGTGTTGGGTTTCTGGTTTTATGAATGAAGAAGTTGGGGCCCAGAGAGGTTATGTGACTCACTCAAGATCACTTAGCTAATTTGTCACAGAGATGAACCAGAAAACGATTCCTGACCTCTAGTTCAGGTCTTTCTTAAATTGTACTATACCACTTCCTCCACATTCAAGTTGTCGATGAATTAAAACTTGTAGAACAACAGGAGTTTTAAAACTAAAAACTATGGCCTGAACACAATCTTTATAGGCCATAAATACAATTTCATCAGACGCATCCCCAGTGTAGCATTGGTAGGGAGGGCTGCTCTTCCTCCACCCAGTAGGTCAGAGAAATGCCCATGATTCAATGCAATTCCATAGATGTTGGGAGGAGCCAAAGATGTTACACCAGATATTGCTGCTATTATTACCACATAGTATCATTCTACTAGTGACAACTGTTGCTTCCTCTTCTTTGATATTCTCCTTCTACTTCAAATTCTGGCTGCCTTTTGGGACACTGGGAACATTTTTTACTTTTAATCTTTCAACAGTCTTGGTTATCTAACCCATTATTGATAGAAGAGGAGTGATTGGGAGAGTAGATAAGAATTTGTGAAGGTATTTGTATTAACATTATAGAAGTATGCTTCCTTTTGAGACATATCTCATGTTTTTACCCAACACCCACATAAAAATACTATCTTTGGAAAGTTATACTTAATAGTCATAGACTACGTAAATCAATTCAGTGGAAATTTTCGGATTTTTGGGTCTCATTCGTGAAAATCATCTATTTATTCATTTGAGAACCAGTCTTTTTTAATGAGAAAAACATACAAAGTCCTTGTTTTCCTAGAGGTTATGTCCTATTAAATGAAGTGAAAAATCTCTTTATTTGATTGATTATTCATGTTTCTAAGGTTGGTTTGGATCCATATGGCTGCAACTGTTAGACATTTATGGTCTATGAAAAGTAGTAATAAATGACTATGTCTTTATAACCCCAAATTGATACATGAGTTAAACTGATTTAGATGCTCATAGGGTGTCATCTCAAATTACTAGCCTCTGGCCAAAATTGTGGTTACAATGGAGGTTTACATTTCTGCCTGGTCTTAAGGTAAGTAATATAAAGTAATGCATCTTAGGCTAGGTGAACAAATATTACTGTTATGGGCTGAATTACATCCCCCAAATTTCTTAGGTTGAAGTTCTAACCCCCAGTACCTCAAAATATGACTATATTTGGAGATAGGGTCCTTAAAGAGGTAATTAAATTAAAATGAGGTCATAAGGGTGAGCCCTAATCCAATATGACTGGTGTTTGAATAAGAAGAGGAAAATGGGACACAGATGTGCACAGAGAAAAGACCATGTGAAGACACAGGGAGAAGGCGGCCATCTACAAGACAAGCGGGGAGGCCTCAGAGGAAACCAACCTTGGCAACATGGTGATTGCAGACTTCTAGCCTCTAGATTTGTGAGAAACTAAGTTCTTGTTGTTTAAGCTACTCAGTCTGTGGTGCTTTGTTATGGTAGCTCTAGCAAACTAATACAATTATTTAAAATGAATAAGGGAAAATAATGATTTTAATCAGTCAAAATACTCTAGGCTCTGCTTTGGTAATAACCTCCAATTCTCAGTGTCTTACAAAAAATTTATTTCTGACTCATGTTTTATGCCCATTTCAGGTCAGCAGGGGCTCTACTCCTGGTTATTCTCTCTCAGAGAGGAGCTGATGGAGCCTCCACATGTGGAACATCTCCAGTCACTGTGATAGTGTGAAGAAAAGGGCAAACTGTTGGTTGGTTTTAAAGGCTTCCACTGGGAAGTAACACAAGTCGCCTCTACTCATATCCCACTTCAAGGAGGGTGGGGAGGGAGTGTGACCTCTACCACGTGCCTGGATGGAAGACAACCTGAAATATCAGATACCAGTGACGACTGTGGTACTTAACATATAAATTTCACTCAAGATTTTCAGTGCTCAACTGAAAAAAAACAAAAACAAAAACTTGAAGTTCAAGGGAAAAAACTAGCAAGAAAGTTGAGATAAGAATTGTTGCAATTATCCTAACAAGCCCAATCATAATATCTAGTTTTTAGAGCTAAGTAATAATCCTTGTTTCTAATCCTAGATCACTGTATCACTAACACAGTAAGAAAGTGTAGAAACGAAGGAAAAGGTTGAAAAGAGGAGAGAATAGGTAGAGCCTAATGTTCATTGGACTATCCTCACTTAGTGAATACCTTGCATCTACCAGTCACATTACAAATTAGTTCTCATTTAATTAATAATACCACCCAATAAAGAAGAGGATCATTTTATAAATGAAAAAATCTGAAGCTAAAAACATATTGACTTGCCCCAGGGATGAGAGTCTGACTCCATACAGATCCAAAGCCCTTGCTCTGTTCTGTACACGTATGGGATTTTGGTCTTCAGTTGTGACCCATTAGTGGTAATAAAATTGTAGCCAGTGTTTTTTCATTTTTTAAGTTAATAAATAGAATACAAAGTATCCATGATTTACAAATGATAAGAATATTTCTTAAAACTACGACTTCATTGATACACATATAACCCATACTCTGTACATTTGAAATGTACTGCTTTATTCCATACTGAAGACATGATTCCTGCATCAACCAAGCATGAAGCCCTCACCTTCTATGCCTGCTCTCTCACACAAAAGTATTTTGCTCCTTCAAAATGTCCTAACTGAGCCCGTGATCAAGAATATGAAGATTTCATTACAAGGGGTCATGCAATTTTTGATAGAACTAGAACCCCATAGAGATCTTTTTCATTTTTTACAGTCTGGAGTTTTGAGAAGTACTTGTGTTCAGAAAACATAAAATCAGTGTAGAAACATCAGTTTTTATTACTCTGAGATCTCTAAGTATAAAATTTGAGTTGTCAGGCTTGATTCTTCTCCACTGAATTTGAAGCACACATCTACACACAAAATCATTGCCTGCACAGAAAAGGTATATAGTGCACATTTAACATTTATTTAATGACACACAGCACTGGAGTATAAAATGGCTTTAGCCTATTTATCAAAAATCTGGATAGCCTCAGGGCTGACCAGGTGGTGTAGCAGTTAAGTTCACCCACTCTGCTTCAGCAGCCCTGGGTTCACCAGTTTGGATCCTGGGCATGGACCTACTCACTTCTCATCCAGCCATGCTGAGGTGGTGTCCCACATAGAAGAACTAGAAGGACCTATAACTAGGATATACACCTATGTACTGGGGCTCTGGGGAGAAAAAAGAAAAAGAGGAAGATTGGCAACAGATGTTAGCTCAGAGCCAATCTTCCTCAAAAAAAAAAAAAATAGAATGAGACAAATAATCAAAGGTTATGAGTAGGCCTTAAAAAAATTCTGGATAACCTCCATGTGGATACTCAGGAGACATCATTGTGTGCTAGCTGCTCACTAAAATCCATATTTTCCTCTTCTTCCTGGGAACATTGCTAGCCTATATTTCCCAGCCTTATTTGCAGTTATATTTGGTCATGTGACTGAGTTCCAGTCAATGAAATGTGACTAGAAGTGGTCAACTCCCAGGCCTGGACCATAAAAACCTTCTAGGTGTGCTCACTCATATTCTTTCTTCCTTCCAGTGAGCTGAAATTGAGATGACCCCAGCATGGCCTTGAAAGGCATCTGTTGATGACAGCAGAGCCTTTGTCGGTCAGGTTCACTGAACAGCTGTGTGAAAAAGGGCAACCCCACTGAGGTATTTACCAGTCGATGCTTTTATGTGAGCATAAATTAAAAAAAAAACTTCTATTGTGTTTGAGTCATTATGCATTTTGGGGTCTATTTATTATAGCAAATAAATTACCCTAATTAATACAAACTGGAAGTGAATATTCGAGATAAGGAAACTAGTTCAGGTAAGATCTATGACTGGTTCTAAAAGTCTATGAGAGAAAAATCATTGCAACCAGGAAGAACAATTAATCTTTGTTGATTCTCTATTGATGTCTTTCCTCAGGTTTTATCAGACTCTTTTGTTACATTTAGGTCAATGATGGTAAAAAGACAGTTAAATGTTTTATAGACATAAACTACAGAATGTACATTTAAGTGTGAGAATGGTATGATATGTTCTCGAAGAACCCAGTTCACCATACTCAAACTTGTATTCTGCTGGACACATCAAGAAAAATGTGATTATTAGTTCTTGAGAGTATTATTTAAGGTTGTGGAAAAAAGTCAAGAGTGATGGTCAGCTCTCAGTGTGCTTCCCTGCCTCAGGAAGTGTCTTGTAGGTCACCATGCTTTCCTGGTGATTTTGGAAGTATTTGTTTTTAAAAATTAGGTCATTTCAAAACTCTTTTGCACAACAGAATCAACTTTCAGGAATATTAATGATAAAGAAATGAAATTTAGTGATAAGATCCAGTTTCAACAATAAGTTTCAAAAATTGTTCAAATTATTATTCCTGTTATAAAACACAGAATTTTCCAGATTTATAAAAACTCTTGATGGTAATTAAATTCATTTATTCTTCCTAATAAGAACATTTTATACCTTGCCTTTGAATAGTGGGTTATTACCATCATCACGTTTGTGCTTCCCAGTCTGCCTATCACACAGAAGGAGAAGTTGTTAGGTCAATTTTGTAGATGAGAAAAGTAACCCTGAAGAAGTGAACCAATTTTCCCAAGGCCTCGCAGCTGGTAAGACATAGGGCTGAGTCTTAAACATTGATCTTTTTCTGCTTATATCATTTGTTTATATATGCTTCTCTGCATTTTATACCTTTATAAACAAACTATCTGCCAAATAAAATGAAGAATTAAGGGAGCATCAGGTCCATTATATTTGGTAACTTGAGATTGAAAGGATCCAAAGAGACCAACAAAGTATATTAAAATGCAGAACTCATAATTATGGCTTTCTAGTTCAACAAAATATACATGCAGAGTGTGTTCAGAAGCTCAGAAAGTAAAATGAGCAAGGAGTGATGTCAGCATCATGGCGGAGTGAGATTCCCTCTTTGAATCTCTGCCCCCTACGACACAACGAAAACATCATTCACATTCCAACAGAGCTCAATCAAACACTATGAAGGACTTCTAAGAAACCCCTGCTGCCATACATCGGACAGTGGAGGCGCAGGAAGCCCAAAAGGATGGGAGGAGAGGTAGGAGGTTGTACTCCCCCTCCCCAATCTATCGGCAAAGACAGCGCGGTTTGCAGACAGAGGGGGGAGGGGCGGCCCACAGCGGGGAAAACTATCGCCATCCAGGTGCTCTCACAGACTGTCGTGAGATCCCCACTGGGAAGCGACGACGGACGGTTTAGGGGGTGTAGCAAACACCCTAAGAGAGCCAGAAAGGAAACCCCCGGGTCAAGCAGGAGAAAGAGAGGACCCCTCCCCCCACACACCCGGCATTTCAGCATAATCCCTCCGGAGGCTGCAGCCACCTCAGAGCAAACCGCTCACGATCTCCATCCAGTGGCAGCAGGGGGAAACTGCAGGACAAACTTTACCATGAGGGGAAAAAATAAGGATGTCCCCGTCGGATCCTTGCAACAATTTGTCAGGGCTACAGACCAAAAGGAAAATGACAAACACCCAGAAACCAACCCTGAAGGCACAGAATTTGATAACCTGAATGAGACAGAATTCAAAATAGCTATCATAAACAAACTCAACGAAATACAAGAGAACACACAGAAACAAATCAACATATTCAGGGATTTTGTCACAAAAGAGATTGAAACCATAAAGAAAAACCAATCAGAATTATTGGAGGTGAAAAACAAAATCAACAAGATAGTGGAAAAACTGGAGTCTTTAAAGAGCAGAACTGACAATACGGAGGAATGAATTAGCACTATTGAGGATAGCCATGCAGAAATGATCCAGATAGAGGAGGAGAGAGAGCTAAGACTAAAAAGAAATGAAGAAATTCTTTGAGAAATATCAGACTCAATGAGGAAAAGCAACATAAGGATAATAGGTATTCCAGAAGGAGAAGAAAGAGAAAAAGGGGCAGAGAGTTTGTTCAAAGAAATAATAGCTGAGAACTTCCCCAACCTAGGGAACAAGAGGGAAATAACAGTGAATGAAATCAATAGATCACCTAAATATATAAACAGGAATAAAAAATCATCTCACCACATAGTAGCAAACTTGAAAAATACCCGTGACAAGGAAATAATATTGAAGGCAGCTAAACAAAAAAACAAAATAACATACAAAGGAAACCCCATCAGGCTCTCAGCTGATTTCTTGACAGAAACTCTACAGGCTAGGAGAGACAGGAATGATATATTCAAAATCATGAAAGACAAAAACCTTCAGCAGAGAATACTTTATCCAGCAAAAATATCCTTCAAATATGATGGAGAAATAATAACTCTCCCTGATAAACAAAAGCTAAGAGAGTTCGTCACCACAAGACCCCCACTACAAGAAATGCTCAAGAAGGCCCTTAGGCCTGAAAAAAAATAAATGAGAAAGGGGATACAAAGATTTCAGCAAGGAGAAAAGCAAGGAGACTAAACAAGAACAAACTACCGTTGGATAACATCAAAAATTAATTCAAGCTCATCACTGGAAACACACATTCATGACACAATCTGGAATAAAGAGATAACAAATAAGGAGGGGAAGAGGTAAGGGATTGAATCGACCCAGCCTCAGGAAAAAGGAGGCATCCGAAAATGTACTTTCTTATCCAGGAGATCGCTTATATAAACCTCACGGTAACCACTAAACAAATCACCAGAAGAGAACCACACATGACAAATAAAGAGAAAACCAAGAGAATGAGCATGCAGAAATACCAAATTGAATTTGCAGTCCGAAACACAAGGGACAAGAAATGAAGGAAATGCAAAAGAACCAGAAGATGAACAATAAAATAGCAACATTAAACCCTGATATATCAATAATCACTCTAAATGTAAATGGATTGAATTCCCCAATCAAAAGACACAGAGTGGCAGGATGGATTAAAAACCAAGATCCAACTATCTGCTGCCTCCAGGAAACACATCTCAGCTCTAAAGACAAACCCAGACTCAAAATAAAAGGATGGAAAACAATACTCCAAGCTAATGGCAAACAAAAGAAAGCAGGAGTAGCCATACTTATATCAGACAAAGTAGACTTCAAGATAAAAAAGGTAATGAGAGACAAAGAAGGGCAATATATAATGATAAAAGGGACACTTCACCAAGAAGACATAACACTTATAAATATCTATGCACCCAACACAGGAGCACCAAAGTACATAAAACAACTGCGAAAAAACCTTAACGGAGATATTAACAATAACACAATAATAGTAGGGGATCTTAACACCCCCCTTACATCAATAGATAGATCATCCAGACAAAAAGTCAATAAGGAAATAATGGACTTAAACGAAAAACTAGACGCAATGGACTTAATAGATATATACAGAGCAATCCACCCAAAAAAAAAGCAGAGTACACATTCTTCTCAAGTGCACATGGAACATTCTCAAGGATAGACCATATATTAGGAAACAAGGCAAACATCTATAAATTTAAGAAGATTGAAATCATTACAAGCATCTTTTCTGATCATAATGCTGTGAAACTAGAAATCAACTGCAAGGAAAAAACTAAGAAAGGGACAAAGATGTGGAGGCTAAACAACATGCTACTGAACAACCAATGGGCCGTTGATGAAATTAAAGGAGAAATCAAAAGCTATCTGGAGACAAATGAAAAGGAATATACACCATACCAACTCATATGGGATGCAGCAAAAGCAGTCCTGAGAGGGAAATTCATAGCAATACAAGCTCACCTTAACAAACAAGAAAAATCCCAAATAAATAACCTTAAATTGCACCTAACAGAATTGGAAAAAGAAGAACAGACAAAGCCCCAAATCAGCAGAAGGAGGGAAATAATAAAAATCAGAGCAGAAATAAATGAAATTGAAACCAAAAAACAGTAGAAAGGATCAATGAAACAAAGAGCTGGTTCTATGAGAAGATAAATAAAATTGACAAACCCTTAGCTAGACTCACTAAGAAAAAAAGGGAGAAGACTCAAATAAATAAAATTAGAAATGAAAGAGGAGAAATTACAACAGACACCACAGAAATACAAGGGATTATTAGGGAATACTATGAAAAACTTTACGCCAACAAATTGGACAACCTAAAGGAAATGGACAAATTCTTGGACACGTACAACCTCCCAAAACTGAATCAAGAAGAAATAGAGAATCTGAACAGACCAATCACAAGTAAAGAGATTGAAACAGTAATAAAAAATCTCCCCAAAAATAAAAGCCCAGGACCAGATGGCTTCCCTGGAGAATTTTATCAAACATTCAAAGAAGATTTAGCACCTATCCTTCTCAAACTATTCCAAAAATAGAGGAAGATGGAATACTTCCCAACACATTCTATGAGGCCGACATCATCCTGATACCAAAGCCAGACAAGGACAATACAAAGAAGGAAAACTACAGGCCAATATCACTGATGAACATAGACGCAAAAATCCTCAACAAAATATTGGCAAACCGAATACAGCAATACATCAAAAAGATCATACACCACGATCAAGTGGGATTTATACCAGGGACACAGGGATGGTTCAACATCCGCAAATCAATCAATGTGATACACCACATTAACAAATTGAAGAATGAAAACCACATGATCATCTCAATCGATGCAGAGAAGGCATTCGACAAGATCCAGCATCCATTTATGATAAAATCTCTCAACAAAATGGGTATAGAAGGAAAGTACCTCAACATAATAAGGGCCATATATGACAAACCTACAGCAAACATCCTACTCAATGGGGAAAAACAGAAAGCCATTCCTTTGAGGACAGGAACAAGACAAGGGTGCCCACTCTCACCACTCTTATTCAACATAGTACTGGAAGTGCTGGCCAGAGCAATTAGGCAAGAAAAAGGAATAAAAGGACTCCAAATAGGCAATGAAGAAGTGAAACTCTCACTATTTGAAGACGACATGATCTTATACATAGAAAACCCAAAAAATTCCATCGGAAAACTACTAGAAACAATCAACAACTACAGTAAAGTGGCAGGGTATAAAATCAACTTACAAAAGTCGATTGCATTTCTATATACTAACAATGAAACAACAGAAAGAGAACTCAAAAAGACAATCCCATTTACAATTGCAACATAGAGAATAAAATATCTGGGAATAAATTTAACCAAGGAGGTAAAAGACCTATACAATGAAAACTATAAGACACTATTGAAAGAAATCGAGGAGGACATAAAGAAATGGAAAAATATTCCATGCACATGGATTGGAAGAATAAATATAGTTAAAATGTCCATTCTACCTAAAGCAATCTACAGATTCAATGCAATCCCAATCAGAATCCCAATGTCATTCTTCACGTTAATAGAAGAAAAACTACTGAAATTCGTATGGGGCAACAAAAGAGCCCAAATAGCTAAAGCAATTCTGAAAAAAAAGAACAAAGCTGGAGGCATCACAATCCCTGATTTCAAAATATACTATAAAGCTACAGTAATCAAAACAGCATGGTACTGGTACAAGAATAGACACATAGATCAATGGAACAGAATTGAAAGCCCAGAAATAAAACCACACACCTATGGACAGCTAATCTTTGACAAAGGAGCAAAGAACATACAATGGAGAGAGGGAAGTCTCTTCAATAAATGGTGCTGGGAAAATTGGACAGCAACATGCAAAAGAATGAAAGTAGACCATCTCCTATCGCCACATACAAAAATCAATTCAAAATGGATCAAAGACCTGAAAGTGAGACCTGAAACTATAAAACTCCTGAAAGAAAATATAGGCAGTACACTAATTGAGATTGGACATAAAGGGATCCTTTCAGATTTCATGTCTACCCAGACAAGGGAAACAGAAGAAAAAATAAACAAGTGGGACCTCATCAGACTAAAGAGCTTCTACAAGGCAAATGAAACCAGGATCAAAATGAATAAACAACCCACCAGCTGGGAGAAAATATTCACAAATCGTTTGTCCGACAAGGGATTAATCTCAGTAATATATCAAGATCTCATACAACTGAGCAACAAAAAAACAAACAACCCGATCAAAAAATGGGCAGAGGATATGAACAGATATTTTTCCAAGGAAGAGATACAGATGGTCAATAGGCACATGAAAAGATGTTCAACGTCACTAATCATCAGGGAAATGCAAATCAAAACTACACTGAGATATCACCTTACACCGGTTAGAATGTCTATAATCACAAAGACAAATAACAACAAATGCTGGAGAGGTTGTGGAGAAATGGGGACCCTCATTCACTGCTGGTGGGAATGCAAACTGGTGCAGCCTCTATGGAAAACAGTATGGAGAGTCCTCAAAAAATTAAAAATAGAAATACCTTATGATCCAGCAATCCCACTCTTGGGCATCTACCCAATGGACATGAAATCAACCATCACAAGAGGCGTATGCACCCCTATGTTCATTGCAGCATTATTCACTATAGCCAAGAAGTGGAAGCAACACAAGTGTCCCTCGACTGATGATTGGTTAAAGAAGATGTGGTATATACATACAATGGAATACTACTCAGCCATAAGAAAAGACACAATTGTCCCATTTGCAACAACATGGATGGACCTAGAGGGTATTATGTTAAGTGAAATAAGCCAGAGAGAGAAGGACAGACACTGCATGAACTCACTCATATATGGAATATAAGTGAACACACGGACAGAGAGAACTGATTGGTGGTTACCAAGGGGAAGGGGGGTGGGGGGGCACAAGGGGTGAAGGGTTACATCCACAAGGTGACGGACAAACAAAAATGTACAACTAAAACCCCACAGTGTTATAAACTATTAAGACATCAATTAAAAAAATGGTAAAAAAAAAAAAAAAAGAAAGTAAAATGAGCTAACAGATGTAAAGGCATCTAACACAGTGCCTGGCATCTATTAGGCCTTAAATAAAGGCTAGTTGGAGCCAAGTCCTCATAAAGTACTGTGTGTAAAACCATTTCATCAAAACTTTCACTTTCCTGAGCAACTCATTTGCAGAAGATAAACTTTTAATTGTCTGTTACTCAAGGGTCGTTGATCAGGGTGAGGAATTGTTAATAAAGAAAAGTTACAGGGAGAACAGAGAGGTAACCTCAGGCAGCTGGGTTCCTTTTCTATCCCCAGAAACACAAACAATGACCAGGCAGCTTTTGCCGTTGTGAGAAACAAAGAGAGAAATGTGTTTCTCTGAAAGCAGCAACATGTAAGGAGGTCCTATCTTTAATTCAGAATTGTGGCACCAAATTTTTAAGTGTATGATTCTGTTGGAATTTGAAATATAATGTTTTCAAAGCAAGAACATTGGTGACATTTTTTCTTTTTTTAATTGATGTCATAATGGTTTAGCATGTTGTGAAATTTTGCTTGTACATTATTGTTTGTCAGTCACCATATAAATGCATCCCTTCACTCCTTGTGCCCATCCCCCAACCCCCATCCCCTTGGTAACCAAACAGTTCTCTCTGTCTGTGTGTTAGTTTATCTTCCACATATGAGTGAAATCATGTAGTGTTTGTCTTTCACTATCTGGCTTATTTCACTTGACATAATACCCTCCAGGTCCATCTGTGTTGTTGCAAATGGGACGATTTTGCCTTTTTTCATGGCTGAGTAGTATTCCATTGTATACATATACCACATCTTCTTTATCCAATCATCAGTCGAGGGACACTTGGGTTATTTCCACTTCTTGGCTGTAGTGAATAATGCTGCAATGAACATAGGGGTGCACAAGCCTCTTTGGATTGTTGGTTTCAGGATTTTTGGATAAAAACCCAGTAGTGGGATAGCTGGATCATAAGGTATCTCTACTTTTAATTTTTTGAGGAATCTCCATACTGTTTTCATAGAGGCTTCACCAGTTTGCATTCCCACCAGCAGTGAATGAGGGTTCCCGTTTCTCCACAACCTCTCCAACATTTGTTATTTTTTGCCTTGTTGATTATGGACATTCTAACAGGTGTAAGGTGATATCTTAGTGTAGTTTTAATTTGCATTTCCCTGATGATTAGTAGTGTTGAACATCTTTTCATGTGCCTATTGGTCATCTGTATATCTTCCTTGGAAAAATGTCTGTTCATATCCTCTACCCATTTTTTGATCAGGTTGTTTATTTTATGGTGGTCAGTTTTGTGAGTTTTTTATATACTATGGAGATTAACCCCTTGTCAGATATATGATTTGCAAATGTTTTCTCCCAGCTGGTGGGTTGTCTGTTCATTTTGATCCTGGTTTCATGTGCCTTGCAGAAGCTCTTTAGTCTGATGAAGTCTCACTTGTTTATTTTTTCTTTTGTTTCCTTTGTCTGAGTAGACATGGAATTAGAAAATGTCCCTCTATGTCTGATATCCAAGAGTGTACTGCCTATGTTTTCTTCCAGGAGTTTTATAGTTTCAGGTCTTACCTTCAAGGCTTTGATCCATTTTGAGTTGATTTTTGTGTCTGGCAAAAGAAAATGGTGTACTTTCATTCTTTTGCATGTGGCTGTCCAGTTTTCCCAGCACCATTTATTGAAGAGAATTTCCTATCTCCGTTGTATGTTCTTAGCTCCTTTGTCAAAGATTAGCTGTCAGTAGATGTGTGGTTTTGCTCCTGGGCTTTCAATTCTGTTCCATTGATCTGTGAGTCTGTTTTTGTACCAGTACCATGCTGTTTTGATTACTATAGCTTTGTAGTATATTTTGAAGTCAGGGGTTGTGATGCCTCCAGCTTTGTCCTTTTTTCTCAGGATTGCTTTAGCTATTCAGGGTCTTTTGTTTCCCCATAAGAATTTTAGTATTCTTTGTTCTATTTCTGTGAAGAATGTCACTGGGATTTTGATTGGGTTTGCCTTGAATCTGTAGATTGCTTTAGGTAGTAAGGACATTTAACTATGTTTATTCTTCTAATCCATGGCCATGGGATATCTTTCCATTTCTTTATGTCATCATCGATTTCTTTCAATAATGTCTTATAGTTTCCATTGTATAGGTCTTTCACCTCCTTGGTTAAATTTATTACTAGGTATTTCATGCTTGTTGCAATTGTAAACGGGATTACCTTCTTGAATTCTCTTTCTGTTAGTTCATTATTAGAGTGCAGAAATGTAACTGATTTTTGTAAGTTGATTTTCTACCCTGCAACTTTGCTCTAGTTGTTGATTATTTCTAGTAGTTTTCCAATGGATTCTTTAAGGTTTTCTATATATAAAATCTTGTCATCTGCAAACAGCAAGAGTTTCACTTCTTCATTGCCTATTTGGATTCCTTTTATTCCTTTTTCTTGCCTAATTGCTCTGGCAAAAACCTCCAGCAGTATGTCAAATAAGAGTGGTGAGAATGGGCACCCTTGTCTTGTTCCTGTTCTCAGAGGGATGGCTTTCTGTTTTTCCCTGTTGAGTATGATATTGGCTGTGGGTTTGTCCTATGTTGCCTTCATTATTTTGAGGTACTTTCCTTCTATACTCATTTTGTTGAGAGTTTTTATCATAAATGGATGTTGGATCTTGTCAAATGCTTTCTCTGCATCTATTGGGATGATCATGTGGTCTTTATTCCTTGTCCTGTTAATGTGGTGTATCACATTGATTGATTCGTGGATGTTGAACCATCCCTGTGTCTCTGGTATGAATCCCACTTGATCATGGTGTATGATCTTTTTAACATATTGCTGTATTCAGTTTGCCAATATTTTGTTGAGGATATTTGCGTCTATGTTCATCAGTGATATTGACCTGTAATTTTCCTTCTTTTTATTGTCCTTGTCTGGCTTTGGTATCAGGGTGATGTTAGCCTCATAGAATATGTTAGGAATTATTCCATCTTCCTCTATTTTTTGGAAGAGTTGGAGAAGGATAGGTGATAAATCTTCATTGAATGCTTGGTAAAATTCTCCAGAGAAGCCATCTTTTATTTTTTGGAGGTTTTTGATTACTGTTTCAATCTCTTTACTTGTGATTGGTCTATTCAGATTCTCTTATTGATTTCTTCTTGATTCAGTTTTGGGAGGTTGTATGAGTCTAAGAATTTATCCATTTCTTCTAGATTGTCCAATTTATTGTCATACAGTTTTTCACAGTATTCTCTTATAATCCTTTGTATTTCTGTGGTATCCATTGTGATTTCTCCTCTTAATTTCTAATTTTATTTATTTGAGCCTTTTATCTTTTTTTCTTGGTGAGTCTGGCTAAGGGTTTGTCAATTTTGTGTATCTTCTCAAAGAACCAGCTCTTTGTTTCATTGATCCTTTCTACTGTTTTTTGGTTTCAATTTCATTTATTTCTGCTCTCATTTTTATTATTTCCCTCTTCTCCTGACTTTGGGCTTTTTTCTTCTTTTTCTAAATCTGTTAAGGGTAGTTTAAGATTGCTTATTTGGGATTTTTCTTGTTTGTTAAAGTGGGCCTGTATTGCTATGAATTTCCCTCTCAGGACTACTTTTGCTGCATCCCATATGAGTTGGTATGGTGTATTTTCTTTTTCATTTGTCACCAGATATTTTTTGATTTCTCCTTTAATTTCTTCAATGATTCATTGGTTATTCAGTAGCATGTTGTTTAGTCTCCACATATTTGTCACTTTCCCGGTTTTTTTCTTGTAGTTGATTTCTAATTTCATAGCATTATGGTTGGAAAAGATGCTTATTATTTCAGTCTACTTAAATTTATAGAGGCTTTCTTTGTTTCCCAATATATGGTCTATCCTTGAGAATGTTCCATGCATGCTTGAGAAGAATGTGTATTCTTCTGTGTTTGGATAAAGTGCTCTCTCTATATATATCTATTAAGTGCATCTGGTCTAGTTTTTCATTTAAGTCTACTATTCAAGATAAAAAAGGTAATGAGAGACAATGAGGGGCAACATATAATGATAAAAGGGACACTCCACCAAGAACATGTATCACTTATAAATATAAAGGCACCCAACACAGGAGCAATAGTGACTTTCTGTCTGGATGATCTCTCCATTGATGTAAGTGGGGTGTTAAAGTCCCCTCCTATTTTTGTGTTGTTGTTAGTATCTCCTTTTAGTTTTGTTAATAGTTTCATTATGTACTTTGGTGCTCCTGTGTTGGGTCCCTTTATATTTATAAGTGATACATCTTCTTGGTGGAGTGTCCCTTTTATCATTATATGTTGCCCCTCTTTGTCTCTCATTACCTTTTTTATCTTGAAGTCTACTTTGTCTGATGTAAGTATGGCAACACCTGCTTTCTTTTATTTCCCATTAGCTTGGAGTATCATCTTCCATCCCTTTACTCTAAGCCTGTGTTTGTCTTTAGAGCTGAGATGTGTTTCCTGGAAACATCAAATTGTTGGGTCTTGTTTTTTAAGCCATCCCACCACTCTGCGTCTTTTCATTGGGGAATTCAATCCATTTACATTTAGAGTGATTATTGATATATGAGGGCTTAATGCTGCCATTTTATAGCTTGTTTTTCAGTTATGTATTTCCTTTGTTTCTCATCCCATGTATTTTGGACTACTAGTTCAGTTTGGTGGCTTTCTATAATGGTGTTCTCTTTATTTATCATTTGTGTCTTTGTTCTGACTTTTATTTAGTGGTTACCATGAGTTTTGTATAAAAGATCTCATAGATGAGATAATCCATTCCCGGATAGCCTCTTGTTCCCCTAGTCTAAGCAGGTTTCTTCCCTTTACTCTTCCCCTTCTAAGTTGTTCTTGTCACAGCTTATTCTGGTATGTGTTATGAATTTGTGGTTAAAATGAAGTGATAATATATATTTTCAATGTTTTCCTTCCCTTTCTCTTTAGAGTTATAATTAGGTGTTTGCTAATCTGTTCTGGTAAAGAGTTGCTATTTATCCCCTTGATTATGGCTTTGTGCACCCCCTTTTTTTTTTTCAGGTATGAGGGCCTTCTTGATCAAATCTCATAGGGGAGGTCTTGTGGCAGTGAACTCCTTCAGCTTTCATTTATCTGGGAAAGTTTTTATTTTTCCATTATATCTGAAGAATATTTTCATTGTATATGGTATTCTTGGCTGAACGTTTTTGTCCTTCAAAATTTTGAATATATCATTCCACTCTCTTCTAGCCTGTAAGGTTCTGCTGAAAAATCCGCTGAAAGCCTGTTAGGGCTTCCTTTGTTGGTTTTTTGTCTTGATGCCCTTAATATTTTTTCTTTGTCGTTGACTTTTGCCAGCTTTACTAATATATGCCTTGGAGAAGATGTTTTTACATTGATGTAATTAGGAGTTCTGTTGGCTTCTTTTACATGTAATTCCAGCTCCTTCTCCAGGTCTGGGAAGTTCTCAGTTATTATTTCTTTGAACAAGCTCTCTTCTCCTTTTCCCCTCTCTTCTCCCTCTGGAATACCTATAATCCTTATGTTGCGTTTCCTAATTGAGTCAGATATTTCTCAGAAAGTTTCCTCATTTCTTTTTAGTCTAAGTTCTCTCTCCTTCTCCATCTGAAGCATTTCTGTATTCCTATCCTCTATATTGCTAATTCTATCCTCCATATTGTCAGCTCTGTTGTTTAAGGATGCCAGATTTTTCTTTATCTCATCCATTGTGTTTTTCATCTCTAACAATTCTGATTGATTTTTCTTTGTAGTTTCAATCTCTTTTGTGAAGAATTCCCTCTTTTCAGTAATTTGGTTCCTAATTTCACTGAACTGTCTTTCAGAATTCTCTTGTAAATCATTGAATTTTCTTATGATTGCTGTCTTGAATTCTCTGTCACTTAGATTGTAGATTTCTGTGCTTTCAGGATTGATTTATGGGTGTTTGTCTTTTTCCTTCTGGTCTGGAGCATTAATATATTTCTTTATACCATTTGATGGAGTAGATTTGTGCTGGCACATAGTGATAGTTTCTGGATGTAGCTTCCACCTGCAGCCACTTTTAAGTCTGCTGCCGTGATCCCTGTCAGCTGTGCCTGTCTGAGCCTGAGCCACTCCTTGGGATTGCAGCAGCCCTGTGGGGTCTCCAACAGAAGGGGAAAGTAGTGACACAGGGGACTTAGGGCTGTTGCCTCCTGCACCCACAGTCTCACTGAGTTGTGCTTGCCCCCTCGGGGTCACACTGGTGCTATGGGCATTCATGGCTGCCAGGAGCTCATTTGGCTTCTGCCACCATTTGCTCCTTGTTTACACTAGCCATTGTGCTTGGTGAGTGGGAACTCCCATCTGGGACCGAGCCAAAACTACTCCCTGGGACTGTGGTGGGATTGTGGATTCTCCCACTGGGTGACAGAGTGATCACATAGGGGCTCAGGGCTGATGCCACCTGCTCCCACAGACCCTCCAAGACACACTTCCCTGCTTCAGAGCTGCAGTGGTACTATGGGCGTTCATGGCAGCCAGGAGCTTGTTCACCCCAGGTAGCAGCTCTGCTGCTGCAGTCTGCTCCTAGGTTACACCAGCCTTTGTGCTTGGTGGGTGGGGCTTCCCCACTGGGTCCAAGCCTGGCCCACTCTCTGTGGTCTGCATGGCCCTGAGGACTCTCCCACCCGATGGGGAAGTGATCACATGGTGGCTCAGGGCTGCCGTCACCTGTTTCCACAGTTGTGCTTTGGCACACTTCCACCTTCAGGGACACAGTGGTGCTATGATTGCTCCAGCTGAGAAAGCAGTCACATGCATGTGCTGGAATGCCTGGGTCCAGAGGGTGTTCACCTATTTCCTCCACCTCCTTGGGGGGTAGTCCATCCACCTTCAGATGTATAGCTGAGAGGATCTCTCAGGCATCCTGAAGTGCTCTGTGGGTATCCTCTGCTGATCAACGAATGTCCCTTTAGTTGTAGTTCAAAAGGGGGAGAGACAAAGGGAACAGCTCATTCCACCATGTTGCTGACATCACTTCCATTAATGCCTTCTTAATTCCTCAGTAACAATTTTCTTTTGAACCTGATTTTTATTTTATCTGACTTCTAACATTTTTATCAGCATCATCATCTCACAGTTACTAAACACTCACCACTCATTGCAATGACAATGGCATTGGAGCAGAGTAGAAGCCCAGACATCGGAATATGAGCCTTCTAGCCTTGGTTCAGCTGCTAATTACCTGTGTTACCTTGGGCAATTCATTTTACTTCAAGGGAGTCTCAGTTTTCACACCTGAAAAATGAGGAGCTTAGATAGGGTGACTTCAAATGGTTCTACCCAAAGGCTAATATTTCCAGACCAAGTACAATGTTTACTTATTTTGTGTCTGCACTGTTATATAAATATTTTGAAGGATTTGAGAGATAAGACACTTCCTTCATGATATTAGATCCTATAATCAACAAAGACTTAATATATCTTTTCTTTCTATTGACTCAGGAGTAAAATGCTCCTGTACAGGTGAGATTTAGCACATCATACTCAACTGGAGTAAAAACAATCCCTTGACAGATTTTTTTTCTTGTAAAAAACCAGTAGCTATCTAATTACTTACTACTCTTGAGTTGAAATTCAGTCTTTTAAGATATTCAGATTTAATCTAGGACTCCTTCCTAGATTAGTAGGTAGGAGAAGTAGAAAACTCTTATTTCTTACTATGTTCAAGGATTTTATTTTAGTGATTGTATTTCCATTTCAATGATGCAGGTCTGATAAATACAGCAAAAGATTATAGCACCCATTCTGAATTTGTATGCTAGGTTATGTTCTAATCTCAAATCTTCCACTTGCTATAAAATACAACTCACTGATGAGACATTTTTCAGTTTCATTTTTTTTCAGTGAGGAAGATTGTCCCTGAGCTAACATGTGTGCCCATCTTCCTCCATTTTATATGTGGGGTGCAGCCACAGCATGGCTAGATGAACTGTGTGTAGGTCCATGCGCAGGACATGAACCTGTGAACCCCAGGCAGTGGAAGAGAAGCATGCAAACTTAACCACTAGGCCCCAGGGCTGGCCCTTCAGTTTCATCTTTTGAAAATTGGAGAAAATTTGACTCTCTCTTTCCCCTCTTCCTCTCACTCTCTTCCTCTTTTCACTTTATGAGGAAGCTGTAGGAAGAAAAGGGCTTTACACAAGCAAGTGCTCATTTGTTACTTAAATGGTTATCTGAATTAGTGGACTAATAGATTTTGATTATTTAACTAATTTTCCTTAACTTAGTGATGAATTCTAGGTTGATCAAATTTATTTATTCAAAACTTAGGTTGCACTTATAAAAAAAAGAATTATACAGAAAAATTATTGTAGCAGCTAAAACATGAGTAAGAAATCATCCCACTAAATGATTGTAACAACTTAAGAGAGAGAAGAAAACTTACATACAACCATCAGTAAGACACTGTTATAGACTGAGGGCTGAAAATTAATGGAAAAGAAGATATGTCAATTATTGGGGTACTGTGTACTGAGCTATCTGGACTTAACAAACAAAAAGAGAAGAGTTGAAATTGGGTGCTGTCAGTGATTTTACTAACCCTTGACAAAATAAGTTAGCCAATTATAATTAGGAATGTATATGTGATTGTTTCAGTGGAGTAATTTACTCAAGCATGGGTAGACCACCCTCATCTCCTGCCCCATGACAATTGTTTTCCTTAGAACTTGACTTACCAATTGAAAATCAGAGTCAACTATTTGTAGGTCCAACCAGGAAATGTCCTGGCAATTAGAAATTGGTTTAATTTTCTTTAAAATACTATCCATTGTTCTGAGCTCAAATGTGAATCTCTTTTGTTAGAAATTGATCTCCCTTTGAATATCCATATGTTTTATCAATTATATTCTCCTATTGCTTAGAGCCACTTATGTGTTTGGCATGGCTATCATTATTATGAGTATTAATAACACCCAACATCTGTACAATATTCATAGCAGCAGAAACAAATTGGGTCCCACTCATGGAATGCAGCCCATGGACATGTTTTGTTGGCCCACTACATATAATGATTTTGAATTGATTGTCAACATTTTACAATGGGATTTTGATTCTTTTCATTGGCTCTTTCACTGGCCTTGGGAAGTTTCTTCTCATGCATGCTCACATCAATACTCAGCCAAAGGCTTGAAGGAATCCTCCTACAGATCTCTGGGGTTTGCTCTCTGTGTAGGTAGTCTCTGGTAGTCTGCCCCACAAGTTCTCTTAAACCCAGGCTCTTTGAATTCTGATCACTATGTCCTAACTCAGCAGGACCTTCAGGCTCTGTTTGGGCTCCCTCTCCCAGTGTTGCTGCCTTGGAAAGTGCCTCCAGGCAGTAAACTGGGCCAGTCATAGAACTGACCTCTTTCCGCTTTCTTCAGGGATCACATCCCATGCTCCCTGTTGTCTGGTGTGTAAAATTGCTGTTTATGTATTTTGTCCAATTGTCTAGTTCATGGAGGGAGGGTAGATCCAATATCTATTACTCCAATAGGACCAGAAGGAGAAGTCAGTTTGGTTCAGTTCCAAGGTAGAATTATAGCCATAGCTTAGCGACTTAGAATGCTTATGCATGTTTGCCATTTTTCTAATATTCTATATAAGAGTACTTTAGTTTGGCAGGAGACATTACCAATCCAATGTTGTTTAATGTACTGACATTCTTTCATATTAAAATGGATTAAAGTTTTGAAAATGAATTAAGAAACTGTGCTTTCTACCTGCACTATCAGGGAGTATGGAGCATTTCCCAAACCTGAAAAAGGTGAGCACTTTCTTAGAGATCTACATCATCACAATGAGGATCTAGTTGCCTGGTATAGACCTAAGTTGTGGGCTCATCTTTCACATTGGCTGACTAAAAGGAAACTAGCATTGCATGGAATGACACTCCTCCAGCCAGCCTATGTGGCTTTTGAAATTTCCATCATTGTAACAACTTTACTTGGTGGAAAGACATTATGTCTCCAGAAATGCCTTATTTTCTATTTTTATGTATTTATTTTTAACCTGTGAAGGGCATTCCCGATAGAACATTAGCATAAAATAGCAGCTCAGACAAATTTTCTTTTGGTTAATTTTAATTACGCCCTTGTAATTAACAAAGCACTGAATAAAGTAATGAAGTTTTGTCTTAATTGGAGTTTGGGGTAAAGAGTATTCTGTAGAATGGATTCCTAAGTAGTTTGTTCAGAAAAGAGTTATTATATTACTCTGAGAAAATAGGACATAGCAAAAGGTTGGGAAGGGAGAGGAAGATGGGCACGAATGTTAGCATGATGCCTGGCAAGTAGTAAGCAGTTAATAAATTTCGGCTAATATTAGCTTGAAGGGAGAAAAACATCAAAGATAAATTTCACTTAAAAAGATGCCTACTGTAGACTCTGATAATTATAATGCCAAAGGCATAAGATTAGAATAATTTTATGTAATAAGTGAACAGTAAGAGGTCCTCTTAAATACTTGCAGTCTATTCAGAGATATAATAATATAACAATGACTCTATCTATCCATCCATTATGTATCTACTCTTTTCTTTTTTTTTGTGAGGAAGACCAGCCCTGAGCTAACATCCACTGCCGATCCTCCTCTTTTTGCTGAGGAAGACCGGCCCTGGGCTAACATCTGTGCCCATCTTCCTCTACTTTATATGGGACGCCGCCACGGCAGGGCTGACAGGCAGTGCGTCGGCAGGCGCCCGGGATCCGAACCCGCGAACCCCGGGCTGCCAAGCACGAACTTAACCGCTGCGCCACCAGGCGACCCCATGTATCTACTCTTTAGCTAATGATTTGTTCAAATAACCAATTTCAATGATTTTTGGAGTGAAAGCTAAGTGCACTGAGTATTTTTTGCACAACTGTGTAAAAATGTAATTTTATTTTAGCTCTCAATGGATCTGAGGTTGCTTTCCTTCTCATTTTTCAAAAACATTCTAGGGGCCGGCCCAGTGGGATAGTGGTTAAGTTCGTATGCTCCACTGCAGCCCGGGGTTTGCAGATTTGGATCCCGGGCACAGACCTATGCACCACTCATCAAGCCATGCTGTGGTAGCATCCCACATAAAGTAGAGGAAGGTGGGCATGGATGTTAGCTCAGGGCCAGTCCTCCTCAGCAAAAAGAGGTGGATTGGCAGCAGATGTTAGCTAAGGGCTAATCTTCCTCACACACACAAAATATATATTCTACAGATCCTTTAAAAAATGACATAAAATACCTTGCTCAAATTACCTATTTTTTGATGCCTTATTGTAGAGCAAGTCTGGACATATTAGAAATAATTGGACCAAATGCTACCCTGGTAGCCCAGGTGAACTTTATTAAAAAAGAAGTCAGAGAGAGAAAATGTGATCAGCTCTGATATCCAAAATGAGGAGACTTTTTCATTCAGAACTGTATTCTGGTATAATGATATCTGAATGGTGGGGTGAAAGAAAAGTAGAGCTACAGTGGAGTATTTCTCAATATTAGAAGATGCCAGTGACCCTTCTAATCACTGTTACAGGCTCTTTGGCTTCTCTGCCCATTCACATTTACACACGCATGTATACACATATACATCCCTGTGCACTCAAGATGTAATGGACATGTAACATCGTATTAGTTTTAGACGTACATCATAATGATTTGCTAAATGTATATATTGCAAAGTGATTAGGCAATAAATTTAGTTAACATCCATCACTATAGATAGTTACAATTTTTTCTTGTGATGAGAACTTTCACGATCTTTTCTCTTAGCAACTTTCAAAAATACAACACAGTACTGTTAACTATAGTCATCATGCTGTACATTATATCCCAGAACTTAGTTATAGCTGGAAGCTTGTAGCTTTTGACCAACTTTGCCCATTTCATCCACCGCTACCCCCACCCCCTGCCTCTGGCAACTGCCAACCTGTTCTCTGTATTTATGAGTTCAGGTTTTTTTTTTTTTATAGATTCCACATATAAGTGAAATCATACAATATTTGTCATTCTCTGTCTGACTTATTTCACTTAGCATAATGCCCTCAAGTTCCATCCATTTTGTGGTAAATGCCAAGATTTCCTTCTTTTTTATGGCTGAATAATATTCCATTGTGTGTATGTATATATACACTATATATTCTGTATTTATTCATTCATCGATGGACAACTTAGGTTGTTTCCACTTCTTGGCTATTGTAAATTATGTTGCAATGAACATGGAAGTGCGTATAGCTTTTCGAGATAGTGATTTTGTTTCCTTCAGATAAATATCCAGAATTGGAATTGCTGGATCATATAGTAGTTCTATTTTTAATTTTTTGAGGAACTTCCATACTGTTTTCCATAGTGGTTACATCAATTTATATTCCCACCAACAGTGCACAAGGATTCCCTTTTCTCCACATCCTCTCCAACACTTGTTATTTCTCCAACACTTGTTATGACATATAGCAAACTTATTTCATTGACAATGCACATGAAATTATTTCACTATATTCTATTTTCTACTTTATTTATATACGTATTCATTTATTTTGACTTACACATAGATTTATGTATTTATATTGAAGATTTCATAACTATTTTTTTTTTATGAGTGAAGTGCCATATATCATATAGGATGCCAAAATACATGTTCTCTCACAACTCTTGAAGTTTAAATAATGTTTCCAGTTTCCTAGCATTACTATTAGCCATTCAAATTTCCTCAGGGTCACAAACAAGTCCATATTGTCACCGTGGTGCTGGGAAGAATATTAAACTTAACAGTTTTGAAAAACTGTTTCAAATTAGACAGTGAGGCTTCAAAAATATAATTTTGCAATATTTATTACTTTAAGGCATTTGAAGCATTTTTATTGTCCTGTTTGTTATGCTAAGTTAATTTTTCTGTATATGATCAAGAAATCTCCCAAAGGAAATATTTTCTTGTCTAAATATATTTAGTGAAGCCCAAACTGTATATTTTGGCTTCATTTCACATGTTTTAAAGAACATCATCTCAAAGCAATTTTTTATCCCAAAATAAGTGAGAGAAAGTCACAGATGATGGAATCAGTTCCAACACCTGTAGGGTACACCAATTAAATAGATGCTCCTTAATGATATCTGAACCTCCTACAATGATGTTGGACTAATATGAATTCATCTAGATAGATGCTTTTATCTCCTGGGATAAAACTATTGGAGAAGGGGAAGTTATCTCTTTCATTTCCCATGCTTTTAGATCCCTACCATCTCCTTCCCCTCTTTATGGTTACTTGCCAAAATGGACTCCAGTCATCCAAGTTATCCTGTTTTGAACATGCTGTTCTCCTTATCCAATCTTCTCTGCCAATTCATGTCTATTTCCTTCTTCAAAAGCCTTACTTCATCTGGGTAGCTTTCAAAAGATTGACTCCACTTAACTGAATGCATGCTCCTCCTTTCTGGTGCTTTAATAATATTTGTAATTCAATGTTCATTTTATGTGAATTTTATTCAAACTTTTAAACAGATTCATACATGGTGTTACTATTATTCTATCATAGAATAATTACACCATTATTTAATTGTAGTTTGATTTGTGGGTTCTTTCCACCAGACGGATCTCTTTGTGAATAGGATACGGCTTTCATCTCCATATTCCTAAATCCTAGCACAGTACTCCGACTCATGGTAGACAATCCTATCACAACTGCCCCCGTGTACTATTTGTCCCTGGCTCATATTTTTTTGTCCCTCCTTGGTTTCACTCTGTCAAGCTGCCTAGGTGATTAGAGTTTAAATAGGACCAGATATAGCAGCATAGGGGCCCTTTGGCTAACTGTGAACATCCACATCCATAACTGGCTACAATTGGTCTAGATCTCCTAGATTCAGGTATTACATGCTCAGGTCTAGATGTCTGTCTAAACAGAAAGAACAAAAGTTTGACTTGGGATTTCCCACAGAATTAAGTGAGAGTCATGAAAGATAGGCTTAAATGTCAATAAAAAAGCTAAAAATGGATCAGTTTCTTTCAAAGTATAAGCTCTTTAAAGATAAGCGTCAAGTCTGTAAAACTGACACTACCTAGTGCTTTGGAAACTCTTAATTAGAAATAGACATGAAATATTATTAATAATAATTTTGTGTGTATAATAATACAAATATAGACATATAAATATAAATTGTATAGATGTATAAATATAAATAAAATATTAAAGACAACTATAATAATTAAGAGAATGGTGAAGCTCCAAAGCAGAGGCAATGTAACATAGTGAAAACACTGGATTAAGAATCATAGGATGCAGATTCTAATCTGATGACACAGCTGGGTGACGCTGAGCAAGTCACTTAATCTTTCTGAGCCAGCATTCTCTTATTTGTCAAATGAGGTGGTTGGTGGATATGAGCTCTAAAATTCTTACAGCTTTGAAAACTGTGATGTTTTAAAGTATTCTAGAAAAGCATAGAGAGTTGTATAGTGCTATTATAGCTATGAGAATATTATAAACATATCAGAGCTTTAGAGAAAAGGAAATGCGTTATTAATTATATGAAGGTTATAGCGAGGTTGTTTAAAAGTGCCTGGGAAACTGAACACATGGTAAATGTCCACTGTATTTCATAAAAGACTTCAGGATTTTGGAGTTGGAGGGTATCTTGGGTTATCTATTAAACATTTAATTTTACAATTGAGGAAAATGAGATTAGAGAAGTTAATTTACTTGCTTAATGTTGTACTCAGCAGGTAAATGGTGAAAAGTACGCCAGGATTCAGATAAGTGGTTAACCCCAAGGTAAGTACTTATTCTATGCTGTCAGCCATTTGTATCAAAAAAAAAAAATGAGGTTTGGGCAATATTACCAACAGCTAATATTCAGTGTTGTGGGAAAAAATTACTTGCAACAAATATAATTGTTAATATCTTCAATACATAGAGTTCTTATATATCAATAAAAAGTTAATTGAATAATTGAAAAATGTGTAAAACTAATGACCACACAAGTCACAGAAAAGATTAAAGATATGATTGAGAGGTGACATCAGTAAAATGGAGGGCTAGAAGGCCCCAGTGCTTGTCTCCCCCACAAAACAATAAATAAGCAACTATACACCAATGAAAATAGCTCAGGGAAAGCTCTGGACTACAACCAAAAAGCAGCAAAATACCAGAGTTCAAAAACTGAAGATGGCCACATAAAAAGTACAGGAAGCATTTTACTTGAGTCACCTCATCCCCCAGTCTGGAGTAACTTGACTCCAGGAGGGATCCCCTCAGAGGAATTTCACCTCATGGAGAAAAGGAGAGCAGGAGAACCCCAGCAAACCTCACCACTGTGGACATTTGCAAACTTTGCTACTGAGGACTTCCACAGTCTACACCAACACTGATCCCAGCTGATAGAGCTGTCCAGAGTCCCTCCACTGAATCTACTCCCTGGGTCTGGAGACATCAAAGTCATTGCTCTCCCCTATTCTCCGTCATTGGGTAGGCACAGGATCTCACCATATATGAGACCAGAGCTAGTACAGCCCTGAGCTTCAGCCCTCTGGTTCCAGACTGAAGCTGTGAACTGTCATTGCCAGGGCAACGCTGCTGCTGTCCTGAACTCTGCTCTACTGGGTTCTGGGTCATGGCTCTGATCTGTCATTCCCCAGCTGTGCTGCTGCTACTCTAACTCCACTCCCTGGATCCTGACACATGGCTCTAATGGACCACCACTGGGGGAATTCTGCTGCTGTCCTCCAATTGCCACCTGGGGTCAGAGTTGGACTTTGACCCACTATCTCTGGGCTGTGCTACTACTGCACCATAGCCCAAGACCAAACCACCACTCAACCTTATCTTCAGGGCCCATGCCGCTGCTGTATCTCCCCCAGCTGGAGTCACTGCAGTGAGTCCTAGAGACTGAGACCCCACTTCCCTGGGAGATCTGTACATGTCTGCACCTTAGACACCAATGCCACTGCTGCAGTAAGTACACTTGTGCCCCAGGATCCAGGTGCTATGGTAGTTTCATGTGCATCTGATCCTAGGACCCCAGCTCCACTACTTCTCTGAGTGCCAGCATGCCAGACCAGGTGCCAAGAGGAATCTCCTTGGCTAGAACTTCCTCCCACAGGCAAAGAAAGGAGAACAGGAGGACCCCAGCAGACTTTGCCTCCAGGGATTATGATAGCCTTATCCACCATTGCCACCACAGGACCACCATATTCTTGGCACAGAAGACCCCCACAGTCTGTGTCAGCATTGACCTCAGCTGATGGAGACTATGTTGCTGGGCCTTCCCAGGAAGAGGTGGCTGCACCCACAAATGTGCAAACATCAATACAAGCCCAACAGAAACATGGAAAAACAAGGAAACATGACACTACCAAATAATTTCCCAGGAATTGAGCCCAAAGAAATGGAAATCTGTGAGTTACTTGAAAAATAATTCAAGCTGTTGGTCAGATGCCATAGCAGTTAAGTTTGCATGTTCCACTTTGGTGGCCCGGGGTTCACTGGTTTGGATCCTGGGCACGGACCTACTCACTGCTCATCAAGCCATGCTGAGGCAATGTCCTACATAGAAGAGCTAGAACTCTACTGCTATGATACACAACAGTGTACTGGGGCTTTTGGAAGAAAAAGGAAAAAGAGGAAGATTGGCAACAGATGTTAGCATAGGGCCAATCTTCCTCAAAAAAATAAAAATAATTCAAAATAATTATTTTTAAGGAATTTCAGTGAGATTCAAGAAAATAATAGACAACTCAATGAACTCAGAAAACAATACATGAACAAAATGAGAAGTTCAACAAAGAGATAAAAAAGAAACAAAAAACTTCTGGAGTTGAAGACTACAATGAATGAAATAAAAAATGCAACAAAGAACTACAACAGCAGGCTCAATCATGTGGAAGAAAGAATCTATGAAACTAAAGGCAGGTCTCTTGATATTATTCAGTCAGAGGAGAAAAAATAAATTAGAATAAAAAAGAGTGAAGAAAGCCTATGTGAATTGTGGGACAACATAAAAAAGAAAAAAAAAAAACCCAAAACCAATATTCTCATTATGGGAGTTCCAGAAGGAGAAGAGAGAGAAAGGGACAGAAAATTTTTAAAAAGAAATAGCAGAAAACTTCCCAAATCTGGGGAGAGATATGGCTATCTGGCTACATGAAGCTCAAAGATTCCTGAACAGTTAGAACCCAAAGAGATCTTCACTGAGACATATTAAATGAAGCTCTCAAAAATCAGAGAGCAGAAGAAAAATTTGAAATCAGCAAGAGAAAAAAAACCTCAGTACATACAAGGGAATCCTGATAAGGCTATCAGCAGATTTCTCAGTGGAAACCTTGCAATCCAGGAGAGAGTGAGATGATGTATTCAAAGTGCTCAAAGGAAAAAACTGTCAACAAAGAATACTTTATCTAGCAAAGTTGTCCTTCAGAAATGGAGAGAGAAAGACTTTCCCAGACAAACAAGAGCTGAGGGAAATTATCACTACTAGACCTGCCTTACAAGGAATGCTAAAGGGAGTTCTTTGAGCTGAAACAAAAGAATACTAGTTAGTAACATGAAAACTTATGAAAATATAAAATTCACTGGTAAAAGTAAATATATAGTCTTGTTCAAAATACTCTAATACTGCAATGGTGGTGTATAAATCACTTTGAACTCTAGCATATATGTTAAGAGACAAAAGTGTTAAAAATAACTATAGCTACAATATTTTGTTAATGGATACATAATATAAAAATATGTAAATTGGAACATCAACAACATAAATTGGGGGGGGCAAACAAATGTGTAGAAATTTTTTATGCAATTGAAGTTAAGTTGTTAGCTGCTTAAAATAGAAGGTTATGACTATAAGTGTATTATGAAAGCCTCATGGTAACCACAAAGCTAAAACCTACAATAGATATACAAATGAAAAAGAGAAAAGAATCAAAGCATACTACTAAAAAATCATCAACTCACAAAGACAGCAAAAGAGGAAGAAAGCAACAAAAGAACTACAAAACAATCAGAAAGCAATTAACAAAATGGTGATCATAAGTCCTTACCTATCAATAACTACTTTAAATGTAAATGGTTTAAATTTTACAATTAAAAGACATATAGTGGCTGAAAGGATAAAAAACAAAACCCAACTATATGTTGCCTACAAGAGATTCTCTTTAGCTTTAAGGACACTCAAAGATTGAAAGTGAAGGGATGGAAAAAGATACTTCATGCAAGTGGAAACCAAAAGAGAACAGGGGTAACTATATTTATATCAGACAAAATTGACTTTAAATCAAAAACCATAACAAGAGACAAAAAGAAGGTCATTATATAATGATAAAGGGGTCAGTTCATCAAGAGGATGTAACAATTGTAACCATATACCCACCCAATATTGGAGCACCTAAATATATTAAACAATGACTAGCATATCTGAAGGCCAAAATACACAGCAAAGTAACAATAGTAGGAAACTTCAATAGCCCACTTTCCACAATGGATAAATCATTCAGACAGAGAATTAATAAGGAATCAACAGAAAATCAACTTGAACCATACTTTAGATCAAATGGACCTAACAGACATGTATAGTACATTTCATCCAACAGCAGCAGAATACACATTCTTCTCAAGTCCACACAGAACATTCTCCAGGATAGGTCATTTGTTAGGTCACAAAATAAGTCTTAACAAACATAAGAATATTGAAATCATATCAAATATCTTCTCCAACTACAATGGTATGAAACTAGAAATCAGTAACAGGAGGAAAGCTGGAAAATTCATGTATGGAAATTAGACATCATATTTCTGAACAATCCATGGGTCAAAGAAGAAATCAGGAAATCAAAAATTATCCTGACACAAATAAAAATGGAAACACAACATACAAAAACTTATGGAAATCAGCAAAAGCAGTTCTAAGAGGGAAATTTACACCAATAAATGCCTACATTAAGAAAAAAGAAAGATTGCAAATAAACAACCTAACCTTACACCTCAAGGAACTAAAAAAGGAAGAACAAACTAAATCCAGAGTTAGTAGTAGGAAGGAAATAACAAAGATTAGAGCAGAAATCAATGAAACAGGTACTAGAAAGACAGTAGAAAAGATCAGGGAAACTAAGATTTGGCTTTATGAAAAGATACAAAATTGAAAAACCTTTAGCTAGGCTAAGAAAAAAAGAGAGATGATTCAAATTAACAAAATTATAAATGAGAGAGGAGACATTACAACTGATATCACAGAAATACAAAGGATCATAAGAAACTTCTATGAACAGTTATATGCTAACAAATTAGATATTTTAGAAGAAATGGATAAATTCCTAGAAACACACAACTTACCAAGACTGAATCATGAAGTAGAAGAAAATCTGAGCAGACCAATAACAAGAAAGGATATTGAATCAATAATCAAAGATCTCCCAACAAATAAAAGCCCAGGACCAGATGGCTTCACAGGTGAATTCTACCAAACATTTAAATAAGAGACTAGCTATATTCTGCTTACCAGGCCCTATCAGCATAACATTATCAGTATATTGGATAAGCACAATATCGTATGGAATGATGGCATTCAAGACTGACGGCACCATCAATTTTTTTTTTTGGTATGCATTTGCTGCTTTTCACATCAAAAAGTAGAGACCTTGGGCCAGCCTGGTGGTACAGTGGTTAAGTTTGGTGTGCTCCGCTCTGGTGGCCTGGGGTTCGCAGGTTCGGATCCCAGGCACAGACCTACACCACTCACCAAGCCATGCTGTGGCAGCATCTCACATAAAAAATAGAGGAAGATGGGCACAGATGTTAGCTCTGGGCCACTCTTCCTCAAACAAAAAGAGGAAGATTGGCAACAGGTGTTAGCTCAGAGTCAATCTTCCTCACCAAAAAAAGAAAAAAAGAAGAAGAAGGAGAGGTAGAGAACAATTCTACTTCAACTGAATTTAGCCTGGTATTGGTGACTTTCTTGACTGGCAAAAGTGACATTTGGAGACTTTTGAGGCTAAGTAATAGAAGCTTTCTAAATTCCCCTTGCTTTTCATGGGATGCTTTCATATAAGAGACAACCATTGAAAACTTCTCAGTTGAGCCCAGTCAACCCACAGAATAATGAGAGATAATAACAAGTTACCATAAGGTTTTGGGTGGTTTGTGATGCAACAGATAAATAAAGCAATAGCAATACTAACAAAGACTATGCACATTAGATTATTGCAGAGGATTAGAGAATTAATTTAGCCCTGAGGCCTGATAATAAAAGTATATTGCTGTCCCTGCTAAGTAAATGACAACTGCTTCTAGTGCCCTTTCTAACAAAGAATGGGGAAAAAGTCATCTGTTAGCTCAATAGCTGCATACCAGATACCATGGCCTGTGTTAATCTGCTCCAGTACAGAAATCACATTTGGAATAGCAGCTGTAATTAGAATCACAACTAATTAAGATTATGATAATTTACTATCATTCTCCAGTGACAGTAAATCTGTTTTACACTGGCAAAATAAGTTAGTTAGTTGAATGGGCATATGATAGGGACTATCACTTCTGCATTCTTCAAGTTCCAGCTGGTGGCACTAATATCTGAAATCCCTTAAAGAATGCAATATTGTTTTTGTTTACTCTTTTGACTGAAAGAAGTTGTTTTAAGGTTTTCCATAGGGGCTTTTTTACATAAAAACTCTCTTTTCATAGCTACGGGAACCAATATGGAGATCCTGCCAATTGCTGAGTGGGTCTATTGCAACTATGCATTCTAGAACTAAGGAAATAACCAGAAGTTTGGTTGGGGACACACTGGACTCACTGTGAGATGGACATGAGCCTAAATTCCACTAATCACCTAATCTATGATTGTGTACCACAGTGCCCTGGGGTCCCCAGGTATTAAGTCAGGTGAGAGCCAGTGCCTAAGAATCCCTGGAAATTCTGGCTATATCCTTTTTTTCCAAAAACACAGTCACCCTGGTAAGTGGCAGCAAGTTCCTTTGGAGAAAGTAAAGTGGAATATTTATACTATAAATGTTTGGCAATGTAGCAGGGTACTTCTTCAGTAGGATCTATCCTTCCCTTTATTCAAGGTGCTCTGGGTCTGTGAGCCCTGGGTGAGAGGTAGGCCTGTCTATATTTGTGGTTCAATTGTTCATACTTAAAGTTTGTTTGTTTGTTTGTTTTCCTTTATATACATCAAGTATATAAAACTTGAATAAGCCACCCATTTATTTCAGTCATGGACACACCATTGTCAATTAGCCACTGCCAAATGTCAAATTATTCTGATTACTGTTCTTTTACAGTAGAACTAAGAAGTTCTGATATAGCAACTTGATTTAATGGAGGCCATCATTAAGTGCAGGTTTTAATCAACCAACCAAGCTAACTTCTAGAATCCACTCCCAGCCGCTTGAGCCAATACATTAAATCCAGAATCTTCTGCTAGTGAAATCATATCAATCGAGTTGGCCTAATCTAACATTACATCCATTCTACCTTGATTGAATTCCATACAAATTTTTCTGTTTTGGTTGGCAAAAATTGGAAAAATCTTGCAATTCTGCATTTCATCCCAGGTCAGACTTTGTATCTATTCTTCTGGGACTGCTGGGACTTGAATCCAGTTGTAGGTCTAGAAGTAATTACAGATCATGCAGGTAGACTCCCTGTAAGGCATCTCACTCAGGATAGGTCATTATAGGCATTTTTTTTTCTTCAGGAAAATGGATAATCCTTAGAAGATATAAGCTTATTTCTGTCAGCAGAGGAGGATCAGTAGAATTTTGTGGTTAAAACTCCTCAGCACAATTGGAATCTACTCAAATGTCTCCATTTCAATTTTCAGGGTTCCACTCACAATCAATACCAAAACTTTAACATAAGAGACTCTTCAAGGATTTGAATTTAATTTGTATATAATTCAACCAATTGCAGGATTAGGTTTTGGGTTTGGTTTTCAGAAATCTCAGCCTGCAGATACAAAATATAAGGAATTATTTCTGGGCATACATAGAAGTCCTGAAAGATGTGAGCTCATCCTTTTCTAAACTCTCTATCACACTTAAGAATAGCTACCATACCCACAGTCTTATATTCTTTTTTTACACTCCAATGTTCTATTATACCAGGAATTTGGTCACTCAACCCTCAAACCACCAACACACAAGACTGTGAGTCATTACAGGTTATAATTTAAGTAACCGATTTGCCCCTGTAATGAGTGGACACTCAGTGTCCCATTTAGCACTGCCAATGATAATGCCCTTAAATCTGATCATAGCAGAGAACTAATTCTAGATCCCCATCCTTTAGATTTTGTTTTCCTCGAACTACTACTAATACTAAAGATAGCATCAGTCTAGATTTGGCTAGGAAACGGTCATAATAGCAATAATTAACAACAATAATCAGCTGTTTAATTGAAAATTAAAACTTACACAAATGTAGGAGGAATTGTGGAGTTGAAGATTTGGAAGGGGGAGTGAGAGGATGAGAGAAAGTCATCAATTGCTGCTTCCTGAAGAAGTGGAACAGGTGGAAAAGCCAGAATATGTGAGGGAAAGTCTGAAAGGTCATGAGTATTCGGTCACCAAAATAGGACCATGAAGTAGGAGTTAGAGAGACGGGAGTAGAGAGTCTGTAAAGCGGCCATATTAGCCTGTGCTTCTCTGTCTGATGCCATCATGAGAGACCACCACAGTCTCCTAAGAATAACGGCTTTCACTTTCCACTTCTGCATTTTAATCTTACATGAATTTCTCTTACTGGTAAACTTTAAACTAGAACCATTCAAGGAAGGTGATTCTGGGAAACATAGGTCCAAGATTTAGCTAGAAGTGAAGGTGCCACCAGTAACAGTCCCTTGTATGACCTTGTAACAGGTTCAACTTTTCCTTTGGAGATGTAGCAGGGTCTTTACACCTCTCTTCATAGAAGCCTTTTAATTTCAGAATCCAATCTTACCTGGGAGCTGGGACAAGAATCCTGACAGCAGGAACTAGGTCAGGGTTTTGATGATCATATCACCCATCTCTACATCCTTCAGGAATGTAAGTGGTCAGAGAAAAACTGTGGGCTCTGTGAATTCCTGCCCTCAGTGAACTTACCCCTCTAATGGGGAAACATAATACAGCATCATGAATCAAAGACTCTGAAAACAAGTGCAAATCAAGACAGTTCACATTTTAGTAAAGCAAAAATGACATTCTGGAAGTGATGTGCAAGAATTCATTTGTACCAGCTTGAAAGAGCCAGTTATTAAATGTTCAGGACTTTTGCAAGCTGGTTGACATCATCAACTTGAAATTGGCGTTGATGATAGTATTTATGGCAATTGGGAAATACTATAAATCAGAACTTTTTTTCTCTGAAGATTCAGTTGTTAAATATTTACCAGCAAACCATTACATAATGCATATCCTAAAATACCCTTTTCCAGCTCCACATTCTAGATAGAATCAAGGTATTTATGTGTAAATTTCTGATGATATTAACATTTTATTGTCTTTTGAAGTCAGTAATGTTGTTCTGATGTTGGAGAAATTAATTAGAATGTATTAATATGAAAAGTTCATTTTAGAAAAGCAGTTAAGGTTAAATTTCCCACAGATAGCAGAGACAGGCTGCAAGAAAACAGCAAGTTAATTGAAGCCATTCAAAAAGATAGCTAGGTAATATCTATTTTTTAAAAAACTATATTTTATTTCATAAATCATTTTATTTTGTAACATGTTATGGCTTCATATTATGATCCTTGCATAGATTTTGAATATGTACCTAGGAAAACTATACATTGTATATGTACAATGCAGAAAGGGATCATAATTAGGCAATTTTATGTTAAATCAATTTGCCAGTGATGATGGATCTTTCAAAGAATGTTTTTGTCAATACAAAACTGGAGTCAAAAATGAATAATTAGTTAATTAACCTTATGTTTTTCAGGCAGCCTATTTATTTTTTATGATTGAAATCCCTTGGCAGTTTGCTGAAATTTAGTAATTTTTCAATTGGCAATTTAGAGTTAAAACTAAAATGGAAGAAATCTGAATTTGGATGAATATTTTTTGCATGTGTGTTTTAACAACTTTATTGGAGCATAATTTACAAACCATAAAAATTACCCATTGTAACTGTACAATTCAATGACATTTAGTAAATTTACAGAGTTGTGCAATTGTCAATACAATCCAATTTTATAGCATTTGCGTTACACACAAAAAAAATGTCTTTAAGCTTGTTTTTCATTGATCCCTACTTCCAGCCCCAGGCAACCATCGATCTATTTTCTGTATTTCTAAGTTTGTCTATTCTGGACATTTAATATAAATGAAATCATACAATATGTGGCCATTTGTTTCTGGCTTCTTACATTTATTATAATGTTTTGGATTCATCCATTTAGAGTACATATGAATATTTCATTCCTTTATATTGCTGAATAGTATTCCATTGTATAGAGCTAACACATTTTATTTATCCATTCACCAGTTGGTGGATATTTGGATTCATTATGTATTAACCAATATGAATAATAGTGCTATTAAAATGCACATACAAGTCTTTGTGTGGACATATGTTTTAATTGGTTGAAACTGTTGTTCAAGTCTTCTATACCCTTGCTGAATGTTTTTCAAGTTTTATTGATTATTGAGAGTAAGATCTTGGAATCTCCAACCATTACTTTTGAAATGTCTATTTCTCCTTTCAATTCTGTCAGTATCTACTTTATGTAGTTAGAGCTTCTGTTGTTAGTTGTATATACATTTATATACATCTTACCATTGTGTTGACCCTTTTATTGTCATGAAATGCCCCTCTTTACCTTTAGTTATATATCTCATCTTAAAATAAATTTTGTCTGATATTAATATAGCTACTCCAGCTTTCTTATGGTTACTGCTTGCATGATATATAATTTTTCAGCCTTTTACTTTCAGTTTATGTTTTATGTCTTTGAATTGAATGTGTGCGTCTTATAGATAGTATATGGTTGGATCTTGCACTTTAGTTTTAGTCTCTACCTTTTGAGTAGGGTGGTTAATCTATTCAAACTTAATGTAATTATTGATTTGGTTGGATTTATATCTGCCATTTTGTTATTTGTTTTGTATTTATTTTGTTGTTGTTCTGTTCTTCCTTTTCTGCATTCTTTGTGTTAAGCAAATATTTTTTAGTGTTTTCACTGTTTAATTACTCTGTTGATTTTTTACTATATATTATGGCTTATTTGCATACTAATTGCTCAAGGGATTACATACGTCATAACTTATCAAAATCTAATTCAGAATAGTATTAACTTAATTATGATTAAAAAAATAGACACTCTGTTCCAAGATATCTCTCTCCCCCCAACTTTCAGCTATTATGATAAAATATATCTATATGTGTTAAAAACCCAATAATACAGCAACACAATTATTGATTTATATCTCTTATCTTTTAAAGAAATTAAGAGAAAAAATAAGAAAAATGTATTTGTAGAGTACTTTATTAAACCTACACATTTACCATTTCTAGTACTTTTATGTCTTCCTGTATAAGTTACCATCTGGTATCACTTCTTTTCAGCCTTAAAGATTTTCTTTAGTATTTCTCATAAACCAGGTGAGCCAGAAACAAATTATCTTAGTTTGTTTTTGAGAGAATCTTCTTTTTTGCTTTCACTTTTAAAGAGTAGTTTTGCTATGTAAAATTCTTGTTTTACAGTTTTTTCTCTTTTAGCATTTTTTGAATAACAATTTTATTGATACATAATACACATACCATAAAGTACATCATTTTCATAGTAAAATTCAGTGGTTTTTAGTTTATTTGTAAATTTGTGACTTGATCACCACTAATTCCAGAAAGTTTTCAACATCTGAAAAGAAACTCCATATCCATTAGCAGTCACTCTCCATTACCCCCTCTCCCCAACCCCAGGCAACCACTAATCTACTTCCTGTCTCTATGGATTTGCCTCTTCTGGATGGTTCATGTAAATGCAATAATACAACATATGGCCTTTTGTTTCTGGATTCTTTCACTTACCATAATGTTTTCAAGTTTTATCCATCTTGTGGTATATATAAGAATCTCATTCCTTTTTTATAGCTGAATAATATTCCATTGTTTGAGCACAATACATTTTGTTTATCCATTTATCAATTGATGGAAATCTTGATTGTTTCTAGCTTTTGAATAGTATGAATAATGCTGCTATGAATATTTATGTAAAAGTCTTTGTGTGGACATGTTTTCATTTTTCCTGGGTATATACCTGGGAGTGGAATTTCTGGGTCATATGGTAACTGTACACTTAGTTTTTTGAGAAACTACAAACTACAGTCCAGAAATGTGCCCCCCTCTCAGCACTTTATCATTCCACTGCCTTTGACTTCAATTATTTGTGATAAGAAGTCAAACTTCAGTTGCTTTTCTCTTCCTGTTTTCAAGATTTTCTCTTTGAAAGTCAAGCTCTTTGACTTTCAAAAATTTGACTGTGATGTATCTAGGAGTGAATCTCTTGGTGTTCCTCCTACTTGGGTTTCATTGACTTTCTTGAATCTATACATCCAAGATGTAATGTTTTTTAATATTATTTGGGAAGTTTTCAGCCATTATTTCTTCAATTATTTTTGTGTGCCCTTTTCTCTATGTCCTCTACTCTGGAACTCCCATCACATGTATGTTGACGTACTTCCTATTGTCCTATAAGTCTCCGAGACTGAGTTCACTTTGTCTTTCAATCTTTTTCTCTCTGTTCTTCTGACTGATAATTTCTATGATCTATCTTCAAGTTCACTGACTCACCTTCCAGTTCAGATTTACTGTTGAGTTGAGTCATTGTAATTTGCAACTTTTGAATTTCCAAACGGTTCTTTTTTCATAGTTTGTATTTCTTTTCTGAGATTACTTTGATGAGACGAGTTATTATCATCGTACTTTCCTTGAATTCTTTAAACGTAGTTTTCTTTAATTTTTTGGATATATTTATAACAGCTGCTGTGATGTCTTTGTCTGCTGCATCCAAGATCTGCAGCAACTTGGAGTCAATTTCTATTCACTACTTTTTTACCTCGGTATTGGTCACACTTTCCTATTTCTTTGCTTCTCTCATAACGTTTTGTTAAAATCTGAAAATTCTAGGCAATGTATTGTACCATCTGGATTCTGGGTTTTTTTTTCCCTTGTTGATTTTTGATGCAGTAAAATAGGTGTCTCTTGCCTGTCTTTCTTTTTCTTTTAACCACAAAAGATTTCATTCAGTCAAAGCATTGTATGTAATATATATGGAGTTTATGGAGCGTAGTGACAACTTAAACAGATTGTTTCCAATCCTTCATGTGTACTTGACCCAGATTCTACCCCTGTGCATCCTTAACCCCTCATGTATCTTCAATTAAATGAAAAATGTCCTTGATTTTCTTTAGTTTTACCATATATGTATGCATCCATAAAAATATATACCTTTTCATTTTTTCTTTGCTTTATAAAAATGCTGTCATGACATATACCGTCATATATATTGTCTTTCTCAGTCAAAATGGTGATTCTGAAGTTTATCTCTGTTGATGTATTTGATTCTTCTTTACTCGTTTTCACTGATGTGTAGTATTCCACAATGCCTCTCTTTAGTTCTCTCTTGATTCATAAGGCTGTTTCTAAATTTTTGCAAGTGTGAACAAAGCTATAAATATTCTCTTTTTGTGTGTCTCATTATGCAAAAATTTCTCTAAAGTATAAACCTAAAATATTGTTTGATCATTAGCTATGAACAAATGCAGCTTTACAAGATAAAACTAACCTTTTTTTCCCCAAAGTGGTTGTACCTATTTCATCTCCTATCAGCAGTGCATGAGAATTCTAGGTGCTCCATTTTCTTGCTCACACTTGGCATTATTGGTTTGAATTTCTAGTAGGCATGGTAAAACTTTCCCATAAATCTTCCTTCAGCCTTTCCATTTCATATCATTGGGCAGCATTGTCTTATAACCATGTATATTTAAACCTATCACTTGCAAGAATAGTAAAAGAATACCGTCATTGGTTTTCTATGCTGACCAATATGGTAACCACACTTCACATGCGGCTATTTAGTTCCTCAGTTGCACTAGCCACATTTCAAATGTTCGATAGTCACACGTGGCATGAAGCTACCATATTGGACAGCACAGATATAAAACATTTCCATAATTACAGAACGTTCTATTGGACAGAAGTGATTTAGACAAATCAGATTTCCCTGAAGCATATAGATGAGATTGGATACCTAAGTAAAATTGAGGTTCTGAATAAAAGGGTGAACAGATGCTTGGTTTTTGAGAAAAATAGTGTCCACTACATGTGCTTATTTATGTGGTAAGCAATTTACAAAACATAAATGTTTGCATGTAGCTTAACAAACAGAGTACTCTGCTGTGCTCAAGCTGCAAAAGATCACAGTTATTACATCTATTGCAGGTGCCTAGGTTATAATTTTGTTGGTGTTATTTTTGCAAAGATTGGTGTAGTTGATTAATTCAAGAAATTTTGTTGAATTCTCTAAACAGAACTGGGAATAAGGTGCATAACAAGTCTAGGTGGTTAGCTGAAATGCACTGAAATTGGCAGGAGTGGTGAATTAAGTGAAAGAAGCACTCCACAGAATACTTTGTTGGCATAGAGTGCCATATGTAAGGAAAATTACAGCACCACACAAGCCTTCTGAGATTTTTTTTTTCCCTTGACTTTCCATCATAGAAAACTTATTCATCAGAGGTCAGTCTGAACAGGAGAGAATTGAAAAATATTCTTAATAGATCTGAGGCAGAATGGTGTTATAGAAGAACTGAACTATAATTTCAAGTAGGATGAATAATTGGTTATTCCAGGGCTACATTTGTGTTCAGCCTTTCATTGACATTAAAGCAGAAAAATTATGTTGCCTTCTGGGTCTACTACCCTGTTCTGTAATCCAAGGGAAATCACTCCTACTAATTCTTTTAGATATTAAAAAAGGGACACCAAAACTTAAATTCCAAGGCAATTAAGCATCTATTTAAGTGGAATGGGATATTTAAAACATGCTAAAATTAGAAAACATCAAATAATTAGAAGAAAAGTCTGAATTGTGTAGTACTGACAATAAAAGAAACCAGATCATTAAAAGGTCAATGGGCTTGCTGACAGCACAGTGATATAATACAGCCCGTCTACCAGCACCATTAAATACTTAGGGGAGCAGAACTCCTTTGAGGGAAGCACGTGAAGACAATAGATCACAGCCAGCTCCTGAAGCTGCAGATGCTTTCAGTCTTCTAGAAACTTTGAAGTTACCTTTGATTTTTTTTTAATCTTCCTTTTATTCTCAGGTTTTTTTTCCTTTATAATATCTCTGGTATTCATCTTTTCTGTATTAGTCAATGTTCTCCAGAGAACTGGAATTAATAGGATATATACATAGAATGAGAGATTTTAAGAAATTAACTCACGTGACGGTAGGGACTGGCAAGCCCAAAATCTGTAGGGCAGGCCAGCAGGCTGGAAATTCAAGTCAGAGTTGGTGTTGCAGCCTCGAGTCTGAATTCCACAGGCAGGAAACTCAGGCAGAGTTTCTATATTGCATTCTTAAGGAGAATTCGTTTCTCTTTTGAAAATCTCAGTCTTTGCTCTTAAGGCCTTCAACTGATTGGATGAAGCTCACCCACATTATGAAGGGTAATTGGCTTTACTCAAAGCCTATTGATGTTGATGTTTTAAGTGTTAATCACATCTGAAAATACCTTAACAGCAATATCTAGACTGGTGTTTGACCAAACAATTGGATACCATAGACTTGCCAAGTTAACACATAAAATTAGCCATCACACTTTCCTTTTCATTTCTATATCTACCTTAAACCTATGCTCTTATTACCTCATGCTTGAAATGACTGCAACAGACCTACACCCATCCCAGGCTAGTCTTCCTTCTCCCAGTCTCCCCGTTCTTCAAGTCACCTTTCTTATGCTATCACCATATTCCTAGAATATTTTTTTCCTTGAAGTTCTCCATTATCTTACCCAGGCTACTGCACTGATTTCCAGCTGCTCTCTGACTCTCTCCCTTCGCTCCATTCATGGTATTCTTCTCACTCTTCCCCACATAAGTGGCTCATTTTGTGCTGGTCATATCATAGTTAGACTGTCATGTTTCCTCCTTTAATTTCCAAATACTCTCTCTATTATGAAAACATTCAAATTATATCTATTCCAATTCTCATGATGATTTCATATCTGGAGCGTTTATACTATCTATCAGTAGTAGCTTATGGTTTAGCAGTTAGGTGTTCAATATATATTTGTCCTCTCAATCGAATTGTAAGTTATTTGAATTAGGAATTGTGTTTCATTTTCTCTTGTATGCACCACTTTACCTAGAACAATGATAGCCAGTGGTGGCATGAAGGAGATTATTTGGTTATTCACTGATTACGGCAAAAAAAAAAAAATATATATATATATATATATATCTAGAACATTGTGCAATTCAAGCTTAAATGATGCATAAAATCTGCAGTTAGAAACTAAAATAATACAGGATTCTGGGCCCTACCTTTGAACTGCTGATTAAAAACCTCTGAGAATGAGCCCAGAAAAAGATATTTTTAAAAAGCTCCCCAAGGTGATTTTGATTTTACAAGTAGACTAATTTTACTATGTACACTTCTTCCTATTTTTTAGTACCCCATTAATTCGCAAAAGAGTTCTGAGTATTTTTCCTTCAAATAACTCTCGATTATGTCTGTATTGTCAGTGCATTGCATGAGGCTTCCCTTATTTTCTTACCTGGATTACAGCATTATCCTCTTGACTGCTCTCCATGCTTCCCATAAGGCTCCTCTCCAATATTGCCTCCATATTTTAGTCAGAGTGTTTGTTTTTAAAATTTGAAAATTTGATTGTGCTATTTAAGCATAAAATGCTGTATGTTTTTCCCTATTCAGATGAAGTTCAATATTCTTTACATGGCTTAGAAAACTGTTCAGGATATATCTGCCTATCTTTATAGACTAGGCTTCTGTCACTTCCTCCATTCATGCTTAGCTACTCGAAATAGTTTATCCTCTCATGAGTCTTTGCCTTTGTACATGCAAATAATTATGTGCCATAATTCACGCCATTTATCCAAGTGATATTTATTAAGTTGATACTATATAGTCTAGACATTGCCAGACACTGGGTCCTGCAGTTAAAGATTTAGTCCCCTCCCCTTCTGCATCCTGCAGATCAGTAGGAAGACAGATAAGTAAAAACTCATTTAACAGCTACTATGGACTTAGAACATATTATTTACCAGGACTGGGCTAAGCATTTTGCATGAATTATCACTTTTAATCTTCAAAATCTCACTATAGGACATGGGGCTAGAGTCCAAGTCTTTGGAATCTGGAGCTCACATTCTTACACTATGCTCCTCTGCTGCTGTGTTGAAAGAATTAAGAGGAACCATAATCATATCGTAGGAAACTCCAAAAATTACTCAAGGTAGTCTCCTGGATTAACAGGAAAGAAAATTAAATGACATTAACAGGAAAGAAAATTAAATGCCCCTTCCTTATGTTGCACTGGGATTAGTATTTTACTTATTTTTTATAGCACCAGAAATTAACAAAGTGCCTGTGTGGCAGGTATAAAACAAAAACTTGAAAGTTCCAATTACTTTCTTTCAACTGTCTCAGATTACTTCACCAGTCCTCAACATATCAACACCAAGAGCTGAGTTTGAATTCTGGCTCTGGTCTTTTATTAGTCATTTGCTCTTAGAAAAGTTATTTAACCTCTCATTCTTAGTTTCCTCATCTGTAAAATGAAAAACAAAATAGCTTGTAAGCCACACTAAGGTTTTTTTTTTGGCGAGGAAGACCAGCCTTGAGCTAACATGTGTTGCTAATCCTCCTCTTTTTGCTGAGGAAGACTGGCCCTAGGCTAACATCTGTGCCCATCTTCCTCTACTTTATATGGGATGCTGCCACAGCATGGCTGACAAGCAGTGCATCGGTGGGCGCCCAGCTCCTAACCCACGAACCCTGGGCTGCCAGGCGCGAACTAAACTGCTGTGCCCCCGGGCCGACCCTGTAGCCATGCTAAGTTTTAATGAAAGGTTGAAGTAGGAAAATGGCATAAGCAGATTTGTGTTTTGGGATAATTAACACTAGCAACTGTGTGCAGTTGTCTAAATAAAATGTATCAATGGACTAGACTATGATGTTAGCAGAGGGTATGGAGAGAAGAATACTCATGCATATCGATATACTAAAATCTTCTCAGCCAAGTGATGGAAGAAGTAGGAGTTGCTCTTCACAACTTGCTCTTTACAATTACACAGACCTTAACATAAACCCTAAGTCTCAAACTTATTCCCTACTATAATTCTCAATTAATTTGAATCACTCTGAGTTTCAGTGTACTGAATGAAAGGCTTGTATAAGATAATAGCAAAATAATTTCTCCCGGAAAATTCTATGATTCTGTAAGGGTTGTGACTATCTATTTAATGGAACAAGAAATATTTAAGTTAAAGGCCAAAATGTATAATTCTTATATACCTATGGGGAGATTTTAAGTGATCTAAATCTTATCTTTTAAAGTAGACAGTTGAGAGATAATCTAAAATTAAATAAGAAATAGCAATGAAAGAATTTTATTGAAAATTTGGAGATTGAGACTTCTGATACTGAAGAGCTGGGGTTCTATTCTGATTCTTAGGCAACACAACCAGGATCTAAATAGAGGAGTGCCTGGGAGATATCATTCTATAAGGGAAAAACTAAGCAAGCCTATAGGAAAGGCTCTCCTTCCAGACAAAGGTCCTGAAGTCTGCAGGATGTCCAAGGAGAAATATTCTACTCTAAGAGAGCTCATCTATCCCTACTTAGTCAAGAATTCTTTAAACTTCTAGAGTTCTATAACAGGGTTAACTCTGAACACAAATATAATGTCCATTAAAGAAATGTATCTACGTAATTTCATCATTAAAATAGTCTCAAAACTAGGCATTTAAAAAGTATGTCTGATTTAATATTCTCTGAAAATTAAATTGACTTGGAATTATAATTTAAAACTTTAATGTCATTTTTGAGAGTTGCTATAGAATAAATGAAAAATGGCATATGCTTTACTTTGAATATTGAGTTCTTCTAATCAATAAAATTACTTTTCTTAATTACTCTATATTGAAAATCACATAGTATGTTAACTTATTAAAATAAAGGGAAATCAATAAAAATTGTATAATTAATAACATGCAAAACTATGAACGAGAATGTATGATTTTGAATAAGTGGAAGCTTGTACTGATTATAAACATGAGCAAGAATGAGATCTAAAAATTAACTTATAACTGTAGTACAATATGATAAGCTTGATATTAATATGTTGAAATGTGTCGGGGTTTATTATGTTCATCAACAGTGCATTCACATTTAATATAATTTATAAACGACAGCTGGAACAAAATTATTAAAATAAGAGAGAGGAAAATTATATACTATATATATCCAAATGCCAGCACTGAAATTGAAACTAATAACATTAGACACTTCTCCATAAGGGATTCTCATTGCATTGACTTGTTCAGTGGAACAGCATTGTTATATTTAGCCAATTACTGTTCACAACCATCTTTGCTAATCTTTTGGGCTAATATTCATAGCTGTTTTTCTTTTCTTTTCTTTTTTTTTTTTTACTATATCATTTCAATCCTTTATGGAACATGCTTGGAAATTTTAATATTAGTAACCTATAGGCTTTCTTTATAATAAACATGTTACTGGTAATGCTTAAAAAGACTCATGTATTTTTTTGAAGGGCTTTTGTGGTGTAATATAGCCAAAATATGAGGAATCAGGAACTCTTCTTCAGACATTGAGTATTCAATGCATCAGATCAGGCAAGGAAATACAGTTGAAACTATATTCATACTTGTCACATTAATCTCAACACTTATATAAAAATAAAATCTGTACCTAGAAAAAGTTATGTGTCCCTGATAAATTCTGCATATTGTGACAGATACTGGAGATATAAACATGAGGAAGACATTCTTCTTGACTTCAAAGAGCCCATGGTCTGGTGGACAAAAAAGACATAAAAATATAAAAAAAAATTATAATTCAACAGACCATGTCTGGTAAGAGCTAAGCAATGTGGAAATAAATTTTTTTAAACATGAGACTACGAGAGGATGATGGATGAAAACTTTCAGTATCCTAACATTTCAAAGAAGGCATTAAAGAGAAAAAAAGAAGACAAAGGATGGGAATGTAACACCTAAAAGCAAAGTAAAACCAACATTCAATCTATTTTCTGATTGCATATGTCACAGAATATAATGGATTTGACAGATTTTCTTAAATAATTTATTGAATTTTTAAGCTGATATGATAGAAACAATGAGTTTTGTGACATTGGGTAGACATAGTCAAGAAAGAAGGACTTGTAAATAAGTGGTGTTGTTGGTACAGGAAAAGCTAGTTGAATTAAGATTTAATTTAGCATGTAATATATTATTATTCAGATTGAATTAATTTTTGTGTAATAAATTATTTTATCTTATTGAGTCCTTTCAATTAAAGTGTAGATACAATCATATTGTGATATTAGTATTCAGTGATTTGAGTCAATATATATCCTGTTTCCTCTAATAAATGTGTCTCTAAATTATAGGGAATTCAAAGTAAATCAGATATTTTGGACCTGTATTATGAGAGAGAAAATGATCTGCACTGGTGGTCACACTCAATAGCCAGATGAACAATTGTACTCTGACATGATGGACTATCCAGAAGTTTCAAGAGAGAATCTGTGTATCTTCCATCTTTAGGGAGATGATGGTTCTGGGTGACCTTGCCCCTTATGCTTAGGTCCAATGAATGACGCTGGGGTAAACAGTAAACTGAGATTAGACAAGACAAAGATGGAGGGGTGTCAAAGGAAGAGTTAAGGGAAGGGGTAAGAAGCAGAGATAAGGAAAAAATTCTGTCTGTACTGTTTGTCAGACTCTTCCCTGATTCTGCTGATTCTCAGGATGCAGCTGATGACTGGTTCCCTTGAGAAGCAGGGGCTCTTAAGTGGGAATAAATCAAAATAGTTTATACTGTGTTTATGCTATCCAAATTATTAGTAGATCAGATTACCAGCTGTTTGTAGGGCCAATGGGAAATCGTCCATCTGGCTAGACTTGACAGGGTGCCTTATAATGGCATTCTTTGTGACTTTAGGCAACTAACTGGCCTTTGGGTTGGAGGCTCAACAATCTTTGGAGCTAATATCCTATTTCTTGTACCCATGGGATAATTTCAACTACAGACATGCACCGCCTAATGATGTTTTGGTTAATGACGAAATGCATATATGACAGTGGTCCCATAAGGTTATAATTGAGCTGAAAAATTCCTATTGCCTAGTGATGTTATAGCCATCATAATATCATTGCAGAAGTGTTACTCACATGTTTGTGGTGATGCTGGTGTAAACAAACCTACTGCACTGCCAGTTACACAAAAGTATAGCACATACAATTATGTGCAGTGCATAATACTTGATAATAAATGACTATGCTACTCATGTATTTACTATATTTTATCACTATTTTATAGTGTACTCTTCCTACTTATGTTAAAAAAGTTTACTGTAAAACAGTATGCCGTGTTACCCCAGCAGCAGCCTCCTATATCTCGGGTTTACTGAGTCTCTCGATTGTATCATTTTTCTCTTGTGTTTGATTTAATCTTGTGTCGTTTTGTTCATCATGGCTCCTAGGCAGACAAAATCCACTGCTATTGTTGCCATTAAGAGGCCGTGTTGAATGATTGACCCGGAAAATTAAAAGTGACGAAGGACTACAAAGGTGGAAAATCAGTGATGATTATTACCCACCAGTCAGGCATGCCCTAGTCCATCATAGCTGCAAGCTTGAAGAACCAGAACAAAGTGATGGAAGCTGCTAAAGGATGTGCTTCACTGAAGGCAATAAAACTAACAAAAATTTGAGAAAGGCCTATATCAGACATAGAGAAACTTCTATTGACCTGGACTGGAGACCAGACACAGAAGTGTATCCCTCTCAGTGCCATGATGATCATGGTAAAACAAAATGTTTGTGATGTGGAAAGAAATGACTGGACCTGACTACAATGTTGAATTTATTGCTAGCTCTGGGTGGTTTAAACAATTCAAGAATACTTATTTATTACATAAAGTAAGTGGTGAGTCTGCAAGTGCTGATGTGAAGGCAGTTGAATAATTTTTGGAAACTCTAGATAAGCTGATTGTGGAGGAAAATTATTTGCCAGAGTAAATATTCAATGTGGATGAAATCTCCCTATTCTGGAAACAGATGTCTGAAAGGACTTTCTTCCATAAGTCTACCAAGTCAATGCCAGGTTTCAAGGATAACAGTCTTTCTTGGGGGTTGTGTTGCAGGCTTCATATTGAAACCCTTTGTGATCTGGCACAGTGAGAACCCCAGGGCCTTCAGGCATATCAATAAACACACACTACCAGTGTACCACAGGAGTAATAAAAAGTCATGGATGACTCAGCTTCTCTTCTAAGATGCCCTCCTGAATTGCTATGCCAGTGAAATGGAGAAGTACTCTTTGGAGAATAACATTCCTTTCAAGATTTTTCATATTGTTGATAATGCTTTGCAACATCCTCCTTTTATTGATGATCTTCATTAGAATATCAAAGTGGTGCTTCTCCCTCCAAACATCAGCTCTTTGATCCAACCAATGGATCAAGAAGTTATAGCAGCTTTTAAGGCCTACTACCTGAGAAGGACTTCTGCCCCGGCTATTGCTGCAACTGAGAAGACACTGAGGCAATTCTGGAAGGATTACAATGTCTATGACTGCATTAAGAAGCTTGCTTGGCTTTGGGGTGATGTCATCAAGGAATGTACAAATGGCATCTGGAAGAAGACACTCAAAAGGTTCATCCATGACTTCAAAGGATTTGCCAAGGATGAGGAGGTTGTAAAAATCAATGAGGCTGTGGTTGAGATGTCAAACCACTATAACCCAGGTGTGGATGTGAATGAGGTGGTTCCTGAGGAACTGACTAACGAGGAGTTGAAACTGGAAGAGGAATGCATAGCTGAAGAAGAGGCAAGATAAAAGGAAACTGCAGGAGAAGAAAAAGAAGAACCCTCAAGAAAATTCACAGTCAAGGGTTTAGCAGAAGATTTTGCAAACCTCAGTAAGTTCCCTGAAAAGTTTGAGAACGTAGATCCCCAAGACCAAAAGGTTTTCACTGATAGAGAGGACTGTTCATGGTGCATTATCTGCTTACAAGCAAATCTATGATGAAAAACAACAACGGCAAGAAAACCCCCATGGATATATCTGTGAAAAGAGTGACATCTCTTCATGAAGAGCCTCAGGCAGGTCCTTCAGGAGGTGCTCCAGAAGAAGGCATTGTTATCATAGGACAGCCCCATGAGTGTTTTTGCCTCTGAAGACTTTCCAGTGGGACAAGATGTGGAGATGGAAGTTAGTGATATTGATGATCCTGACCCTGTGTAGGCCTAGCCTAATGTGTGTGCTTGTGTCTTAGTTTTTTAAACAAAAGTTTAAAAAGTAAAAAACCAAAAAGTTTTAAAAATAGAAAAAAGCTTATAGAATAGGGATATAAAGAAAATATTTTTTGTACGGCTGTACAGTGTGTTTGTGTTTTAAGCTAAGTGTTATTATAAAAGAGTCAAAAGTTTAAAAAAAATTTGAAGTTTGTAAAGCAAAAAAGTTACAGTAATCTAAGGTTAATTTGTTATTGAAGACATTTTTTTATAAATGTAGTGTAGCCTAAGTGTACAGTGTTTATAAAGTCTACAGTAGTGTCCAGTGATGTCCCAGGCCTTCACATTCTCTCACCACTCACTCAAGGACTCACCCAGAGCAAATTCAGTCCTGCAAGCTCCATTCGTGGTAAGTGCCCTATCCAGGTGTAACACATTTTATCTTTTATATTATATTTTTGTTGTTGTTTTTGTTTGTTTTGGTGAGGAATATTCACCCTGAGCTAACATCCATTGCCAATCTTCCTTTTTTTTCTTTGCTTGAGGAAGATTAGCCCTGAGCTAACATCTGTGCCAATCTTCCTCTTTTTTTGTATGTGAATGCCTCCACAATATGGCTGATGAGTGGAGTAGGTCCATACCCAGGATCTGCAGATATGAACCTGCAAACCTGGGCTGCCAAAGCAGAGCACGTGGAACTTTAACTGCTAGGCCACAGGGCCAGCCCCTTTTATATTGTATTTTTACTATACCCTTTCTATGCTTAGATATGTTTAGATGCACCAATATTTACCATTGTGTTACAATTGCCTACAGTATTGGGTGTAGTAAGAAGTTGTACAGGTTTGTAGCCTAGGTGCAATAAGCTATACCATATAGCCTAGGTGCAATAGGCTATACCATATAGCCTAGGTGTGTCTTAGGCTATACCATCTGTGTTTGTGTAAGTACACTCTATCATGTTTGCACAGTGATGAAATCACCTAGGCGCATTTCTCAGAACTTATATCTGTTGTTAAGCAACTCATGACTGTACTTTGTGATTTCCTTCACTTTTTCCTTGACTTAAATGTTGTAAATATCGGCATAGAACCCATTATTTCTATCACTTTAAACTAAATATTGAGTTTGGTTAAATTATCTTGATTCATTTGATTTTTTTGAACCTCTAAAACATTAGAGAAACCCAAATTAAAATACAATATTTAAGACATTCTTCATGGATAATAAAATAAATTTCTGGCTTATTCATGGTTTATGATTATGGATCTACTTTATTAGGTCCAATATCTAGAGTTGCTGGCTTAACCAGATAATTAAGGAATATAAATTATTCATTTCAATATATTCTTCCCCAGTATAAGTGATATAAAATTGCATACCGACATTTAAACAGTAAGATTACCTCATATTAATCATGGCAGAGATGTGCAAAGTCACATTAAAAAGATAGAAGAGCTCCAATAACCGTAAGATTCAGTTTTAACCTGATCAGTACATCTAAACAAAGATTCAATCAGAAGATGAATTTATCCACATTATGAAATAGATATTCAGGTGTTAAAAATTGTCAGGGTCAGTAGAAGCAAGGTCTAGATGTAGAAGAAGACTTGGCCCATGGGTATTCTGGTTCCAATGGTATGCGTAGTCTACTGTGGTGATGAATATATCATAATCTTAGCTTGACTTGATTAAACATTGGCTATTCTAACTTTGCTTGATCTTATTCATTGTTCACCAAGAAACTTGTTGATAAATATTTAGTTGTCCAAGATGTTCGCTATGGTCAAATGGACACCACCTCATTTGAAGATGAGTCATTAAATATAAACCAGTGTAAGATCTACATTCAAAGATAATACAAGACAAAAGTAGGCCAAGAGCAAGAAAGCAAAATGGTAGAGAATATTTATGAGAAAAAATATTGGCCTGAAGTCGAAGAAAAACTTGGCTAAATATATCACTGTGAATTTAAAATAAACAAACAAAACATTAATGAAAAAAATACACCGTAAAAAACAAGAGTTTAAGAGAGAGATATAGATCTTAAGGAAGATATGATAGGACAATGAAGGAAAATGAAATGTGAGCTGGCATGGCCCAGAGAAGAAGTAGAATAGAGTAATGAAACTATCACAAAAAGTATAAAGTTGAATGTGACAAGTTTATTAATGTATTCATTTGTTCATGCAACAAATGGTGATTGAGAACCTCCTATGTAGCAGACACTGTTCTAAGCTCTGGGAGTATGGCAGTGATTTAAAGAGCTGAAAGTCCCTGCCCTCATGGAGTTTGTGCTCTAGTAGGGGGAGACAGACAATAAACAAATACACATGTGCACATACACACACATGTATAGTTCATCATGTGATAAATGCTTTGGAGAAAATAAAACCGTGAAGGGGATTGGGGAGTCCTTGATGTTGGTATGTACATAATTTTATAGGGGTGGTCAGGGAAGGCCCTCCTGGGAGGATGATTTGAGAACAAAAATCTGGAGGAAGTGAGAGACTAAGGCACACAGAGCTTACCTGGCAGAGGCAATGGCACATGCGAAGGAAGTCTCTGCAGCAGAAGCCTGCTTAACACAGCTGAGGAACTCAGGGGACCAGTGTGGCTACAGAGGAGAGAACAAAGGGGAAAGTTGTAGGAGATGAAATCAGAGAGGTAAGATGAGACGAGACTTTAGCTTTAATTCTGGGTGCAATGGGAAGCCACTTAAAGGTGTTGAGCAGCAGAGAGACATTATCTAACTTACAGTTAAATAGGATCACTCCGGCTGCTGTGTTGAGAATATGCTATAATGAGGAGAAGGGCAGGGACAGAAGCAGAAAGAACAAACTACTGCAATAATTCAGCAAGAGATTAGAATACCTTGGATTCTGGTGTTAGTGGAGGTGGTGAGAGGTGGTAAATTCTGATACACTTAAGGGTAGTTTCAAAGGATTCACTGTCTAATTGGATGCAGGATGAGAAAAAGAATGAGTTCAAGATTTCATCCTGAGCAACTGGAAAAATGTAATTGCCAGTAACTGAAGTTGAGAGAGCTAGAATAAAATATTATGAGGGAAGACCAGAGGTTGAGTTTTAGGACATGTCAATTTTGAGATGCTTGTTGGGCATCCAAGTGGAAATGTCGAATGAGGAGTTGAACATATGAGACTGAGTTCGTAAGTGATCAATACAGATGAAGTATTGTCAATGGTGCATATTTGTTTAAGCTTGTTAATTTTTTATTCTGCTTCACTTGTTTTTCAGTAATTTATGGGAAAACACATTCAAAACACAATTTGCTATTGGTAGAAGGCTTTTTATGTACAACTGAACTTACAGTCAGTCGTAGGTGCATTTGTTCATCATGCTACGCTTCTTTGGCCACTGTACACTAGTCAAGCATCTTACAGGAAAGGATTCAGTGCTCACTGCACTGCACTCAGTTTACCAAATTAGTCCTCATGTGGTATTCCGCAACTCCCCACCCACACCATCCTTCTCAGCCAGAAGACTGGATTCTTCAGGTTTCTCTTATTTACATTTTCCTCTTATGCATAGGGATAATGCTTACAAAAAAACCAGTTAAAGAATAGTTTAATTCCTTAGCCCCGGACTATGGAACTAACTCATATCATACAGCATTTATTGTCTCTTGAAAATACTAGGAGTTCTGCTGCCAGACTTTGAGTTTTTATATTGTCGAATTTCCGGTGTGATTTGGCGTTGTTCTCTCTCTTAATGAAAGCTGTTAATAATTCCATCTCAAGTCAAGTCCCAGAAATTTTGCCAACTGCTTCTTTTGTTCCTTAGATTTTTAGTTGTACTTTAATAAATGATTGACAGAAGTTATTTTTCTGAAAAAAAATCTTTACGCTAATATATCCCCAAATTTGTCATAACTATTTCAGAGCACACATTGCTTCAAAATACGAATGGAGAAGTAGTTTATATCTCATAAATGTGCACCTATTGAACTGATACTTTGAGTGACAATTGAAGACTAAAGAACCTAAGAGCAAAAGGTTCCTTCCAAAGATCAATGTCACCCTGGAGCCAGCTGTAGAGTTCCAAGGAGAATACAGGAGGAAAGTTTATTTTACTCAGAGTAGCTAGTCTAGAAGCTACTTTTGGCCCTGAAAATTTCCTATTTCGTTCTTTGTCTTCTTTGGAAAACAAAGTATCTATCAGGATACTGACTATCAATCACATTTTATGGAATATTAGGGCTAAAATATCCTATACTCTTCATTTCATAGATGTGAAAGGCAAGCCACAAATAAGTTAAATTATTTGTATAAAATAAAACAATTTTTTTGAGAAAACTATATATCCTCCTAATAGTCAATGAATTAGGCCCCTACCTTGCTTTGGCTTTAGAACCTTTTTTTGAGTCTATAGAGATAGTTTCTTTAAAAAGGAATTAAACAAAAAAGATGTTTGATGATAAAGCTATGATTTCCTTCTTCTTCCAGATTTGCTAACATTCCAACTGAGTGATCTCAGCAGTGTTTATTGTTTAAAGGGCCACTTGTTGTTGACATTTTTTCTTTGTTGGGATAGTCATTTTCTGAACCAAAATAGAATAAAATTGGATATCTACATTGCATGTACTTATGTGCGTAAGTAACATTTTGGAGTCTTTTTGAAAAGGCTGTTTTTAAATGTTTTGCAAGAAGTCAGAATGGTCATGAAAGAAAGTCAGTAATCAGATGGTATATTCATGGAGACCACTGAGGAATGCAGAAATAAACATGAGGTAAAGGGAAAGGAATAGATACATAAAACTGTTGAAGTAAGAAAACCTACTATATGTTCTTTATGATAAAATAGAAAAATATATCTCAGTGAAAACATGGGGCAGGACAACATTTCCCAGCCCTAGGCACACATTAGAATCATCTGGGGAGCTTTTAAAAAATACCAATGCCTGGGCCCCACCCCACCCCAAATAAATCAAAATGGGGTGGGAGTGAGACTTGGGCATCTGGACATCGGTATTTTTAAAAAGTTCCACAGAAGATTCTGATGTGTCGCCAGGGCTGAGAGCCACCAGAGTGGGACAATAAAAGAAACACAAAAATGTGAGGGCTTGGAATAAAAGAATAGCAACTCATTCCTCAAACTGAAGGATGAAAATGAGCCCGTCTTAATCTCTAGACAGGGACTGAATTCCTCTACTGATTTTACAGAATCTATCATTTTTCCTCACCAAGCAGCAAAACTAGAATGTTTTGAGCATCTGAACAGGCTCTGTGGGGCTCCCTGTGGATGGTTCATTCTTTACCACTTTGAGGAGAAGTCTATTCCAAAGCCACCTCCTCTTTCATGCACAATAACTTGTTTCTTCTCCACCTTCCAGGGATTTTCTCCCTTTGACATCCTTAGCACAGATAAAGGATTTTCACATAAGCAGTAACCATTGTGTTCCTTTGGTATTCAGTCTAGAACCTCATTCACAGATCATTTTTGCTTTATTTGGGCACATATTGCCTTTAGCTTTGCTGAAAAATGGTTTTCATTATTCATCAAATATTTAATGGGTGTTTGCCATGAGCTAGGCACTGTTCTAGATATTGAGGGTATAATCGATGAAGAAAATAGACAAATAATTACTATGCTGTAGTGCTTACCATTCTATTTATTATTTTAATTACTTGATTGACATATGCAACACTTTAAAATAGTTTGTACATTTTGTAGCTACCTCAAGGAAAAGCCCTCAGTAGTTGCTCCTGAGTATTTTATGCTTTTTTCACCCTCTTTCTTAATCAGAAAACTCTTAGTTTTGTTCCTTGATTAAAAAAGACACAGTTCCCTTGATGAGGCCTGGGCAAGAGTTACTTTCAGGTCACATCTCATCCATCCAGACCCAATAACTCTACAGGCAGAGAGGATCAGATGAGGTCTGCTCAGACTGGTCTATGTAATTTCAAATACTCAGACAGATCTTTCAGGGGGAATGAATTTCCAGAGAGAGATTTTCCTAAAAATGGTGTCACTGTAAATTATACTTACATGCAGTAGGCAAGAAAATGTTAAATAACTACAAGATTTTTTAAAATTTCTGAAATGATTGCAGTTAAATGTGAACAGGCATCTTTTGAAGAAGAGTCATGTTGTGCTTTAGCTACAGGAGGGGAAAAGCTTTGAGGTGGAAATGGGGAAAATCAAGCATTTGAGATTCAGGGTTTTAAAATATCCCATGAGTCTTCTAGTGGTTCTCAGCTGGAAAGCTAGTCCTGCTCCACTCAATCCACGGACACAGATAAATAGTCACTTCCATTAGGCAGAAGGCAAGCCAGGCAGTGGGGCAAAGTCACTGAAAAGGAAAATTAAACTGAGCAACTTGACACCAGCAGTTAAGGTAGCAAGGATAACAACAGGACTAGAAAGAAAGAAACCAAGGATATCACTGATCCTGCTGCCACACGGTTGGCTCTTTATGACAGGGGAGGGGGAATATGTCTGTTACAAGTCTGGGTGACCTGGCACCTGTATTAGAGGAAAAGTGTAAGTTCAGTACAGTGAATATGGCCACTTTGTGGCATGAAAGAGACCCGAACTCAGACTAATAGAGTGAGACGCAAATTGTAAAAAGTTTGAAGGGATAAAAGAAAGCAAGAAAATATACTTACAGTGAAAATAGTGCCTCTGGACTATAAACACCTTGAACCCAGGAGTCTTGTTTTATTTGTCTTTGTGTTCTTGCACAGTGCACGAAGCAAAGATGTTCAATTAATATTTGGAGAATTAAAGGCAAGATGAAGAGCAACAGCTACAGCTATGGCAAAAGAAGCAAGAGCTGAAACAGGTTGGACTCTTAAGATGGCATAGTAATTGTGCAGCTTGGTATTTGGACACTAGAGTGAATGGCAAGACTGTGTAACATATAGGAGAGAGAACGAGACATGGGGGGAGGACACAGTCAGAGGACAGAAGTGAGTAAAAAGGCAACAAAAGATAGTGGAGTTGCACTATGTTATATTTAACTGAGAATTCAACTACATACACTCATTAAAAAAAATTAATAGTGTCGAAATTTCAGTCCTCCATTCAGCTCAAAGAACTAAAGTCCCGAACTAAGCCTGAGACAGGTAGCGTGATTTCTCTTTAGATCTGTTTTTTGGTCTCAGTAACTGCCTCTTTTAGTGAGAGCATTTTCCCAAGCTAGGGATGATTGTACAGTTTGAAGATACATTTTTTTTAATACAACATGGCTCCTACTGTATCTGCTGCTCAAAATTTGAGGAAAATGGGTATGTTGAACCTGTCAAGAGAGTGGTAGGATGGTCTCCAATATGGCACCATCCTAATGACCCTTGAAGGTAATTGTGAATATGCATACTACCTGTCTTACTTCCCAACCTAAACCCTCCATTTATGATGTAGCTCATCTACAATGAAAAGATGAGACACTGACTTAATATCCATGGTTAGAGTTCTCTTACCAGAAGGTTATCTTCTAAGAGTTCCCAGAGAACTCTGAATACATCATCTGTTTATTTGTCTATCTTTCAAAAAAGATTCTAGGCCCCTGGATTTGGGGGCTATATCTTATTTATCCTTCTTCTTCTTCAAAGGTTTAGAGCAGTTTTGGGCACATAACAGGTACTGAAGGTGTATTTGTTAAATGAATTAGTAAATAATGAATGATTGACTAAAACGAGAATGACGACTGTGAGCTTATTTTTTTTTAGTAAGTTTTTTATGATTAGTTTACCCATGGTATGATTGATTTTTCCTAAACAAATCCTCTGTGACTAAGATTTCAAATAAATAGTTCTATGGTGTATTATTATAGTGGAATTAATGATCTGAATCCAGAAAGAGTCATAGAAGCATTTAGTTGAAATGCTGGTTGGCAGTCACTAGGCTGAAAAATAAAGCCCTGGAAGAACAGCTGCACAAAAGTCTCAACAATAGGGACTCTGTCATATTAATGGGCACAAATGAAAAAAGGGTCTATATTAGCTCTGCCTGCCCATTACCTACAGGTTAGAAATTTGGAGATGTTTTATAAAAAATAGAGCTTCAACAGGATTGGAAAGTCAGAGGACCCCTTGCAGAAGCCCTCGGATGGAGAAAGAGCTCAATCTCCATTTCTGTCTTCCATGTCTCCAGCCTGCAAAGGTACAGGACAATTCAGAAGACACCAGACAAAGTTACCCTTTGGGGTAACTTTTCTCATGTACAGTATGGTATAGTATAGTATAATATAATATAGTAGTATAGAATAGTTTCAGTTTTCTCTCAAATTGAGTGGAGGCAGGCGATATTTAATCTTCTTTCATGGTCAGTATGTTTATGAAGAGTTATGACTGTACTTTGGAAAAATTAATCAGATAAAGTATATTGGCTGTTTTTGTCCTTAGTATGTCTACTTTCTTAATATGATTCACCAACATACCTAGTGGTGAAATGGTGAAAAAGGAGCAAAGTTAGAGAATTTGACTGATTTCCTTTAGAAGCAGTAAATAAAACTTATTATTGGGTATCCATTGCATTCAAGGCAATATGCTAAGCTCTTCAGTAAAAAGTGGAAAGCAAATAAGGAAAATCTTCAAGGAGGTTTTGGAGTTCCTGAGGCGATGCATCTAAAATCCATAACAAAAATGTAGGCACTTGATAAAACAAAGTATTTACAGATTGAAAACAATGCAGTATAATCCAAGTACATGCTAATCAAAAGGCTTCATAGTAAATAAATAATCTATTTGGAATAGGAAAGATTTAGTGAAGAAAAGACTCATTGGTAGAGATATTCTGTGGAGCTTACTTTGAAGAGGTCAGGGGCATGAATTAGGGAAGAAAAGGGACATTAGTTGGCCTGGCAGACGCATTTCACATCCAAAGGCACAGAGGCACATTGTAAGTAGATGACCAGCAGAGGAGTGACACTGGAATGGAACATGCAGGGGAACAGTAAGAGATCAGACTGAATAGACATCGTAACTGCAAAAACATTTCTCCTGGATTAGATTAACGACGGATACAAACCTTGAGGTAAATTTCAAGCATTGATTCATCATTTGGAAAAATGTAAGAAATGCTCTAAGCCAGAAAGAGCTCCCTCATTTCTGGTGCATGGCATTCTTATATCATTCCTGACTTTGATGTAGCAGTTACAATGACCTCATTTCACAACCACCCCTCCCAATCAGTTTTGATTTTCTTGCCCTTTTCAAAGCACTGTAATGGTTTTCCTTTATAGCTGCCTTGAGGAGGGACTGCACCTACCATTATCAGGGCTCTGCCAGCCCTGCCTCCCCGCACTGCAATCACACACTGTCTGCAAAATAAGCAAACAGATGCCCTGGTTCTTTTGAATGAACACATGTCAGAGACAGAACTATTATCAACTGCTCCAAAATTGCATTTTCACCTGCTTCTGTGGAGTGTGTTCCTCTTATTTAGGAGGAAATTATTCTGAATATTGTTTAGGGGCTGTCTGTCATCAGAACTAGTCTTTCCTTTCTTCTCCTTCCTCCCCAATGATCTCATTCGCTACTCCACCAAGAATTCAATCCTTATAATTGAAAAAATTGCTGATCTAGTCCTGTCTGCCTTCAACATTCCTCAGATGTGAAGCCTCTGCAAGGCAGTGGCTCCAAGTCTCTTAGGTGCTTGCTTGATGCACCAGAGTCTGCTCTATCTAGTATTGTTAGGAATCGGAATCATTCCCTTCTCCAGAGGATTCCAAGCCACAGCATCCTACCTCATTACAGAACATCTTGTTGAGGGAGGAAGGGGAGCAGCGGAGAGAAGATGTTTGGGGCAAACAAGCACTGAGCTGAAGTCAGGCACCTGCAGCCCATCTCTCATAGGGCTATTAACCAGCCTCCAGGAAAGTCCATTCATGTCTCTGGATTTCATTAAGAGTTCTGTAAAATGAGCGATTTGGATGACATAATTTTAAAAGGATGTTCCAGATCTAAAATGCTACACCCCTATTTATTTCTAGATAACAAAAAATCCCCCAGAAACCAGACTCACTGAAAACACATATTTGTTCTGCAGACATTATTTGCAATTTTCCATAGTGTCCTACAGGTCCATGAAGGAGCAGAAGATCTGGAAAGAGGAGAATTAGGTTCCCAAAGGCCTTGCCATTTTCTCTAAGTGGGTTCTATTTAACATGCTCTCTGTCTCTCCATAGAGTCAAAGTTACAAAGAGGCTCAAATAATATAGCACAATCAGAAAGATAAACTGGGGCCAGCCCCATGGCCTAGTGGTTAAGTTTGATGTGCTCCGCTTTGGTGGCCTGGGTTCGTGGGGTCACTTCCAGGGCATGGACCTACACCACACATCAGCCATGCTATGGCAGCAACCCACATACAAAATAGAAGAAGATTGGCACAGGCATTAGCTCAGGGTCAATCTTCCTCACAAAAAAATGAATAAAATAAACTTCCAACGTTGTTTTCTAACTGCTCTGTCAGAATCATGTGCCTTACCTGAAAACTGACTTACAGTTATTATCAAGAAAAATGCCACTTTTTCTATTCGATGGTAAATATTTAAGTAAAACAGTTATTTACTCAAGCAGCAGTTGACTTCATTATAAAATTACTAATTATGGAAATTTAGAAAACATTATTTATTTATTTTTAGCTCAGTGGACATTGCGGATAAACTGATATGGAAAACGTAACCCAAGGAACCAAAACAAACCACTAATTGGAAAGGAAAAAACATAATGTAGCTCTACATTTACTGGGGGCCTCCCTTTTAGAAATGGGACCAAAAAGAAAACCATGTTAATAAAAATTTCTTTTTAAAGATATTTGTTTTTAATGGGCTTTGAGGTGGCTCTAATGAAATATCAGGGAACAAAAACATGAACACCTTTACATCCCTAAAATTAGTCTCAACTTATTCTGCAAATATAGCCAAACACTCAGGTTTCGGTACCATCTTTCTCTATAAAATGGGAACATGGAACTGATGTAGTTCATATGGTTGACACAAGAAGACAATTACAAAATGTGCTAGTAACAATTAATGAAAAGAAATGCTAACAAATAAAATCATTTACAAACAAGAACAAATTCCTAAGCAGGTTGAATTCTATCCAGTAATAAATTCCTTGATGTTTATTTGAGTCAAGCCAATTGCTGGTTACTAACATCAACCATTCACGATAAAGTAGAGCCAGTTGGGAGGCTTTTCCAATGGAAAACTAAATGCTAGGTCTCTTAGGTGATGGCGGATGTGTCCTAGCTATTGTTATTTTGGCTATATATTTTCTATACAATTCAGAAAACTTAAAGACAATCTCAGATATTTTAAAATAGGCTATTTGATTAAATTTAAATCATTTGAAATATTTAATTAATTTAATGAATACTTAATATATATTCATTTCGTTATAAGACCAAAAATATAAACAGTGTAGAGTGATGCCCTCTTCTCCATCTGCCCAATTCCTAGCTCCTCCTCATCCCCAAGTAACTCCTGAAGCTTAACTAGTTTTTAACTGAATTTAGACAAACGCGTTTGTATTCTTAAACAACTCCTTTTATTTTTCTTTCTAACATATTTCATCAAGATACTGCTTTCTGATGAATGTAGGAGAGAAAAAAGTACAGCGGAAGTAGAAAATATCTTGTCCTATTGGAAATAAAGGAAAGAAGATATTTATTTTTATAAATAAAGAAAAGAACAGATCTCTGTATAAACATTGTCTTCTCAATGCAGTCACACATTTGGAAATAACTGGCTTAACAGGAAATTACTAAATGTTGGCAGTAAAGTCAATCATTATAATTAATTTCACTGTACTTCTGTTATGTAAATATAACGTTAAATAATCAATTATGATTAGAGGCATACAATGAAGCCAACTTTAGCTGTTGGGAAAACTGTGCAGTATGAGACCCCAAAATAAGAACAGATATAGCCATTTCTATTCTATGGTTTTAAAAGGGCTCACTGGAAATTGTATCAGTCTTGATAAGGAATAGGGCTGCATCTTTATATTTTAAGAAGCAGAAATCTACAAGATTTGGCCTAAGCATGGTTTTAGGGATATGCTGCATTGTTGTACATTTGTAATGTGGATGGTTTAAGGTTCTATACAAGTTGGTTCTAGTGCATTTATTTTGAAGCAGGCAATAGGGTAGTCCACCAGTTTGATGAGAGAAATAGTCCAAACTGTCTCTCTGGATGTACCTCTTGCATGATTCTGGAGAATCCATGTCAATTGGACATGGTCTTGTCTTTAGATAAAAATACATCTTCAAGTTCAAATTCATGAACCAGAGGAATAGGAGTCTTCTCTATGACGGAGCTACCTGCTGGGGACTTTCATTCTCTGGAATCATTTGAGAGAAATTCTGATGACACTTTTGAAGTTAAATAAGAAAACTGCCTCTTACCTGCTTCCACCTCAGGCCAAAGGAATGGGTTTGATCCATTTGAATGTTCTCCCCCTTGCTTATTTTGCTTTGGAATGTCACTTTAAATTATTCATCACAAAAATACATAAAATCTTCTAGTTTATTTTTGCCTTGTTCCAATTTCATCTTAAATTTTATTGATCATTTACTGTTAGATTTTATTTATTTATTCTTCTACATTTTTTCAGCTAACTTTTATTGATAATGCAATTTCCCTGCTTTTTTATCCATACCCTAATACTTTATATTATTTAACCTTTTAACTTACTTTATTGATCTTTGCTATTCTAATTTTCATTTTATTTCTTCACATTATATTTACTTTTCCTATTGTTTATTTGCATTTTTACCTTGGTTTATATCATTTGATCTTACCATTTTTTATTTCTAGTAGGCTGTCTTAGCTAATCATACTTATTTAATTTTAATAGTTTCTTTGATAAGTAAGCAGGATAAAAAGTAGGGACTTCTTTTCTGTCATTGTATATTAAACACTGCACTGACAATCTAAAATTATTGTTTTACCTAATTGTTCATTATATTCAGCAATAATCAGACTAGCTCAGTAGGTATATGTGGTCTCACTTTTTAAATTCATTCTCAAAAATAACTGTTTGAGGTATTGGAGCACTTGGAGGTTAAAAAATATTATGACAACCCAAATTGCAATTTTTGTTAAGTAATTGTTTTTGTTATATTGCTGTTTTGCTTGGCACCATTATTTAAGCTGAAAAATAAATTTTAATTCTGGAAATGTTTAAACATATGGAATCACCTGAATAACTTCAGCTTATTATAATAATTTGTTTCACTTAAAATAAGTCATGTCCATGGAATTGTGAGTTAGCATGATAAAGTGGGGAAAACGTTCGCATTGTTGTCAAAGTTATAACATTTAAGGATTTTCCACACACAGAAAAATAATAATCTTTTCATAGCCATGGAAACTATGTAGATAGCTTTTTTTAAATGAAGGTATTGAGGTATGGCTTATTAAAAAAAAATAAGGGCCAGCTCATCAAATTGTCTCTAGTCTGCCTATATTGTACAGTCAATATCATGATAAGAGGGAAGAGGAGGAGGAGAAAAAGGAGGAGGAGAAAAGGAAGAAAAGAAGGAATGAAGGAAAGAATGGTGGGAGAGAGGGAGGAGAGAGGAAGGAAGGAAGGAAAGAAAGAAAGAAAAGATAAAAAAAGATGGGGGAAAGAAAGAGGATAAAAATCTTGATGTCATGAACAAACACCAGAAAACATAATTATACCAATTACCAATGTCCGGTTAACCCCATCCTCTGCTTTCCTGCTGCTAGTCTTAGACAACCTCACTGTCTAGGTACCTGCCTTTAGGATGGCTATGGCTAATGAGAGATATGATCTTCATGACGCGTCTGTGAACAACTCCCGGCCATTACTCGCTTTCCACATTATGCTGCTTGGCTTCCTCTTGTTTGAGAAGTCATGAGGGTAAAATTGGTTTTCTAAAACATTTTAACAAGCAAAGTACTCACTGCCTGCCTGCTTGAAGATCATTCTTACTGTACTGACTTCTTGCTGCCTTAGCACCACTACTCATTCCCCAAATCTATTTTATCCATAAGAAACCTCCAAGTGTATTTCATCATTTTCTTATTTCCCTGCATGGTCCAGTCAGAAGAGTGAGGGTCTAATTATTGTCACAAGCATTTTCTCTTACTCAGGGTGATGGAATTAATAATTCTTAGAAATCTAGTTACCTAGTACAAAGTTATCTTTGATTTATGGTGTATTTTAAATCAAAATACACTCAACATCTAACACTAAATGTAATTGGTGTGTCTTTCACTTTTCTTTTTCTAAAAGGAAATCATTGAAACATTGTTTTGTTGGTACCTATGCTCTTTCTTCCTCATCTTCTTAAGACAAAATAAGATACAGAATATTTGATGGAGAAATAAATGCAAGCCCTATCTCCCCATCCCAGTCACGCTAACTAAAACAGTTTTACAAGAAATAATTGGCTAAAAAGTGAAAACCCCAGTTTGGTAATTTGCTAGCTTGTAAATAAAATGGATGGCTGGGCTGAATGAGTTTGATGAAGCTGACAGCTATGTATAATATGACACGATCTTTGCCTCTACAATTCTACTTCGGATTTATTTAAGTAATTTACACCTAATTTTAATCATGTGATTTTCTTTAAAGAATGCATAATGAAAACTCATCTCATCCTAGTCCTTTAAAATGATTTTTACTAAAGCTTTCTCACATGGAGGCTATTGGTGATAGATGGCTCCAATAATCTGCTGTTAATGGATGTCAAAGAGCTCCGTGGATTAATTAGTTTGTTTGTTTGTCAGACTGAAATCTCTAGTATCAGAGGTGACACACACTTGGATATAATTTAATAATGATGAGTAATATTGTTACATTTATACAGTATTTTTTCACTTATAAAAATACTTATCTCACTCTGAAAAAAGTTCTACGAACTCAGTAGAGAAAGTACTATTTCATTTGGTAAGGGAGAAAACAAAATAATAAGTGCAAGAACAGAGGTCCCTTGAGCCTCATCCTTGTTGGAATAAACTGATTGTGGGTCATTGATTATCCCCTGCTAGCATCTGCCCCATACTCTGGGGGTCCCTCAGAGACTTTGAAATTCCCTGAATTGACTTACTAGGAGACAGTGGCCTGTTATAGATAATGAAGGAGACAACAAACGCCGACATTCAGTTAATATGTCAAAAAGCATTTAGTATCTGAGAGGCACATGGTATAAGTCACTCTACAGAGAACAGTCAACTCATTTTCCATAGAATTGTGCAAACTTAGATTCACAAATAAACTTTGAGGTTCTCTATTCCCACATTCTTGTAAATGCAGGAACACTCTCAAAAACTTCTCAAATTTTCAGCCCATTGAACATCAAAGTGATAGGAAAACTATTATATTTAAGGCAAACAGGCCTATTGTTAGAAAATTGTATATATTAGAAAATTCTTCCTTTAGTGAGTTAAAACCATCCTTCTTATAACTTCAATCCTAGCTCTTTCTTTTAGGAGCACACAGAATAAGTTTAAACAATTTTGTAAATGTAAATATTTCTTAAGTTTAAAAAAGAAATTCTCCATAGAAGTATTTTTAACAGCTTTATTGAAGTATAATTGATATACAAAAGAAACTAGACACACTTCCTGATTTCAAAATATATTACAAAGCTACAGTAATTAAAACAATATGGTACTGGCATAAAGATAGACATATGGACTGATGGAACAGAATTGTTATTCTTAGTGCAGTCAAGTCGATTCCAACTACTAGCGACCCTGTGTACAGCAGAGTGGAACCCTGCCCAATCTTATGGAATAGAATAGAGAGCCCCCAAATAAATCCATGCATACATGGCCAACTGATCTTTGACAAGTGTGTCAAGAACACACAATGGGGAAAGGACAGTCTCTTCAACAAATGGTGTTGGGAAAACTGGATATCCACACACAAAAGAATGAAATTGGACCCTTATCTTATACTCCATAAAAAATCAACTCAAAATGGATTAAAGACCTGAACTGCAAAACTCCTAGAAGAAAACGAGGGAAAAGCTCCTTGACATTGGCCTCAGCAATGATTTTTTGGATATGACCCTAAAAGCACAGACATCAAAAGCAAAATAGACAAGTGGGACTTCATGGGAGTTTTAATGTTCATTTAGCCCAACAAGTGAGGAAATTGAAAAAACAGAGTCTTTTTTAGGGTGACCCAGCTCCTGAAAGATCTGGAAGCAAGAATCCAGTTCTCCTGATGCTCTTTTTGTTTCATCACCAGAAAATATCTGGATAAGTGAGGTGTTATCCTGTTCTCATAAGTCATATTGACTGAAGATTTTTATATAGCTACATACATTAACTGAAATCACAGAGGCAAGCAAACAAAAAGAATCAACATAAATAGTTCAAAGTCACTACATAGCAGTGGGGAATAAAGAAACAAACAAATAAAGATATATCACAGTGGGCAGTGAAGAGACTTGATTTCTAATCTCAGTTTTACCACCTAAAATCAATTTAATAATTAATATAAGCATATCATTTCATGTTTCATTAGCCATGTTTCCTGATTTGCTATACCTTATGAAATTGTAAATCATAAATTTCTCCTTTGATACCCAACTCATCAAGAGAGATGAATCAGTTCAGATATAATTTTGGCCCAACATGACTATTAACCTTGGTATTTTAGTAAATTACTTTGTATTTCTGAACACTCCATTCTCTTGTTAGTAGGATAAAGGTGTCCTACTCTGAGTTAGCAACGTCTCTGTTCTAAGATTTTGGACCATCATGTTCTAACATTCTGTGATATGTGTATGCAGGCTGGATATAGTCTGGCAAATAAATAAGACATTAATATGCTTGAAGAAACCATAACCTCTCTATCTATTTGTATTTCCTATAGTTTTTAACATACTTATGAACAAAATGCTTAATAGTGATGTCAGTTGACTAATGGAAGATAAAATAGTTGAACTGAGGAAAATGGGTATTTTACAAATATATAGTAATTTTTCCTGAAAAATTAACAAAAGCTGAAACAAAGCCAAATATTTTGCTTGCATTGTCACAGAGTTATTTAATGCTTTACTAGTTTCATTCATTCAACTAGCCTTTATTGATATCCTGTTTTGGTGAACATGGAGATGGATGCACTGCCCAGATCCCATTCAAGGAAGGAATTATTGACCCAGCTGTCAGCTCTTTTGGGGTTTATCTCACCTGAAGAGAATCTCATGACCAGATTCACATCCTTCTTGGGGCAGCCCATATCCAGTGACAGATTGTGGTAGGGGTAGAAAGACTCAACCAGTTAATAGAGAATGCTGTTGGGGTGGGGGGCAGTGATGTGGATCTGGAAAAACTCAGTTGTCTGTCTGAATGTGAGTAAAGTGTCCATTTTGAGAGAAAATATTTGTTGCACTTAAATTATTACCATATAATTAATTCTGCATTATTTCTTCCTTTGAATAAAAACAATTACTGTTGTGTCATTTATATATATATATATATATATATATATATACATATATACATACATACATACATATATACATACATATATATATTTTGCTGAGGAAGATTGGCCCTGGGCTAACATCCATGACCATCTTCCTCTAATTTATATGCGAGATGCCTGCCACAGCATGGCTTGATAAGTGGTGCATATGTGCGTGCCAGGGATCCAAACCTGTGAAGTCTGGGCCGCTGAAGCAGAGCATGCAAACTTAACCACTGCACCACTGGGCTGGCCTCTGCCGTGAATATTTTAATGTAACTAGGTAGTTAGTCTACATGACAGATTTATGGCTTAAATTCAACCATGCTACTTTAACTTCTAGAGTTTGCTGCCATTTTAGCTCTGTTGCAGACTGCTCTGATTGTGAACTCTGGAGATGTTGGTCTGCTCTACCCTTTTCCCCATTCCACTGGGAGTTACTGCACCTGGACACATATGAGCTTCACAGACTTCCAGAAAATTCAAAAATGGTTGCATCCATTTATACCCGATAAAAGATGTAGAAAGTACTTCTTCAGTCACACTGATGAGTAGTCTTTTCCAAACACCCTACAGGAGGCCAGAATACCATCTATTTCCTTTTCACCCAAGTTATTCTAGCATACAATATTGTCCTAGTGCTAATGTCTGAGGGTAAGTTTTGACCAAATCTTAACACTAGGAACTGATCATTATTCCAGATAACCCCTAATGCTCAGAGGGCTGCTTCTATCCTCACTTTTCTCTCTTCAGGCTCTAAAGAAACTCTTGTCATTACTCAGCTTGGTCATTAAAAACTCTGAACTCTCTCAACGGCCATAACCACCATAGCCCCTCTGTGAGAAGATGTCCCACAGGACCCCAGGTTGGCATTCTGGATTTTGCCTGTTTCTGTCATCCCGAACTGCTATCTCTGCTGTTCTCTCTGGATGTATCTTTGACTCCAGTCTTGTCCTTGCCCCTCTGTCTAGCTCTTTTATCTATGTTATCTGCCTACCGTCATTATCTGGATATCCTTTACTTCATGTACTGGGACCTCAAGCGAGTTCCACTGCACTCCTGGGATACACCTCAGCTCCTGGAACTCTTATCTGTCCAGAACCCCAGGCACTCATTGCCTGGGAGAAGCATAGATTTGGGTTGTACTCATGCACCTTATACACTCCCTTTTCTGAAATTGTGCACCTGCTCTGTCTCTCCCCTCCCCCAGATGAGCTCTCCTTTCTGATTCTGTTACTCGCTTCGGTTCTGAATTGCAGGGTGTCTGCTCAAATGGCCACCCATAGACAGCTTTGTTGCTATTACCTTCTCTCCTAGCAACTCTGTTCTACTCATCTTGATCTTTTCCACCCAGTGTTACCTACTACTTAGAATTTTACTAAGTATTACTAAGTAAACTAGGCCATAAATTCTTAGGCAGCTCATTTTATTTATATCTACTAGTTTTTCTTTAGTGATAAATGAAGAAGTAAAAATGTATCTAAACTGACCAAATAAGGTGATATTCTGGGATTATCTGAAGAAAAGAAATAGAAGATAACCTCTAAAATGAATGTATAATATTCCAGGAGTAGTGTATCAGTTATCTATTGCTTTGTAACAAACCATCCCAAAATTCAAAACAACAATCATTTATTTAGCACACGAAACTGCAATTTGAGCAGAGCTCAGTGAGGAATAGCTTGTCTCTGTTTCACAATATTTGGGACCTCAATTGGGAAGACTCAAAAGCTGGGTGTGATTGAATGACTGGGGGCTAGTGCCATCTGAAGGCTCATCCACTCACATGTCTGACAGTTGATGCTGGCTGTCAGCTGGGATCTCAGCTGGAGCTGTCGACAGGGACAGTTACATGTAACCTTTCCATGGAGCCTCGCACTCTCAGAGCATGATGACTGGATTCCATCAGAAAGCGTCCCAAGAGAACCAGCTCTAAGCTGTATTGTTTTGTGTGATCTATCTTTGGAAGTCTCACAATTTGACTGCTGTGTCACCAGGTTCAAGGGGAGGAAATATAAAGCCTACTTCTTCAAAGGAGGAGTGTCAAAGTTACAGTGTAATAGGAGAATGTGGGATGGGAGATCTTGTTGCAGACATCTTCGAGAATTACACTGTGATAGAGAACGTCTTTCTAATCATATCAAGTAATAAATAAATGAAGCATTATACTCAGGATTTAATTATGCAGTTATGACTTTATTAAATAATTAGCTTAATGTTATTACTAAAATCTCATGAAAATGATTGGATGTCTGGGATTTACTCAAAAATAGTCTGGTGTGGGGAAAAGAGTGAATATAGGTGAAATAAGATTAGACATGGGGGCCGGCCCGGTGGCGCAGCGGTTTAGTCCGCGCTTGGCAACCCGGGGTTCGCGAGTTCGGATCCCGGGCGCCCGCCGACGCACTGCCTGTCAGCCAGGCCATGGCGGCGTCCCATATAAAGTGGAGGAAGATGGGCACGGATGTTAGCCCAGGGCCAGTCTTCCTCAGCAAAAAGAGGATTAGCAACAGATGTTAGCTCAGGGCTGCTCTTCCTCACCAAAAAAAAAAAAAAAAAAAAGATTAGACATGAATTGATGATTGTTGTAGCTGGATGATGTATACATGTGTTCATTAAACTATTTTATCTACTTTTATATATGTTTGAAATTTTCTATAATAAAAAGTTAAAATAGTCATGAGAAACTATCTTTACATGTGATTATATTTTTTGAATGCATTTTTTTCTTTGTGTTTTCTGTATTTTGTAACATATTTTATGTTTTAAAAAACTTAGCAGACATCTAATTCTGTGAAAATGAAGTAGAAATACTTTCCCTTATTCCTTCCACTAAGTACAACTAAAAACTCTGGATATTGCATATGAAACAAACACAGGTAGAGAGAAGGCAGACTGTCAAGGAAACTTGAGACCCAAGGAATAACACAGTGATGGATTCCCTGGGTTTTTTTTTTTTACTCATATATCCCAAACTGGCAATCAGAAAATGCCAATGGGTACAAACCAAAAAAAAAAAAAAACAAAACAAAACAACGCCCCAACAATGAGTTCTATCACTAGCCAAAGGACCAGAAAATGGGCTGCCTAGCAAGACAGAAAATTTTTAGAAAATAATCCCTGTACACCAGCTACACCACAGGAAAAACTGGTCTCATCCCCACCCTGATCACCAAAGGTCAAGTGGGGACCTGGACTTTCACACTCACCAGGCTGTAAAGAGGCTGTCCAAATCACACTCCCCCTGCCACTGGGGTGGTGTCATACAAGGCTGAGTAGGGTGCAGGACTTTCATTCTCACAGTCACTAACAATTCTCAATCCCACAGTGTTAGTGGAGACCACATGGAGAGCCTGGACTTCTGCCTTCACCCCAAAGTAATGAAGTCTCCTCTCTTTCCCCTCCCTGAGCTGATGTCAGAGGAAGCCTAGTAGAGAGGCTTGACCTCTTCCTGTCCCTGCCTCTGCCACTTAGCACTATGCTCATACTCCAAACCTCATATTATCAATTCTGTAACCTGTCCTTACATTCAATTTCATGTGTTCTATTTTCAGACAACCAGCTTCTACTTTTCCCTCTCAGCCCTTCTGGAAGCACATCCTCAAATATCTTTTGACTCACCAGAGCCTTCAATACATTGATTTAAATACGTTTCCATTGTCTTTCATCCCCTTGGCATTCTTTCATCTTGCTCACCCAGCTTGTATCCCATGGTCAATCCTTATAATCCCTTCCTTGCCTATAGCTTTAATTCTTTTGCTCCTCTTAGCTTTGTTGTTCTTATTTGGTTAAACCACAACATGGGTTAAATAGAACTCTCTGCCTACTCCAAGCCTGGCACCACACAGCTGAATGTGGGTGGAAAAAACATACAGCCACCCAGATTGATTATCCTTTAAATTCATGACCATGAACCTAATAACAGCAAGAACATTCATAAATGCTGCCTGCCTGGCAATAATGCTACATTTCTCTAGACCATTCATCCTCAGTGGGGGTGATATTGCCCCAAGCAAGCAAAAATTGATTCTGGGAGAGGAGTGTGAAAGACGAAAGAAAAAATTTGAGAAACATTGCTCTAGTCCATTCACTTTCACACTTTTCTGGAGATGACTTCTGATCTTCTCTCTCCTCAATCCTTCCAGACAAGCATTTGTCTTAGGGCTCTTTCACTGACCATTCTTTCCTGCCTGGCCCCACATATTCATATGGCTCACTCCTTCTGTTTAAACCCTCCTATTTAAAATTGTAAGTTGTAACTCTTTCCCCAGCACGTCTCATCCCTATTACCTTCCTCTATTTTTCCCATAGCGCTAATCACTCTAACATAGTCTATAATTTCCTAATGTTCTATGTTTATTATTTACTGTCCATCTTCTTTTTCTAAAATATAAACTTCATGAGGATGAGAATTTTTGTACGTTTTCAGTGATATATCTCGTGTACGGCGAATAGTGCCTGTCATTTAAAAGATTCTAAATGACTGAATAAATAAATTTCTACACAAACCTGCATCTATTATCTATTAGTCATGGTTTTCCAGAGAAACAGAACCAATAGGATGTGCGTATATAGATTTAAAGCTAGATAGAGATATTCATTTTGAAGAATTAACTAAAAGAAGATTTAAATAAAAATTAAATAAATTGATATTTATTTTAAGGATTTGGCTCCACAATTGTGGAGGCTGGCAAGTCCAAAATCTGCAGAGTAGGCCAGCTGACTGGAGACCCAGGTAAGAGTCGATGTAGTACGAGTCTGAAGGTCATCTGCTGGCAGAATTCCCTTCTCCTGACGGGAGGTCAGCTTTTTTCTTAAGGTTTTTACAGATTGGATGATTGGATGAGGCCTAAACACATTATGGAGGGTAATTTCCTTTACTCAAATATTTAAATGTTAATGTCATCTAAGAAATATCTCCACAGCAACATCCAGACATATTTGACCAAATTCTGAGTACTGTGGCCTAGTCTAATTGACATATAAAATTAACCACCATATCTTCTTTCTCTGTTAACAATATAATTTTCTATTCATGCATACTTGGCCCCTTTCTTTTCTTCAAATCTAATTATTTTACCAAGTCCATTCATTTTACTTACTTAAGACATTGATTCCGAAAACCTGTGGATATTTTGCCCTTATTCCTGAAATAATTCTTTCCTGCTCATCTCTTTGCTATTCTATTAGTTCACACTTGCATTCTTTCCTTCCTAGTTTGTTGTGTTTCCTAATGGTTTTCATTCTTCCAGAATTTCTCTTCATACTGACAAAAGTACTTCTCTAAAAAGAACATACAATCTTGCCACTTCCTAGCTGAATTCTTTCAATGGATTTCTAGTATCTACAGGATAAAGGCCAAGATTCATAGCATAATATTTGAGGTTTCTTATGAAGATGTTCTCTCTTTATTTTTTTAAAACTCATCTCTTTGTTCCTTTGAAAGACACAGAGATATATTACCCAGACCTCCATTCAAGAAAGGGTTTATTGACCACATTGCTGGGGATGCTGTCAGCTCCCTCAGGATTTGCCTCAGCTGCAAAGAACACCTTTGCCCAAAGACAGACCCTGCCCACAACGGCCCTCATCCAATGATTAATTGCAGTGGGAGTATAAAAGCCTAGACTTTTCAGCCCAAAGCTTTCCGTGGGGCTGGCTAAAGCTTTGAGGTTCCTCTCTCCCTTTACCCAATCCTAATTCTTAACCCTCCCATCTACAGGTATTGATGCCTAATAAATAACCCGCATGCAAAACTCCATCTCAGCTTCTGCTTTTTGAGAATGCAATCTGCAATAATTCCATCTACACCTAACTATCACACTTTCTGAATCCCAGAATCTGATGTGCTGTGCTCTTTTGTAGTCTCATATTTTTAAGCATCTTGTTTGATCTGCTTGATCTGCTGAACCTTTTGCAAACTTCTTGCAAATCTCCTTCTCTTTTGCAAACTCATTTTTTAAAGTTTGAGTTCATCTGCTACATCCTCTGAGCAGCTTTCTTTGGCCCCTTCAAAGGACATTTGGTTGATACCTTTATTCTCACCTAATAAAATATACTGTGATTAGTCAGAACTCTTTCAATTGCAGAAGATAAAAACTGTTCCATCTGACTTAAACAAAAATGGTCTTCTATTGGCCTTACATAACTGAAAAGTCGATGGATGGTACTGACTTCAGGCATGGCTGAAAGCAAGGGTTCAAAACAATGTCACCAAGGTACCAAATCTCTTTCTACCCACAGAAAAGCTGTCTCCAGGTGAGTGGAAAATAGCTGCCTACAGCCAAAGATTTGCTTCATGCCAGCTTTCTTTCTCATTGGTTAGAACAAAATTTTTCATTCAAGAACTTTAGCATGAAAGCTCCAAGGAAGGCTTGGATAGGTCCAGCTTGGGACACTTGCCCATCCTTAAACAAATTTTTGTGAACAGAGCCATGAGATAGCTGATTTTCCAGGTCTAGATAGCAGTAACAGCTCTAACCAAACCACATGGAGTGTGTCCCTCAGCAGAAATATGGTTAGTATTAGCAGAGGAAGAAGAGGGATTACCAGACAGGCAAAAATAGCACATATTTACTATGCACTGCAATATTTGGCCTAAAGTTAGAGACAAAGTTTTATTGGGCTGATCTTAAGATTCTAGGATTTCAAGTCATTCATGTCCATTGAAATATAGGATAGATTTCAAGTGGCTTGAAATGAAACTGAGGGAGAACTCTTATAGTTTAATCAAGCACAAAACAACAGAAAAAAAATTGATGGTGCCACTGGGTTAGTGAGAACAAGATAAATGTTTCACTCCTTGAAAGAATGCAATTTCCATCTTGCTGAGCTCTGCTGAATGAAAACCAAGAGAAAAAGAGAATAAATTTTAAATATATAAATCACCTGATACCAGGCTTCTCTCTTAATTCATTGGCAAAGAACTGTGATATATAAGCAGATGGAGGGCTAAATATGACAAAGAAATAGTTCAAGAACAGAAACAAGACTGGAGGAAGGAAGACAATTATGTAAGATTCAATCTACTTACTTAATAAAAGTAATAACCACCTAAATATTACTTATGTGACTGTTGATTGGACCACACTTTAGCCAGAATGTTAATCAGCATACTCTGTCTTATTTGAGATATATATATATATATAATTAAATATTAATGAAAGAAAATAATACTAGGAAGGCAAGATCACAGTAATATTTAATCCTATGAAACTCTCTGCACTGGCTACAATAGGACCATAAATTTGATTCAGAGCCTACTAGAAGCCTAGGAGAACAGCGAAATGGAATCCACTATACAACTCCTAGTGTCCAGTTATTCATAAGAAGCATAAGCATTTATGACACTGGCACAAAAGCAAATCACCTTTTTATCAGAAACAGCCTATGTGATACAGTGGTCAGCATCCTCAGTGACAGTATCCTTAAATACTTTATGTGATAGCAAAATGGCGGCCTGCAGCCCAAGACTTACCCCACATCAGATAAACTGACGGCGTCATGCCAAAACTTAAATCAGTGGAAGTCATTAAATGACAGTACAGAATCTGTAGGGCTCTACATAGCTGAAGTATGAAGAAATATACCTGTGGTCTGTTCAACAATTGTATAGAACAGGGGGAAAAGACTTAGTGAAGTAAGTCGTCTCAAGTTATATTCTTTTGAAGGATGCCCGTGGCAAGACAAACTTTTCTTCTTGGAGTAACTTAGATCAACTTTCTTTACATAAGCCCATCCAAAAGAAGCAACCCTATGACATACAATCTACTCTCTGTGTCTTGACTACAGAAAGACAATGTTTTTAAGGAAGAAAATAGCATGTATTAAATTCTAAAATCTGGTTTTTCTTCATAAGTTAAAGAAAGCAAAGATTGAAATAATCGCTAGCTCCAAAGCAGGGATAGGAGTCAAAGTATTTAAAAGTCTGGCACTGGCATGGACCAATCAGAACAGATGCTGGATGCAGCTTCTTGTCCTGGGGCAGGATTCTGGCTGCCAGGGCCTCCTACAGTATGGGGCATTCATCTTCTAGTTATTAGGTCATGGAAAGGGGCCAGCATGAAAGGAGGGTGAAGGAGCAATCGGGAGACCCAGAGCAGCAGCTGTTTTCCAGTGAATATCTGAGTATTTAGTTGCTTTTTTTTTTTTTTTTTGGTGAGGAAGACCAGCCCTGAGCTAACATCCGTTGCTAATCTTCCTCTTTTTTGCTGAGGAAGACTGGCCCTGGGCTAACATCCGTGCCCATCTTCCTCTACTTTATATGGGACGCCGCCATGGCATGGCTGACAGGCAGTGCGTCGGCGGGCGCCGGGGATCCGAACCGGCGAACCCCGGGCTGCCAAGCGCGAACTAAACCGCTGCGCCACTGGGCCAGCCCAGTATTCAGTATTTTAACACTGGCTCCTTGGAGAAATCGCTGATTCTGAGACTGGGGGATATAAGATAATGCCTGGAGCACCTTTTAGTGCCAGAGAGTAAGAAGGTGCTAGCAAACAAAAAACAAAGCAAACATGAAAAAACAATAATGGTAGTATGTCAAAGGGACAAAGAAACGAACAGAAAGAGTTCCTGATGGCAAAAGCTGGAACATTTTGAGCAACAAAATAATAAAATACTATTGGCTTATTTTAAAAGTATAAAATAAAATATCCATGAGTCCCTACTGATATTAATACATGAGTATAAACAAATAAACAGGTGAGAAACAATAGATAAAAGATTATCTATTATCTTCCATGCAAAAGAATTCTAAATAATTTATGTAGATATTCCCCTCTAGAGGAGGTGGAGCATAACTCCCCAAACCTTAAGTATGGTCTACATATAACAACTTCCTTCCAAAGAGAACTGTATGGAAAGGGGGAAAATGGTAACTTTAGAATGGAAAAATTTGACACTAATCAAACACTAATTCAGTCAGATGATCAAGGTAACATCAGCAGAGAAAAGTCATATTGATAGTACAATACCCTTGATGTGATGTGATGAGAATAGCACTTTACCTCTATAATCTTCCTCCTAGATCCCATACCTCCAGGCTAACCACGAGAAAGATATCAGACAAATTCCAGTTGAGAGACCTTCTACAAAGCATGATAGCACTCGTCAAAACTATCAAGGTCATCAAAAATAAGAGAAATCTAAGAAACTATCATAGCAAAGAGGAGGCTAAGGAGACATGAGGACTAAATTTAATGGGGTATCCTAAAAAGAACATTAGGTAACAACCGAGGAAATCTGGATAAGTATGGACTGTAGTTAATAATAATGTATCAATATTGGTTCATTAGGTGTGACAAATGTACTATACTAATAGAAGATGATAATACTAGAAAATAGGATGTAGAGTATATGGGAACTCTCTGCTATCTTTATAACTTTTCTGTAAATCAAAAACTACTCTAAATAAGATTTATTTTTCTTTATACTGAGATATAATTCACATACTATAATATTCACCTGTTAAAGTGTACAACTTAGAATTGGTATAGTCACAAAATTTTGCAACTGTACCACCATCTGATTCCAGAACATTTTCAAAACCAAAGAAAGAAACCCTGCCTTACCCATTAACAGTCAATTTCCTTTATCCCCTGCCCCCAACCCTGGCAACAACTAATTTACTTTGCGTCTCTATGAATTTTCCTATTCTGAACATTTCATAAAAATGGAATAATACAATATGTAACCTTTTTTGTCTGACTTTTCATATAGCATACTGTTGTCGAGGTTCAACAATGTTGTAACATGTATCAGTTCCTTTTTTATGGCCAAATAATATTCTATTGTATGGCCATACCACATTATGCTTATCTATTCATCAGTTGATGGACATTTGGGTTGTTTTCACTTATTAGCTATTATAAATAATACTCAATATTCTTGCACATTTTTGTGAGTATATGTGTTTTCAATCCTCTTGATTATATACTTAGGAGAATTGCTGGGTCATATAGTAACTCTATGTGTAGCATTTTGAGGAACTACCAATCTGTTTCTACACTGACTCTACCATTTTACATTCCTATAAGCAGGATATGAGAGTTCCAATTTTTCCAAATCCTCACCATCACTTGTCCATCTTTTGATGATAGTGTTCTTAGTGGGTATGAAGTGGTAACTCACTGTTATTTTGATTTACACTTCCCTAATGAATAATGATGTTAGGGTATCTTTTCATGTGCTTGTTGGCCATTGCTACGTCTTCTTTGGAGAACTATCTATTCAAGCTCTTTGCCCATTTTTAAATTAAGTTGTTTGTCTTTTTTTTTTTTAACAAGGAAGATCACTGCTTTCTTTCTTTCTTTCTTTCTTTTTTTTTGAGGAAGATTGGCCCTGAGCTAACATCTGTTCCCAACCTTCCTCCTTTTTTGCTTTTTTCTCCCCAAAGCCCCAGTAGATAGTTGTATGTCATAGTTGTGCATCCTTGTAGTTGCTCTATGTGGGACACTGACTCAGCATGGCTTGATGAGCGGTGAGTAGGTCCACGCCCAGGATCTGAACTGGTGGACCCCGGGCCACCAAAGCAGAGCATGCGAAACCACTACACCACCAGGCCAGCCCCCAAGTTGTTTATCTTTTTGACGTTAAAATTTTAAATTCTTTATATATTCTAGATACTAAATCTTATCAGATTATGATTTGAAAATATTTTCTCCCATTTTGTAGGTTATCTTTTCACTTTCTTGATAGTGTCCTTTGGTGCACAAAAGTTTTTATGAATTTCACTTTATCTATATTTTTATTTTTTGCTTGTGCTTTTGGTCTCATATGAGAATCCATTGCATGATCCAAGGTCTTCAAGATACACCCCTAGGCTTTCATCTGAGTTTTATGGTTTAGCTCTTATATTTAGGTTTTTGATCCATTCTGAGTTAAGTTTTGTATATGGTGTGAAGTAAGGGTCCAACTCTATTCATTTGAATGTAGATATCCACTTATCCCAGCACCATTTATTGAAGAGATTATTCTTCCCCCATGGAATGGGATTGGCACCATTATTGAAAATTCAGTGATCTTGGATGTATGGGATTATTTTTGGACTCTCAATTCTATTCCATAAATCTATATACCTAATTTTATACCAATATTACATTGTTTTGATTACTGCAGTTTTGTAGTAAGTTTTAAAATAGAAAAGTGTGACTCCTCCAATTATGTTATTCTTTTTCAAGATTGTTTGGAATAATCAGTGTCCCTTGCAATTCCTTGCAAAAATATGAATTTTATGCTGTCACACTTCTACCAAAAAAGGTCATTGGGGTTTTGATAGTATTGCATTGAATCTGTAGATCAATTTGTGTAATATTGCCATCTTAATATTAAGTCTTCCAGTCCATGAATACAGGATTTCTTCCTGTTTGTTTGGTCTTTAATTTCTTTCAGCAATATTTTGTGATTTTCAGTGTATAAGTCTTGCACCTTCTTGGTTAAATTTATTCAAAGTATGTTATTCTTTTTGATGCTGTTATAAATGAGATTTTCTTCATTTATTCTCAGATTGTTCATTGCTATTTAAAAAATGCAGTTGAGTTTTTTGTTTATTTTGTGTTTTACAACTTTGCTCTGTTTACTAGCTCTAATAGTCTTTTTGGTGTATTCTTTAGGATTTTCTATGTAAAAATATCAAGCCATCTGCAAGTGAAGATGATTATGCTTCTTCTGTTCCAATTTGTATGACTTTGTTTCTTTTACTTACCTGGTTACTCTGCCCAAAACTTCCAGTACAATGTTGAATAGAAGTGGTGAGAGTAGGCATCCTTGTCTTATTTCCGATAAGAGATTTCTGGTAGAGAGCTTCCAGTTTTTTACCATTGAGTACAATGCTAACTGTGGGTTTTACATAGATAACCTTTATTGTGTCGAGGAAATTTCCTTCTATTCTTGTTTGTTGAATGCTGTTATCAGGAGAGGTTGTTGGATTTTGTCAGATACTTTTTCTGTGTTAATTGGGATGATCATATGATGTCCCCCCTTTATTCTATAATATGGTGTATTACATCGATATGCTATGTTGAAACAACTTTGCATTCCTGGGAAAAAATCCACTTGGTCATGGTGAATAATCCTCTTAATATATTGCTGAATTTAGGTTGCTATTATTTTGTTGAGGATTTTGCATCTATATTCACAAGGGATATTAGTCTGTAGTTTTATTCTCTTTTCTTTTATAAATTTTATTTTGTTTTGGTAAGAACACTTAACATGAGATCTACCCTCTTAACAAATTACTGTTTATTATTGGTACAATGTTGTACAGCAAATCTCTGGAACTTGTTCATCTCACTTAACTAAAACTTTATGTCCATTGAATAATAACTCCCCATTTCCTCCTAGCCCCAGCTCCTTACAATCACCACTCCATTCTTTGAATCTATCAATTTGACTATTTTAGATACCTCATATAAGTGGAATGATATGATACTTGTTTTTCAGTGACTAGCTTATTTCAGTTAGCATAATGTTCTCAAGTTTCCTCCACATTATCTCATATTGCAGAACTTTCTTCTTTTTTAAGGCTAAATAATATTCCATTTTATGTATATACTACATTTATTTATCCATTCATCTTCCACACACATTTGTTTCCACATCTTGAATAAAGTTGCGATAAACAAGGGAGTGCTAATATCTCTTCAAGATCCTCATTACAATTCTTTTGTGTAAATACTCAGAATTGGGATTGCTGGATCATATGATAGTTCTATTTTTAATTTTTTGAGGAACCTCAATACTGTTTTCCATAGCAGCTGCATCATTTTGCAATCCCACCAACACTGTACCAGGGCTCTAATTTCTCCACATATTTGTCAATACTTGTTGTCTTTTGTGTTTTTTGGTAATAGCCATCCCGATAGGTGTGAGATGATACCTCTGTGGTTTTGATTTGCATTTCCCTAATGATGGTGAGCATTTTTTCGTATATCTGTTGGCCATTTGTATGTCTTCTTGGAGAAGTGTCTATTCAAGTCCTTAGCCCATTTTTTCCATTGGGTTATTAGTATTTTTGCTCTTGAGTTGTAGAAGTTACTAATATATTGGGGGATTACTGCTTTATTAGCTATACGGTTTGCAAATAATTTCTCCCATTCTGTAGGTTACCTCTTACTCTGTTGATTGTTTCTTTTGCTGCACAGAAGCTTTTTACTTTGATGTAGTCTCACTTGTCTATTTTTGCTTTTGTTTTCTGTACTTTTGGTGTCATATCCATGAAATCATTGCCAAGACAAATGTAATGCAGCTTTTCCTTTATGTTTTTTCTAGGAGATTTAGAGTTTCATGTCTTATGTTTAAGTCTTAAATCCATTTTAGGTTGCTTTCTGTGTACAGTGTAGGATAAAGGACCAATTCATTCTTTTACATGTGAATATCCAGTTTTCCTGGCACCATTTGTTGAAGAGATTATTCTTTTTCCATTGTGTATTTTTGGCACTTTGGTTGAGGTTATTCCTAAGTATTTTATTTATTTTGGTGCAATGATTCAATCTTGGTAGTTTGTATATATCTAGTAGTTTATCCATTTGTTCTAGGTTATCCAGTTTGTTAGCATGTACTTGTTCATAGCAGTCTCCTATAATCCTTTTTATTTCTGTGGTATGTTGTAATGTCTCTTCTTTCACTTCTGATTTTATTAATCAAGTCTTCTATCTCTTTTTTCATTAACCTAACTAAAGTTTTGTCAATTTTGTTGATCTTTTCAGAAAACAATTATTTTGTTGATTTTTTCTATTGCTTTTCTATTCTCCATTTCATTTGTTTTTGCTCTGATATTTGTTATTTCTTCCTTCTGCTAACTTTGTGCTTAGTTTGTTCTATTTTCTAGTTCCTTGAGTTGCAAAGTTACGTTGTTTATTAAAGATCTTTCTTCTTTTATAACGTAGGTGTTCATCGCCATGAACTTTTCTTTTAGTGCTGTTTTTGCTGCATCCCATAAGTTTTTGTATATTGTGTTTTTGTTTTCATTTGACTCAAGGTATTTTCTAGTTTCCTTTTTTGACCCAACAGTTGTTCCAAGAATGTGTTAATTTGTACATATTTGTGAATTTTCCAGTATTCCTTCTGCTATTGATTTCTAGTTTCATTCCATTGTAGTAAGAAAAATTACTTGATATAATTTCAAACTTTTAAAATTTTTTCAGACTTGTTTTGCGACCTATCGTGTGATCTATCCTGGAAAAAATTCTGTGTGTACTTGAGAAGAATATGTATTCTCTGGTGACATGTGGAATGTTGTATATATCTTTTAGGTCCATTTGGTCTATAATGTTATTCAAATCTGCTGTTTTGTTAATGATCTTCTGTCTGCAGGTTCAATCCATTATTGAAAGTGGGATTCAAGTATCCTACTATTATTGTATTGCTATCTATTTCTTCCTTCAGTTCTGTCAATGTTTGCTTTATATATTTGGGTTCTCTGATGTTGAGTGTATATATAATATACACGTAATTGTTACATCTTCCTGGTGGATTGACCCTTTTTTTGTTATATAATGTCCTTCTTTGTCTATTGTGATAGTTCTGACTTAAAGTCTACTTTGTCTGATATAAGTATGGACATCCCTACTGTCTTTTGTTACTATTTGCATGGAAGATCTTTTTCCATCCATTCATTTTCAGCTATGTATGTCCTTAAGTCTAAAGTGAATTTCTTGTAGACAGTATATAGGTGGGTCTTGTTTTCCTTATCCATTCAGCTACTGTATGTCCTTTGATCAGGGAATTTAGTCCATTTACATTTCAAGTAATTATTGATAGGGGAGGATTTACTATTGCCATTTTGTTGATTGTTTTCTGTTCATCTTGTAGTTATTTTTTCTTCCTTTTCCACTTTTGCTTTCTTTGTGTTTTGTTGATTTTTCATATTGATATGCTTTGATTCCCTTCTTTTTTTCTTTTGTGTAATTTCTGTAAGTATTTTTTTGTGTGGTTACCTTGCGGCTTACTGAAAATATCTTATGGTTATAGTAGTCTATTTTAAGCTAATAACAATTTAAGTTCAAAACATACATTTTGTTGCTGCTTAGCATATTTTCATTCCAACGTGAAGAACTCCCTTTAGAATTTCTTATAAGGCAAGTTTAGAGGTGATGAAGCCCCCCAGCCTTTGTTTGTCAGGGAAGTCTTTATCTCTTCTTCATTTTTATTTAGTTATATTTTTGTGAGGAAGACCAGCCCTGAGCCTACATCTGTTGCCAATCCTCCTCTTTTTTGCTCAGGAAGACTGGTCCTGGGCTAACATCTGTGCCCATCTTCCCCTACTTTATATGGGACACCGCCACAACATGGCTGACAAGCAGCGTGTCGGCAGGTGCCCGGGATCTGAACCTGCGAACCCCGGGCTGCCAAAGTGTGAACTAAACCACTTTGCCAGTGGACCAGCCCTGCTTCTGCATTTTTTAAAGGACAGTTTTGCTGGGCAGTTTTTTTCTTTCAGCACTTTGAATATATCATTCCACTTCTTTCTGGGCTGAAAGATCTGCTGACAAGTCTGCTTAAAGCCTTATGAGGGTACCCTTGCACATGAAAAGTCTCTTTTCTTTGCTTGTCTCAAAATTCTCCTTTTGACTTTGACTTTTGATGACTTGATTTTAATGTATCTTGGTGTGGATTTTTTGAGTTCATTTTATGTGATGTCTTTTGTGCTTCTTGGATCTGGATGTCCATATTCTAACCAGATTTGGTAAGTTTTCAGCCATTATTTTTTTGAATAAATTTTCTGATTTATTCTCTCTGTCTCTTCTCATTCTGACACTCCCATAATGTGTATATTGGTCCTTTCGATGCTGTCCTATTAGTCCCTTAGGCTTTCTTTGCTCCTTTTTCTTTTTGTTCCTCTGACTGAATTATTCCCAATGACCTGTCTTAGAGTTCATTGATCCTTTCTTCTGCCTGATGTAGTTGATATTGAATGGCTTTAGTGAATTTTTCGGTTTAATTGTTCTGTTCTTCAGCTCCATTATTTCTGTTTGATACTTATTAAATTTTCCAGCTCTTTGTTGAAATTCTTTTTGTTCATGAATTTGTTCTCTTGACCTCAATAACCATCTTTATGACAGTTGTATTGAATTGTCTGTCATGTAAATCAAAAAACTCCACTTCATTGGGGTCAGTTTCTGGACATTTATCTTGTTCCTTTGTTTGAAACATCTTTGTCTGATTCTTCACTTCTCTTGGCCCTCTGTCTCATGTCTGTGCATTAGACAGAACAGGTACCTCTCCCAGTCTTCACAGACTGGCCTCATGCTGGAGAAAACCTCTGCCAATTAGCCCAGCCAGAGATTCTGGGAAACTTTCAAACCTTTTTTCTAGTCCAAACCACTTTTTTTGTTCTTTGCAGCCCCGGGCATCTAGGGTATGTCAAGTCCTGTCAGCGCACTGGGCCAAGACAGATCAAAGCCAATTCCTTGGGCAGTCCCCTGAAAACTTGGATTGTTGGACATTCTATCTAATTCTTTCCTTCCCCAGGGAGAAGCTGGAGCTGGGGGTTTTGTCCACTCACTCTGTGCTGAACTGTGAGGGGACCGGTGGCAACTGCCACCCTAAATCTCCATCTCTGTTCTTACTAGCTCCCCTGCAGCAAGATTACGTCAGATCCCATCAGCCCTCCAAGGCAGGCAAGTCAGAAGCCAGTCCTTTGGGAAGCCCCTAGAAGACTTGTGGCATTAGATATACAGACCAACTCTTTTCCTTCCAAGGAAGAAGCAATCAGCTGTGGTTTTTGTTTGGTCACTCTTTGATGAGCCAGGGGGAGGAGCTACAGCATCTGTCATCCCAAGTTGCTGTCTCTATTCTCCCCCAGACAGCTAGACTGTGCAGGACCCATCAGAGATCCAAGATTGGCAGGACAGAAGACAGTCCTCTAGAGAGTACCCTTGGAAAAGTTGGGACCCTGGACACATGAACCAACTCCTTCTCTCCCCTGGGAGAAGCTGGGAGCTAGGGAGTCTCTTCCTAATCATATGCTGCTGTGCCAAGGATAGGTTTTCTGGAAAGAACATGTCCCAAATATCCCTACCAGCTTTGGTGAGTCTAGTTTCACATGTACCGAGGGTGCAAGAGGCTTTCAATTAGTTTCTGGATTTCTGTCAAAGGGAATTTTTCCCTGAATTGTTGTTGAATCGATGTGTTTGTGGAAGGAAGGAGGGTCCAAGTCTTTCTACTCTGCCATATTTTTAACATCACTCCCTATGGTTTTCTTTTCTTGTGATATTTTTATCTGGCTTTGGTATCAGGGTAATGTTGGCTCCATGGAAATAAGTAGGAAGTTTCTCCTTCTATGTTTTGTGAAGAGTTTGAGAAGGATGTTTTAATTCTTTTTTAAAATGTTTAATAGAATTCAGCAGGGAAACCATCTGGTCTGGGCTTTTTGTTTTGATTTCTGATTAAATCTCTTTACTTGCAATAGGTCTATTCAAATTTTCTCTTTCTTCTAAATAAGTTTTGGTAGTTTATGTGTTTCTAGGAATTTGTCCGTTTCATCTATGCTATCTCTTTTGTTAGCACATAATTGTGCATAGTATTCCCTTATAATCATTTCTTTATTTCTGTAAGATCTTTAGTAATGCCCCCACCTTATTTTCTGAATTGAGAAGTTTGAGTCTTCTCTTATTTTTTCTTGGTCAGTCTTGTGAAATGTTTGTCAATTTTGTTGAACTTTTCAAAGAACCAACTTTAGTTTTGTTGATTCTATTGTTTTTCTATTTTTTATTTCATTTAATCTCCACTCTAAGCTTTATTATTTCCACCCTTCTGGTGTCAGGCTTAGTTTGCTCTTCTTTACTAGTTCTGTAAGGATAAATTTGGTTATTGATTTGGTAAATATATTTTTAATTAAGCATTTACAGCTACAAATTTTCCTCCGAGCTCTGCTTTTGACACATGACATAATTCTTGGTATGTTTTGTTTTTGTTTTCTTAGAGTATTTTCTAATTTCCTGTGTGATTTCTTCTTTGATCCATTGGTTGCTTAAGAGTGTGTTGTTTACTTTCCACATATTTGTGAATTTTTCAGTTTTTCTTCTCTTGTCAATTTGTTATTCTATTTCATTATATTCATAGAACATACTTCGTATTATTTTCATTTTTTTAAAGAGTTACTTTTTGGCTTGATTATTGCTTCTTTCTGGAGAATGTTCCATGTGCAGTCGAGAAGAATGTGTATTCTTCTGGTTTGGGGTAGAGTGTTAGGTCCACTTGATTTATAGTGTTTTTCTAGTCTTCTACTTCTGTGTTGATTTTATGTCTAGTTGGTCTCTCTATTTTTGAGAGTAGCATATTGAAATCTCAGAATATTAATTGTTGAACTCTCTTATTTCTCCCTTCAATTCGGTTTTTGCTTTATGTATTTTGAGACCCTGTTGTTAGATACATGTATGTTTATAGTTATTATACCTCTTGATAGAATAACACTTTTGTCATGATAAAATATACTTTGTCTCTAATAACAAATTTTGTTAAAGTTTATTTTTCTGGTGTTGGTATAGTAACTCCAACTCTCTTTTTGTGGCTGTTTATATGGTATATATTTTTCCACCTTTTCACTTTCAAAATATTTGTGTCTTTGATTCTAAATTGTGTGTATTCTAGATAGCATGTAGTTGGATCTTTTAAAAAAATCAATTCTGCCAATCTTTGTGTTTTGATTTTAATGTTTAACTCATTGACATTTAACTTAATTACTGGTAAGGTGGGATTTATGCCTGCCATTTTGCTATTTCTTTTCTATATGTCTTATTTGCATGTCTTGTTTTCTATATGTCTTTTTAATTCCTCTAGTCCTCATTATTGCCTTATTTTGTGTTAAAGAGATATTTTCTAGGGTACTGTTTTAATTCCTTTGTCATTTCTTTTCTTACATTTTTTCAGTTATTTTCTTAATCGTTGCCCTGGAATTTACAATTAACAAGTTAATGGTAATAACAATAATATTGGAATAACAATAATTTATAACAATCTATGTAGGATTAACATCAATTTAATTTCAATAGTATACAAAATTTTTGCTCTATGTAAATTCATCCCCCTCTTTGGATTTTCATTGTCATACTATTGTCATACTAATTACATTTTTATACATTGTTTGCTTACTAGCACAGATTTATAATTATTGCTTTATAAAGTTACCTTTTAAATCAGATTGGAAAACAAGAGTAAAAAAAATACATTTATACTCTATTTTATATTTACCTACATTGTTACCTTTACCATGGTCTTTATTTCTTCCTTTTTTATTTGAGTTACTTGTCCTTTTACTTCTGACCAAAGTATTGCATTTAGTATTTCTTATAGGGAGGGCCTATTAGTAACAAACTCCCTCAGTTTTTGTTTATCTGGAAATGTATTCATTTCTCCTTCATTTTTGAAGGATAGTTTTTCTGAATATAGAATTCATCATTGGCAGGGTTATTTTTTTTCTTTCAGTGTTTTAAATATGCAATCCCACTCTCTTCTGTTATCCACTGTTTCTGATGTGATAGTGTCTGCTAATCTTATTGAGGATCTCTTTCTGTGAGGAGTTACTTCTCTCTTGCTGCTTTCAAGATTCTTTGTCTCTGTCTTTTTATAGATTAATTATGATGTGTCTTAGTGAGGATCTCCTTCAGTCTATCCTACTTGGAGTTTGTTAAGATGCTTAGATGTGTAGATTAAATTTTTTTATCAAGTTTGTGATGAGTGAGGAATTTGGCCATTATTCATTCAAATATTCTTTCTGCTCCATTCTCTCTTTCCTTTCCTTCTAGGATTCCCATTGTATGTTGTGTGTATATTGATATGCATGATATTGTCCCACAGGACTCCATGGCTCTATGCTTTGTTATCTTAATTCTTTTTCTTCCTGTTTGCTTAGATGGAATAATATCAGTTAATCTATTTTCACTTTCTCTGATTCTTTCTTCCCCCTGTTCATAATAAGCTTTTGAGCTCCTCTTGCAAATTTTACATTTTCATTATTGTATATTTCAACTCTAGAATTTCTATTTGGTTCCCTTTTATAATTTCTGTCTCTTTATTGATATTCTAAATTTGGTGAGACATAGTTCTCACACTTTCATTTAGTTCTTTAGACGTGGTTTTCTTTAGTTCTTTGAAAATGTTTAAAATAACTGATTTAAAGTCTTTGTCTATTGAAGTGAACATCTTGTCTTTTTTAGGGACAGTTTCTATTTACTGCTTCTCCCCTCCCCCCATGTATATACAATACTTCTTGTTTCTTTACTTATTTCTTTTTGTTGTTGTTGAAAAACTGAACATTCTAAATAATATAATGTGGCAAATCTGGAAATCAGTTTCTCCTCCCTTGCCAGGCTTATTAACGTTGTTGTTATTTTGTTTCTTTAGTGACTTTTCTGAACTAATTCTGTAAAAAATCTATATTCTTTACCATATTTGACCACTGAAGTCCCTACTTGGTTATCTTACTAGTCAGCTAATAATTATAGAGAGATATCCCTAAGTATCTGGAATCAATAAGTCTCCCAGGCTTTGGCAAGGCTTTGGTGTGCACGTTTGGGCATGCCTGCAACAGTCAGTCAGGCTCTCCCTTAGCTTTCACATCCTGCTTGTGCAGAGCCTCATTTTCAACCAGAAGAATGGTTAAGGCACCTAGATTCCCAGGAATATGTCAAAGTTTGTTAAAGCCCCATATGAACAGTTCATTGTGCTTTTCCTTTTAAGCTTTTTGGTTAGACTTTTAAAAATTTCCCCAAGTATTATCTACCACCTTAGATGGCAGCAATGTTAAACAATTTCCACTGACTGTTTTCAACAAATGCCCTAGTGAATGGGCTGTTTGCATTAGGGAAGCTCCAAGTTGGTCCAATAAAAACAAGCCTTTTGAGGGGGCTCTTTCTAAGGAATGACCAGATAGGTCAAATAATGACAATTATCTGGAAATGAGGCTTTCAAGGAGCTCCAACCCCATTTTTCCCCCCTCAGTAACTGCCAGACGGCTGATTTTCACTGTAAATTCAAGGTGTTGTTTCAAGGCCACCTCTGAGCTGTGGAGGGGATGATAGAATAGAGAAATTTAAAATGCAATTAATCTCACTGATTTACCAATATTTAGGCTTTCTAAAAAATGTAAATACTTCCCAGTTTCCTTCAAGCCTTTGGTTAATTTCCAGAGTTCTGAAAATGTTGATTCTGACAATGTTTGCCAGTGATCTCATGGCTTTTGTGGAGAAGTTTTTGTACTCTTTACATCACAAATCCCAGTGATAACACCCAAAAAAGTTTATTTTAAAAAATATTTTAATGTTGTTTTGGCCGTACAGTATTGTACAGCTGAATATCAGCCTGACTCTTTAGCACAATTGGCATGGTTTACCAATTATGAACTACTAATCTAAGCATTAATTTTTCTCCATACCTGGAGAAGAGATTAATAACTTTCTTTTAACTCTGGTGTTGTCTGGAGATCTTTAGCTGATGTTTGGCCCTAAGCCATGCAGATAGAAGGTGTTAATTATTTCCCTAACATCCCTCTAACTGCTTTTATTTTCTCTCTGATGAGATTACCCTTGGCCTACCAGCCAGAGCATCAAGCAGGGTCTCTCTTGCTATCTCCCCACCACACAGAACCCTGGCTTCATAATATAGAGCCCCTATCCCTGATTTAGTACTAAATCACTTGCCCAAACCCATTTTCAAATAATCCCTCTATATTAAAAAATGAATCTTTACAGAGATCATTCTGTTTGGGTAACAAAAAAAAAAGAACTTTCAAACCAAGAAGGACTGTATCAAACATGGCTGTACATATTTTGCCATTGTAATTTTGGCAGCTTGTAAGGAAAGTGAGGAACTAAGAGAGCAACCAGGGAAGGGGCAACAACTGCTTAAAGGAGTGCATCTCCACTGTGGCAATGCCTTAGAATATCCTGGAGAGTTTAAAAAATATCCATACCTAGTCCCCTCCCCAGAGCAATTATATCAGAATTTCTATGAGTATGAACCAGGCTTTTGTATTTATTGAAAGCTTCCCAGGTGATTCTGAAATGCAGTCAGGAATCAAAATCACTGACATTAAGCATGTGCTGAAGCACACTGCCACCACATGTGTCTTTACAAAAATAGCTGGGAACCCCCAGCACTGGAAGATCTCCTGCCCTTGCAGACTGGAAGGAATATGGAGAGGAAGGGGCATTGCAGCAAATGGCCAGAGAAACCGCAAGCTTACAGGCAGAACTAGAAACAAGCACACTCTGAATGTCTCTGTGTAAAATGTTTAGCCATTAGGCAGAGTCGTGGATTCTTCAACAATTAACCTTTATTGAGTGCCTACCTGTGCCGGTCTCTATCCTGTATTAACTAGCTTGGGTAAGTTATTTAATAGATCTTGGATAAGTTTTTTATAATTTCTAGACATGGGATTCTTTTAGTGGCCCATGGCAGAGTTTTTAACTGATGAGTATTTTGCCAAGTTCTTCTTCAGAAGGTTTATTCCATTATTCTGTGATTATGTTCTTCCTACTTTGGAGGTTTCGAATACAATTTCCTTTATAAAAAGGCAATGCTAGAAAATAGCAGGTTTTTTTTTTTTTCTTTTAATGCCCTTAGTTAACAAAATAAAAATCTGGAAGTATTTTTTTGGTGCTCCCAATTGGAAAAAAAAAAAAAGTTTTACTTGACTGTAAAATTTGAAAGTCTGTGAGCTACTCATATGGAAAATAGTGTCTTTATTTGACAATTAGCTTCAGGAACACTGATCCAAATTACTCCAACATCAGTGTTTGTAAAATATTGTGTTTTGACATGTGAAATGTCAGAAGCCTTTATTTTTCCCATCATGGCTTATAGAACAGGTCCATTTAGGATTTCCCTTGAATTTTTTACCTATAATTTTATTTTATTGTACTTTATTTTTTATCAAAGCTAGCACTGGGGCTCACTGAAAGAATAACAGTCTTAGCTAGCATTGCTAATTGCAAATCTAATTTGTTTCCAAAAGATTTTTGCCTCCTAGAACTAAGCTAAATGAAAAAAAAATGTAAACATTTTCTTTGGAAAGCTCTGACTTTTCAACTGGAAATCTTATATTGGTGAGCTGTTTACCTTTACCCTGTATCATTAACAACCATTTGGAAACATAATCATTTTGGTAGTTGGGGCAGAATACTCCGGCCATGTCAATGGAATCACGGTATGAGGGAATCACCAAAGTGTTTAAAGAATAGGCCCCGGTTGGATGTGGGAGTGATCGGATCTGTTTTTTTATTCTTTGTCCATACTCTTTTCTCTATGTGGGCCTATTTTATATTGAAAGATGCAGGCACCAAAGACCTTTCCAAGAGTCACACCAATGGTTTTTCTTAGCTCCTGTGTGCTCCATGCCAGTCCTATCTATATAAGCAAATAATCAAAACATTGTTCTGTGATATATATATATATATATATATATATATATATATATATATATATATGCAAAACTTGGACAAATCAGACCCCAAACTTCATGGCTTAATCATTAAATCATCAGAGTGGAGTTATGAGATCAAAAAGAATTTCTTCATAACTGGAACAGTCCCACACAGAGTAGGTGTCAATCAACATGGTTGAAAGAATGCATGAGTAGTTGTCAGATAATTAGATAGATACCCAATACCTTTTCACTCTTTTTGGCTTCATAAAAACTTTAAAAACTTTACTTATCTGGAACAGGTCTCCAGTCCAGTATTTTCTTCTGCACATCTCAAGAATGGTCCATTTCTATCCAGATTAACCAGTTATCAAAGCATTTCTGTTGAGTTTTCCATATTTACTCAGAAGAAAGACCTGTGGAGATAAAGGTGCAAAAGGGAATCACCAATTCTTGCTGAAAAATAGAAACTCTGACTAAGCCCATACAAATGCCCAAACAGTCCAGTTTACCAAAGATGACAGTGTTGAAAAATGGTCAATATCATACCCAAGTCTTCTGATTTCTAATACAGAAAAAATATTTGGATCTTAAAGACTGTCCCTCAGCTTGTACATTATTATTTTGTCATTTGGGTCGCTAGATGAGCATATCAAATTATGTGTTTTGAGAGTCAACCTGTTGAGAGTTAGTGAGACTTATTGGTAAGCCCAAAGTTTTGGGAGTCACATACACCTGATTTCAAAGTCTGGTTTCTAACTACTAGCTGTGTGTCTTTGATCATGTTATTCACTTTCTGAATTGTGGTTTACTCATCTGGAAATAAGAATATCTGCTGTTCAAGGCTGCTGTAAAGATTAGTTGAATTGCTGATACGTAAATTTCCTGTCATATCAAGGACACTTAGAGGTAGTTTATTTTCCTTTTTTTCTCATCAATGGAAACCTTGATAATAAATACTTCATTGTAATAACAAAGTCATGACTTATTGAATGAAAGAAAAACAGCTATGGGGGTATAGAGCACTTGCTGTATTTAACATGGCAAAATGTGAAACAACTGTTATTTTCAAAGTTGATAGCAAATATTTTATAGCAATGATGAGTACCATGTCCAATCCATCAATATTTTCTATGTATTCTACGCACAAAACCTATCCCAAACCTCCCCACTTCCCTCTGTACTCTCTGCTAGAGCCCTAGACCAAATAACCATTGTCTTGCACTTGGAGCATCCTACCTGTAGCATCCTACCTGGTTTCCTTGCTTCCATTCTTGCCTACTCCTCTGAAATCTATTCTTCAACACAGTATCCATGATCCTTTTTGGAAGCCAGAAATCAATTATCCAACACTGAAGATTTTCACTGTCCTTAGAATTCCAACTTTTTGCCATGGCGGTAACAGAGCCTTTCAAGGTCTGGCTGCTGCTTCGTTCTCTGACTTCATCATTGTATTACTTTCCTGGGGCTGCCAAAACAAATGACTACAAACTTGGTAGTTGAAATCAACAGGAATATATTCTCTTACAATTCTGAAGGCTAGATGTCCAAATCAAGGTGTCAGCAAGGCCACTCTCCATCTGAAGGTTTTGGGAAGAATCCTTTCTTGCCTCTTTCAGCTTCTTATAGCCCTAGGCATTCCTTGGCTTGTGGCACCATAACTCCAGTTTCTGCCTCCATCTTCACTTGGCTTTCTTTTCTGTGTGTGTCCTATTCTAAGTTTACTCTCATGGATTTAAGGGCCATTCTAATTCAGTATGATCTCTTCTCTACCTTTACCTTAATTATATCTGCAAAGACACTATTTCCAAATAAGGTCACATTCTGAGACTCCAGGTAGACCTGAATTGGGGGGGGCACTATTCACCCCACTACAACCCTGTGGCCTGCTCCCTTCCGGTCATTACATTCTAGCAACCTTGACTTTTCAAACATACCCACCTCAACCACTCCCCAGGACTTCTATATTTCCCCTTTCCTCCTCCTGGAGCATCTTTCTCCCTTAATTTTCTTGGTTGGCTCCTTACCATCCAGTTTAAATATCACCCCTTGCCCTTAACTATTTAAATAATACTCACAAGTCACTAAATAACTGCTCACAAGTCACTTGCTGTTCCATTACTTTGTTTTATTTTCTTTGTTACAATTATGACTTTCTGAAATTATCTTTTTAAAATTAATTTGTTTTACTTAATTATTTTTAATCTTACACCATTCCATTCCAATAGAATATAAAATCCATGAGAAGAGGAACTATAACCATATTTTTTATTATTGTATCTCCTGTACATGTCTCAGTAATAGGAACAGGGTAGCAGTCAATAAATATTTGTTGAAGGAATGAATGGCCAAGTAAGAGAAAGACTATGAATTGGGGGTTAATTGACCTAGATCCTACACCTTATTTTACCACTAACAAGCTATGTGACCTTGGGTGCCACAAATAATCTCTGTTTATCAATTTCTTTATTCATCAAGTTGGGGGGGTGTTGATTGCTAAGTCACTTTCTGGTTAGAATACTTCCTTTCAATAGGTACTTGACCACATTTTTGTCAAAGAGACAACATTTGCAAATAAAAACATCCATTATACTCTTGAATAAAGCCTTGTATGGTGGCTAAGTTAGTAAATTAATTGGAAAGTTCTAAGTTTTAATACAATTTTAGGAAAACAACCTTTTTTTCCTTAAAAGTTGGTTTTCTCTGAGGGTGGTCATCAGTTCTATTCTCTAGTTTGTCAGTTGGCTCCTCAGCATGTTTCAGATAGTTTTGATCTCACTTAATAACCTGGGTCAGAGACTCCATTGGGCTGAAAGCAGGGTGTTGATTTGCCCAGCCACGCCATGCTAGAGAGAACATTTTTGATGGGTGCAGTGTGGTGATGACAATAAGATTACTAACACTCTCATGAGTTCAAAAGAAGATAAAATTTGAATTTTTCTCCTAATTTATTACTTTAACAGCAATTCAGGTTAATAAAATAGCTTCTTTTCTAAACAGATCTTCTAGAAGTTTTTTTTTCTTGAGAATTCTACACAGTGAAGCCTGTGTGAGTATAGATTCTGAGTATGCTTTTCCTCCTCCTGGAACAAAACATCAGTAACAATACTACCCCAAAGAAAGAGGAACATCAGGCTTCAGTGGCTATTTCAGTGTATGCCACTGTGCTCAATATCTGACTAACAGAACTAATTTTGTTGCTGCTTCTAAGAGGAGATAATATATAGCCCCAAATACGTAATAGCTGATCCTAAGTCCAAATGTGTTCTGTAACCAGAGCAGCTGCTACCCTCCTGGCTATCTCTGAAATGTATGAATTTGGAGGGATTTTCTTTGCATAACATATTACAATTTTCATCTCAACAATAATAATTTATAAATATGATGCTTCAGATTTCTGTCAGAAGAGCACATAATTATTGAAGTTACATCTAAATAGTACATCTTGCAACTAAACAAGTCACAGTTCTTCATCTTCTTTTCTCCCTATTTCTTTCTCTCACTTTTCTCCCCCCCCTTCCTTCTTCTTCTATATAGTTAAATATTTTTGCCTACACTTTACTTAGGGTATGTTTCTAGAAGCCAGCCCTGAGGGTCTAATGGTTAAGATTCAATACTCTCACTGCCACACCCGAGTTCGTTTCCTGGTCAGGGAACCACACCACCCATCTGTTGGTTGTCACATTATGGTGGCCATGTGTTGCTGCAATGCTGAAAGCTATGCCACCAGTATTTCAAATACTGGCAGGGTCACTTGTGGTGGACAGGTTTCAGTGGAGCTTCCAAACTAAGACAGACTAGGAAGGAGGACCTGGCCACCCACATCTGAAAAAATTGGCCATGAAAACCTTATGAATAACAGCAGACTATTGTCTGATACAGCTCCAGAAGGTGAGAATGTGGCGCAAAAAAGATTCTGCCCTGCTGTCCACAGGGTCGCTAGGAGTCAGAATCGACTGGTCAGCACTAACAGCAACATATTTCTAGAAGTTAAATTATTGGGTCAAAGAAAAAACACCAACTTTTTGAAATTTCTAGTAATTGATTTTTACTATCTTGGTTGGCAGCATCTGTGTTTATCACCAGTGAAACTCACACACCGGGACCAAGAATCCTTGCTCTGTGAAGGCTATATTAATAAAAAAGCAATTACTGAGAATTGTTAGGAATCTAACATAGTCAAGGCATTATGGTAATGCAAACAGTCCAAGAAGAATTTTATTCTGAAAATATTCCAATGAAGAGATGAGAATAGTACACAGAAAAAATTAGGAAAGTGAAGTGTTGACCCAGCCCTCTCTGAAGGTACAGAGATGCTTGTGTGCTTGCTGTAGGAAAAGTTCTGATTAGTTTTTCAATTGTTATTATTAAACTACAACATTGAGCATATCTAAGTGTGAAATACCCATTTCTGTAAGTATTTTCCCAGTAGTCAGAATCATTAACCCTGATAATCACTCTGTACCCCCAGCAAAGCAGAGCACTCTAGTCTAGATTTATCCACTCTGCCCCACTTCTCTGGACCCTCTCTGGCATGAAAGAATGCAGTTCCAAAACCTTCAAGTAGAATACCTTTCCTCAGTCTTTTTCTCTCTTCTAAGTCTACATTGCAAAAACATCTAATATTGCTCTTCTATAAATGTCTACTTTTTCAACATTCATTTTCCTATTTTTCTAATTATTGTCAACATGAAGATATTATAATCAGGTACTACCACATGTAGTAAAATATCACATTTACTGTAGATTTTTTTTTTTAAAAAGGAAAATTCTATGAAGGTTAGAAACATCTTGGAAAGCTTAAAGAAAATCATGAGTCTGTCTGGATAGAGTCTGACACAGATACGACTCTTAAGAACAGTTAAACCATTAAAATAATGAGAATAAATGTAAACTGAGGGATGTTCATATTGCAGGAGTACTGCAGATTTAGCAGCTTGAGCCTTCTGCTTACATTCGTATGAAGACTGAGGAGCTACAATTAAATGGTAGGTACATTGTATCTCTAATAAAGAATGGATTGATTAATTCAAATTCACGCAAAATTTGATCAATTAATTAATCACATGCAAAGTAATTAATTAATATGCATGAAAAATCTAATAAGCAATTTAGTCAAAATGTTGAAACAGGGCAGTTTAACATATGGGCATAGTCTTAATTTCTCAAGGGTCAGAGTTCTCATTTTATCATACAGTAAACAAAATGCTTAACATACTTTTGAGATTCTCACACTACAGAAATCTCAGATAAGTATACAGAGTATATAGTACTTTCAGTTTGGCCTTTGACAGTCCAAATAGATTTTTAAATTATTTTGCCTTTATTTTAATGGTAATTTCATTGCCAGCTTTATAGAATATCTGTTTTAGAAACAATTTGAAGTTGGATTTTTGTTTATTCTTAATATTTTTGTCAGTTTCTTGGGAGTTTAATTTACCTACAATAAAATTTACCTATTGCAAGCATATAAGTTGGTGATTTTTAACAAATATAAACACTTGGGTAACTACCACCACAATTATGATATAAAAGATGTATCATCTCAAAAACTTTCCTCCTTGCCTCTTTCAGTCAATCTTCTCCAGGCCTCTAATCCCCCAGTGACCACTAATTGACATTCTATCATGATACCTTTACCTTTTCTAGAATTTTATGTAAATGAAATCGTGTTATGAGGTCTTTTATGATTGACTTCTTTCACTGAGCATCATGATTTTGAAATTCATTCATGCTGTGTATATATCAGTAATTTACTCCTTTTATTGCATGAAAATGTGAAAAATAAGTCTACAGAAAAATGTACAAACACCATTCTTTCTGATAACAGTAAATATTTTGGAACAACTATACTAAGGAGTCCAAAAGAGTTAACTCATAGCCTACTTGAACTAAATCACTGACCGAGAAATGAGCTCATTGTTATGGCAAGGAAAGAACCAGAAAATTAATTGGGCCTAAACAAATTCATCTTAATTTTTATTACTCTTCCAGTAAAAATGTGTTTGTTTTTTGGCACTAAATTAACTTGAAAAAGTCTCTAGTGCTTCTGGAATGTGTATGTTTTACTTCTAAAGTAGTTAAACAGCTTTTAAGAAATTCTTTCCTTGAACTGAATGAAAGTGCTCTTCCTGGGAATAATAACATAAACTCATTCACCTTTTTCATTGTTTATCCTGCTGTTCTTGTTAATTAGCAGAGACATCTGTGCCTACCCACACTGTATTTTTCCTTATAGTATAGCCTTTTCTGCCGCTAATGGCTTAACCTGCAGTGAAGGAATATGCCTGGACTTCATAGACAAGGAAATTGTTAGTCAAGCTACACAAACACTATTAAAACAAAAACACAAAATAAAAAGTTCTTACAATGAGGAAAAATTAAACAAGCTTCAAGTGTTCAGTGCCCTTTTAGTCTCCTTTCTTAAGCTTAGAAGTCAAGGCTGCTGTACTTCAAATCTTGTTCCATATTGTAGAGCATAAGGAGAAGTAAATATTTAGTTTTATTTCATACTACTAAGCCTATTATAAAATCCAGTTCCTCTCATTTAAAAAAATATGTGCTACTAAAAAGCCAATGAACACATTTAAAATGGAATAATATATTCAAATATACCAAAAGAAGGCAGGAAATGGGGAAGAGAGAAAGAAAAAACAGAGGGACAAACACAAAACAAATAATAAAATGGGAGACATAATTCCAAAACTATCAATTTATTACATTAAGTATTAATGGGCTAAACACTAAAAGGCAGATATAATCAGAATAATTAAAAAAGTGAAAAACCCCACAGAGTAAAGGTAAATGGTTAGAAAAACAATATGTCAAACAAATAGTAAGCATAAAAAGGCTAGAGTGGTTATGTTAATATCTGAAAAAATAGGTTTTAAGACAAAGAGTATTACCAGAGATAAATAGGGATATTTCATGATGATAAAAATGTGAATTTATCAGGAAGACATCACAGTAATAAACATGTATGCACCATATAAGAGAACTTCTAAATACATGAAGCAAAAATTGACAAAATTAAATGGAGAAGTAGACAATTCCATAATTATAGTCAGAGTTACATGTCATTGGCCTGCAATAAATGAAACAACTAGACAAAAATTTGTCAGACTTAGATGATTTCACAATTATATTAACCACTTTGATCCAATTGATGTTTATAGAGCTCTGTAACTATAGAATGCACATTTTTTTTCAAGTACATGTGGCACATTTACTAAGATAGACCATATACTGAGATTGAAATCAAATAGGGTAAATTCTCTATCCAAAGCAGAATTACAGTAGAAATCAATATCTACTTTAAAACAGAATGATAATAAAAATACAATATAACAAAATTTCTGTAATCAGCTAAAGCAATGTTTAGAGGAAATTTATAATATTAAATGCTTATATTAAACAGAAAGGAAGGTTTCAAATTAATGACCTAAATTTCAACTTCAAAATGATAGGAAAAAGTATACACAAAATGGAAAAGAAAGACTAATAGAAATCAATCAAATATAAAATACACAAACAATAGTGAAAGCTCATTCTGTGAAAAAAATCAATAAAATTTCTAAACCCCTAGAGATTGATGATGAAAACATAGAGGGAAAGAATAAAATCACCATAATCATGAGTGGGAAGGGGATTATAATTTTAAATCTCGTAGAAATTAGGAGTATAATAAGAGAAGAAAACAATAAAATTTATGCCAGTGAATTTGACAACTTAGATTAAATGGTGAAATTTTTTGAAAAATACAACTTACCAAAATTGACACTAGACAAAACAGAAAAATCTAAATTTCTTTAAATCTATTAAAGGTATTGTACCTGTTATAAAAATTTCAACCAAGAAAATTCCAGGATGAATGATTTCATTGGTAAATTCTATTAAGCATTCAAAAAAGAAGTAACACCAATCTTATCCAAATTATTTTGGAAAATATAGGAAGAAAGACCTTTCCAACTCATTTCACGAGGACAGCAAAATTTCAGTACCCAAAGTTGAGAATTACATTATATACATAAAAAATAAAGAGCAATATCTCTCATTAATGTAGACAAACAAATGCTTAAAAATATTAACAAATAGAATCTAACAATATATAAAAAGTAAATTATCACAATTATGCAGAGTTTATCTCTGGAAAGCAAATTTGGCTTGACATTCAAAAATCTGTCAATATAATTCACCACTTAACAGAATAAAGTAGAAAATCTATATGATTGTTTTGATAAACAAACAAAACAAACTTTGACATGAACCCATTAGTGATAAAATTCTCAGCAACTAATCACTGTTTCAATCTGATGATGAGCATTTAAAAAAACTTATAGCTATAATCTCAATTAGTGATAAAATATTGAATGCTTTCCCCCTAAGATAGAGAACAAGGCAAGGATTCTTGCTCTCACCGGGTCTATTCAACATTACGCTAAAAGTTGAGGTCATTAGAGTATATCAAGAAAAAGAAATCAACTGCATCCAGATTTGAAAGGAAGAAGTAGAACTGTCTTACTTGGTAGATAATATGATCACAATCATTTGCATAGAAAAATCCTTGTTAAAATTTATAAGACTACCTGATGTAATAGACAAATTTAGCAAAGTCATAAGATACAAAGTTGTAATACAAAAATCAATTGGTTTTTATATAGTAGCAGCAAACAATTAGAAATAAAATTTAAAAAACAATTCCAGTTAAAACAATGCCAAAAAACCTCCTAAAATATTTAGAAATAGATTAACAGAAGCTTGCAAGACTTACACACTGAAAACTACAGAATACTCTTAGGAGATCTAATAACTGAAGAGACATATCATATTCTTGGATATTAACATTAAGATTAAGATAACGATTTTCCCCCAAATTATCTGCTGATTCAGGGAAATTGCAAGCAAAATTCCAGCAGTATTTTTTTTAAAAGAAATTGAGAAATACAGTCATGTGCCACATAACAATGTTTCAGTCAACAATGGACTGCATATATGATGGCGATCCCATAAGATTACAATGGAGCTGAAATATTCCTATTGCCTGGTGATGTTGCAGTCATCCTAACATCAGAGTGCAGTGCATTATTCACGTGTTTGTGGCAATGCTGGTGTAAACAAACGTGCTGCGCTGCCAGTCGTATAAAAGTATAGCACATGCAATTATGTACAGTGCATAATGCTTGACAATAAACGACTATGTCACTGGTTTATGTATTTACTATTTTATACTTTTTATTGTTATTTTAAAGTGTACTCTTTCTACTTATTTAACAAAAAGTTTACTGTAAAACACTCTGCTGTGTTACATTGGCAGCAGCCTCATACAACTCGTATTTACTGCATCTCTTGATTGCATCATTTTTGTCTTGTGCTTGATTTAATCTCCTGTTCTTTTGTTCATCATGGCTCCTAAGCATGCAAAAATCCACTGTTAACATTGCCAGTAAGAGGCCGTGTTGGATGATTGACCTGGAAAAAAAATTAAAAGGGATGAAAGTGGAAAATCAGTGATGATTATTGCTCGCCAGTGAGGCATGTCCCACTCCATCACAGCTACAGTCTTGAAGACCAAGAACAAAGTGATGGAAGCTGTTAAAGGATCTGCTTCATTGAAGGCAATGAGACTAACAAAACTTTGAGAAGGACCTGTATCAGACATGGAGCAACTGCTAATGACCCAGATTGAAGACCAGACACAGAAGCTAACCCTCCCAGCATCATGACGATCACATTCAAAGCAAAAAGTTTGTTGTGATGTTGAAGAAAAGGCTGGACCTGACTATGGTGTTGAATTTACTGCTAGCTTTGGGTGGTTTAAACAGTTCAAGAATTGTTATTCATTACATAATGTGAAAGTGATTGGTGAGTTTGTGAGTGCTGATGTGAAGGCAGCTGAAGAATTTTTGGAAACTCTAGTTAAGCTGATTATGGAGGAAAAATACTTGCCAGAGCAAATGTTCAATATGGATGAAACTTCCCTATTCTGAAAACAGATGTATGAAAGGGCTTTCATCCATTAGGATACTAAGTCAGTGCCAGGTTTCAAGGCTTTTAAGGACAGGGTAACAGTCTTGCTTGGGGGAATGTTGCAGGATACAAATTGAAACACTTTGTGATCTGCCCCAGTGAGAACCTCCATATGCTTGAATAAACACACACTGCCAGTGTACTATAGGAGCAATAAGAAGCTGTGGATGACTCAGCTCCTCTTCCAAGATGTCCTCCTGAATTGCTATGCCAGCAAAATGGAGAAGTGCTGCTTGGAGAATAACATTCCTTTCAAGATTTTGTTTATTGTTGATAATGCTCTGGAACATCCTCCTGTTATTGGTGTTCTTCATCCCAATAACAAATCAGTGTTTCTCCCTCCAAATACCACCTCTTTGATCCAACCAATGGATCAAGAAGTCAGAGCAGCTTTTAAGGCTACTGCCTGAGAAGGACCTTTGCCCAGGCTATTGCCACAACTGAGGAAGACTGATGACAAGGATTACAACACGTATGACTGCATCAAGTACCTTGGTTGGGCTTGGGGTGATGTCACCAAGGAGTGTATAAATGGCATCTGGAAGAAGACACTGAAGAGGTTCATCCAAGTCTTCAAAGATTTGCCAAGGCTGAGGAGGTTGCAAAAATCAATAAGGCTGTGGTTGAGATGACAGACAACTTTAACCTGGGTGTGGATGAGGATGACATTGAGGAGCTCCTAGAGGTGGTTCCTGAGGAATTGACTAGTGAGGAGTTGTTGGAACTGGAACAGGAACACATAGCTGAAGAAGAGGCAAAAGAAAAGGAAATTGCAGGAGAAGAAAAGGGAGAATGCCCAAGAAAATTCACAGTGAAGGATTTAGCAGAAGCTTTTGCAAATCTCAACAAGCTCCGTAAAATGTTTGAAAACGTGGAACCCAAGACTGAAAGGTTTTCATTAATAGAGAGGAATGTTCATGGTGGATTATCTGCTTAACAGCAAATCTATGATGAAAAAAAGAAACAAACCAGGCAAACCACCATGGGCATATTTCTGAAAAGAGTGATACCTCTTCGAGAAGAGCCTTCAGGAGGTATTCCAGAAAAAGGCACTGTTATCATAGGAAATGACAGCTCCTTGGGTGTTTTTGCCTCTGAAGACCGTCTAGTGGACAAGATGTAGAGGGGGAAGACAGTGATATTGATGGTCCTGACCCTGTGTAGGCCTAGGCTAATGTGTTTGTGTCTTAGTTTTTAACAAAAAAGTTTAAAAAGTTAAAAAAAGCTTTAAAAATAGAAAAAAGCTAATAGAATAAGGATATAAAGAAAGAAAGTATTTTTGTACAACTGTACAATGTGCTTCGGTTTTAAGCTAAGTGTTATTACAAAAGAGTCAAAAAGTTAAAAAAATTAAAAAGTTGATAAAGGAGTTACAGTAAGCTAAGGTTAATTTATTATTGAACAAAATTTTTTAAAATAAATGTAGTGTAGCCTAAGTGTACAGTGTTTATAAAGTCTACAGTAGTGTCCAGTGGTGTCCCAGGCCTACACATTCTCTCACCACTCACTCAAGGACTCACCCAGAGCAAATTCAGTCCTGCAAGCTCCATTCATGGTACGTGCCCTATTTAGTTGTACCATTTTTTATCTTTCATGCCATATTTTTACTATACCTTTTCTATGTTTAGATACACAAATACTTACCATTTTGTTACAATTGCCTACAGCATTCAGTACAGTGTCATGCGGTACAGGTTTGTAGCTTAGGTTCAACAGGCTATACCATATAGCCTAGGCATGTAGTAGGCTATACTGTCTAGGTTTGTGTAAGTACACTCCGTGATGTTCACACAAGGATGAAATCTCCTAATGATGCATTTCTCAGAACATATCTCCATCATTAACTGACACATGACTGTAGTTACTACAATTTACGTGGAAACACAAAAGATCCAGATTAGATAAATCAATTAGAAAAACAGAACAAAGTTCCTCAACCTCATTAGTCATAAAAATACAAATTAAAAACATAATCAGTTATCACTTACACACCCATTAGAATAGGTAAAATTTAAAAGACAGACAATAACAAGGTGAGGATGTTGAGCAACTGGAACTTTCATATACTGCTGGTGGGAATGTAAAATAGTATAAGCATTTTAGAAAACAGTTTGGCATTAAAGGTACCTGAGTATTAAACATACACCTACCATGCAAACACGGCATTCTATCCCTAAGTATTTACTCAAGAGGAATAACAGTGTGTGTTCACATAAAGACTTGTACATCATTATTCATAATAACTTGACTCATAATAGATCCCAAATGGAAATGACTTAAATGTCCATCAATGGCTGAATGGATAAACAAAATGTGAACACCACTCAGCAGTGAAAAGGAAAAGGAAAATAAGGGAAGGTAGCAAAACACAAAAGAGTACAAAGTACATGATTCTATTTATATAATATAGTAGAGAATTCAAACTAACTTATAGTGACAAAAAGCAGATCAGTGATTGCCTGGGAAGGGGATGAAACAGGAAAGAAAGGCTACAAAGGGCCATGAGGAATCGTGTATGTATGATGGACATACGTTTTGACTGTGGCAGTGATTTCATGGAACATATACCTATCAAAATTTATCTGACTGTACAATTTAAATGAATGCAGTTTATTGTATGGAAATGATACCTCGATATAATTGAATTTAAAGTGATAAGATAGCTGGCTGAACACATACTGAAACTTCCTTCATGGTTAAAAAAAATGCAATGTTTAAGAACAAGAAAGGGAAGTCTTTGTATATTAGAAATGGAGAGGTCTTAATAACAAACAGATAAAACTAGAAAAGAAATAGATGAAATCCCATAATGGTAATCAAGGGACAAGGACAATGGTTCAAAGCCAGAGGGATCCTGTACTGGATGGATGCCAATCACATAGCAAGGGGCCTAGGGTCTCAACATATGTGTTGATGGAGTCACTCTCTCTAGGCTGGAAATCAGTCAGTGTGATTTTGTAACACCATGTGGAAAGGAGCCAGCATTAGTTACCTGGGAACAACCATACCCAGCTGCTAAGTTCGCAGCAAGATATGAGGCTTCATTCTACTGCAGGGGGCATGAGCAGTATTACACATGAGTAACTGGGACTCAAGACTGGGCTATAGGTGCAGGTATAGGACCTAGAATTGCACCACCAGCAGGGAGCTCGAACCCAAAACATGGATATCCAGAACATGTCTGGTTTGGAGCTGCATCCCAAGCAAACTAAAAGACCCACTTATAGGACAGCTAGAAATGTGGAGGTGATTTCCAAAATAATAATAATTTAAAAGGACACAGTGAAAGTATGCAAGATTATCCCTAGGGTATTTTCAGTGTGTGAGGGTGTATGTGTGCACCCGTGTGTGTGTGTAAATGATGGTGATGAAGTGGATCCCTTAAAGAAGAGGAAGAAATGACCCAAAAAGTAGGGAGGAAAGAAAAATAATAATGTGTTTAAAAAAAACTAAGACTGAAAACGAAAAACAATGAAAAAAAAAGTAAGAGAGTTTCTTAAGAAAGAAAGTGGTAGCCTGATTTTGGTATTTTCCTGGGCTCAGAACCGAGTAATTTTCTCTATCTAATATATCTCTCTAAGATATATTATCCATTAATATATCTTTATTACCATCTACATAATGATGATTCCCCTATTTACATATACATAAATTCTCATATATATATAGTTATTTACATGTTATATATAAATAAATTCCCATATTTATATCTGGCTTTTCCTCTGAGTGCTAGACATTATATCTGACTGTCAACCTGGGAAGTACATTGGATATCCTAGAGATGTCTCAAACTTGATGTGTCCAGAACTGAATACTTGAGTCCTCCTACCACCAACAGTTCCCCTACCTTTCTTGCCCTTCCCATCTTAGCATGTCACCATCACTTACAATTTTTGAACCCAGAATGTAGGCACGCGTCTGGATTCTTCTCTTTATTTCACCACCCCCACTACATTAATTCACTCACAAGTGATTTGAATCTATCTGCAAATATGTCCGCTTTTCCCCACCTCCACTGTTGTGTCCTGGGTTAAGCACTCATCATCTCTTGCCTTGACTTTTACAATAGTCTCATCACTATTCTCCTAGTTTCCACCCTTGCATCTCCTATAATTCTCAACATAGCAGCTGGAGAGGTCCTTTAAAGACATGAATCAAATCTTTTCTCTTGGGCTTATGATCCTCCAATTTCCTACGTAATGAACATTTCCTATAAGGGAGTAATCCATTTTCAGTGTAGGAAGGTACTTACTAGCTCACAGAAGACATAAAATTATACAAAGTGAATCCATTAGGTTGAATTCAAGACACTGAAGCAACATTCTAAAATGACCTTTTTTTATCTGTATGAATAGCAATTTGGGGTTATGTAAGGTAACCAGGAGAATAGCTTTTTCTGCTGTCTCTTTTGGGATTTTGGATAGGAAGGGGTGATGGGGGTGGGTGTTGTATTACTACCATTGAAATTAGCTCCAAACTCTGAAAGAATACATTTGAAAAGCCCATTTTTCTCTTGGCAGTTCCCAAGTTAATGAGTGTAGGTGGCAGTTGATTTCCCATTTTCACTTGGTGCCAAATTCCTCAGGGTTTGAATTGATCAAAATAGCAGGTAACTTCAGTTGAGTGATAAGCAGTTTGGAGGAAGGAACAGAGGGAAAGCTAGAGCTACCACCAACTTGGTCTGTTTTTTTTGTTTGTTTTGCTGACAAATGTAGACATCAAATTGTTTATTTGACTAAATGTTTTATTTTGGGTGTTCTTAGTATTGGTGGTGGTTCTCTGAGGTTCGCTTAAACCTCTAGGATCTTGTGAGAAGCTGTTAGCTCTGATTTACTTCTTTAGAGCATAAGTTCAAGGGTGATATGTCAATATGTCATACAGAAGAAGACATTTTGGTTGAATCATTCACTTTTTATGTTGTGACATTGAGGAAAGTGCCATATAGGGCCAATTCATTGTCTAGGAAATGCTATTACAGGAGACAGAAGAATAAAAACTAAGTGTGGTGAATTGATTGCAGTAATGGCCCCAATTTTTTCACTCCTCCTTATAATCTTGCCCTTTGGCAGTCACCTCCCATAATGACTCACGTGACCTGTTTTGACTAATGGAACAGTAGAAAATGTGACACAAGGAGAGACTTGAAAAACACAGCCTTGCTGCTCTTGAAACCTGCCACCACGTGAGCATGCCCAGACTAGCCTCCTGGAGATCAAGAGACCATGTGGAGGAGATTCCAAATGCCCTAGCCCATAATTAGCCATCCTCCAGCCTAACTGGAAGCTGACAGCAACTGCAAACACATGGGTGACTTAGATTGGCAGAATTGCAGAGCTGACCTCAGCCCAAATTGTTGATCTGCAGAATTGTGCATGATGATAAATAGATGGTTCAGCCTCTGATTTTGGGGGTGGTTTGTTATGTAGCAAAAACTAGCTATTACACTAAGGTAAAGATAACAGATCCATTCTAAGGAGGGGAAAAGAAACCAAGATTCATAGAATATTGTATCTACTATCGTAAACCATTATATTAGTAGCCATTCTGTAAGTTGTAAACTAGATTTTTCTTTAGGAACATTTCAAGTGCTTGGGCATTATTGTACACCCTTCTTCAGGAGAGCTTACTAAACACCTCTTTACTGACTGTGTCTGATGCAAAGGAGCTGGGATAGTTTCAAGGCTGTTTTAATTAAAGTGCCTTTGTCCTTTTGAAGTTTTGTGGAAGGCTGTTTACCATGAGGCTCTTTCCATTGCGGTCTAATTCTTGTGTGGCCTATTTTCCATAACAGTATTAGAAAGACTCCCTATGAGACCTCGCTACAGATTACAGAGATGGCCTCTACTGGGAAGTGGAATGTTGAATTATAGCTTACAATTTGCTGCAATATTTACCAAGGACCATCACATTTTTTTTAAATTCAAGAAGCCAGGTGTGAGGTTGTGGAGACAACTGGAGGCCAAAAAGAAAACTTTATTGCCACTTTGAAACTGCAAGTACCTTGAAGCATGCCTTCTAACAACACAGCAGAGCAAGGGCTGCTGGGAGAAAACAGTAGCCGACAGACCAGCCTGGCACCCAATAAAAAGGAATCTCGCACAAGGGAAATAATATTCCTGAGGAACCACTTTGGGTGAGCCACAAGTAGTTGTTTTGTTTTTCAGTGGATAAAATACAATAAAAAGCTTTAAAAAAGTTTTAAAATTGATCTAATGGAGTCACACTCAAGAGAGCTGTTGTAGACATAAAATACACAGTACATTTTACACAGTGCATAAAAAGTAATCCATAAGTGACAGGTATTCTCCATTAACCCAAAAACACAGAGTCTGAGAGAAGATCAAAATAACAGAAGGTACAGCAACAGCATCTGCTGTGCAAAACACAGGGCTGAATGTATGTGGCTTCATGAGCCTTTTCATCTACATCTGCATCCGCTGCCTGGATAAAAGTAAATGTGTTAGGAAACCATGAATTATTCAATCAGGCAACTATCTGGATGGTGACTAATATGATACAGGAAATAATACAACTGTCTTAGAGTCAACCTTTCTATGTAGGCTTTCTTCAAATCCAAACTTTTATGGTCAAAAGTTTCAGTTTCAGAAATACCAGAGTGACCAAAATCACTCCTATCCTTCTATTGCTAGGATTCATTGGGTTCATACCATTTGCTTAGGTGCTGTTCTAAGCCTCATGTGTGAAGGGGACAATATACTTTTAAAGAGTGATGGCTTCCATGCTGTCTTTTAACTGCTGAGCATTTCATTTTTAGTATCCCTTACTCTTTAAGTGAGTTTTGTTTTGCCAACCAATTTCTCAGTGTTTTTGTTTTGTTTTGTTCTTTTGCTTTTTCCTGTTTTCTGTTTTATTTTGTTTTGTTTTAGTAATGCAGATTAGAGATAATGGACAAAAGAGGATGGAACACAACTGTGCTTATCCTTGTTTGCTTGCTGGATCAGATCTAAAGCACTCTCTCTTTCGGAGAGAATGTGGGAAATTGATGAAGCAGAGAAAACAAAACTTTAAAAAAAAAACCCAGAAATGTTTAGTTTTTGTGTATGTATTGAAAAGTTGGGAAGAAGGACAAAAGACAGGATAGTTATGGGTAGTCTAAAGAATTGGAGGGAATTTGGGAGAATTCCGCCATGTTGAAAGCATGCAAAGCAGCTGTGAGTATGAGAGACTTGCTTGGCAGAGGGTTCAGGAATTGGGGCGGGGTAGAAAAAATTTTTGAAAAGTGTCACTATGTTTTATAAGTTGGATAATTTTCATTTTCTTTGAAGGATGCAAGGACATTTGGAATTCTTTTTATTTACACTAGGTTGTTCCTCTTTGAAAATGACTTTACACAGTGACCGAGCTACCCGGTATAATCATGGTAGTTGTTGAGAGGAAACAGAGAGGAAATTGCTTTAATTCTTTTTCCACAACTATTTCTGCTGACTTTCATTTTAACATATTAATGACCTCTTAGGCTGATTCCATAGATTTCTACTTACTTTCAGTTATTAAAATGTGGAGGCCAATTTTAGTCATGCTTAGCATTTCAATCTTATATCCACATTAGGGCTCATTTCTCCCTTTTCTTTTGGCATTTAGCTCCTCAAGAAAAGGAGGATTACAGGCCAGCCCCATGGTGTAGTGGTTAAGTTCAGCGTGCTCCGCCTTGGCAGCCCGGGTTCGTGGGTTCGGATCCCGGGTGTGGACTTACACTGCTTGTCAGCCATGCTATGGCAGCATTGACGTGCAAAATAGAGGAAGATTGGCAACAGATGTTAGCTCAGGGTGAATCTTCCTCACCAAAAAAAAAAAAAAAGGATAAATTAGGAAGAAAAAAGTTGTATCAGTCAGATTCCAGCAAGCAACAAATATCATACTCAAAATAGGATAATTAAAAGAGAGTTTATTCACAACGGGCATTTATAAAAGTGGGTTTAGGGAAACCAAAAAGGATAGTGCTGTCACTAAGCCCTTACCACCCCTACAGGGAAGGGGGTCTGGTGTAGGTACTGTGGCCTGGAAGGAAAGAGTCATGTAAAGTCAGACACTTTGAGAGTAATGGCCTATGTAGTAATGACCTGTGTCAAAGGACACAGCCAGCTTGTCAAGACTTATAGGAAGGAAGCTTTAGCTTTACTCTTCTATCTGTCCCCAATCTCTTGCCAGATTGCCCAACTGGGCAAATCCAACTGGAAGTCAGGTGTCACAAAATCTGTTGACGTAGTTCATGCAGTTGAGTCTCCTGGGTCAGAAACAGAGTGAAATGGGTGAATAATTGATCTCTCTCTACATCTTGTGCCTGTGAAAATCCATTCTTTCTATCTATCTATCTATCTATCTATCTATCTATCTATCTATCTATCTATCTACCTATCTATCTATCTATCATCATTTATCTATCTTTATCCCATCAACGTCTGCTCTTGTCCTTCATCTAAGTGAAAATTTCATGTCTCCAGCACAGTAAAAGCAAAAAGTTCTACCAACTACCATACCAATGAGAGATTGCATCAACCAAGTCTTAATCCCAGCTGAAACCTAAATGTTAATTGCTGCTAGCATTCTGCATAGAAGGAAGCATGGGAAAAAAGAGGAGAAAGGAAACAGTAATAAAACATAGGTATTACAGTCCACGCCTCTCTAGTTGGTCATGGGGCCTAAGATGGTAATTATTGTTGCTAACTTCCACCACCCATTCCACATTCCCCTTGGCTTCTGCCAGCCCCTCAGCTAGTGGGTGATTCATTCATTTCTGAGTGCTTGGTTGTCTTGGTTTTATTGGATTTCTGACTTTTTTAATTGAACAGACTATTGGGCAAAGGAGATAATAATAGGAAACCCATTGAATTCGTTGGGTTCTAAACAGAGCTTTCCTTGCCTTTATTACGTGGCAGCACCTTAATTTCTCCCAGTAAATGGGAACAAAGTCCAAACATTGACTTCTTCTTTGCCGGTTGGTTCACCTTTGTAAGGAACACAAAATGGCCAGGAGGTGTTCTCAGCTTTAAATGTATTGGAAATATGACTATTTCCTGGTGGAAGCCCCTTGGATACTAGCAACTCCAAATCTACTAAACCTCAGTGGTTTAAGACACTTCAGTTATAATTTTGTTCTTGCAACTCATTGTGGTAATTTCACCTACTTTACTTTATCAAGTGAACTTCACCAATCTGAGAGGTCATTATAGTCATTGAGATCAGTGAACCCAATGCATAGTAGCATCCTTCAAATCTTCAGAGGACAGCCGCATCAGTGTACTTCAAAGATACTGACAACTCTCTCAAAAATGCATTTCTTAATACGTTATCTGTTTTCCCTGCTTACCTAGACGTTATGATTGGGAGTGGCTGAGCAAGTTGCATGTAATAGATTTATTCTAACATGTTTTTATTTCCTGAAGCCTTTGGACTTTCTCCTTTTTATAATATGCAAGGGAAATTCTGGCAGTTTGACCTCGATAACTGTAGGCCCTGATGGAGTCCATATTTTGATTATTTAACCCAGCAAACTATTAACCCACTCCCTGAAGCTCAAAACAACAAATTAACTTAAATCTCAGGTAGAAGGGACTTATAACAATGAATTTTCCCCAGTTAAGTCTTATGTTCTGTCTCTATTGGTTTAACACCATTGGAATTCACTTTAACACATGCTCCTTAGGTACTTACTGACATAGGTTGGTAACATCCTGTAGCCATACTGATGTAAATATTGCCTCCTTCCAGAATAGTCCTGTCACTCAGTCCAAGCTATCTCTTATAAGTTAGAGGCAATGAAAGGTGGCAGGATGTATCCAGATAAGAATGGGCCTCAACTTGCTATTCAGCCATTAAAATATTATTTTTTCCAGAGGAGGACAGTGGGAGAGGATTTCTCTACAGGCAAAGATGTTAAGAGGAATTTTGAAGTTCAGATTGCTCAGTCTCAACTTCTGGTCAAGATGGGGTAACAGGGATTCGATTTACCCTTCAGCTAAAAAACTGGACAAAATTAAAAAATAATGGTTTTCAAGATATTGTACATCAGGAAGCAACCGGGATTGTTGTGATTCCTGGGAGATGAGAAACAAATAAAGTGAGTCCTATGATTGCCCAGCTTACTGCCTAGAGAGTGTTTCTAGGTCATAGTGTATGGAGGAAAACCAGAAAGAGCCTAGTGGCCTCCCAGAGATGAGAAGAAGGAGTTAGGAGCACAGGAGAACAAGTCAGCTAGAGTACACAGAGCAGAGTATCAGGGAGGAGAGTGCTACATAGAGAAGAAACTCTGGAAATCTGAAGAGCCCTCCTTGAATTAAACTAAAATCAGTTTAGTAGTAATTAACATGTGCAGGTATGGAAACTACCAAGGTTAAGGAAGATAAGCTGATAATAAATTCTTCCAACTTTTGTATATCTCAAACAGACTTTATTTCATAGCTGTTTTTGAAAGATATTTTTGCTGGGTTAGAAGTTCTAGACTGACAGCTTTTTCTTTCAGTATCTTTGTCTAGTCTCCATTGCTTCTAATGAAAAGTCTGCTGTCATCCTTATCTTGTTCCTCTGCACATGATGTGTCACTTCTCTGGCTGCTTTTAGATTTTTTTCTTAATCACTAATTTTAAGCAATTTTATTATGCTATGTCTTGGTGTAATTTTCTTCTTTCTTTTGGCACTTGGGGTTTGCTAAGTTTCTTGGATTTGTGGATTTATAGTTTGCATCATGTATGGAATTTTTTTAGCCATTATTTCTTCAAATATTTTTTCTTTTCCAGCTCCTCATCGAGGGCTCCCAAAACAGGTATATTTGGCTACTTGAATTTGTGCCACAGCTCTTTGATGCCCTGTGTTCATTTTTTTCAGTCTTATTTTCCCTCTTAATTTTGGATAGTTGCTATTACTATCTCTTACAATTCATGACATTTTTCTCCTACAAGGCCTACTCTGCAGTTAATCCCCTTTGGTGTACTTTTTGTCTCACACATTTTTGTTTTCATCCTTTGAAGTTCTGTTAGATCCTTTTATATCTTCCATGTTTCTGCTTAACTTACTCTTTCCTCTAGCTTCTTGAATGTACAGAATGCAGATATAATAACTGTTTTAATATCCTTGTGTGTCAATTATATTATTTGTATTTTTCTAGGGTAAATTGCAATTGATTGGATTTTCTTCTTATTGAAGTTTTCATGAGCTATGACTATACATTTGTTAAAGTAGCAAAATTAAGATGGTTGATCATTCCAACGTTTGGTGAGGATGTGGAGCAAGTGGAACTATCACACAATACTAGTGGGAATGTAAAATAGTATATCCACTATTTAAAATGTGTTGGCAGTTTCTGAAAAAGTTAAACATATATCTACTATACAACCTTGCTGTTCTACCATAGGTATTTACCCAAAAGAAATAAAAGCATATGTCTACATATTGACTTGTACACAAATGCTCATAACAGCTGTATTTGTATGAGGCAAAAACTGGAAGCAACTCAAATACCCATTATCAAGTGAAAGGATAAACAAAACATGTTATATCCACACAATGGAATACTACTACAATGGAATACTACAATAACATCACACTGGAATACTAGCAATAAAAATGAATATGTCACAACATGGATAAATCTCAGAACAATTATGTTGAGTGTAAGAATTCGGATAAAAGTACATACTGAGTACAAAATGAGTCAATTTATATAAAATTATAGAAAATGAAAGCTGATCTAAAAGTAACAAAAAATCAGTGGTTTGAATGATCATGAGGTAGTGAAGGAAGGTACACATGGGAGGGATTATAAACTTTTGCAGATGGTGGCTATGTTAATTATTTTGATTGTGATGACAATTTCATAAGTATATATGTCAAAATTTATCAGATTGTATAATTTAAATATGTGGAGTCTATTGTATTTAACTATATTTCAATAAAGCTCCTTAAAATGTAAAAAAAAAAAAACACCCCAAAACAAATAAATTTCTCTAGTCATTCATATCTGCCCAAACGTCTCCATCCAATGACAGTGGTTCCCAATTCTTCCTCAGCAATGCTCTTTCAATGATATGAGAGACTTGGCAAGGTTGATCATTTAATTGTTGCTGTAACTCTACACTCATTACAATCAGACTTGGCTTTGCCCTCAGCCATATCTACCCTGTGACTGTCAGAGATGATGGACTCTTTCAAAGTCACCATGGAGGCCTTCTGGTTCTCCTCACACATTCTTAATTGCATGTTCATAGTTTTTAATTTCTCTTTTTTGCCTCTATACACACTCCTTATGGCCTTAGGTGGAAGATAGGTGACTCTACAGTCAGTTGCCATAGAAGGTACATGCCACAGTCATTAGTTCTTCTTACCCTCTTCCCCCTATTTGCATTTCATCTCATGTTATATTATTAATAAATTGAGTAACTGGGAAGCCGATCTGGCAATCAAGATTCTTGAGTAAGTTACTATAATAATAGTTTAATCCAGCTACCTTCTGAGGTGACCACTTGATCAATGGTGTTTTCACATATTTACAGTGGCTAAATTGCTAAATCAGAGTTCTATTTTAAAATAAATAAATCAAAAAAAGTAAAAAGTTGACCTAATTGCAAGATCTTTTTACTTATTTACCCTGAATTATTTGATAGCAGCAATGGGATCAAATAATTTTAAAATTAACATTTATAAACTATCTGGAAATTTTGAAGAGCTTGGTCTTACGAAAATAAGTTAAACGCCAGCACAGAAGGTAAGTGAAACAAAACATTTAAATAAGTAAAACTTAATTATGTCTTAACAGTCATTCCCATCTCACTTTCAAGGCAGATGGTTCTGGACAATATGGATCATGAGATGATCTGGGCAATGTCTTAGATGTTACTTCCATAGACAAATCTGGGGCTCCTTTTAAGCATTGTTACAATAAGGTCAGCTGGAGGTGACTGTCAGGAGGAAGCTTATTGCTTTCCAGAGTAATGAAAACAGAAACTCAAATTCCAGATGTTTCTGGAAAGCTAGATAATGATCACAGATTTTGTGCTTCCAAAAGTGTTGCTCAGCCTCTGGTTTTGTGCTCTGCTTGTAAAAAAAAGACATCCATGTGTTCAAACATGCAACTTTAGCAATTGGCCCCAAATCAAAAGGAAATGTTTTCATTAGTATGTGTTCTCACTGAAGGCAAGGATTAGGGCATCTTCTTCATGCTGTGACAATTCTCATGGTACCTAGAATTTCACCAGGAATATAATGGGATTTCAGTAAATAATGAAAGCTGATAAAGATGGCAGGCTGAGCAGAGAGATAGTTCTTGGATTTACCCTTCAGGACTCCTGGAGAGTCTAAGTGGCTGTGCTGACTCCTCCTGTCTTCCCTATTATGTGCTCTCCCCTCCTGGTGCTCAGGTTGTTGTGAACATCATTCATCTCCTCACCTCAAAGGAACTTCAGTCACTTTTAAGTTCTTAGCACCAGTGTGGTTCATAATTATGTTTGTAATCCAGTGAAACCTTGATAATGCTCACCAATCCCTCTGTCTACTTCCTTCCTATCAAAGCTTGTTTCATTCATATACCTCTAGAGTTCCTACTACCTGTTACTCATCCTGGTGGTCGAGCCTTTCCACTTTCTCACCCATCTACCATTTTCAATTTGATCTTCTACTTCTCTTTATAAATCCTCTAAGCCACTAGATGGGTCACAGTGGAGGCACTTCACAATTTTGGCCTTTATAATGTGCTAAAGCTTTTATTATCCATTTGATTTGAAATTAGCAATGTGTTCATTGCATTCCCTGGCATTTCCTTAAATTCTGGTCAATTCTCTTAGATTTGGATCTGCGACTCTTTACTCCCCCTTGATCTACTTTCTTTATCTTGGCACTTCTCAGACTACCATTTACTAGCCATTTATCTTGGGAAAGCCACTGCAACTCTACAGCCTCATCAGTAAAATGGGGACAATAATACCATCTATCTCATTGAGTTGTTTTGAAGATTAAATGAGTCAATATATGTGAAAATCTTAGAAAGTTGCTTGCTGTAGAGTGCTATATAAATATTAACTGTATATAAAAAGTATAAATTAAGAATATGTATCGTATAGGGGGCCGCCCGGTGGCACAGCGGTTTAGTCCGCGCTTGGCAGCACGGGGTTCGCAGGTTCGGATCCCGGGCGCCCGCCAATGCACTGCTTGTCAGCCATGCTGTGGCGGCGTCCCATATAAAGTAGAGGAAGATGGGTATGGATGTTAGCCCAGGGCCAGTCTTCCTCGGCAAAAAGAGGAAGATTGGCGATGGATGTTAGCTCAGGGCTGGTCTTCCTCCCAAAAAAAAAAAAAAAAGAATATGTATCATATATATACATATACATACATATATGTGTATGTGTGTATATCTATCTATCTATTAATCTATCTCTTATTTAGCCCACTCCCCTTGGATATTCTATTTTTTTTTCATTTTTTTTTCTCTTTGCATTTCAGTTGGGGAAGTTTCTACTATAATCTTCAACCTCGCTGATTCTTTCCTCATCCATATCTGGTCTACAGATGAGCCCATTAAAAGCATTCTTCATTTTAGTTACAGTGTTTTCAATTTCCTACATTTTCTTTTGATTCTTTCTTAGAGTTTTCACCTCTCTTCTCATGTTACCCATCTGATCTTGCATGTTGTCTACTTTTTCCATTAGAGCCCTTGACATATTAATTATAGTCATCTTAAATTTCCTGTCTGGTAATTCCAAAATTTTTATCATATCTGAGTCTGGATCTGATGCTTCCTTTGTCTCTTCACAACTGTGTTTTTACTTACCTTTTAGTGTGCTTCATAATTTTTTACTGAAAGCTGGACATGATTTGTCAGGTAATAGGAACTGAGGTAATAGGAACCTCCTTTCATGTGAGGTTGTATGTGACTTTGGCTAGGAGTTGGGCTGTTTAATTTTTGTTGTAGCTGTAGGTGTCTGAGACTTCAGATTGCTCTGGTGTCCTTTTGTATTTCCCCTGTTGCTTTTGGGCTTCTCTAAAAGCTCCTCCTTAAATGGAGATGATGTCTTGCAGCTCCTTTAGCTATGGTCCACTGTTATTATACTGGAGCCCTATTGATGTGGTATAAGATATGGAGAAGGGGAAGTGTTCTAGTATAAAATCTTTTGATTCTATCTCAGTCTTTCAGTGGGCCTGTGTTCCCAGGCTGCAACCTTCAGAAGCTTTTTTTATATCTTCCTCAATCTTAGAAGAGATGGGAGGCTAGAGGGGGCTGGAGTTATTCCCCCAGGTGGAATAAGGTTCTGGTGAAGTATTTTCCTCTGCGTAATAGGCCTTGGTTATGGAGAATGCTGTGGGTGTATTTTAAATATAGGGTTACTTTTCCCCTCCCCCTTCCAGAAACACAAGGCGATTTTTCTTGGCTCTTCCCAATGAGAATCTGGTGGGATTCCTGGATGTAAAACCCATGAAAGTGTGTGGACCCCCCTAAGACTGTGGCCCCCAAGAGTTTCTCATTCTCACACTAGCTTCTTATTCTCAGCCTCTAAAAATTCAGCAAAATTACCATTAAGGTGTTTCTACCTGTTTATGACTCCTGTAGCTTTTGCTCCAGGGAAACCAATCTCAGCCATGATTCTCTGTATTCTCCTATCTCTCCTGATTTTGGGATGGCAGGTTGCCCTGTGACCTCAATTCTCTGATGGGTCCAATAAAAGTCACTGATTTTCAGTTTGCTAACTTTTTCTAGTTGTAAGGACAGAAGTGACAACTTCCAAGCTGTTTACGTGTCAGGGCTGGGTAAATGAGAATACCATGTCAACAGAGCTTTGAAAGCTCACATACACACCCCTTGATCTCAGTTTAGTGTTTTGGTACTTTGTGATCCCTCTTCAAGGGTAATATCATAGTCAGCCCAACCCAGGTTTGCTTGTGTGTTTTCTTCCCAGTAAATATTTACTGAATGTCTACTGCATGCCAGGCACTGTTCTAGGTTATGGAGACACAATGTGAACAAACAGGTGAGAGCATCTATTTTTTCTTTTGGCCAGAATTCCTATATAGTCCTACTCCGATCATCTCCTTCAAGTTAAGACCTCACCATATTGTCACAAAATGGTAGATTGTTCCTACCATCTCCCTCCACCATGGAATTTTCTTTCTTATATTCTTCACATCTAACCCAGCCTTCGGGACTCAATTCAAAACCTACATTCCCCAAGAAGACAGATGTCACTATTTATAGTGACATTTTCCTCCTTTGAATTCTTACCACTTTGTGTTTATTTATACAAATCAGTGGGGGTAAGGCAGAGGGATGTCTGTTGAAGGCTTAATAATATAACACCTTGAATTGCAAGTTGCCTTTTTTTTAACATCATCTATATTTCAATCTTCATATAATTTGTAAGAAATTAGGATGTGGAACCTGGTTGTCTTGTTCATTTGCCAGTTGAGAGCTTTCATTAGTACAGAGGATACAATGGGTTGCCACAGAAGAATTCAGTAACATCCATTACTACGACCTGTAAAGACCAAAGACAAGAGCAAAGACTTGATTGAGTAGGTTCTATGCTGTATGCTGATGGCCATAAAAGGAGTGTGGCCAATTTCTCAAGCACATTTGATTTCTGCACAGCATGAGCCTCTCATTTTAATTTGAGAGCACGCACTTTTCCAGAGATCGAGATCCATGCTTATTAGATCTTTTTGTACAATTCCCAGACCTTTGCTATATACAATAAGCTCTTGATGGTGAAGCTATCAGATATCTAAAAGTGTGGATTGTGTTACAATCAATCATTTCATTTGTAAGACAATTTATGCATCTGCACCAAACAACTTCAACTCTTTCTTGTTAAAAATAACTGCATGTTGCATAGGCATTTCTATAAATACATCCAATTTTACAGTGCTTCCTGTAAATAACCAATGTGGTTTCTGCACTATCGACCATGGAGACACATATGTGTCCTGTACCATTGGCTTGGATTTGCCAAGAAATGTTCTTGATGAATGTGTGGAATGCCCTTTTTCCAGAGTCAAACATCTGGTTTTGGCACCAATTTTCAAGCCAATCCCATGCTCAGCACAAAAATGGAATGTACTGGATTTGCTTGGGGAGAAATTGCTCACGCAACCCACATTTCCAAATGCCAGTGCTCTTGCAAAATTCATTTAAGTTGATTTTAGGTGTGACATGGAATCAAGAATAATACTCCTGTTTGTTCTAGATTTTGCTAGTGTCGCCATCCCATATCAATCATTGTGTTACAAGTTTCTCTGTTATAAGGGAAGACCTAATTTATCAGCAGTATCAAATAAGGGCTAACCAGCAATTTCCACATCAACAATCAGATTTTTTAAATTGTAGCAGCAGCTAAGTTTAAAATCTTTTATTATTATTAACCTATGTTCATGTGTAAAAATGGAAAAGGCAACCATTTGGGTTTATGCTTAACTGTACTATATAATAGACTACTGTTCACTTAATCCCTAATATTATGAAACCCTTTGGATTATACTATATTGTAGTGCTGAACTGTGAGTCTCTGGAAGATACCTTCTGCCATACCCTAAAGCTCCTGCCATATCCATTAGTGTCATCTTCTTTTTTTTCAACAAGTGTTTATTGAGGAATAACTATGTGTCAGTCACTATAGTAAGTGCTGATGATATAGCCACAAACAGAACAAAGCCCCTAAAAAATTGAGCTGGAGTAGGTAGACACAATAAAAAATAAATGAACAAACAAATATGTAATATATAATCCAATGTGAATCAAAATAGAGTGAGAGGATAGTAACAGATGGGGTGGCATCTGAGCACACACCTGAACCCAGTGAGGGAGTAAGCCAGTTGTGCAAATATCTGGGAGAAGTGTGGTCTGGGTGGACAAAGGGAGAGAGTGCAGAGCAAAGGTTCTGAGGCAGAAGCTTGTCCAATCTGCTCCACCAGAGGCCAGGAGAACAGTGTAGCTAAAGCAGAGTGACTAGGGGCAAAGGTGGCAGTGAATGAGATAGCAGTGGTGATCTACTTTGTAGATCAAAGGAAGGACTTGGACTGTTACTTAGTGTGATGGGAAGTTGTTGTGGGTTACATCCCCAGAGCATAGCAGAGTTAGCCTCGTGGTAAATGTTTGTTACCATGCTTAGATCAGCTAGCCCCATGGTTAGAAGAGGTGTCACATCTAGGCCCACAATGTCCAGAGGTAGAAAAAGGAATTGGGAGATATATCTCAGAAGTCCCCAACAGACTTCCCTTTATATCTCATTGGCTGGAACTGGTTCATAAGCCCTCCTGTAAACTCATCACTATCAAGAAGAAAGGGCCCACCTCAAATGGTTCACACTGAGCAGGATTTGCCTCTGGAGTCAGGGTAGGGTCATTCTCTACTGAGTCCTATGGGGAAGTGGTGGACCGCAGAACAATACCAGAGCTCTGCCCTCAAGGAATAAAGGAGAATATGATGCAGGGTTGACAACAAACAGTATCCACTATAAATGACCTACAAACCTTGCAAAACTACTTGTACTATTCTCTAAAATGCACTCATGCTAATATCCTTTGTTTTTATGAGCTCTAAGCACTGGCTGCTTTCATAATAGCTATACTCCTGTTTCTCACCCCAGACTATTACATAAGAGATGGTTTCCAAGCCTTGGATATTTTCAGAGCAACCTTGTCTTTTTACATACCCAGAGACAATCAAAAGTTGCAAAGAATCTACCATGAACATTTCAGGAGTTCTGGGTCAGAGAATTTCTTATTGACAGTTGAGTTAGTTTTGCCCTCAGACCAAGTTTCCACATTCCAGAATGCCAGTGGAATGTGGAACAGCCAACCTGAAAGGGAGAATTTGTTCTCAAACTTGTCCCTTTTGTGTTTGTAGTAATATTGTTAGCACTTTAAAGGGGCAGGAAATGCTAGCTTTGCTCCTTGTTTATTGAATACTGCCTGCCACAAACTCATTTTATTTTCCTCATAGCTGTATTTGATTTTCATTTGTGTCAGTGCCTCAAAGAAATGTCTGGCAGGGACTAGCTGGGGAGGATTTGATACCACAGTAATCACTTTCTAAAAAAGTAGTTGAATGTGAGGAGCAATGAAAAAGTTAAAAACTAAGTGTCAGGGAACTCTTCTTGCTGAGAGTACAAATTGTACCATCAGCACTGACCATGCACTGGCTACAAGGACACATTTAGCAAGAGAGAGAGAACAAGAGAGTGAGAGAGTGAAAGAGAGAGAGAGAGAGCAGAGAGAGAGAGCCACCAGTTGAAATTTCCATTATAGAATCTTTTATAGAAGGTGTTAAGTAAGATGCTGAAGAAAACTCACTTTAAAATTACTTAATACTTAAGTAGTAAGTAGTGGGCATTGATACTTGCTTACATGGGCCTAATTTCTGTAAATTTCTTCTTTATCTATAATCGTTTTTCTCCTATTATTAATACTCTGGTGTTTTTAATTGTCAATTATTCATTACCAAATGCAATAATCCCTTCTCTATTATCCTTTTCAACCTCTCTGCAGTATTTGATTTACTCATTCTCTTCTTGAACTTTTTCCCCCACTTGGAATCTGGGCTAAATATATTTAAACTAAAAACGTCAATTCTATGTTCTAAATGGAGTGATGGAGCTAGTGGCCACTGGAAGCCAGTAAAGGGTCAGAAATAAGGGGTAATTGCTGATTTACATATAGGCATAAGCAGTATGAGTATACCACGGTCCTCAGAGACAGACTCTCTTAGTTCAGAGATCTAGGCAGCTAAACTAGAGTTTTGTTGGGCTGAATTCAGACAGAAACAACTGAATCAATGCATGAATCAAGTCACCAAAGTGAAGACACAAGAAGGATGAAGAAAGTAGATGAACTAGAAGAACTAGAGGATAATCAGTAAAGCAGAGAATCCTTCCATGCAACACAAATCACAGCCAGAAAGAGTCATGGGGGAACTACGGTCATAGTCCAATTAATTGTTAAAGTAATTACTTTTCAAGGGCCAGAGCCAGTCTGGTGTTTGAGAGATGGAAATTCTTTTATCACAGTGCAAGAGTGTTCTTTCTCTTTACAAAATTGGCCGCTCAGGTGAGTAGGAAAGTTCTGAAGAGTCCTATGCTTGGGGAACATAAGTGGCAGAGGGGAATAGGCGCAGGGTTTGTGCCACGCAGCTCATGTGATATTGGCCTCTCCTATTTTGCTCTTCCTTTCTTGAGGATATTCCTTTTCTATCCTTTGATTCGTCTCATCTTCTCTCTTCTATAACATAACAGAAGGTCTTTCATCTTATCTTATTGGTAATTTTATTCACTTGTCTAATTTCAGATCTACATGTCTGATCCCAACCTCACACCTAAGTTCCAGTTCTGCATTCTAAAACCACTTGTCAAATATCTCCACTGAGCTGTATCCAGATGTCACCAGCATCTTAAGGTGAACTCTCCTTCTTCACCAAAGCCAAACTTCCTGATTTCCCTATTTATTCTGTTGGGATTGTATTCTCAGTCACCATGTCTTGAAGCCTCGCTAGTCTTGGAATATACATTTATTCTTTCTTTTCATGCTAGATCCTGCTGAATCCTAGACTTTCTAACTTTTCCACCTCTGTCTAATGCATTATATCCTCCATTCTCAAAGCCAGTACACTGTTCATGCCCTTATTTTTCATGTAGTCTACCATTCCAGTTTCCAATTGCTTTCCTTTCCACTCTGTCCTATATAGCATTGTCATATTAAATTTCCTAAAGAATATTTCTGATCATTCCCACTACTGCTCAAAAACCTCCACTTTTTCTCCATCACAACTGCCAATACTGTAGTCCAGGCCACCCATGAATTTCTCACCTGGATTACTGCAATAAAATTTTAATAGACTGTTTACCACCTCCACTTACCCTGATTTTAATCAAGTTGGTAACCTGTGACCAGAGTGATTGTTTTTAAAATCAAGTGTGAACTCATAAGTTCCCGGCTGATAGTACTTCAATGGTTGTCTGTTCCCTTAATATTGTTTTGAAGGCCTTTCAAGATCTAGCCCTTATTTTTGTCTCTGATCTCACCTCTTGCTATCAGTTGCCAACTTCTTTACCCCTCCAACCCTCTTAGGACACAGAACAAAGAAGAAGCTAATAGCAGATGTTTTCTCTTATCAGACAGGGCAGCTCATGTGGGCAGGCACCAGATTACTCTTTAGCAATTGGCTTGAGGCCACTGTGTAAACAAAGCCCAGCGTTTTGGTTCCATGATGCCAGAAACCATATTGGTTGAAAATGAAAAATTCAGTCAATCATCTGGAGGCATCCTGAATACCCAGATGTTTGGCATCACATAGACAAAATGGCCAGATGGTTTGAAAAGAAATTTTCACTTTTTCCAGTTAGAATATGTTTGGTTTCCAGTAGTTATCAAAGGAGCAAACATGCTCAAGTGACTTTCTTGAGGAAATGAGTTTCAGGTGGAATTAAAAACACTGAAAGGCTAAGGAAGAGTGAGGACTATGGTTATTGAACTTGTAAGACTCTAAGGACGATAAAATCATCTGAGTTGTTGTAAGTTGTTAACAATAATCTGCCTTGTTATTGGTCGATGCTCCCAGCTTTAACTGTGGCAATGACTTCCATATCAAGAACTTCCACAGATACCCTGACGTGCATTAGGCACAAGTCCACATATATAAGGCTCTAAAACAACTTGACTTCCCTTTGTGTACAAACCAATTCAGTTACCCGGAAGACTTGGCATTACATTAAGGTTTAATATAACTGAAGCTAACATTTCTGGATCTGTTACTCATAGCCAAGACAACCTGAAGAGCTGAAGAAAAACTGCCCCAACAGCAAAGTTAATGATATTAGTTTTGAGTCACCTGAAGAAGAAAAATAAACAGTGATTTAATTTATCTAGCAAATTAATAGTAAAGCAAGAAGATGTGCTTCAAGTACTATGAGTGCTGTAGTCAAGATGCTCAAGAATTCTATCAAGAGAATTTATCTAGCCCAAGAAACACTGAGAAGTTAAATGTGAACAACCCCAAGGAGAACCAATGAAGGTAGTTTAGAATTTGTGTCTGAATCTATTAAGAAAGAAGTTTATTTAAAATTTAAGTTTACAATGTCTATTACTGAAGCCCTGGCACATACTACAGATATTTTTTAGTGATTTAATATATTATCCAGTCAAAGATATACTGTTAGAGGAGTCAGTTGTAACCAATTATGACTTGGTGAACCCCTAATTTTAAAATGGCTGCTATCTTAGGTACATGCTCACTATGCAATATGTGTGCAATTACTCAATGTTTAAATATGAAAAAGTTTCCATAGCAAAATTTATCACAAGTTGTTTGAAGTTGTGAAGTTTGGAGGCAATATTTTCATCAAGCAGCGAATTGATGGGAAAATTTTCAAGATAAGAGATTAGTGATGCATATAATGTGGAAGATCAGCAAACACAAACAGGAACCTATACTATGTTTGAACAGCGATGATAACAGCAACAAAAAAAAAAACTCATCTCAAAGTAGAATACAATCTAAGCAGAAAAGTGGTAACTCATATTTTCTTCTGCTATACCAATGTTTTATCCTGTAAGGTTGTGTAGGAAGTCACATTGTTGTGTTGTTTAAATGAATGTAGTATTGATTTCCCTCACAGAAAAATTGGTTGAGCAAAAGTATCTTGTGTGTTCATTGCACCAATTGCATTTATAGCAACATGTCATATATCTTTTGGAATTTTCCTGGCTAGTAACATGGGGACTGAATCAAAGGACCTTCGGATATTTCTTCAGCTCTAGAATTACCTGATTACAGTGAAGAATTGGCAGGTCTGTCTGGTCTATGTATAGAAAAGAGCCAGGCTTCATGGGAAAAGAACCCTTGTTTTTTAAATCATTACAGCCCTAGGTCTTGAAGAATTTTGTAAATTCTAAGAAACGACATGTGGCTCTGCTTCTATGAGACAGATGAGGGTATTTTATTATTTTAGAGGGAAGGCAAAAGTTGATGGCTTCCTGTGGGTATAAGTTATTCCTTGGGAATCAGGATGTAACTCAGAGCCCCGTTAATTTCCATAGATATATACATCCTGTCCACTCACGCACATGCATAGGAGTAATTAAGGTTTTGAGTGGAAAACTCTTTACCACATGGGATGCAAATATGATGCTGAGACCAAGTATATGGAATACATACTGAACATTTGGTTGTGATTAGCCCCGACTAGTATACAATAAAAATACATTCAAAGAAATAGGGTGCGTGCTTAGCAGAGGGCTAATAGTTCTTTAAAGTTCTGTTCTATTATTAAATTTCTTCTGCTTTCACATTAAACTTCAGTTAAATGGTCTCTTGGTTCATTGGAGTAGGTTTGCATTCAAAATCAACATTTGTCAACAGATGCATTTATAAACAGCTGTGGTTTTCTTTGGGTATACACAGTGTCATTATCCAGACATCTGGCCATTCTACTGATGGTGTTTCTTATTTGGGCTCTCTCTCTGACATAATAATTTATTGTCTTTAATATGCTTGATTTCTTCAGAGAGAACTTTTCCTTCTCTCACACCTCATGGAACCCAAAAAAGAAAAAAATGTAAACTGACAAATTAAAAAGGTTATAGGAGGTGAATAGACCTTTCTAAAGGTCACTGCACAGATTATTCTTTTTTTTTCTCTTTTTACTATAAAATATAGCCTGATTAGAAATAAAGATCATTTAAAAACAGAGCAATGCTACATTAATATTTTTAAAAGAAATTGTTTCCAAATATAAATATTTTCTGGTATTTATTTGTTTGATTCATTGTTTCTTTCATTTAAGAGAACTTGGCCACTTCTCAAATGATTAAGAAACAACAGCTTTATTTTTCCAGGGCTTATCATGCTATCCCATACTTTTCTTACCAGCACTTTTAGTCAGAATGGTATAACAATGGAAACAGAGAAGAGAATGAATGTGTTTGCTTTAAAATCTCCATCCATGAGCAGCATAGGCACCTACAATTGTGTACCCTTTCTTATTTAAATATAAGAAGTAAACTAAAAAAATGTAGAAAGATATAAGGAAGTGACATTTTACATTAACGTGAGCCAAATATATAACAAGTATATCAGTAGTCAAAGAAAAATATAGAAAAAAGTCAGTCATACCCTTATAATTCTTTTATTATGAATATATGTTATTAAACTTTGATATTAAAGTCATGTATAAAGCTTTAAGCAAAATCATATTGGAAATAAAATTTTGAATAGGAAATAAGGACTTATTATTTCTAAAGTGAGGACTGAGTCTATCAATGACCTAGAAAACCCAGCAGGACAGCTTGCTCATTGTAAAAAAATAAAAATGCAAATAAGAACATTATCCTCTATAATGTCAGTGAAAAAGGTAGGTTTTGAGTTAGAAAAAAATGGCAAAAGCTTATTTAAAAGGATAAATTATTTTAAAAATTGATGATATGGGGGCCAGCCCAGTGGCACAGCAGTTTAGTTCGCGCTTGGCAGCTCGGGGTTCACGGGTTCGGATCCCGGGCGCCCGCCGACACTCCGCTTGTCAGCCATGCCGTGGCGGCGTCCCATATAAAGTGGAGGAAGATGGGTACGGATGTTAGCCCAGGGCCAGTCTTCCTCAACAAAAAGAGGAGGATTAGCAATGGATGTTAGCTCAGGGCTGGTCTTCCTCACACACACACAAAAAATTGTTGATGTGGAAGAAATAGAGGAAACAGAGCATATTTAAAGGTAAATAAACTTTGTGCTTATTGTATATTCATTCAAATAACCAAATGCTTTTTTTGTTACCCCTAGATTATTTAAAATATACGTATTCTTAAATTACCATTAAATAAATATAGTAGGCAAAGGTATGCCATAAGAGATAAACAGGGGAGTGTTGAACTTATTGGTAGCTCTTTCAAAGCTCTCTGAGAGTAATTTAGGTGCTGGGAAATTCTAGAACTTTCTTGTGAATAATATATTGTATAAGAATTTACACTATGACAATGGTCATCAATGGCTGCTAACATCGCAAAAACAGAGACAACCATATGCTATGTACCTCCTAATGGAGCACATCACCACCTATGAAGTAGTTTTGCCTAAAAGAAAATTACACCCGACACTGATTAAACTGCTCCATCTATCTGACCATTTATAGGAAATCCAGAGGAAAGAGGCACATGTAAAATGTCACCCATGAGGATTCAATCAGCAAAATCTAGACTGTGAGAAATGCTATAGGACAAAAAAACAGTCTCTTCAACAAGAAGTTGAAAGAAAAAAAATTAGAGAGATTGAAAAGGTATCTACAGATTAAAAGAAATTTGGGAAATATCCCAATCAATTGCAATGTATGGGCCTTATTTGGATTTAGAAGCAAAAAGGGAACTATAATAAAATTATAAGATAATTGAGCGTATGATGATATCAAGGAACTTATTAGATGCAATAATGGCACTGTGATTGTATTTTTTTAATAAAGAGTTCATATCTTTCAGAAATGCCTACTGGAATATTTAGAGATAAAATGATATAGTGTCTAGAATTTTCTTTAAATTAATTTGAAGTGGGGGCTAAGGGGGTAGGAAAGAGATAAAACAAGATGGGCCATAAATTGGTAATTGTTAAAGGCAGAAAATGGGTACAGTATATTCTATTCTCTCTACTTTTATATATGTAAGGCATTTTCTCTAACAAAATATTATAAAAAAGAAATGATCAATCATATAAGAGAAACTCTGTTATACCATATGCTTTTCAACATAGAGTAATATTTTAAAAAATAATTTAATATACAATTATCAAAACAATATTACAGTGTAAATTTAAAGACTTTATAGAAAGAGAATTTACTCCCTCCCTTAGAAAACCAGTGAGTCACCTGTCTCCCCTGTGCCCCATGATGATTCAATGAGTAAGACAAATGCCACGAATATGAAAGCTGCAGTTTGCGATACACCATGTCTAGAACCCAGGAGAGGTAAATTATACAGAAGTGGTAGTCATTCTTATTAAAGAATCAGGGAACATCATGACAAGTTGGTTTGCAGCATCAAAACTGTCCATTTAAGTTTCCTTTTTCTTAGGGGTCAGAAGTGCCACGTTGTCTCATCTCTTCAGTGTATTTTGTGTGCGATCCCTCACAGAATGGGAACTTTTGGATCTCCAACAAGAGCAGTACACAGTTTTATCTCCCAAGTGCTCCATGTCAAAAGCAAGTACTATCTTGTTGTTGTCCTTCTGGGTGTGAAGATTACCATAGATTTGCTGCAATGGTCTACCACAAAATCTTTTTTAAGCTAGATAACCAATTGCAGCTGTCCCAGCTGCTGCAATCCATTCGACTTGTACTCTGGAGGTCAGACTCCATTGTACATCGAAATAATGGTAAATTCCAAAAATGTAAAAAAAAAATTGTTTTGTTCTTATTGATGTAAAAAAACAACTGAAAGTTAATGAAAGATAAAGTGAGATGGAGCCAATGATAATTTAATTATCTTCTATTCAGACAATAGATCTTAAGTGGAAGAAAAACTCTTCACCCACTAGAAATATAACTCCGCACATCACTCAATCATTCTCTTCAGGTAAGGCCCTTTCCTGATATAAGAGGTAATCATGAGCTAGAGAAATGACCTGCAAACTTTTCAAATCTCTCCAGGATGTTTCCACCTAGACTCTTTGTGGTATTGTGATTTACAGTAAGAAATATGTATTTGATCTTTGTCCCAGTTTCTGGTTTTCTCCTAAAACCCTTAGAATTTCCTAAATGAGGAGAGTAATCAAGGTGTCTTTTGTTGTGTTAATATGTGACTTTGGGGAAGCACCTCAGGATGGGGGCTGGTTGACAGGAGAAGCAACCTGGTAATTAGAGGGTTAGAAATTTCACTCCCACCCCCTGACCTCCAGGAGAGGAGAGAGGCTGGAGATTGAGTTCAGTCAGCAGTGGCTGATGACTTCATCAATCTTGCCTATGAAGCCTCCATAAAAACCCAAAAGGACAAGGTTCAGAGAGCTTCTAGGTCAATGAACATGTGGAGATTTGGGGGGCATAGTTGGCTCAGAGAGGGCCCAGAAGTGATACACAGGGCAACTTGCCTGTGAATCTCTGATTTATAACAGGTAAGTCAGAAGCATAGGTGACAACCTAGGCTTCCAATTGGCATCTGAAGTGGAGGGCAGTCTCGTGGGACTGAGCCCTTAACCTGTGGAATTGAAACTGGCAAACAGTCAGCCATTGATGACTAAGCAGCTAGTAACTAGGTGGGCTTGGAATTGGCCACCTCAAAATATGTCTCTGCCTGAAAGACACTTTGACCCCCACCCCCACTAACTGACCAAAAGAGTTTGGGATGGGAGGACAGTTCCCAGAACAGGTCAACACCATGGACATCTCCAGGTATCTGGGAGGGTCCTTGCTAAGCCCATTCTTACTTCTGGTTACCCTTTGTAAGAGACATTTACATTTGTAAAGGAAATCTCCATTTGCAAAGGTATCTTCTCTCCTGTACCAGGAAGAAGGGAGGGGATGGCCTTACCTAGAAACCTATCAGAATGGAAAGCAAGGACTTAAATCTGCATGATAAACTTACCCACTGTTAATTGTGTTGTTCAGGCAATATGCTAGCCGACTCCCACTAGGTTCCTATGGACAACATCTCCCTGGAGCCTGGGTCACCACGGTAATGGATGTTTGAGCTATTTTTTTCAGGAATTGAAACCCCTTGCCCACTTCAGGCTGGTTGAGAACACCAACCCATCAACTGGTCTCACACAGACATGTGTCCCATAAGCAATCTTTTGACGTCAAGAAGTTAAAACTCCACCCTCAGGGCATGCTAAAGCCACCATTCTGTTAACATGTGTCCTACAAAGAGGCATGAAGCCTGACTATGCTTGCGCAGATCATCAATTACCTTGTCTTTCCTCACCTCCAATCATTCCAGACCACCTTGCCCCCTAGTCCATAAATATCCCTGAGTCCCTGTTTTCAGGGAAGCAGATCTGAGATTCATTCTCCCGTTTCCTCACTTGGCTGTTTTGTGATTGTTAAACCCTCTCTCTGCTGTAATCTCATTGTCTCAGTGTTTGGCTTTCTGGGTGTCGGGCAAAAACAGACTTGGTGTGATAACAGAATCTGATACTATCTCCAGGTAGGTAGTGTCAGAATTGAGTTTAACTTAGGACACCCAACTGGTCTTGGAGAATTTCGTGGTAGTGTGGGGAAATGCCCCCTCCATCAGAATTGGAGTCAGAATAATTACTCCCTAAAGTTCCTTTCAAGTTCCCCTATTCTGCCAATGGCATCACAATTCTCTTCGTCCCATAGACTTGAAATTGTTCTATAATTTTTGAGCCTTTCTTTTTTTTTCAATTTCAGTTACAATCAGTTAAAAAGTCCTGATGAGGGGCTAGCCTCGTGGTGTAGTGGCTAAGTTTGCACACTCTACTTTGGTGGCCTGGGGTTTGCAGATTCAGATCCCCAGCATGGACCTACACACCACTTATCAAGCCATGCTTTGGCAGGTATCCCACTTAAAGTAGAGGAAGATGGGAACTGATATTAGCCCATAGCCAATCTTTCTCAGCAAAAAAAGGAGGATTGGCAACAGATATTATCTCAGGGCTAATCTTACTCACAAAAAAAAAAAAAAAAAAGTCCTGACGATTCTTGTTTGTCAATGTGTCATGTAGTGTCCTCTGCTAACTTTACATTCCAAATCTCACATCTGAGTCCTATTTAATAGCCGAATCCTCATAATACTGACATACTACTTCTCATAATCTGACATACTACTTCTTAAAATGCTTATTTCATCACATCATCTTATACTCAAGAACCTCCAATAGTCCCCTATTGTTTGATGTCAAGCTTCATTTCTTTGCCTAACAGTTGACATTCTCTTAAATTTGTCCTCAAATAATCTATAGATATTGCTTCCTTCTCCCCACAATGAAGTTTTGCTCTGTACTCGAGCTCTTCTCTTCAATCATTTCCACTCTGTTCTCAAACGCTACCTTACATGATCCCTTGTCCTCTGACTGTTGGGTTTGGCCGATAGGGAGCACTATCAAGGGATTTATGGGTTAAGTATAACCTAAGAGAGTTTAAAAGAAATTTGCCTTTAAGATAAAGGCAAAAAAATCCCAAACAAAATTGTTTTCTCTCCATCCTAACTAGAATCACAGTAAATTATATAGAATATCAGAGTATAAAAAGATCATAAAATTTATATACACCAACCCTCTTCCAAAGCCAAAACATTCTTTAGCATAGTCCCTAGCTTATGTTCCCACTTTTCCAAGAAACACCTTCCAGTCTTTGGCAGCTTTCATTTTTAGAAAATTATTTCTTATATCAAACTTTCTATCTCCTTGGAGTTACATCCATTGACGCTATCTACTACTCTGGACCTTTAAAAATAAAAGCCCAATTTCCCTCCTTATGATAACACTTCAAATATTTTATGACAGCTGTTATTTTGTCTATGCTTCCCTAAGCTGGAAATTTCCAATTTTAAAAACTATGTCTGAAAGAACATGTTTTGAAGACCCACAGAGCATGTTGGCCAAGTCTTCCTTCCAGCACTCACTACCTTATGAGAACTCTCTTTTGGAAGGTGCCAGTGCTGCTGTCTTAGATGCCTGACTCTTCTGTCGTATATGAGCTCCTTAGAATCAGTGGTTGTATCATATTCATTCTTGTATCCCCAGTGTCTTGCCCCAGTTATTAGCACTTTCATTTTCATTTATTTTTAAACAAATAGATAAATAGAGTCATGTGTCACTTAATGATGGGGATGCATTCTGAGAAATGCATCATTAGGCGATTTTGTCATTGTGTGAACATCACAGAGCACGCTGAAGGGAAACAAAATTGACAACTCCAAAATGTGTGTCCTTAACATGAGGATTATTTTAGGCTGATCATTTTTAAGAAATAAAAGCCTCCAAGTTTTTCTTGTTACCTCTCCCTTAACTGCCTAAAACAGTTCAGATTAAAAAAACCTGTCTCAGGAAGTGAGCAATCATCTTAGCATCATATGAACTAGGTGGTCAAGAGGGAGGAACCTAGAAATTCCTGTTTATTGGGCTCCCCTCCGGTTCCTCTGTTTCTGTGTGACCAAACATTTGTTTTCCAAATGTTTTCTCCTTTTTCACCTACCAGTGAACTTCCTTCCTTCCCTTTGAAGTCCCTGACTCTCCTTACCCCCAACATTGTCTTTATCTTTAGCTGAGGATGGTTTTTAAGGTGAGGGCTTTGGCTATGTTGGCGAGTAACTTGGTATTTCTGGGTTTCTCCCATGTATACATGCTATTAAAATTTATTTGTTTTTTCTCCTATTAATCTGTCTCATGCCAATTTAATTCTTACCAGTCAGAAGAACCTAGAAGGGTAGAGAAGAATTTCTTCCTCCCCTACAGTACTTAAACAAACCTGGATGGTATAGCCTACTAGATACCTAGGCTATATGGTACTAATGTTATGGGACCACCATTGTACATGCAGTCCCTCACTGACCAAAACATCATTATGGTTAGCGGCACATGACTATAGATCGATCCAGTTATTCCCCTTTTAATGCTTTCAGTGTGCCTCTCCCTCTCAGAAATGAACTCAGTAGTTCAAATGAAGTCTGACTAGTGTAGAGAGGATTGGAGCTGTGCTTGTTCAAGATGGAATATCATACTCCCTATAATGCAGCTTGAGATTATATTAGTATCTTTTTTCCCCCAACCATACCCACCATTGACTCATACTGAATGCAGTTTAAATTAAAATCAAATACTTTTTTTACATATTACATCCAAACCATATCTTCCTAGCATGTATTGGTAGAGGAGCATTTCTTTTTCTTATCCAAATATAAAAATCGATGTTTATCTATCTTAAATATATTCTTGCTGAATCTATCAAACCATCCATTGAGATCATCTTGGATTCTGTCACTATCATCCATTATATTTGTTATCCCTCCTACTTATTTCTTTGCTAATTATGAGCAAGTCTTCCTAATTCTTTCTCCAATGAATTGATAGAGGTATCAATTTATTCATTCATTTATTCAATTACTATCAATCGAGCATCTAATAAATATAAGTGCTTATTCTAGGTGCTGGGGATTCACCTCTTTTGGTGAGCAAGAAAGACATGGTCTTACCCCTCAGGGCAGTGGTTTTCTAATTTTGGCAGGCATCAGAATAACCTGCATGGCTTGTTAAAACATGTACTATTATGAGTCTCCACTCCCAAAGTTTCTGACTTAACAGGTCTGGTGTGTGTGTAAAGTGAGATTTTTGCATTTCTAACAAGTTCCTAGAGGATGCTAATGTTGCTGGTCCAGGGCCACACTTTGATAACTACTATTCTAAGGAGAGACAGGCATTTAAAGGCTAAGGATTTGATTATAAGCAAATATGCCTTCACGGGACTGAGGACAGTTCTTTGCCTTTAGAATATTCTAAGGTTTATTTCATTCTATATGTTACATATAAATATAACAAAAACAATAAAGTGACAATTAATTACGGTAAAGGAGATTATCCAATATATTTGGGAGGAGTGATTAATAGAAAATCAAACTGCTCTTGGATAAATTAATCAGTTAGTTCAATTGAAATAAAATATTTAATATCACACTTATGCAGCTAGAGTGCTTTTTTAAAATAGTGACTACTCCTCTATTATCTGCGGTTTTGCTTCCTGTGGCTTCAGTTACCTACCGTCACTGTGATCTGAAAATATTAAGTGGAAAATTCCAGAAATAAACAATTCTTAAGTTTTAAATTGCACACCATTCTGAATAGCGTGATGAGATCTCATGCAGATGCACTTCCTCCTGTCCTGAGTATCTGCACTCTACACGTTACCACTACCCACTATACACTATTTTCACTTAGGAGCCTTCTCGGTTATATGATCGACTGTCTGGTATCCCAGTGCTTATGTTCAAGTGACCCTTATTTTACTTAATCATGGCCCCAAAGCACAAGAGTAGTGATGCTGGCAATTCGGATATGCCAAAAAGAAGCCATCAAGTGCTTCCTTTAAGTGAAAAGGTGCAAGTTCTCAACTTAATAAGGAAAGAAAAAAAATTGTATGCTGAGGTTGCTAAGATCCACAGTAACTTTTATTACAGTATATTATTATAATTGTTCTATTTTATTGTTGGTTGTTGTTAATCTCTTACAGTGCCTAATTTATAAATTAAATTTTATCATAGGTATGTATGTATAGGAAAAAAAGTACATGTAGGGTTCAGTGCTCTCTGCAGTTTCAGGCATCCATGGGGGATCTTGGCACATATCCCCCATGAATAAAGGGGGACTACTGTATTGCATTAAATTAAATAATATTCTCTCAAGTATTTTGTCCAGAAACTAGTAAATCTCTAACATTCTAGTAATATAACTAAGAACTAATGAATAAATAAGGGTCAGAATAAGTGATTATCAGATAAGTGATCCATAGATAAGTGGCAGAATCTGGACTTGAACTCAGATCTCCAAATGGGAACAGAGTCAACAATATATTTAAGGCAATGAAAGCTTATTTCTAAGTCATTATCATTTCCCAGATAAATGTATGGGTTGCCTAAAGTTTGAGCACTTATTTTCACAAGTGACATTAGCTTTAGGCACCCTGTGAAATATGGACAATGATATGTCTGAATCCCTTAGGAATTTCCCCTAATCTCAGATCCTTAAGTATTTCTTGGGAGAAAGCCAAAGAATTGTACAAACTATACTCTTAAGAGGTGTGATCTGGCAGACTGGCTTTAAGGAAAATTCAAGGGCTGGCCCACCCAGATCTATTAATCTGGGTCTATTTGGCCCAGTTGAAATGTGCTCTCTCTGTGCCGAATGCCCAGCTGGAACAGGGCACTGAAGAAATTGGTGATTTTGAAAGTTTGCAACACAGGGCCCTTCCTGTAGCCTGTATCCAGGTGTCCTGCTTCCAAAGTGATATCTACACCATAGACCTACTACAATGGCTTGTTTGAACCATCTCTTGTGCTGTTCTGGGGATGAGCCTAATAATTTGTAAATCACTTACAACTGAGCTAAAACCTGCCTACACACTGTCAAAACTCATAGCATTTATTAGCTCATCAGATGAATAGTTCAGCTCTCAAATATCCAAATGTTTTAGCTTTCATTATGTCGACGACTCCAAACTTTTTGAAGTATAAATATCATATTTTTGATTGTTTTAGTCTTTGCTTATTTTAAGCCCACTAATATCTCCTACTCTGATTATTTATAGGTATTTATCTATCTTGTTAGTCTGTAAGTGCCACAAGAATAGAGGCTACATACCTTATATTGCTTAAATTAAAATTACATAAAATCAATTTTATGTTGAGAATCTCACACCACTAACTGAAATAATTGAAAGAATCTGGATGACTCTATACATTCAGAGGGGGAAGTAATGGTTTATATGCACAGTGACAAAACAAGCTGCATGGATTCAATTGTGTTCCCCCTGAATTCACAGGTTGAAGCCCTACCCCCAAAGTGGTGGTATTTGGAGATGGGGCTTCTGGGAGATAATTAGGTTTAGAGGAGTTCATGGGAAAGTGGGCTCATGATGAGATTAGTCCTCTTATAAGTGGAGACACCAAAGAGTTTTCTGTCTCTCTCCCTTCCATGTGAGGACACAGCAAGAAGGTGGTTGTCTACAAGCTAGGAAAAGAGCTCTGACCAGAAACCAACCATGCTGACACCTTGATCTTGGGCTTTTAGCATCGAAAACTGTGAGAAAATAAATTTCTGTTGTTTAATCCACTCAGTCTATGATATTTTGTTTTGGTATCCCAAGCTAAGACACAAACAAAGTGTTTTAAATGAAATTTTTAGATGAATTAAACCATCTCCACTAATAACATTCTTCGAATTTTTCTGCAAATGAACCAGACTCAATTTGACTTTTTAAAGACTAATTGTCCTGGAACTTTGGACATTATGAAGACACGACTTGATTGTTAAATTTTATTGTATATCATTGCACATATAACCTGTTAGAAAATAACAAGATGACTCTAAATGACTTTTGACGTAGCGTACAAACTCATCAGCAGTGAGAAAATAGTGGAAAAACATGGATCCCTTCCCCTTTCTTCTGCAAGAAAATCACTGGCATTCATAACAATGCCCAGAATCATAACTAATTAACTTGGACATGCCATTCTTGGAGTATATAATTTGAAATGCCACACATACTCTCCTGAACTACAGCTGTTTCTTAATAGAACATGATAGCAAGCTAAGTTGTGCAAAAGATTCTGAGGGCTTAGGAGGATACCGATTGGCAGAGAACCAAACAAAGCCATCCTCTGAGTCAGTCAGATGTTCAGATTTCCAGTAAAGGTCCCACAAACAACCACCCCAAGTGCATTGACAGTCAATTGCCAAAACAACAGCTACTCTGTTTCCCAAAGCAGTACTTGTGTACAATCCATAAACAAACTGTCAAAGACATTGTACATCTGGACAATGCAGTTACAAAGTTAGTTTTGGTTGGAAGAAAATTACACCCCTGGTTTTAATTTGGTTGGAGTTTTGATCAGGGAAAGAATCCTATTGTGGGCATTTCTAATGTTTCTACGAACATGTGCAACAATGCTATGAGCTGCCAAACATAGAGGATTCTAATAAAACTAACACTTCAAGTGAAGTCAAGGAGAGCCTGAAGGCTGTATCCCATGGGCTGTTTAGCTCTGTGGACTAGCACCCTGGGCATTCATTATCACATTATAGACTTGGGATTTCAAGATTCAAATTACAGAAATAACTTTCTTTGTCTTATGTTTTCTCCTAAAATTTAGGTAGGCTGCTACCAAGTGGATTATCCTACCTAGTCCATGAAAACCACTGAGCAGTTTCTCCTACCTTACAGGACTGTGGGGAGTTTGTCATTCTTAGAAAGGAGCAACCACCAATATCAAAGTAGTCAAGGTCCTCTAGTACCTCCACTTACTCAGAGCTTTTAGAGCACTAAACCTGTCTCCCTAATCCTTCTCTCATTCCTGATATTACTGAGGTCCATTTAAATCCAGTGTCTCCAGGCAGTGATGTCAGAGAACCAAAAATCTCCTTCCATCCCAGTCCTTTTTTAAGTAAAAAATAAGCATATTCATAATGACAGGACTCATTGGAGAATAAGTATGGAGAAAGAAAAAAGTGAATAACTTTCATGATGTTACATAAGTGAGCCCATACAAAAGTCAGATTCTTTCCACCATGCTCTTAATCTTTCCTACTTCTCCCCTGAGTAGGCTATGGTCAACTGAATAATACAGCTGCCTTCTGTTCTGTTGTTGCAATGAACTCTTAATAGTTTCCATCTGCAGTTAGGACCACCTCTGAAGTCTGCTCAGTTCAGATTACCACTAGAGGAAGAGTCTGAGGAGCCTTCAACACTCAACTATCAGCTATCACCCTTGAACACCTATCTTAGCAGCCTTCATCACCATTCTGGGAGAGGTGGCCTTCTATTTACATGTGGCTAGGCTCAAATGTTTTAATAACCTGGGCTCAAGATATTGGCTTTTTAAATTTGAGTAAAACCAACACACAAAATACAAAGTTATAAATAGACACATTTGAGAAAATATTCCTTTTTATAAGAGTTGAAAATTTGTCAAAAGAATTACCACAATTACCTAAACAATGACAGCTTCCAGTATTAAATGCATTAGTATATAGAGCTTGTTTAATAAAATTTTACCTGCAATTGTGGAGGAATGCAAAAATATCACCTTTTATGTCAATATTTCATATTTTTCAAGTGTATTAATTCATATTATCTTAATTTTATGAACATTACAGAACAAGAATGGTGCCAATTTTGTAACTGTACAATCTGAAAGAAATTAAATGACTAGTATAAGGTCTTGTTGATTGGGAATTAAAGTCAAAACTCAGATTTCAATTTTAAGACCCATATGGTTTCTACTATACAGTGTGTACCTCTGAACCTTTGCACCTAATAAAAACATTCAGGCAGGTTAACACATGGTATCCAATGCTATTTAAAGATTAAGGATCAAGAATCCTACATGTTAAGGATTATGAATATTAACTCACAATCAACAATAACAGTGTATCTATGACATACATATTTTTTCAATGTCACCATAACTGTCTGTTTTTTTTAATCTCCACGTGTCTTAACTATACCTTAAGCACAAGGACTGGCTCCATCCCATGTGGGAAATATGAGGGCCTATAGATTTTCTGGTGAGTCAGGAGGCAAACTTTGCTGTTAATCTCATATCAACCTGTGACTCATTTTTAATAACTGGGCTTCTTAATAAGCTACATTCCTAAACCCATGATCCACATCTCTTCCTCTTGCCCCAGTTTCTGTCTTACTTCAATGCCAGGCACTTTAATTCTTCTAGTTTGAGGGACTTTTCTTGTCCTGATAGACCCTATATCTTGAAACAACACTCATCACCCCATGCCCAAGCACTTTCACTCTTGCAGCAAGACTTCCTTGATGCCGACATCAGCCTGTCAGTTGGCATCAGAAGGGTTGCCTGGGGAGATATCATGGACTTTGGATCTGACCATGGTGGGTTTGAATCACTCACTCTTTACTTTTTAGCTGTTAGCTCTAATTTATACAACAACTCCATGAGGTGTTTACTCAATTCTTATTTTACAAATTATGAAACCAAGGCAAGTCACTTAACCTCCTGTAGTCTTAGTTTCATAATTCATAAAATGCTACCATTACTGTTATTATTGACCAGGGTCTCTCTAATGTTGACTAGAACTTGAACTGCCCTCCATCATTGCTTTCTAGGCTTTATGGATTCCCTACAGATCCTGGAGCATATGTCAATCTCCAGGTCCCCTTTATTCTTCTTGGTCAGCTCTATTTTATGACAATTTGGGCTTCCAAGTACCCCTGGGACAAATACAAATTGACAAAGCAAAGTATAAAAGTTTAGATAAATACTTTCTTGGTATAAGTTTAAAACAGCAAGCACTTATTATATACTGTGAAATCTGAAGCAATTATCCACTTAAATTCAGTTCAGATTTCTATACATCATTGTCCCCTCTTTGTCCTTGGAGCAGTCACATGTTCACTTTATCTTGTCTTATTTTTCTTCATAGTACTTGTCAGTCATTGCTCTCTGGCATTATGCTGTAGATCTTCTTTTTGTTTATTGTTTATTTGTGTATTGTTTATTTGTTCATTGTCACACTTCTCCTCATGAACAAAAGATCTTTCTCATGAAAGGAAGATTGTCTGTTCTGTTCACTTCTTTTTCCCCAGCACATAGAAGAGTGCTTGGCAAACAATGGTGCCTCAATAATATTTGTTAATGAAGAAGGAAGCAAAAAAGGAAGAAAGGAAGGGAGGGAGGGAGGAAGGAAGGAAGAAAAGAAAGGAAGGAAGAAAGACCATGCTTGGAGTAGGGTTGGAAAGATAAAAAACTTTAATAATTTTGACAATAATGACATCTAAAACTTATTGAGTGCCTAGTCTATGACCTATTCTAAGAAATTGATATGTACTAATTAATCTAATGGTGCAAATACATATTAAGAGGTAGGTAAGATTGGGGAATGGAGCCACAAAGAAGTTAAGTAACCTGTCTATGGTCACACAGCTCATAAGAGTGGAGTTAGCATTCAAACCCAGGAAATTTAACCGCAGATTTAGTGCTCTTAATCTCAATGTATTGCTTGTTTTTAGTAGTGTGTAATTAATTCACAGAATAAAAAAATAAGACTGAACATTTATTGCTATTAAAGCAAGTGACTTAAAGAAGCAACTCTAAGAAGGTTTTCAGTAATTGCTATTGAATTTTGTAAAGTCAAAAAATCCTTCTTGTTTAGGCAGATTTATAGTGAACACTTGAGGTAAGAGGACTTGGAGAGAGAGAAGGATGTGGATCACACATTTCTTGCCCAGACTCAGTAGAGATTAATAAGTCACAAACAATTCAGAGGACATCCTCATGCAACTCTGAGGGTATTTCAAGGAACCTTCCCATCTGGAATCTGTGCTGATTCTTTTTATGTTGTATTTCCCTAAGGATGACTCACAGGAAATTGAGGTTTCAGAAATATGTTGTGTTTTTTATGGCATTTCTCTACCTTCACTGCAGAAGTTCTAAAGATAAGCGATTTTGTGGTTGTGTTTTTTCCCATTAAGTTTAAAGAAGGAAACACACTTTTTCAACTATTTTTTTACAGCTTCTCTAATCATAATAACATTTATGCTTATGTTACAATAATGATGATGGTGATGATTATTCTGTTGACTGTGGTACAAATATTCTAGTAAATGAGGGTAAAGAGAAAGTGAAAAAAAAACCCGGATAATAGATAAAATTGCAGTCAAAAAACAGTTGTTGGATAACCATTATGTGTATTGAGCTATGCTACATTTTCTGAAGGGTATGAAGATATATGGCATCACTCCTGACTCTAAGAATACAGTCTGTTGGACGAGTCAGAGGTAGACCAGATGTCTCCAGCAGGGGGTGAAGGTGGCAAGTATGAAACAGACACAAAGTGCAATGATCGCACATTCACTGAGAAATGATTAACTCCAACTGAATGATCATTATATCCTTGTGGAAGTGTGGCATTTGAAATAGATCTTGAGAAACTGTATAGACTTTCTTTAAAAATAGCAAGGAGACTAAAGAAGAAATTTGTAAAGATGGAGATAGCAAAGTAGGGTGTGTGGAGAAAGCAGCCAGCTCAGAGGTCTTTCTTCCTGCTTTTCTCCCTCCCTTCCTCCTTCTCTCTTTCTGTCCCTCCGTCCTTCTCTTCCTTCCTTCCAACACCTTATATACCACTAAATGTGTAATGGGCCAGAGTGGAGGTTCACAGTTCTCTCCCAGGACCTAGGATGATACCTGTTGCATGTGATACTCAATAAATATTATTGAAAAAATGGGTATACTGTGTACAAAAGCGAGCTCAGACAGGTGAACAATTCTAATTTGTGGGTTGAGGAAAAACTTTTGTGCTATATCACTTACCACATGGAAGTCAATTAAAAAAAAAACATTAATGAGTGTCTACATGAGCCACCCATTGTGTAACTGCAAGAGAGAGAAAAGAATGAACAAAAAATTCACAGAGTAAGGTTAGTTTTCTGACGATATTTCATAACAGACTCTGAGATGTCTAGAACAAGAAACACATCTTTATTTATTCAATAGGCATTTTATTTAATACCCATGATGTGCCAGCTGCTGTGTTAAGTATTGTCGTACAAAAATGAAAGATATAGTCCCCGCCAATGATGTGCTTCCTTACAAATGATGGGGAAGAAAGATAGATAGTATAATTATATGTTGCTGATTATTAGATAATATTGACTGCCAGGCACTATGCTAAGCAGTGCAGATGAATTATTTATTTGGTGTACCCATCCTGTGAGGCAGGTATTATCTCCATTTTACAGATGAGGATTTAAAGCTTAGATAGGCTAAGCAACTTGCCCAAGGCCACATAGCTATTTTAAGCATTAGAGTTGAGATTAAAACTTTCAGACTCCAGAACCTGTGCTCTTAGCTGTTCTTTACACAACTTTAGGGGTCGGCAATTGTTATTTCCCAGATTGGTGCCTATGTTGAGTCTTAAAGAAGGATTAGGAATTTATAAGGAAGAGAAGGAGTGGGAAGGACATTTGAGGCAAGAAAGCAAGTGGTTTATAAGACTAGGGCTCATGGTGTATTGGGAGAAAGTTGTTGAAGATGTGGTTAGCAAAATAGAAATGAGATAGCTTATACAAAGCACTGCATACTTAGTCTCAAGCAGTGGTTCACCACCCTGGTTGAACTTGAGAATCAACTTGGGAATGTTTAAAAAATATAAAAGATTGGGCACCTGTCCAGAATGAACGGGTTAAAATTAAGTCTCTAGTGGTAGGGGTCAGGCATCTGTATATTTAAAAGTGATTTAGCACAGCATTGGGTGGAAACCACTGGGCTGAAGTGATAGGAACCATTGGGGGAGTTTAAGCAGGACAGTGTGGTAGATGGATTAGAAGGGCCTAGATTAGAGGCAGCGAAATCAGTTAGAAGGGGGATAAGAGTGATGATGACAGCCTAAATAAAGTTAGGGGCAAAATGGAAGGAAGTGAGGAAGATATATGAGAGAGGATTAGGGAGTAAGTAGAACACACATGTTTTGGTATCCGTCTGGATAGGCAGGCTGGATAAGATGGGGAAGTGACTCCTAAATCTCTAGCTTGGGTGATTATGTGGGAGTTAATGCCATTTATTGAACTGGCAAATATGGGAGGAAGGACAGGTTTAGCAGAAAGATGGTGAAACCAAAAGCATGTGAATGAGACTGAGATGCAACAGTGAGAAAAGCTATAGAGAAGCCAAGGGACAATGACACCACAAAATCAGGAGAAGAGGAGCAAACTGCCAATAGTGCCAAATGCCTCTGGAATAGGGAAGTAGATGATTTTATTGAAGTAATTAAAAGTAGAATATCAGATTGATATAGTTTTTCTCCCTTTGTCTACCTTCTAAACAGATTTTTGCTTTGGATTTATAAAGCGAACAGGGATAAGAGCAGAACTAGAAGAAGCCTGTGACAGTTATTAAGTCATTGCTCTCAGCTCCAGATTCACCATTCTATACTCTGCTTTGTGATGCCAGGGCTGAACTGTGCCAACCATGTTGGCTTTGCCAGCTGCTCCGTATTAGGCTTTGCCAGTGAGGGGCACTAGAGGGAGACTGCAAGTCTGCAGGAAGAATAAGCAACACTCTCTTTACTGTATTCTTCCCGAGGGCAGTAACTATGAACATCACTTCAGAACTGTTATTTCACCCCACAGCAACAGTTTCTTATTTTCCCATAGCAGCATCTGAAACCAGTTGGTAGTTTTCCCTACACTTGCAGAACCAGCTTCATCATGTCTCCCTTCCAGAAACACCAGCAAGAACTGTCTGACGCCCCCTCTCCAAAGACATGGGTCCCAAGCTCACCGGTCCTTTTCTCTGAGCTCAGATACACCAGCACTAGCTGAGCAGCATCTCCTCCTCAGATATCTGTGTTCCAGCTCCATAGAGCTCCTATCTAAGTTTTAGTAATTCCAACTTTTTCCCTCCGTTACCTCAGTCCCAGAGGTGGTAGCCACTTTCTGCAGCTGATATCTTAGATAGCTTAGAGTTCTTTTGTTATGCTTTTCATTACCTATTTAAGAACTTTATAACTAGTTAACAATTATTTATATTAAATTTGGTTCAAATAGGCAGCGTGTCTGTCTCCTGAATGAGCCCTTGCTTGCATAGAAATTGGTTCCAGGGTCATTTTAGGAAACAGGTCCTTGAAGTTATTTTGGGATTAGTTTGGTCATGTTCTTTTGTTTGAATGCAATACTGAGCTCCTTGTTAATGGGAAATAGGGTTCTAACAACCCATAACATATAGTCTCATTACAGTTAATCAAATTACCACCTGCAATTGATTGTGATGATGGATCCACTAAAGCAAGTGCCTTGGGGACAAGTAGCTACTGCACTTGACTGTTATGCGGGTAAGGATGACTAAAATTTTTGTGATATGGGATGGATTTTTATGAGTGTACTGGAGTGCTTACAGAATGAAATGATAAACACAGGCCTTTAAACTCAAAGTAGACAGATGCAGCATTCTAGCATTTTTGAGGAGGGGCTCTGAAAAACTGGCAAAGGATAAACCACAGAGAGGCCAGATATTGAGTGGTATATTTAGTTGTCCACTTTTTCTGGACTTAGAGATATCAGAAGGATGGATCTACACTGATTCACGGGCAGTTGCTAATGGTTGAGCTGTATGGTCACAGCTTTGGGGATTGGAATATGGGTGACAAAGAGGCCTGAGAAAGAAGTCTGTAGGTAGACCTCTCAAAATGAGCACAGAGTGTAAAAATATTCACATTACATGTGAATACTCACCAAAGAACATCCATAAAAGAAGTGGATAAAATAACACATTTTATGGATGTCATTCAACCTCTTATCCCAAGTATAACTATGCATGCACACAGTGGCTAATGGGCCAATTGGCACAAAGTGGCAATGGTGGTAGGGATAGAGGCATAGCTTCAACAACATGGACTTCTCTTCACCAAGACTAGATGCCTAACCTGCCAAATACAAATACCAACACTCAGTATTATTGGAGAGATTATCTAGCCACCTGGCAGCAGACTATGACATTGGACTCCTTTCCACATGGCTACAGATTTGTCCTCACTGGAATAGACATATATTCTGGACATGGATTTTCTTTGCTGCACATTATGTTTTTCTCAGAACTACCATTCACGGACATACAGAAGGTTTTTTTTTTTTTTTTTTTTTTTCATTTGTCATGGTATTCCACACAGCATTTCTACAGAAAAAAAAAAAAAAAAACCTCATTTCGTAGTCAAAGAAGGTAGCAGTGAACTCATAACTACTGGATTAATTGATTTTGCCACATTCCCTCATCACCCTGAAGCACTGGCTTAATATAAAGATGCAATAGCATACTAAAGACTCAGCAATGGCGTCAGTTGGAAGACATCAGCAGGAAAGGGATGAGGTTCTATCTTATAGGATATGGTATATGATTTGTATCAGAGGCACTTTATGGTGCCATTTCTCCCATAGCCAAAAATACATAGATCTGGGAATCAAGGAATTGAAGTTGGAGTGACTCCTTTCACTATTACGTCTAATAGGCCATTCACAGAATGTTTGTTTCTAATTCCTGTAGCTTTGAGCGCTGCTGATTTGGAAACTTTGGTTCCTACGCAAGATATTTTTCCGCCAGAGGAACAACAATGGTTCCACTGAACTGAAAAGCGAGACTACTACCTCACCATTTTAGGCTCCTTGCACCACTGAATCGACAGACAAAAAAAGGTGTTACTCTAGGCTGGGGTGATTCATCCCAATTTGTATGATAAATTAAGTTAAAAAAGAGGCAGGAAGGACTATGTCTGGGGATTGGGAAATTCTTTGGGACAGCTCTTAGTCCTTACACGTCCAATCATGAAAGTTCATGGAAAACTACTACAACAACAAAAGACAAACTCATTGAGGATTCAGATCCTTCAGAAATGAATTTGTGTCCCCTAACAAGATAAAGAAACTTGACCAGGTGAGCTGAAACAAAGGAAATATGGAATGGGTATTGGAAGAAGGAAGTTACATATATATCTATGGTGGCCTTCTGACTAGTTACAAAATTAAAAATAGTAGCAGATATGGGTGTCTTCTCCTTTGTTCTGTTTGTGTATCTGTATATTAGATGTCTATATCTCTGTGTGTTTATGTGTTTAAATGGATTAACTATTTTCTTCTCTCTCCTCCATCATTATTTAAGTAACAGAATATTTGGATAGGACTGTGATCGAATTTAAGGAGTAATATATATAGCCACAAAATGGATATACTGGTTATCAGACTTTGTAACTCCTTGCTTTGGGGAGAGTGATAATGTCATTTGTACAAAAAAGGATAGTTGCATGGTCTTAGGCAGAAACAGCATATTTTGTTGTATAAAAGTGAAAATGTGTATGGAAGATCATGTACGGATGGTAAATAGCCAAAGGGGTGGACTGTGCCAGATATTGCATTACTGCCCTTCAACTCCAAATACACACTGGTGTAATCTGTTTTGTGATACTGGGCATGGGCCTCCTCGAAACACATTTCTGCTTTGCCACCTGGCTCTATGTTAGGCTTCGCCAACAGAGGGTGCCAGAGGTAGATTATAAAATTGGATAAAGAGGTGGAAGATATTTGCCCTTTCCTGTCGGCTTCCTGTGGGCTATTTGTCTGCTTGTCATTCCTGTGAGAGTCTTTCCAACAGAACTTCTTTATCCTAGAGTGGGAATTCCTTTCCAGAGCAGTAGCTGAACTCAAGTTTGCAGTTTTTTTCAAGACCGCAGAACTGGCTTAATCATGTCTTCCCTCAGAAACTCCAGCACCTGCCAAGCAGCGCCTCCTCCTGAGAGGTCAGAGTTTCAGTTACATGGAGCCCCGTCTTTAGGCTTCTAAGTTTTAATAATTCCACCATCATACCTTTTCTACATCAGTATCCGGGGTGGTAGTGACTTCTTGTGGCTGCTATCTCTATGATATCATAAAGTTCTCTTTTTACTCTTTCATTTTCTTAGCTGTCAACTTGATTCCTAACTGGCAATTTATATTAAATTCTCTCTGCTCTTGTTTTTGTCTCTTGACTGAACCCCTACTAACACAAAACCTTAGTGTGTGTTGAATTCTATTAGGAAGGGCAAGGAACCATTGAAAGGAAAAAATGAAAATAAGATGAGAGAAGTGAAGAAAGAGGAAGACCCACATTGGAAGAGAGAAAGAGTAGGGGGGAGGTAGCTGTCATATGTGACAAAAAAAGCTTTTGAGGAAGTAGGTGGGTGTGTGTAGTTTTTCTGCATGGCATGATATGAAATCCCTTCCTTTGCCCTTTCACAAAAGTCTGTAGTAAAGATTTAAATTGCTTTGCAATTCATTTTGGACATTTGAGTATGTACTTCTTCTGAATGCAACACTTAGCCGAGACTGAACAGATAGCACACCTTTATAATAATTATATTTTGGAGCTACTATGCAGAAATTGGACCCCAAGTCTAGTATCCGTAGCATCCCAGACCTGATAATGACCCCAGAACTGAGCCAAGAAGGAACTTTTGCTCTGGCTCCTCACCTTTCGGTGCAAGAGAGCAAGAATCCACTTGGCATGAAATGGGATGGTCCTCTGAATGCTAGAGGCACGTTGCAAAGACTGAATTACTGCAAGTCAGGGTTACATGACCTGGCAACAGTGTACAGAGGATTTGACTTGTTTAGTGGTATGCGTGAGTTCAGTAAACTAATCAACACTCAAAAGTCTTATGTAAATTTTCTGGTTAGTTTTTCAGCTAGGTTCAACAGATTTATCAATCTAAGAAATTTATCCTCTCCGGAGGGAAAGAGAAGGTTTGTGGCAAACATGTTTCAATTAAGTAATTTCCAGGTTTTTCCCTATTCTATCAGTTGAAAACAGATCTTTTTGATCTGTGCAGCTAGTCTGGAGCATGCTGTGGATCAAACTTTGGATTCACTGGTAGAAGATACTTATCAAAAATCGACAAATGTGGGAGGAATACAACACAGGATGTAAGTAAAAGATTGAAAGGTTATATAATAGGAATAAAACCATGGGGTTAGAAAAATACCAGAGCTTCAATAGAAATTATTTGAGTCTTCAAAGCCATAAAAATCTCTCTTTTTCTGGTGGCTGACATGACCATCTTTGGAAGAGCCTCTAACTGAGTAAAGAGTTCATAATACATATCAAAAAAGACAGACGTGGTCTACAAATTTCTTCTGGCATAGAAGAATTTTACAGAAGGACATGTAACAGGAAGCCAGTTACTGTGGCCAGCACTGTGTAACATGGCCACATCTATAGCCAGCAGAATGGGATATTCTGATTGGAGGCACCAACCCAATCACAGGGAATGAGGGAGGAGTATTTCTCCAAAGAAAGTTGCGGTGCTGCCATGAGAGGAAGGATGGAAAAGGTGCAGAACAGATGAAAGTAATGGATAGCTACTGCAAAATTGCATTAAAACAATGACAAAAGACTCTCAGTTGTCTTGCAGCTGACTTTTTCACACAAGCAACAAAGTCTTATGTTTCGTACGATTTTTTGTTTATTTGTTTAATAGTTTGTTATTTTAAAGAGGAGTAATTTCTAGGATATTTATTAATTCAGTTAGTACTATTTATTAAGAAAATATACTTATTGTGTGTATTCTCAGTTGTTCTGACATTTTCTGAACAAACAGTATCTTACCACAGTAACCTTCCTAGACCAAACAGAACCTAGCCTAGGGTTACCTGTATGGATTTTGTTTATCCATTGACCTAAAGTAATATTTTTAAAAATTCACACTCCTCCAGACATTATAAGAAAAAACTCATCAGCAGAATTGTTAAAAATCCCCTAACACCAGGCAATTTCTGCAAGGAGGCACTCCAACCCGATTGCAGGACACCTGGCAGAGCAGAAAATACCCACCAGCTAGTGATAACCGTTAAGGATCCAGAGACCTTTGGAGGGAACAAATTAGAGAGGAAACAAGGAGACAGTAGCTTGCTCACTTTCTAGACTCAGACCTCAAGCTAAATACAATTTGGAAAGAGAATTTGTCTGGAAATCTGGGTGTCTGAACACATGCTAACCATACGACTGCTAAGGTCCTCCAAAATGCTGAAAATGAGTGATTATTTGTAAATATATTAAATTGAGAGGAGGATGCAATACTAGCATCAGAGTTTAATAGTGCATTTTGAGTCTCTATTTAATGTGTAACTTTGAGTGGTCTTAAATTAAGTTATAATCATACAGTCAAACAAGTGATATTTATATAGTCAATTTCCTTTCTCTTTGGAGTAACGTGTTAAGAAAACAACAATGGCCAAAATAACACTAAATTTCAAACACTGTCTACTGCCCAAACTGGAGTCCACCTCATGGGGAGAGCCTCTTTGACAGTCTTTCAGTTCCTCAGAAACTACCCTCCTATGGAGGGAATCCAGGATGATCGCTATTTATTCTTAATTCTTTTCCAATAAAGAGTTCGCAGTATATCCTTCCTTAACTGAATGCTTTATTTGTAAAGAGTAAAAAGAGTCATGAGAAAGGGAGCCCCTATCTTTTGCATACATTCCCCTACCCCAGATACACTACCCATAACTTATCTTAAAACATATTTCATTTAGGGTTGTTACAGTTGCCACCAACAGTGGTCACTAGGTACAGTCCTAGGGAACAAAATGATGGTGACCTTCCATTGCACTCACAAAAGTTGATGTTCATTCCCCCAAGGGATCCCATGCAGTTGCTAATGGTGGCACACAGCAAGCTGGGCACAGTGCACTTGGAAGTATCTGCAGCCTCGTCTCCCAAAAAGTCACATTTATTGGTTCACAAAATATGCTGAGCCTCTGAGTTAGTCTAAGTATTTGGGTATGCAAAAATAGATTGGCTCCAGGATGATTAGAAAGGTGAGTTTGAAGTCACATATATCAGTATAATAAGGAGAAATCAAGGACCACCTATGATGGGATCAATTACAGAAAACTGGAAAATTGGGATCATAATACAACCAGGGAAGGATGGGACCTTTAAAAAACACATCTCATTAATGCTTCACTCCACATCTCTTCTTCCAGATTGTGAAACTTAAAAAGTCTATATTTCAGATAAATCTATAAAATATATATACACTATTGATGAGAAATAAAAATTGAGAAATACAATTCTTATTAGCCTATGAATAGTTAGCCTGCATAAGGTTGATTCTTATCTCAACCAATGCTCAAACTATGTAAATTGTTTGTGCAGTCAGTAGTGAAAGAAGCACACATTTTATGGTCCAAAGACACTTGGGATAGATTCTCAGTTCTCTCAGTCATTACGTGTATTATCTTAAGTAAATTATTTCGTGTGACTAAGAGACACAGTTTGCTTTTATGTAAAAGGAGAACAATAAAATCCACCTTCTTGAATTCTTAGGATGATTAAATGTCAATATTTATAAAGCTCCTGATGGTGCCTAATACATTAAGTGCCCAGTAAAACTTACTGCCTCCCTGTGGGTACAGAGGGAAACAAACAAATCTAACTCATTCCCATTTCCCCAGGCAGCCTAGTCACAAATTCCTACAATTAGTCAAAGGAGTAAGATTGGACATGTCTGTCAACTTAATGAAAACTCTTTCTATGTAAATTTGAGTCTTGGTTATAATCTTATTTTTTTATTACATGTGTCTTTTATGGTGAGCTTCTTCAATATTTTTGGAATATAATTTAAATTTGGAATATAAATTAAAACACTGGGAAAATGACAACCAAAATGCATTTTCTACATAATTGTTAACCCACCTCTGTGTAATTGCTGAGGCTGGTCTCTGCTGGAAATGCGAAGTTTCAAAATTCAAGCAACTTCCATGTAATAATTACTGTAAGCAAAGCAAATGCCTTACTGTATAGATTAAACAAGATGTAGCTGTAATATATATGCTCAGGAAGAATTATATTTTAATAATTAAGAGCTAACTAGTCATTCCACTTCTATTCAGTAGATGTTAAAATCTTTCATCTGTTTTTTTCTCACTCATATTTATTCCCTGACAGCCAGTTGATGACTTGGATCCAGTAGGGCTTACAGTCTTTCTTGACTCCAAACTTCTAATTTGCTTCTGAGACACTACAGTTAGAATTCCTTTGGAGACAGATAAATAGCTGCTGTATAGGAAATCAGAGGAACAAATATTCCACTTGGGAGCATGCCAGCAGGCTTTCTAAAGATCTTCGGTAGGAAAGTGATGACTAAGGCGTGCCAAACATGTTTACAATCTCCACTGAATGAGATGCCACTCAAAATAGAACAAATGTCATGACACTCTTTGTCCCAAATATTAATGACCAGAGTGCCCTGGATTTTTTTCTCACAGCCTTGAATGGAAGGATCTTGCTGGCCTAAAATGAGGTTGGAAAAGTAACTGAATTCTTCTCTGGCGTCAGGATGAACTGAGAACTCATTCCTTCCACTGGCGATATGAGTCCGTGCTACTTTTCATCTCTGAATGGCTAAGTGGGTCTGCTAAGTGGGTCCTTTTCCCTTTCTATTTCTACTTCTCATCATGACAGTTAGAGTTTAATGGCTCAGGAGATTACAAAAGGCATCTTGACCTTGAAGGCATTATAGTGTCAGAAATTTTTATCTTAAAGGGATTATTCAGTTGCAGCCTTGTATTTGCAAGATGGGTAATTTAGGCTCACCTTGCTTGTCATCACATAGTCAGAGAAAGGATTAGGACTAGAACCAAGACTAGGACACTTTCCATTCCACCATGAATATGGAATAATTATTCTCAAGTTCAACCTAAGTACCCATTTTTCTGTGCCAATATCCAATGTGACAAATTTCAGCAAATATTATCACCAGACAAATTTACTAGATTAAAAGAAATAGTAATTGGGGCTGGCCCGGTGACATAGTGGTTAAGCTTGAGCACTCCACCTTGGCAGCCCGGGGTTCCCAGGTTCAGATTCCGGGCGTGGACCTACACACTGCTTATCAAGCCACGCTGTGGCAGCTGTCCCACATAAAACAGAGGAAGATGGGCACAGATGTTAGTTCAGGGCCAATCTTCCTCAGCAAAAAGAGGAGGATTGGCAACAGATATTAGCTCAGGGCTAGTCTTCCTCAAAAAAAAAAAAAGAAGAAATAGTAATTTTCCAAAGGACTCTTAATTCAATTTAATTTAATGAACATTGTTTAGAGACCAGTATTTCAGCATAATATAGAGAGTCTGGTTCAAGAAATGATTACCTCGATTACCTTTTCACTAGATCCGCATAATATAACAGATTGTCTCTGGCCAATTAAAAGGCCGGGAGCTTGGTTTACTGTGTGCAAAGAACCAGAATATATTCTAACTTCCATTGTGTGTCCTAAAACTGTGATGACGTTTGAACCCCTCAAGCAGTCAAAATACTTCCTAGGTCAAAAACCTCTTCCAACTCTTTAGTGTTCAGAAATATTCATTAGTGAAAAGCTGTATGGGGTATTAGCTTGCAGAGCTACCACAGATATACCTTGTATCTGCACAAAATGAAGTTTGGACAAAAATGTAGCAAAGAAGAAACTGCTATATAATTTAGATGTTACTTCATCAGCGTTTTAATTTGAAGAAAGAGCTCAGTCATATTGTTATAGAAACTCAAGGATCTACCTATTCTGGCCTCCAATATTTATGGCATCTATAAGAGGTTCCATTTTTTCCCCATAATCATTACCAGACTGTTTCTATGGGGGAGGTTGGGTTGAGGATGACAGCGAGTTTGCAGGAGGAAGGAGATCACACTTTGCTCTCCCCAAATACACATTCTGGCTACTACCATGTTTGGCTGCTCTTATAGCACCCATGCTCATGAGAGGTGATGACATGGACCTAGGGAAAAAAGAAAGGGTGGTCTTAGAGTTTAAGTTTGAGGTTGAAAATTGGGCTCCTTCTTGACCTAGGGCAGGATTAAGGAAGTGGCAATAAATCATTGCCACATGATCTGCATTGGGTGGTCCTGATGTCTGGAGAGGCCAGAACTGCCCTCCAATATCAAGTCTACAGTCTGCTAAAAGAGCAGGAATCTTGGCTCAGGAAGGAGTTGGATGTTTCCCCATGGTGGTTACTCAAGGCATTGTTGTAGGAAAAGTATTGCTGGCACCCACTGAGACTGTAATTTACCATGGCATCCCTGTGACTCTAGGCAGTACTGCTTTCTGGGATGCAGCTCAGCATACTGGGAAAACCAGCTATAGTGGAGTCTGACAGATCTGACTTTGATGTGTGGTTCTCCTAGTACACTTTAGTCATAAATGGCCATTACTATTATGATGGCAGCTATTATAATGATAGACTGTAATCCTGGGTGAGGAGAGGCAAGACTACTTACAGTCACCCAGGCTATGGCTTCCCAAAGAACCTGACTTACGGAATCTGCTAATTTCTAAACTGGACTTTTTAAGAAAATATTCAACCCAGCAGGCATTTGAGGACAGCCTACTCTGGTGCAGACTCCTTCCTAAGCTTCTCAAGTATAACAAAAATTATGAACTTGTGTCACAACCTTCCCCTGCCACAATGTTTTTCAAGTCTGTTAGATCAGCTCTTCCCTCCCTCCTCTACTTCCTCCACCTGCCTGCCTCCCTCTCTCCCCTCCTCCACAAACATATATTCCATATGTAAAAAGTTTAAGCCACTGTGCATTATGGGTGAACAAAGTAAAACAAAAACAAAAAAAAGTACCTGTCTTCAAGGAAATATAATTCAACACTCTAGAAAATATATGTATTATATGTTATATATGAACTCCCAAGTAAAAAAAAGTGTTCTCTGTGAGAATATTGGAAGACATTCCTACCTCAGGCTATGACAGGACATATATCAGTAGACAAATATTGTCTAAGATCTTTTTCCCTTCCTCTTTGTACATCTCAAATATAAACATCGCTTATTCCCAGTGATCAATGGCTTACACACAGGAAACCCAGTCAATCTTAACTCTGTTTTTTGGACAAGGTTTGAGGAGTCATTACTAAGCATGCTCAGCTCTCAGGGCTGACTAGAGCATACTGATAGGCACGGCTTCTTTCACTTTAAGATGGAGTCACTGACATTTAATCACTATACTTAGTGGCAAGCTAAAGCTTGCCAATTTTCCCATTCAACAGCCCTGGACCAGCCTTAGGATTCAGAAGGATTTAAGAAAGCCTTGTAATTCTAGAACTCCATGAGCAAAGATGAGTTGTTCCAGTCAATCACATGTCCTATTAAGGATTTGCCTGTTACTTTTATCTGAACATGTACTGGAGACTGTGACTTAAGCCGACCTTTGCGGTTGATCTAATGTCATTTATTAAACATAATTGCATAATTGCCATATGCCGTACAGCTGTAATGAATATACAGGAATTTAAAGAGAGAAGAGTTAAAGCGTTGAGAAGCTCTGACAGTTTAAATGAATTCAGAGCAAGCACAAAAATGAATGTAATTTTAAAAGTTTGCTTTAACTTCTGAATAAGGCCCCTGGCCATTTCATTATGATAAGCTAGGAGGAAACAAATACTGAAGTCCTGGTCAGCCCAAAGCAAAACCAAAAAGGGAGTAATGCACCCTTGGCACCCTCCTTCCATGATCAAATCACCTCCCCCGTTGTTTTCCCCCATAAGTCGAGATTCCCACTGCCCCAGGGCCAAACTCCAGTGTGAACTCCCACCTTGGTCAGCCCCCATTCTCTAGACCAGAATTACCTTCCAGGCTCTGAGAGAATTTCTGTCTGCTCTCCCTTTCCCTTGGGATCTTACAGGTCTCCTTAATGAACTTTTCAAGTGTCACTGGGTTACTATATATATATTTCTCTCTACTCTCCACATTAATTTGGGGAAAGTGTATAATTTTTTTCTTTATGTTATATACATATATAACATATATAAAAGTACAATGTACTGTATATGTTTTTATATGGCTTTTTAAATATATGCATGTTTCTATAATCACTGGGTATATGAAATGTGATTTCTAAATAATAATTTTTTTATAGTTAACACTAGAGTCTATACACTTCTATATTTTCCCCCTATATTTGCAATGTTTTAATATTTAACATTTAAAATATTCATATCACATTTGACTGAACTTTTCCTCTTATAATTGACCAAGAACTCACTTCCTTTCTAGTTTTTTTTTTTTTTTTTTGTGAGGAAGACCAGCCCTGAGCTAACATCCGTCACCAGTCCTCCTCTTTTTCGCTGAGGAAGACTGGCCCTGGGCTAACATCGTGCCCATCTTCCTCTACTTTATATGGGACGCCGCCACAGCGTGGCTGACAGGCAGTGCGTCAGCGGGCGCCCGGGATCTGAACCCACGAACCCCGGGCTGCCAAGTGAGGACTAAACCGCTGCGCCACCAGGCGGCCCCTCCTTTCTAGTTTTTTGATAATAGAAATGTAATAAAATAAATGATTCAACTTTGAGCCTCACCTGAAATTTAGATAGGTCTAGAGCCTCATGTGAAATTTAGGTCGATCTAGTCACATCTTGCTAACTGATGTTCTGTGCCCGACAGAAGCCAAACTGGATGGGGGCCTGGAAGAGAAGCGCAGCGTGATGATTTGAGCATAACAACAAAATGCCGGGATCAGAAAGGAATACTGATTTTCAGTTCAGCATGGTGGCTGCCACTCAAAATCCATACCCAGTCCAGCCACATGAACTCATCTCTATATAAGAAAGGCAAAGGGCCATAAGTAAAAACTAACATAATTTTTAAAAATTCAATTTCTCAGTAAACTATTGAGGTCATGAAGTAAAATGGCTTTGGGATATTCTCCATTACGCCTCTCACAGTGGCACAGCTTAAGCAATGAAAGAGTCAGCTTTTGCAGATGGAATGTTCCATAAGAGCAGCAGTGGTAACATCTAATGGCGATGGCAGTGCCTGGTGAGAGACACAGAGCAAGAATGATGCTCCTCAAGAGACTTGTATGTGGGCAAGTGGGAGACACCTCTATGGACTCCTAGAAACACCTGGGGGAAGAGCATTGCCAGAAGATGAGGAAAAGACCCCAAGAATTTCAAGTTCTTACTAATGATGTGACCCCATTAGTTCCTGTGATCTAATGATGACTGGGGAATCTGGTTACATAATCAACACTTCTAAAACACATTTATATTTACAGATTTTTTTTTCCTCCCTAAAATTATTTCCTTGGGATAATATCCCGGAAGTGAGAAGAACTTGTAAACACTGGGGTAATATTTATGTCTCTTTTGAAAATACATTTTACTTCTAATGGGGTTTTCAAGAGACTGTTCGTTTAGGAGACCAGTGGGAAATATATTTGGGGGCAAATGAGACTCCTGAAACCACTAATATTCCAGGCTATATCAATCTTCATATTCTTCATTCTCAGAGGGCTGGCACTAATTAAAGTTTCCTCTTACTAACTTCAGTTGATCAAAGAAAGAAATATGGCTTCTGAAAAGATGTAATTGAATGTGCTGTAATTATACCAACTTATTTGAGATGATTGCATCTAATGTAGTTTCAGTCATTAGACATATAGATTCGTTTAAAAGGTAAAGGAAGATTTCCTGGTATATTTGGTTTGTGGTCAGCATCACTCTGGGCTAGTCCAGAAAATTCCCTGCCTCTGGGTCAGTTCTGACTTGTTTAGTATTTTTTCTTATCTAATAATCTAGTGCCTTGGGACCTCAAAGGTAAACAATTCTTTTCTTGCAACTGGGCTATGAGATTGAGTAGAATACGTTTACCTGCAGAAATGATTCTTGGCAGCAGAAGCAAAACTACCAATAATCCCACAGAGATTTTCACCTAGATGCACTTTAAAAAAATAGTAAGTAATGAAAAAATGCATATTTCCTTTCAAATTTAATATTCTTTTAAAAATAAGAGACATCATTTCTATTTCCACAATGAGATACAGTTATGATTTCTTGCCTGTGGTACAATGATTCTTTTTCACTAAAAACATAATTAATATTCCATGACAATTTGTAAATAGAATGAAAGTCAAAGAACCACAGCCTCAGGGTGTCCATGATTTAGCACCAACTTATGTTTAAAATTTTCTCACTCACTTTTTCTCTTCAGCCATACCACATTATTCCCTGTATTGCAAACACAATTTTGCTCATAGGTAGCAAGACATGAGTCTATACGGGATCAGAACTAAGACCAGGTCAAAATAAAAGTGGGAGAGTTCCAGGTTTCTTTAAGAATGAGAGCACAAGTGGCCGTATTAACTACACTCAATTCAATCAGTCAGTGGAGATCTGGGCAAACCAAAGAACAATGAACCATCTGATATCTTTACTGGTGTTTGTTTTCTTGTTCATTCTCCCACTTCCCCATAGGGTATATGGAGCAAACTGCTTGTAGCAGTCATGGAGGTGCCCCATTCTGATCTCCCTTCTGGAAAAACCTACTGCACAGCATTACCTGATTGACAACTTCCAGTTCACACATTTTTTGTAGTTCACTCCAGGCTGTGATTCTGTAGGTCTGCTCCTAGCCAACAGCTGAAGACGGTAGGGATATTAGGACCAGACTATTCCTGCCCAACATGGATCCCTTAAATGGCAGCTTTGGTCCAGGGCCTCCCACTTTTAAAAGGCAATCTAGCTACTGATGCTGACTGTCTAAACTGCCAGCAACAGAGACCGACACTGAACCCTCCATATGGCACTATTCTTCAAGAAGACCAATCAGCCACTCAGTAGCAAGTTGACTACATTGAGCCCCTTCCATCCTGGAAGTGCCAGCAGTTTATCCTCACCAGACAGATGACTATTCTAGGGATGGGTTTGTTTGTCCTGCTCACAAAACCTCAGCAAGCACCACTATCCAGGGGCTTCAGGAATGCCTGATCCACAGGCCTAGGATACTACATAGCATAACATCTGACTAAGGGACCTACTTCACAGTGAAGCAAGAGTGGGCCCATGACCATGACCATGATATCCTCTTGTGTAACATACCACAACACTCAGAAACAGCTGGCTTCATACGTGTTGAAACAACTAATGAAAACACAGCTAAAGCACAAGCTTGGAGGCAATAGTTTTTAAGGAGGAGATGCTGTACTTCAGGGTGCAGTATATCCATTAAATCAAGATCTCTATTTGGTACTGTGTCTCCCCAGGAAGGATAAATGGGTCTGGGAACCAAGAGATGGAAGATGTGGTCCCACTTTCCATCATTCCCAATGATTCACTGGGAAATTTCTGCTTCCTATAGCTGAGCTCCACAGGGTTGCTTATTCTGGTTCCCATAGAAGGCATCCCTTTACAAGGTACGCAACAAGAATCCCATTGAAAGACAAGCTCTGGCTGCTCCCAGGCACTTTGAACTCCTTGTGTCCAGGGTTCAGCAGGTGTGAAGAGGATACACCATGTTGGTAAGAGTAATTGACCCTAATTAGCAGGAAAACATAGGGCAGCTTTTACACAATGAAGGCATAGAGGAATGTACATGGAACCCAGGCAATTCACTTGTGTGTCTCTTGGTACCCACTCATCCAACTGTGACTGAATGGACGTGAGCAACAACCCAGGCTGCAAGTGGCTATGATTATCAAGGATTCAGAGCCTTCAAGAATAAAGATTTGGGTCACACCATCAGGAAGCCAACAAGACCTGGTGAAGGTGAGGGGAATTTAACATGAATAGTGGATTAAAAAGAGAGTGAGAACCAATTGCAGCCCCAAGGCCAGTTGCAGAAACGAGGGCTGTAGCTCTTCCTGCTAAACTTCCTCTCTAAGTTTCCTCTCAGGAAGAGAGGCATATAGGAAATATGGAGGAGGTGCTCTCCAAATATGTACAGAAACATGGACGACAGCCATGGAAGTGCCCTGCTTAGATTTCCCTTCAACAGAAACTGCTGCAGGGAGAATAGCTAATTGACAGCCTCTTAACTACAACATTTTGGGTTCCATTCATGCCAGGCCATGTCTGTACCAGGCTGTTCCCAGTCAATATCTGAACATAGTGGGGGTACTAAAACAAGGTCATTTCTGTCTGAGGTGGAGTTCCTTTAATGGCAGACTTGGCTGGGAATTCCCCATCAGCCTGGCCAGAACTTTTTAAAAACTGTATTGTGATCTGAGGTTCTTCCTACCCAATCTGTCCTTCCTTTCCTCCTTTCACAGGTATCAGACTTGCAATGCACTCAGAAGACGCTCCTTGAATACTCCTGCTTCCTCCCCATTTATACTTCATAAGGATTGTTATAGGTTGAATTGTGTCCCCCAAAAAGATACATTGAAGTTCTAACCCCTTAGAACTTAGAACTTAAATGTGACCTTCTTTGGAAATTGGGTCCTTGCAGATGTAATCAAGTTAGGATGAGTTTATTAGGGCAGGTCCTTAATCCATTAGGACTGCTGTCCTTATAAGAAGAGGGAAATTTGGAAGACACGGAGTAAAAAACATCACATGAAAACAGGTTGGAGTTGTGATACCACAAGCCAAGGAATGCCTGGGGCTACCAGAAGTAGGAAGAAATGAGGAAGACTTCTCCCCCGGAGGCCTCAGAGGGAGCATGGCCTTGTCAACGCTTTCATTTCAGACTTCTAGCCTCCAGAACCGTGAGACAATACATTTCGGTTGTTTTAGGCCACCTCTTTTGTGATACTTTGTTATGAGAGTCTTGGACACTAGTACAAGTATTTTCCCAGATAAATCTCTTGCATATCTAACCCTGTTTTCATATCTGATTTTGGACATCCCTAACTGTGACACTTATTTACTTGTTAGGGAATAGACACAATCTCACATGATGACCCATGGAAGTGGGAGAGAAATAATGGGGGGCAGGGGTAAGTGAAAGGACTCCACAGATTTTCACTTCTCCTTAATGTCAAAATCCCATCACTCTCACTAGTTTATCTCACATACTAGCTCTCCCATGAGGTCTTCTGTGAACCTCGGGATGAATGAGATCTTACGTCCTCCAAATCTAGCAGTTTCTTTATAACTGATGGCATATACTATTGTATATCTTGCATTATATTTGTATATATCTTAATGAAATTCCAGTTAAAAACTGGCATGTATTATTTCCAAAGTGATGGATATTATGTACTTATGTGGATCAGTAGATAACGATTCTTTAAAATATTTGCCATAGAACTTAATGTGTGACACCCAGCAAAGGCCAGTTTTATCTGTTTCAAATAAATAAGAATGACATTAATAGAGGTTCTGAGATTCTGGGATGATAAGTTGTGAAAGCTTGAAACAATCTGTTTAAATCTGTGGTATGATGTGGTGCAGTAGATACATTAGAATATAGGGTAATGAATTTATAGACTTTTTAAGGTAAAGTGTAAGTAATGTATAAAATTGATGTTTCTGTCTCATCCAATCCAGTTATGGCTTGTTTTGACTTGAAGTTTTTTTTATTGAGCTATCCACATTCTCTCACATCATTTCATAATTATTTCAAGCAAACATCTTTAAAACAACTGGCCAGGAACTCTAGACTGTGCTCATGAAATAGAGGGCAACTTGTTGGCAAATAGGGGTATTTGCATTGTCATCACTAGTATGCTTTGCACAAGTGAGCAAATTCACCCAAACAAAAATTACACTAATCATTCTTGATCTTTTTTCTCTGTTAAGAGCCATTGTCACAAATTCACATGAAAGCTAGAGAAGAGTGTGACATATACTATCTGGATCCATGATAAATTTGTCAGGGTTTTTGCTTAAGGTGCATACCAATCTCTTTCAACTCTCACAGGGCAATCGACACACTACTTCTTTTTCACACAGGATAAAAAGGAATTGTAGATCTTGTTAGAAATATTATTCATATGAAAAAATATTTTCTGGTGATAAAGTACTTATATGTATATGGTATGTAATAAAAGCGTACTTAAATATTCAGCAGGATGGAATGCACTTCACTCATGGAGAACCAATATAACCTACAACTGTATTAACCAGTTTTCATTTTCTTTTTCAAGATTTACATTTTGTAAGAATGTGGAATGTGTCATGAGTTATCTGAAAAGTAATGACATGTCCAAAAATTATTTTATTGGCTCACATTGTCAAAAGCTTGAACTCCTATCCAAAACCAAAACAGATTTTTTAAAATATGGAAGGAAGTTTAGTTGGTTTAATCAAGAGTATCAGTTTCTAACAGATCTATGCATATACATACCTTCTACTTCCGTTTTGAAGGTTCATATACTTAAAAATTCTCAAAAACTATCCAAGAGAATGCTCCTAGAGGCCATAATAATTCCCTTATCCTTCTTGCAACTGTTATCGTTCTTTATTGAAGCTGGGGAAATCTTTTGGTCTAGAATATTGTTTAAACAACAAAAGTGGCTCCAACCATGACACGCTGTTCATAGAATGAGCATTATAAGTGTTATGTGAGGAAAGAGTAGGATTGTTTTTACATTTGTATAACTTTTGTCAGTAATATTAGTTAACAACCTTCTCTCAGAATGTGCAAGATATGTTTGCAAAACTAGAAAGGAAGAAACCAAAGATGATACTCTGTCGAATTCCCAATTTATTATGTACCATACATAATCTATATTTTTTCATTGTCCACATTTCCTCAAGTGAGAATAAAAAGAGTATAACACAGAGTTTCCCCAATTATGTTCTATTCTACAGGATTACAAACTAGGTATTATGGTCAAAATGGCTTCTGTGGTCAAATAAATTAAGAAAATGATGGATTAAGCCATCTGATTCTGTGGTGGTTCAAAATAAGTCCACAAATTCTTTGGCACTCCCTTCAAAGAACTCCCTAATTCCCTTCCTTTTAAATGTTAGCTTGACTTAGTGATTTACTTCTAATAAATAGAAGTGTCAGTGACTGTGTGTGATCATAAAAAGTACTGTAACTTCCTGTTTGCTCTCCCTTGTTTGGATCCCTCATTCTGTGAGAAGCCGGCTGCCATGTCATGAGGACACTCAGAAATTCTGTAGAGAAGCGTACGTGGTGAAGAACTGAGGCCTCCTGCCACAGTCATGTGAGTAAGCCATCTTTGAAATAGATCCTCCTGCCCCAGTCAAGCCTTCACATGATTGCAGCCCTGGCCAACAGCTTGACTGCAACCTCAAGAAGGAGCCTGAGTCAGACCACCCAGCTAAGTCATTTCCAGATTCCTGGTCTTTAGAAACTTTGTGAGAAAACAAATTTATGTTTTAAGTTGCAATGTTTGGGGGTGATTAAATACAGAGTCCTTAACTGTAGGACTTCTCAAAGCCTTTAGCCTGCTGGTGTTAGTTGTGGATCTTTAAGGCATAGGATATACTATACACTGTATCCCAAGTTTTTGACCACAGAACATTCTTTTTTCCCCAAAGAATCCTGAAGAGTAGCATTTCACTAAATATCTTTGGGGAAAGGCTGACATAGAGCTTTGATTCTTCACAGTAACATTAACAAGAGATCAGATCTGCTTAGTTAAGTAACAATTTCAGAGCAGTCAGAGAAATTTAGAAAGCCCAGATGTGCTTGGCTAAGTAGGGTACAGAAGTCAAAAGCATTCCAAATCTTTGATCTTTGGTGCATTTCCTGCAGTTGCAGAGGGCATTGCTACACTTAATTGGCAGAAAATTATCAGGATCTGATTAAATAGATATTTTTCTGCAAAGAGCTGTTGCCAAAATAATTCATGAAAATTGGAGTCCCTCATTGTAATGTTGGTTATGTTCCATAGCTGGTTGTAAGAAATTATCAAACTGCAAATGTTGAGGCTTTAAAATTCAGCTTTGCTTTGGGAAGAGCATTCAAAAATTACTAGGAAATGTATTTTTTAATTCTTACACTGAAATTCAAAGAGTCTTGTTTTGCTGAAGGAAATTGCTACTTGGATTCAGATGAGAGCAAGACCTTTTGAAGGGAGACTACACCATTGCAACAGGCTTCCCCAGAGAACACTTGGGGAAAGACTCAAGATTTACAAGACTCTCAGCCTAAAAAGGTTTTGAGGAAGGCTTATTCCCAGGCCACTAACCTCCAAAATGCAGACGTAGCTAATGCAGGCTTGTGGCAAGAATAGCAGATGGAACTGCTTACTATCTGACCACTTCCCTTGGTTATAATGGCTGCCCAATGTAAGAATTTCAGACCACAATGTCAAAAATGGCTTTAATTCCACTTAATCTAAACCTAATCAAGGGAGTTCTCTGTTTAGTTGACCTAGAAGGAATTGCAGGCAACTTAGCTAGCTTTCCTCATTCATTGGTTTCATTCCTTTGGTTTGAACAAATTTTTGGTTGAACCAATTCTTTAACATTCCTTAGTTTGTGAGTATCTCTCAACTGCATATATTTATTTAGGTGCTCACCTATTTCCTTTTCTGGAGTATATATTGTCCTCTTGGTTGACATTGCTGAACTCCTTACTACAACATATACAATTGTTTAGTTTGGTGGTTCTCAACTAGGAGCAATTTTGCCCCAAGGGGACACATGACACTATCTGGAGACATTTTTGGTTGCCATAATTTGGGAGACACTACTGGTATCTTGTGGGTGTAGGCCACTGAGGCTGCCAAATATCCTACAATGTACAGAAAAACCCCCACAGCAAAGCATTACCCAGTCCAAAATATCAACAGAACAGAAGTTGAGAAACTGATCTAGTTAGAAGCCATATTGTTATATTTTTCCAAGTTGTGTGTTGTATTTAGCTGTTAATCACTCTCCCTCAATCACAGTTAGTATGTGGTTGAACTTCACTAATCTAGCTCTTTTGTGACTGGTTCACCCAGCTTGCTTCAGTTTAAAACCTCTGTTGAATCTAAGAGAAAAACTTTAAATATCTCCAACTTACACCACAGCTATATCATTTCAATTCATCCAATATTTTTTTGTGTCTTACGTTGCCATTTCAAATCTTACCCTTTTTAGAATCCTGAAAAAATGTCCAAAATGGAAGGCAGAAAAGTGATCAAACAGGAAGATGGAACTAGCTCTAGGGAAAAGTTTGTTTTTAATTATAAACTGTCAATAAGGAAGACTCCGTAGATTCCTACGTGAATTGTAAATATACTCATTTCTTGTCCCTAACTACACCTCCACAGAGGGTTATCTCATGGCCAACCTCCACGTGGGCCATGTCAAACTTGGCTGACCTCAGTGTTCACAAAAAATTCCGTAACTATAACCCACTTATTCAATCTATAAAGTTTATCAATCCATACTCAATTTACAATGACACATGCCAGTAATTTGGTCAAACATCAGAGACTAACACCATGAAATTTCTGCTATCCAACTCTTATTAAAAATCATGCTGATATAGGGGCCGCCCGGTGGCGCAGCGGTTTAGTCCGCGCTTGGCAGCCCGGGGTTCGCAAGTTCAGATCCCAGGCGCCCGCGGACGCGCACTGCCTGTCAGCCATGCCGTGGCGGCGTCCCATATAAAGTGCAGGAAGATGGGCACGGATGTTAGCTCAGGGCCAGTCTTCCTCAGCAAAAAGGGGAAGATTGGCAACAGATGTTAGCTCAGGGCTGGTCTTCCCCACCAAAAAAAAAAAAAAAAAAAAATCATGCTGATATAAATGAAAATTTGGGGAACCATTTCTACTCAGTCTTCTACATTAGTTTCTCACACTGTGGATCCTGAACAACTGGCAGATGGGGTACATATGAAAGGGCAGTTTTCTGAGCTTCACTCTAGACCTACTTTAGAAGCTTCTCCAGTGAAGGGACTGAGAAATTTGCCTTTAATCCAATTTTCTGATGATTCTTAGAGACACTGAAGTAGAATTCTGCTGTAGAAATTCACAGCACTACCAGGGCAGATATCAGAAAGATGTACACTTGGATCATATTATTTTGACCCATGCAGAAGAAATGCTTTCACTAAACTGAAATTGGTGCTACGCCATTGTCTTACATCTAGAACTAATATAAGAAACAGTCATGGAATCCACTGTAACATTTTTGTAGTGATATTGTATTCTGTTTCCCCTAAGCTCTCTCTGTTACCTATATGAAGTCCCATACAAAATTTTTATTTTTAGAAGTCAGCCCTAGAAAGGCTTTGTTTTTTTGAGACCTGGATACACTTTCTCATCATGAACAATGAGAACCAAGTCATTGGTTTACTGATAACTGTTTCACTTATCAATTTGGCTGCCTTGAAAGGAAGAGCCAAATAAGTGGCTCAGGGTTATCACCCCTCTATTTTAAAAAAATATTTATTTTTCCCCACCCTGGACCCGACGTTCTATTCGAATATATAACGTCTACAGTTATCTTCAAAACAAAACCAGAAACAGAGATTCGGGTGCATGTGATATTTGGGGACGTGCACTCAGGAGAAAGGGAGTGAGGGACATGGGAGAGGGCAGAGGAAGTTGCTAAGCAAGGGTGTGATCTCAGCTGGAGTCTCACCTCAGCCTGGTGGCAGAGACAGCTCTGGACTGTAAGTTGCATCACAGAGTTGCACTTTAAGGCAAAGAAGTCTGCGTTTTGTTATCCTCGTGGCAGTGATTGGCTGTGGGTCGCCTATTCTGGAGTAGGGCTGGAGCTCGGTAACCACCCAGTGGGGTGGCTTCTGATCTGCATAAGGTTGCTGTTCAGAAAAGGGGCGGATGTGAATTGTTAGCATCCAACACTCAGAGCAGTTGGGGATGAGGCCACCGGCCCAGTAACACCAACAGTGTCCACCAGAGCTGTCATGTATGTTTTCATTTGTGTTTTTGTATTTTAATGCATGAATTAGTTATATTTCTCCTTTCCAATAAGAGAGGATATCCTGGGAACGTATGTGAAAATTAACAGAACCAAATGAAGTAGTGTAGGCAGGGCTAAAAAAAATACAAACATATACATGGAAAAAGGAAAGCAAGGATTCCAGGCAAAGGGAACAACATTGGCAAAACCTTGAGATAAAAGAGAGAAATCCAGTGGGGCTGGGATACAGAGAGGTAGAGAGTGATACAAGATGAGTCTGGAGAGGATGGCATAAGGTAGACCAAAAGAAGGCCTTGTGGGCCATTTGAAGGATTCTGGTCTTATTCCTAAAAAAACGAAGAATTTTGCTGATGAAAACTGTTTACCACAAAGAAAATGTACACAATAAATTACCATATATCAGCCCACAAGTAATGTTTAATTAACATTTATGCTGAAATGTTCTAAAATGTACTAAGACCTTCTTATTTAACTCACGTAAGAGAGTGTTTTGACTTGCAATGAAATATACCTAATCTACATACACCATTTAAAACTGGGTTAATATTTAGAAGGGATATTTTATTTAGCAATATTGACTGTGGTGAGTTCAACTTCTCATTATTAACGTGCAGACTTCCAGTGTCAGTGATTCCCATATTCATTTCTCTACCTGGGACACTTGGCCTGAGCTCGATTATTTGAACGACCCATTAAGGGTTTTCACTTTTGTGACCCAGCAGGCACCTTAATTTCAAAACATCAGTCTCCCCTCAAACCTTCTCCCCCTTCATCCTAGCCCCATGTTGCTAATCCTAGCTAAGGTACAGGCATCCACCTGCTGCTCTTTGTGTGGTTCTGACCCAAATTCCTCTCTCTGGGACCACCTCAGGATTCCCCTGACTTCCTGCCATACATCCCGTCTCTTTCCCCTCAGCATCTATTCCACACTTTTGCCAGAGTGAATCTTCTAAAAGTACAGATCTATTCACTCCCTATTTTAAAGCTTGAAGTGACTTTCCACTGCCAAGTCCAAAATTCTCGGAAAGGCATCACAGTTCCTTCTGAGCAGTCCGGCTCTAGGTCAAAATCGGACGTGTGATCTTTCAGGCCCAACCATAGGCAATCTCAAGGCTTTGCCTGGCAGGCACCATGGGGGAAGCTGCCCTTCCCACAGCCAGTGCACTGTCATTTTCTGGAGGGAGTTGCATCAAGGGCTCAGACCCAGGCACCCCTTTTTGGAGGCCTCCTTATTGGGGCCTCCGTTGAGGCACTTCATTCTGACTCAGCACTTTTCACTGCTAGCCCTTTCCCCTTTCCTTCTCCCTTTGCCTTGGGGTCCATAAAAAGGCAAGAGCCTTTTGTTCAGGGATCCTCGGCGCTGAGAGGATTCCCTCCACCTGTGATGCGTGTCGTCGTCTTACCCACCCCCCGTCAACTCCTAGAGAGTGGACATTTATTTGGCTTAATATTTCTAGTGATTGGCACATTAAAGGCTCTAGAAAGATGTTGACTTGGTAAACCACGAGCAGAGTAATATTTTGTTTGCACATACAAGCAATCATTGAAGAGATTCATACACTTGGCTAACTACTTGTATGTATCTAGACCTTGGCAATATTAAACTTTCTCAATGTGTGTATAAACTCTGAATTGCTGCACCTGACTGAGAAACAAGATGGGTTAGTTACATGTCTTAACAGTATCTTTGACACTATATCTTTCCAACTCTGAAATACTTGCACAACGATAATATTTGAATCTGGACCAGACATTGGCACTTACTGCTGCTTGTTTAAAATTTTTAATAAAAATCCAGAAACATACAAACAGTCTAATTTCAATATTATTTAAAGGTCTAAAATGTTTTTTAAACCAAATGGCATGATAAAAATTGTCCACATACCACTCTCTATTAATTATCTAGTGTAAAAAGGGACACTATTTACAAAAGTCAGGCATCAATGGAATGAAAACTAATGTTTATTCTGTGAGTTAATTTCAAAATTATACCATGTAAATGACTAATATTCTCTATTGGATACAGTTCAAAATGTGCCCAATAATGGATTTCTTCCCAGACTGCTTATAAATCTGTTTAAGCAGGAAAAAGCTGAATTTTATTTGGTGAGGATAATAAATGTGCATTTAGCTTTCTAATAAAAGGCATCTATTAGTATTAGTAAATATGTTTTACAATTAATTCCTAAAAAAATTTTCAGGATTAAATTATAATTAAAAATCTTTGATAATATCCACTGTGAGCCAAAATTTGAAAATGAAAATAATGAAACCTTTGCTTGTAAGAATGTATACTGACAAATAAACTGAAAGTCTCTCTAGTTGAAAAACTGGTTTTGATTTTTTTATACACAATGAGTAACCAGTACCAGCTTGTCAGTTAATAGGAGAAATAACAGGTATTTGTATCCTACTACGCCAGTAGAAGAGGACAGATAAATGTTTGTGGAGCTCAGAAAATTTGGGATACTTACACACAAGGATACTTTAGATGGTTACAACAGTTAAATCTCTGTTTTTATCTTTATTCATTTGTTCATCATGTATTTTTTGAGCACCTACTATATGTACTTTGCTAGTATCTAGTACTTTAGTAAATACTTTAAAATAACTACTTTAGTAAGCTAAATATATAAATTACAATCTAGTGGAAAATAAAAATAATAATCAAAGAAGAATAGTGATGGACATCCAATCATAAACAGGGAAAGTAATAGAGTTTTATAGAGCATATTATAAAGGTACCTGAACTGGTGTCAGGGAAGCCTTATCAGAGAAAGTGATACTTAAGGTGGGCTATAAAGGATGAGTAGAAGTTTGTTAGGTGAAAAAAGTTGAGGAGAAAAAGGAAAGCAAGGGTTCCAGGCAAAGGGAACAACATTGGCAAAACCTTGTGATAAAAGAGAGAAATCCAGTGGGGCCTTGTGATAAAAGAGAGAAATCCAGTGGGGGCTCTCTGTATCTGAGATACAGACAGGTAGAGAGTGATACAAGATGAGTCTGGAGAGGATGGCATAAGGTAGACCAAAAGAAGGCCTTATGGGCCGTTTGAAGGATTCTGGTCTTATTCCTAAAAAGATGAAGAAAAATTAGTGGATTTAAACTAGAGAGTAACACAATCAGATTTGCATATTAAAACTCCCACTCTTCCATCAATGACAGGAGCAGAGAATGATACAAAAGTAGTTAGTAGAAGGCGAGATATGGTGGTGGCTTGGATTAAGGAAATGGCTGCATACAAATTCAAGACACATTCACAGTGCAAGTCAGTATGGCTTGGTGATAGGTGGATATGGAGTTGAAGGACAGAAGACATCAAAGATGACTTGCCCAACCAGATGGATGGTGGTGCCATTCGCTGAAATAGGTGACAACAAAAGAGGGCCAGGTCTGGGGAAAGATTATGAGAGTCTTAGATATGTTCAGCTGCCTTCGAGCAATGGAGATATCCAATGGGAGTTGGATATGGAGCTCAGAGAGAAATCCAAGTCTAAGAGTGCAAAAGAAAAAGAATGAAGACTAGGCAGTGAGTTTTTGGTGAATGTACAGAAATACTTTGAAATGGAAGGACAGATAAAAAAATAGTTGTAAATTAGACAAGCATAACACAGTGAACATATACTAGGAAAATAACAAATGGTTTTATGAATATTAAAAAATAGTAAAAGCTGGGGCTTAGTGAACAAATGGTGTTGAGTCAAACAAAAGTCAAAACTCCTGGTAATTGGAACTAATTCCTGTCACTTAGGAAGGGGTAGCTGAGATCTGGGTGGGCAAGTATCACGTGTGAAACAAAAGCTGTATAAACCTTTGAGGTAGGATGGGATGAAGGAAGCACACGGAGCTTATGAAGCGTTCCCCTTATGAAGACAACCACAATAAGTTACTCTCAAAAGTTCCTATCAAAAGTAACCGTATTACTCCACGCCGTCTTTGAACCAACACATGAGCGTGTGCAAGACCAGTAAGTTTCACTACAAAAGGACATTTAAGTAAAGTCATGTTGAAGCAAAAATCATATATTAATTTTAATGGAGTTATGAGTATTCAAATAGAGACATCTTTTTACTTTTTACAAAAGCAGATTTATACTCACATTTAATAAGGAATGCAAACCACAAATAAGTTATGATTTTACTAGAACATCAAACATTTATTTTAAAAAGGAAAACAAAAATAAAAGTTGATCCAGGCCTCCAGTTCTTAGACACAAACAGCTATTTCAAGTCTTCAGAATGTCTAAATTTGGGGTTTTTTTGGTATCCCAACTAAAACTTCCCTTAGTCTGTTTGAACTTCTAGCCTTAAGAATCAAAGAATTCCACAGAATTTTTTACACAAAGTGAGGTGGTATTTGGTCTTTCCTATAGGTCACACGTTCCTTAGAATTTGAGAAAGAGACAGAGTCCCACACACTGCTCCTAATTTTTTTGAAGGTCAAGACACAAATTATTCAATTTCCCCTTGCCTTTGGAAGTTTCACTTTTTCCTGCATTGCAAGAGTAAAATATTACTGAAAAAAAAAAAGGGTGTGTGACATGAACTATGTAGCAAAGTATAGAGATTTATGTAAGAAACTGAAAGAACTCCAAAATAATCACTTTTACATTTAATAGTTGTAAGGTGGATAGAGAGAATCCACGTCTAAGATTTCAGATCAGAGAGTTTCTGATCCTTGCTTGTCCTAGCACTTAATTTTTTTTTTTTTCAAATATCCTTCAGGGCAAAACTACTCGCTCTTAAACTGGCCCAGTGAAAAAATAAACTCACTAGAAAATTCTAGACTATTTTAAAATCTTTATCAATGTTCCCTCTACAAGAAGTAAATAAAATAAAGCTTGAGAAAACAAAATGGATATAATATGCATGCTTTCGTAGCTTTTCCCCAATCCTAAGGATAATGCTGGGGACCAGTTTTAGGACATTTACCGAGCATTAAGGTGCTTGGGAACGAATAAATAAATTTATGTGAGATACTGACAAGGGGTAGTACAAATATTTGTGGTATGACATCTAGAAGATTAGCTGCCAACTACCTTCTTTAGGCTTCAACACTGCCAGGATGTTTGTTTTTTTTTTACAAGAATCTTCAGGTGCCTGTGTTGGTCATTCAGATTACTTCAATGTCAAGACAAGGTCTAATAAATGATAAAATAAGATATTGATATATCATAATTTAATAGAAACAATCTTGGAATTTATATGCTATTTAAAATATCATATTTCAAAAATGGAATTTCAGGATATTTACTTTTGATTAACAGCCACCAAGAAGAACATTCTGCATTTATTTAACAAGGTTAGTAATACTGCACCCAAAATATTTTCCTTGAATATTGTGAATGAAGAAGCCACAAAAAACTCAGCATGAAAAGTGACATCCTGGAGTTCCACTTAGCCAGAATCAGACCTAAATTCTCAGCAGCAAGCAGGAGACTCAGAAAATGCTGACTTTAATTACAAATTTTATTTGTCAATACAATTCACAGTTTATACATGGTGCATTCCACCATACGAACTTTCAGAACAGTTATTGAGGAAACGGGTTTAGCTTTCTTTCTAAAAGAGCCTGACTTCCTAAAATTTTGGTTAGAATTTTTTAAGTTTATAAAAGTACCTTCAACAAGTTAACTGAATATTTACATTTCTAGCTTAAATTTAAATTTTGGAAAATAAGCATCTATTAAGTTGTGTTTTTATTAAGATCCTGGGTTTATTTTTTAAGACCCCTATCTGAATGCCGCTTATTCAGACACCCCCCCACACAAGAATAAAAGAAATGTTTTGCAATTATATTTAGGGAAATCATGTTCTTTCTGAATTTTAAAAATTACATATACAATGTACAGCAGATCTATATGAAAATAAAAGAAAGAGTAGCAATCCACTAGGTGCCTTTACTGAATTTGTTCTGAATCTTGGAAACATCCAAAGAGTTATAGGATATAAAATTAAACTAAAATGGATTATCAGCCTTTTCTATCTAAAAAAAAAAAGCTCTCAAGATGTAAATTGTGCTATTACAGCGTTTTCTCTAATGTCGGAGATGAATTATGCCTGCAATCTGCATTTTTCCATGTGCAAAATCACAGTGATCCCAGTTTCAACTTCTGCTCTCACACTCAGCCACAGCTCCAGACGTACACCCACAGGCCAGGGCTGTGCCCAGCTCTGCCTGCTGCATCACCTCCCCTTGTCCAGTAAAAGTCACCCAAGGAAAAAACTCATATAAGCCTTTCATACATCCAAAAGCAAATAGATGCTGGCAGTATAATGTTTATTAGCAAATGTTCATAACACATTGTTTTGCTATCTTCTTTTCATCAGAATGGTAATTCACGTCAATTGTCTTAAATCACCTCCAATAAATATCCATTTTTAACAGTTTTCTTCTGTCAGATCATTTATATATATATATATATATATATATATATATATATATACACACACATGTGGATTTTCTTCCACTTTTAAAAAAGGTATAGTTATTAACAAAAGACAAATTCCAAATGCTGCCAGGAAAAAAGGGACTGGTTGGGAACAGCCAATTTTACCAGCCTGGTAATAATTACATTGTATATATGTACCATTGGTACCTGAGTCAAAATAAATACTCAGAGGGGCCATCTTTGCACCTCATTTCTCTGCAGTGCCTTTAATGCTAGGGTTTCTGAGTGTTGCTTCAATGTCCATCTAATTTGGCATGTATTCCTTCTTTGGGCACCATCATTTCGGTTATTTTATACACTGTTTCCAGCAAGGTATGTGTTCCAATGGGAATTGTGGGGTAAAGGACTGCAGAGGTGAGCCTAGGGTGGGGCGGGAAGGAGAAACCACACATTAGCTAGAGAGGTTCTGTTTCTTCATAAGATAAGGCACTGACAGAAAATTTCTTAGGTAAAAGGCTGCATAAGAATTTCTTGCCATTTACAAAAAGAAATGTTGTCATCCATAAATGGTCCATATCTAGGCTCAGTTAGGTAGACCCTGAAAAATTAAGGACTGATCCCTTGAAGCTACATTATTACCAGAAACAATTATAATTCATTCTGAGGCCTTATGGCACATTAGGAAAAAAGGGAGGAAAACAGTCTGGGCACAAAAAGGCATCAGACATTGCTTGTTTTACTCCACTCCTCAAAGAAAGTGGATCATTCAACAAGCATCATCAAAAATATAGTGCTGGCTCAGAATTCCAAATTCTCTTGATGATAGATGACCATGATGGGTGTATCTATTTTTTTCCCCTTTGGAGCTCATGCACAATTTAAAAAATGCTACCAGCAACAGTCATAAAGAGCACATAGAAGTCCTCACCTATGGCTATGCCTAAGGCTCTTCAGAGAGAGAGCTATTTAATGTTCTCAATAACAGCAATTTCCTCGCCTGCACAGTGTGGCGTCAATCCGTTCAAATAGATACTTTCAGTTTTCAGTAAGGGAGGCAAGACATCTCTCTCACTGGCTAGGTGGTTCACTGACAGGGTCCTCCTACAAGGAGTCAGCTCCTGGTTGTGGTTCCCAGCCAGTTCTGCAGAGAGCTTCCGCTTGATGGAGGTGGCGCGCTGGAACTTGTCGTAAATCTCCACACTCAGCCGCCTTCTGGTTTCCTTGAATTCGGCTGTGACGTTGGCTGTCCACTCAGCAGCATGGGCTCTGAACTCTCCCACCTGGAGCATGCACGCAGAGAAAAGACAAAAAGACACCAACATGACCGTCAGCATTTTGTGGGCTTGATCTTCTGATCGTATCATTTTGGTGTCTTAAGAAGACTGTAGTCTTTTGTAATACTGGAGATCTGTGAATTGATGTAATTAGGCAAGCTGGGCAGAGCAAGATTACATTTTATACAGATATGGCTGTAAAAATTCATCTAGGAACTTAACTCTTTAAACCAAATTATATCAGAGGGACTAGATGTGCTTGTTTTTCGTATGTGAATCCTGTCACTGAAACTTCTGATGCTGTAAAAAGGCAATCTTTAACTTTTTAAAACTTTGTGAGTTATTAATTTTTTTATTTGTAATTTCATTTGTAATTTCAAGGAGGATTTGAATGTAGAAAAGGCAGTAAGACTTAGTAGAAGCAGCAAGACAGAGTAAAAGCCTGGAACGTGAACCCAGGTGACCTGGTTGGTTGTGATAGCGGCAACATAAATCCAGGTTTTAGAGACCAGAAATGGTGTGTGCAAGAACTTTGTATCCAACCCCACACTGGTCATTTAGGAATTCTCTATTTACAAAGTAAGCAATAAAATATTTTGTTTCTGCTGTCAGGGAAAGCAAAGATATGAGAACTGGCAAGTCCATTTTTTGAGGCCCATTTAGAGAACGATTAAGTGCCAGGAATAGTTTCCCAATGAATGATTGTGGAATTAGTGCAGTTACTCCACCTGTCTGAGCTGCCATTTCCTCAGCTGTAGACCAGGCATTTCATAGTACGGCCTAACGGGCTGGCTGGGCTACTGGACTTCACCAACTGCAAAAGCTTTTGTATTTATCATCGTGTACCTCTCTTTTGAAGGTTAAATTAAAAACACAGCCAAGTCCTAAGCTTGCAAATAATGGTTTCTCTGACCTCTTTAAAATTATGTCTGCACTTTTGTGACCTAAAGTAGAGCTGACCAATCCCATGGGAAACTTTATCATCTTCTTAAACAACTAGGAATTTAATCATGTAGAATATCTCCTAGAATAATCTCCTAATGTGGAACAACTCTCCCATTTCCCTCTATTACTAGCACTTCTGCTTTCAGCTTAGGGAGACTCACTGAACTCATTTCTTAAGTGACATGGGCTCTTTCTTACCTGGCAAGCAAATAACTACAGCTCCTGGGTTTTGTTTTGTCTTGTTTTTCACCTCTTTTGATTTTTGTCTTAAACTTTGATATGGGAAATATAACTGATGATTTCTGCTATGGTCTGAATGTTTGTGTCTCCTCAAAATTCATATGTTGAAATCCTAACCCTCAAAGGTGATGGCCTTAGGAGGTGGGGACTTTGGGAAGTGCTTAAGTCCTGAGGGTGGCGCCTTCATAAATGAGATTAGTCCCTCATAAAAGAGGCTCCAGAGAGATCCCTAGCCCCTTCTACCATGTGAGGACACAGCAAGAAGGCTTTGGTTATGAACCAGGAAGAGGGCTCCCACCCAACCATGCTGGTGCCACGATCCTGGACTTCTAGCCGCCAGAATTGTGAGAAATAGATGTTTGCTCTTTACAAGCTACCCAGTCTGTAGTATTTTGTTACAGCAGCCTGAACAGGCAAAATCAATTTCTAAGTATATATACTGAAGATCTGAATTATAAGAGGGGATATATATGTACATATATTTCAATATGACGTGTACATACACCCAGACAGTTACAGGGGTGTGTGTGTGTGTGTGTGTGTGTGTGTGTGTGTGTGTACAAAAACAGAATGGAAACTGTTCAAATATCCTTGGAAGGGGGCACATGGTAGATCAACTCTTCCTTATCCGTCCATAATCACATATACACACACATGTGATGATCTACTTTTTATTTCAAAAAGGTCTTTTATTTCTTACTTGTATTGCCCTAACAAGAAATAATTGCTTGTTATCTGGGTCTGGTTCTGCAAAAAGCAAAACTGGAAAAATGAGAACTTTGTGGCACACATAATTGGCAAGATCAATCACTCCTTAATCACTGACGCAGCTTAGAGGGAACTTGCAGGGAAAGAGGTGCTAAATTTATAGCAATTTAGCCTGAAGATGCTCACTGTTCCTGTAAGGGACCGTATCCGACTACACTTACATATAGAAGAGATGATTGAATGTTTAATTCTGCTTTGGGGGACTCTGGTTAGAAAAGCACAGGCAGTATTGACCAGAGGTAAGAAATACTAAATTACTCCGTCCACACTTATAGATAAGCCCTCCAACAGTTCATATCCTTTCTCTGTTTACCTAGCTGTCTTTCTGTTTTGACTAAGAGTTTTTGAGTTCAGAGTCTATACCGTATTCATTGGTGTGTCTAAAACATCTAGTGTCTGGCAGTCAGCAGAAACTTGAACTGCATTGAATTAATAAATGAACACTAAAGTTTCAAAGTAATATTTTTAGTACAAAAAGTTAAGAGATTCAGTTGTTTCTCTACCAATTTCAATTTCACTTTTAAGACTTTAAATTGCAGCCTGTTTAAAGATTGTGCTCAAACACAAAAAGAAAGTCTGATTAATATGTTCTTGAAAAACATAATTTTCCAACATGTTACTAAATTCTCCTAGTTTGTACTACAAGCAGATAATCCTGAGCAGTTTGAAACTTGCAATTTGTAATAAAACAATAATTATTAATGAAAAATAAAAAAATGCCATCTGACCTTTACTCCCACCTTATCAATGGTTTTATAAAAAAGGAATTAACCTGTTCTATTTGAGAATTCATAACTTTCTAAATGTACAAAGAACAAATACTAACAAATACTTTTTTCTATGATCAACTTTTTCTAGTAGTAAGGTTAATACAATAAAAGAAACAGGAAAAAGTTCTTCATTTTTGTTTAAATAAGTGTCTGTGAAAAGTACAAGAATCAGCTATTATATTCAGCTTCCTCCCATATACAAGTGGCTAACAGAAAATAACCACTTGGCTAGAGGACATCCATCTGACTAAGCCCCTAAATCATGGCTCAAGTCTTGAGGCACAGTTAGAACTGACGGACCTAAAATTAGGCCTATAGGTGGCCCTGCTATCTGAAAGTTCACTTTACACCACTTCACTTTTATGAAAGACCTACATTAGTACAAGTTTTTGCTAGCCAAAAAAAATCCAAAGATTTTGCCTTTATGAAAAAAGGCGAAAAGCAAAAATAGCATTCAGCATTTGTTTTGCAGCAAGCCATTCTAGAGGCTAAGCAGTCAAGCATATTGTCCTACTTCAAGCCTTCCACATCAGCCACAGCAGACTACGAACTTTGACCTTCGACATTGAGGCAGGCAGACACAGAAGGTGTAGCCAGACGTTAGTGACATGCCTGCCCTGACGGATTCAGAGGATGATGATATGTTAATAGATGACCCTCTTCTTCTCTCCCTTACACCCCAGTCTGCTCTACTTCCCACCACCCCAACCTCTGATGGCTCAGCCTAACACACCAACGTCACCACCACCACCTCACAGCCTTCTCGTGTGCTCACTTACCGATTCTGGTAAATGAAACCACACTGTATGTACTTTATATAGGCTGTGTATTTATCATATCATTCCTGCTTTTACTATATGTTAGTGTTATGTTAGACTTTATATGTTATTTGGTAGCTTACTTTTTGCATCTGAGAATGCTTAAAAATTTTTCCCATATAAATGAATAGTAATTGCTTCTTCACTTTACGCCATTTGGTCTTACAAAAGTTTTCATAGGAATGCTCTACTTCTGGATAGTGGGAGAAAGCTGTAAGCCATAGGTTTATTTTGGTTACCAGCCTTTTACCTCCATGAGTAGAAAGACTACTGACCTTCACAGGATCTGCCTCCCTCTTTCTTTGATAATGTTCTCTTATTTTTTTATCTTAAAAAATGCATTCTTATTATTAATAGTAATAGACTTTAATAGATTTTGCTTATCCAAAATTCAAACATAAATTTGCTAATTTTTTATCTCCTCTAACTGGGAGGTAAGTTCTAGATATATCCTCAGAACCTAGAATAGTACCTTGTATGCAGCAGACTTCTAATAAATACCTGTTAAATGAAAAAACATGTCACTGAAAATGCATGTTCTCTTTAATCTCACACGTCAATGATAAGAATAAGCAATAGTGTAGCACACAAACTGCCAACTGTTTTTCTTCTGTGTATACTAACCTTACCTTTTTACTCCTCCATTTTGATTTATCATTAATATTTTTGCAAAAATAATCTTATATTAAACACACTGTTTTGCAAATGGCTTTTTTTCACTTAACCAATTTTAGTCTTTCACAACAAAAAAGCATCTGATTATTGGTACCTGCATAGAAAATGCTTTAAACATTTTAATCTTTTCTCTATCACAATTTGAAATTTAAGTGATCATGATAAACTGGACAAAGAATGAAAATCTTCCTTAGATTTGATTTGAATTTTCTCAAGAAGCAAGTTTCACAAAGTCACCAAGATTTCTCAGGAAGCACTAATGACACACAAAGCTCCTGTAGACCCACATGCTTCTACAAATTAGTGATTCCTGCAAATTAGGAAAAGCCTCAATGCAAGGGAAGCTCAGACTTGTCTGAGTCCATAAACTAATTTCTTGTCTTTAATTGCACTCAATTTCTGGCAGAGACTGGTATTCTTATCCACTTTGGGAGAGATGTTTTTTCTAATTTCTCTAGCATTCCCAAGGTGGAAAGGTAATCTCTGGAGGTCATACGGGCTGCAGCTGAAAAAGTCAGAAAACAGGGGAAAGCAGGGTTTGCAGGGGGTGGGGAGAGGAAAGAGAGCCTCCAGTTCCAGCTCTATCACTCACATTGTGTGTGCCACAGGAAAGCAATTTTACATTTCTTGAGCTTCAGATTCCTTATCTATAAAATAAGGATAATAACAATCTATTTCACAGGAGAAACAAGTGGTATGTGTGTCTTCTTAAAATATAAGGACTACACAATTACTAATTATGATCATGAGGCTAGGGATGATGATACGGCTTGCCAAGGGTACTTTAAGAGCTGGAGGGCGAATACTAGATACAGACAAAGTGATATAGCATTGAAAAAAATGGGACACTTCCCCCTGGAATAGAATTCACAAGTTCTAAGCATCCAGTGGCAGCATGGCCTGAGGTCTCTTTGCAAGTCTCACCAGAAATGCAGCAGACTGCCTAATCCCTGAGTTGTACAGATCTTTAAGTCATGATTTGTTTTGAACTTGTTGAAGGCATACATAAAAAAATGTAGCCGAACAACCATCCTGGCCAGATACATTGAGTGAGGTATTTCATCAGTCAAAGGAAGGTCAAGGCAAGAGAGTGTTTATGTTTAACTTATACTCTTTATTACAACTGGAATAATAATAATATAATGAATTCAATATATGTCAATAAATATTTACTCATAATGAAAAGAACTCTCATTATTAAGACAGGTCTATGTCATGGGATTTTGTATGTATGTATAGTGCCTACTATGTGCTAGGTATTGCTCTTTTAAAAATTCTAATTTATTTTATTATTATGGGGAGGATTCCATTATAACCCCCACTTCACAGAAGAGGAAACTGAGGTCAATGAGGTTAAAAAACTTAAGACACACAGTGAATATGTGGTAGAGCAGGGATTCAAACTTGCAGGTCTAGCTGCAGTCTATTATTCTACCTCGCCATTAAAATCTTATTAATTCTAAGGACTAAACGTCTTTTGGAGGAGCACAAGGCAAATTCACATTGTATGGAAATCCATCCTAAAGAAGGCTATATTAGGGTGAGGACAGATTGCCATAGTTTCCTAAAGAGACTGGAAAAAAATGAAAATTGGTTCATACAAGTACACACTAGGACTACTTATCTAAAGCAATGATGGCATCTGTTCCCTCTCTATTGTTCCTTATCTTTCTATTATTCTTGATGATATTGGACTTGAGGAACATAGTCACTCAAACTCAAAGCTTGAAAATAGGGAGAAAAAAAAGAGAAAAATAAAGGACAGACCCTCAAAAACCAAACCAAGGCCATCAAAATAAAGAAGAATTACATATTCCCATTTCTTAAAAGAAAAAAATTCCTGACCCTATAGAATTATCTATAGCAATATATTCATTATTGATTGAATAACACATAGTGGCCTAAAGTACAGATTCATTGTATATTCAAACTCTGTGATAAAATTATATATTCAAACTATGAAGGTGCTTTTTTGTTTTCAGAGAAATTAAAGAATAAAGTCCTGAAAATATCAAGTAAATTTATATAAGTAAAATTTTTCTTGATTGAAATGTTAAATGCTTATGGGGTTCTGCATAATTAAAATTAACCCTTATGCATGAAAACATTCTTGTTTCGGGGCCGGCCCAGTGGCGCAGTGGTTTGGTTCGCGCTTGGCAGCCCGGGGTTCGTGGGTTCGGATCCCGCCCCGGGCGCCCGCCGACGCACTGCTTGTCAGCCATGCCGTGGCGGCGTCCTATGTAAAGTAGAGAAAGATGGGCACGGATGTTAGCCCAGGGCCAGTCTTCCTCAGCAAAAAGAGGAGGATTGGCAACGGATGTTAGCTCAGGGCTGGTCTTCCTCACATACACACACACACACACAAACAATTTTGTTTCATTGGATTTTTATAAAGAAATCTTTCAATAACTCAACCAAATAGTATCTCATCTCCCTAAAACTAAGCAATCTACACCACTAACAAAGCTGAGGACCCAAAATGAACAAGAACAGCTCCTGAAGGATCACAATGAATGTTCCTGCTCATGCACATGACTCAAAGAAGAGGTCTTCCCCTGGATTGCGTGTATTCTTGACTTTCATATAATTATCACAGCCTGGGTTTTCTGATTTACAAGAAAAGAAGAAAATGCAGTGCTACAAACAGTCACTTGCCCTCTTAAGTCTACTGGAACTGCTCTCATCCATTTTACTAAATTCAGTGGACCATTCTCTTATCCTGCCTGATCTTCACAGCCACAAATGGCATTGCTGACTACTCCCTCCCTCCCAATCAGTCTTTGCTCTTAGATTCCAATTGTACACTCTCATGGTGGTGTCTGACCATTCAGGTTAATTCTTTTAGATCAACTTTGCAGGTTCATTTTCTTTTACCCTCCCCTTAATGACCTTTGTTCTTCAGGGTTCTATTCTTCTCATTTTCCCTGGATGACCATATCCTTCCAACTGTTTCAGTTACCATCTATTTGCTGATGGTAATCCCAAATCCATATTTCTAGGTCTAATCTCTCTACTGGATTCTATATCTGTATAACTGACTGCTTATTACACATCTTAATTTCAGATGATTCCCAGGCATCTCCAACTCAGCATATCTCCAAATGAAATCATCTAACTTCCCAAATCTGTTCTCACTTACTTTCTTATTCCTGTGATGAGCACCATTAACCACTGTTTCCCAAGTTGAACTTCAATGTAATCCTTTATTCTTCTTCTCACTCAATTTTACATCAAATCAACCCTGAGGCTTGCTGATTTACATCTTTTTCTCTCAATTCCTTTCACTTCTCTCCATTGTCATTGTCAAAACTGTGGTCCTGTCCACCATTTTGTCTCTTCTGTATTACTTCAGCAGCCTCCTAATCAGTCTTGCTGACTTAAGTCCATCTCCCTCAAACGCATTCTCCACACAGCAGTCAGAATGCCCCTTAATAAACACAAATCGATCAAGTACTTTCCCTAGCATAAAACCATTCAACTGATTCCCATTTCACTTAGGATAAAGTCCAAACTCTTTAAAGTGGCTCATATGTTTGAGGGCCTACCTACTGTTTCAGTCTCAATCTAACCACCATCCTTAAACTCTGCTCTTGGGGGCGATCCTGAACATTTCTTTTATTTCCTTGAACATGCTACTCTTTCTTTTGCCTTCATTCATTCATTACTTATTAGTCTCTCCGTCCTGAATACTGTTTCCCAGTCCTTCTCTAGTATTTTTCTACTCATCCTAAACTAGACATCCTCATGGAGCTATTCCCTGATCCCCTAGACTACATCAGGATCGTTTGTTATTTATATCCACCGCAGTCTGTACTTCCCTACTATTACTCTCATCACCACTTATTACAACTACTAGTTTAATTGCTCTCCTGGTTTCATGGGAGTAGGGAGGATATGTCTGCCACATTCTATTCAGTATTCCCAGAACCTAGAAGAGTGTACATTGTGGGAATTCAATAAGCATTTGTTGGACAAATGAATGAATGAATGGCAGACAAATCAATCATGTTTTGGATACATGCTCCAGCAGAGTCAACTTCCTAGCTGACTCTTATGGGTTAATCTCCTGTTCCTCTCAGGAGGGAGATGCAACCAGGTCTATTCACAGTAAGGGTTCAAAGTATGTTTCCTCAAACATGTTAGTCTTTGTAGAGCCTCCTCACCATTCTAAGAAGCGTAGGATGCTACTAATGTCTCATCCTCAAAGTGAAGAACATCATGCCTGTTGTATAGATCCTTTAAATCAAATTTCCTTTTCTTTCCCTTCTATCCTTACCAGCCTCCTAACTTTTTTCATCATCCTCACCACTTTGCATGACAATACCTGACCAGGCTCTCCCCGAACCTGGGCTTCACCATCCTTACGGAATATAACCTTTAAAGAAGGGTTAACACTTTCACTTTAGAAGAATCACCAACAGCTTTGTCAGCAACTATGAACACATGTAAGCATCTAACAGCTTTTCAAGGTAGTGAAGTCTCAAGATTACAGAGGCCCAGTATTTGCCTCTCTAATAGTGGTTCCAAACCCTACAGTCTCAGGTTCTCTCAAGTATCTCAAATAACACCAAGAAGGCCCTTGGAATAGTAGCAACATAATTTAAAAACAAGCACTTGCCATATTCTAACTCTTTTAGGACAATTTTCCTACATCACCTAGATTGATACGATGGCTTAAGAAAGACAAAAGTTCACTATTCTAGAAACTTGCAATTTATGAAGTTTACAGTAAGGTCATTTGCAACCATTTATCACTCTATTGACTCCAATCAACCAACTACATGGAGATTCTTTGAGATTTGGATCACTGCCCTATTTCTTATCAAGTTCACCCTTCCTTCCCACCCACTCCACACTGCAGCATCTTGGATAGTGCTTTAAGTAGAGTAATTTAATAAAATAAGTTTAGTCTTCCAAACAGATGGTAAACTTAATGACAGAGAATATGCATCCTCTTTATTTCTTCTCCTCACAAAAGTACCCAAGATAGTAATTTGAATAAACTAGATTCCTGCATACTTTCTGACTGACAAGTAAGAAATCTGTGACCGTTGACTGTCACAGCCCTCTTCCTGTACGAACACTCTCAGGGACTCATATGAAATTGATATTTGTGTAAGTTCTACATCAGTGTGTTGGTACAGCCTAAAGAGAAAGCAATTTATAAGTCAATTTTAATCATCATTAAAATGTTCATATTCTTTGATAAAAGTCAATAATTCATAGAAATTTATTCTGGGCAAGAATTTCCACCAAAGGAAAGAGTAAGTATGCAAGAATATAGTCTCTGAGCCACATTTTTAATAGCATAATATTGAGATTAATGAATGTCATTTAAGAAGTCAATGTTTATGAGAGGCCAATCAGTTATAGAAAGTATTTTCTACTATGATTGTGTTAAGTAAAGGGATGAAGAAAATAAAATTATAACTTTATTCTGATTACAACTATATAAAATAATGAATGTATACAGGTAAGGATATTAAAAGGAAAAGTATGTAAAAATGGATACTGTAGATTTCAACAATCACCTACTGAATATCTACAGTGTACCAGGTGCTGGGCTTAGCGCTGACTTTCTTGAGTTGCAGAAATTTTTTTTTTTTTTTTTTTTTTTGTGAGGAAGACCAGCCCTGAGCTAACATCCGTTGCCAATCCTCGTCTTTTTGCTGAAGAAGACTGGCCCTGGGCTAACATCCGTGCCCATCTTCCTCCACTTTATATGGGACGCCGCCACGGCCTGGCTGACAGGCAGTGCGTCGGCGGGCGCTCGGGATCCGAACTCGCGAACCCCGGGCTGCCAAGCGCGGACTAAACCGCTGCGCCACCGGGCAGCCCCAGAGTTGCAGAAATTTTTGAGTAGTTTTTTCCCTTTAAATCTCCTCTTACTGATCTTATAATATTACCTGTGCAGATTCAGTGTATAGCATAACCAGCCCTAAACAATCTTTGTGAGGGCAGAGTTCCCTATGGAATGCTATTTATTTGATCAACACAGGTATCAGAATTGGACTACAATTGCCCTTTGGAGTCTTTCTTATCCAGATTTCAAAGCAAAAAAATACCTTGAAGGAGTCTTTAATTTTTAATCTTATAAAGAAAATTTTAAAAATGATTGAGAATCAACAAAATGAAAAGGCAACTATGGAATGGGAAAAAAATTGCAAATCATTAATTTGACAAGGGGCTAATATCCAAAATACATAAAGAACTCATACAATTCAATAGCAAAAAACAAACCATCCGATTTAAAAATGGGGAGAGGACTTGAATAGACATTTTTCCAAAGAAGACATACAGATGGCCAACAGGTACATGAAAAGGTGCTCAACATCACTAATTGTCAGGGAAATGCAAATCAAAACCACAATGAGGTATCACCTCACACCTGTTAGAATTGCTATTATAAAAAAGACTACAAATAACAAGCATTGGAAAGGATGTGGAGAAAATGGAACCCTTGTGCACTGTTGGTAGAAATGGAAATTGGTGCAGCCACTAAGGAAAACACTATGGAGGTTCCTCAAAAAATTAAAAATAGGACTACCATATGATCCAGCAATTCCACTTCTTGGTATTCATCTGAAGGAAACGAAAATGCTAACTCGAAAAGATATATGCAGCATTATTTACAATAGCTAAAATATGGAAACAACCTAAGTGTCCATTGATGGATCAATGGATAAAGAAAATGTGGTGTGTATGTATATATATATATTAAGCCATAAAGGAATGAAATCTTGACATTTGTGACAAAGTAGATGGACTTTGAGGGCATTATGCTAAGTAAAATAAGTCAGAGAAAGACAAGTACCATATGATCTCACCTACATGTGGAATCTAAAAAAAAAAAACCTCAAGCTCATAGATGCAGAGAATAGATTGGTGAAGTCAAAAGGTACAAACTTCCAGTTATAAAATAAATAAGGCACGAGATGGAATGTATAGGTCAGTGACTATTGTTAATAATACTGTATTGCATATGTAAATGTTGCTAAGAGAGTAGATCTTAAAAGTTCTCATCACAAGAAAAATAAATTCCATAACTATGTATGATGACAGATGTTAACTAGAGTTATTGCGGTGACCATTTTGCAATATACAGAAACATCTAACCATTATGCTGTGCACCTGAAACTAATGTAATATTGTATGTCAATTATAAAATTCTAAAAAAAAGATCGAGAATGTTTGAGTCAATATTTCTGAATCATAACTCTACCTCGTTTACTACAGTATATACAGTATACTACAGTATATAATTCATTATACTCCACTATATTTAGATGTGATGAAGGATAATTTCCTGTCCTGGTTTTCATATTTGTTAATGATTTCATTTCTGAAAGTCTCCTTGTCTCGTCTCTAGGTCAGTCTTCATTGGAGTAGTCATTTCTTGGTAACAGAAAGTGTAGCATGACGTAAAGAGAATTTTCAGAGTTCTCAGTTTGGAAAATTTTTAAAAATTGGAGGTCTTTTAAATGCTCGGTCTTTATCAACCGCATTTCTAAGATTACTTTCCTCCAACCAACTCTGCAAAACATCAGCTACCTGTTTTTCCATGAAAGTAAAGCTGATTTGTGGGGAGCAGTAATTCCTTATACTTTCTTTTTCTCTCTGATCTGTTTTTGAGCTATGCTTCTGTGGCCAGGAAGACATAATCCTATCCTGATTTTTGGTAAGAGAATAGATTTCAAGGTGAATTTCATCTAAAAGTGTCTTCTCCACATGGCAAAAGTCACTGTCTCCCCAACAGCTGGGGTTACCTGAAATATCGCTGTTGAATATTAGCTAATACGCAAGAGGCTCTAGAATTTTCAACCACACTGTTGCATAAGTCCTGTTTTCTATAAAATTCAACAATCACCAAGAGGTTGAACATTATTTCATTTTAAATCTGCTGTTTAATTTATCTAGATGAACCTGTGAAATTCCTCAACTTTAGAATAATTCTAACCTACATTATTTATTTACCTTAACTCTATTTTGCTTTGACCTTCAGACCCAGAGCTTTGTCCTCCTGAAAAGTCCTTAGCCCTTCTGTCCATTTCCATTAAATTGGAAAATCTGGTGTTCTCTGCTTCTGCTTTTCACCCAGCATCATAACTGTCCTATTTTCCCCAACTACCCAATAGCTTTGAAATTCTACAATACTCTTTATAGAGTTTTGGTTTTTGGTCATTAATAGATGAGTAATAATCAAAATTTGCTAATATTCTAAATCATCCATTTCTAAAGATAAATATCTCAGCAACATTTTTTCCAATTATTTTCAGGCAGCTACTTTAAAGTGGAAATTGGTGGTATAACTTGGAAATGTGAAAACAGCAATTCTGCCAATCCTCTGTGGTAAGATAGCAATTCAAATTTTCCTTTTCTCGAAGCCCCTTCCTCCAATCATTTCCCTTCAACCACTCCCTTCTCATTCTCATTTCATGTACAAGGCCATTTTTTTTTTCAGTCCTACAATCTTTGATAGTCATCTTCTCCCTACAGATATTACTCTGCCGTATCTATATCTTCTATTCTAATCGGCTTTAGTTATTCCTCTCATGTAATGCTCAATGAACTATGAATAATAATAGGTAAGCCCATCCCTTTTATGTAGTCATAACTAGATGAGGAATTTCTATCTGAAACTCTGTAAGGTTTTTTTAAGGTTTTTCCAAATACCAACAGCCAACTCAAGTATTGGATAATGCTTGGAAGAGCTTCAACTTTTCCTTAAAAAAATTCTATTCATGTTCTATTAATATTTAATAATTAATGTTAACGTTCTAAAAATATTGTATTAATTCTAACCATTGTTTTTGATGTGGGCAGAGTACCATGGATAGAGAAACTTTTCCCTGAAGCAAAGCTAAGCATTTAGGATTTAACGGCCATTAAGTAATTTTCTTCACCAGGAATAAAACTAAAAAGGTTTTTCTCATCTTTGACCAATGCTTTTTCCTGTTCCTTTTGACAGTGGGATTTTAATTTACTTTTGTCAGTGTTCAGATGCTTATATACCTTAACGACTTGAGGAAAGTGAAATATTAACAGCAGTTAGCTAGGTTGAAAACATCCCCCTGGTTAAATTTGTAAAAATAATTTGAAGCCTACTTTGCATTCCAGTTTTAGAGGTTGCCTAGACTATAATTCCTGACAATTATCATTAATTCATTTGCTGAAGTATTGACATTTCATTGTATTGTTGAACTGTGCTGTTAAAAAGAACAATTCAAATTATTCTCTTTACCGACTAGGTTAAAAAAAACACAACAACTAAATGGTTTACTAAGTGTCACATTGTCTTGACAGAACAGTACATGATGTTTTTCTCTGGTTTTCAGGAAAGTATATGTAATATTCATAAGGTCTCCTTAATCTAAACTGCTTTTTTTAGCTAGCAATGTCTCCACTTCTTAATACCACACATATTAACATAACTGTGTAAAGATTAAGTCCAATAGTTTTAATAAAAATGATGTCAAGAAAATAATAATACTAATATTAATACCAGGATTTTACATAATATCTTCTGAAAATTTGAAAGTATTATGTACAATGTTAACTGCCTTAATGATGAGGTGGGGCTGCAAAATCAAGGGTTCACTTGATTATTGTAAAGTAAATGCAACTTCTTAATTTTTGTCATGGTAGTGGTGGCAGCAGTGGCAATTCAAGTCTGGCTACATACAAGGATACATGAAATAAGACATTGAGAATAACAGGAATCAGGTATTTCACCGTAAGAGAAAAGAATTACAAATATAAAAATGCAGAAAGCTAGAAGGAACTCTGGTGTTGGATTGGAATTAGAGAAATCAATATGAACTCATGGTTTTCAAGATATAGAGAGAGATATAAGGAATAGATGGACGTATGTATATGCATGAATGTAAAATATATTCCTCAGTTCCGTTTATTCAGAGTGCCTGGGAGCAGTGACAACCCCATTAGCAATGAGCACCCAAATCTTTGTTTCTAAATACTATTATCCACTAAAAGAAACCATGGCTCCTAGGAGAAATGATTATGAGGCTAGAGCAAAGAAATTGTAAGTGGAGCCTGGAACATCTTATTGTGTCAGAAAATAAAGAATTGCCTTTAAAAAATGGGGATATGCCAAAAGACACAAAAGACAGCTTGATGGGTCTCCCCCTGGCCAAGACTGGGACAACTGGAGTATCAAAACAAATGATGGTTGTAACAGCAGAAACCCACGAGTCTGTACTGACATAAATAAATAAATTGAGAGTTTTATGATGAAAGGGACAACCATAAAATCTCAAAGTATCTCCCGACAAAATACATATTAATTACTCAGGGAAGAGTAACTTTGCAGTGCAGCAGCCTGGCAGCCAGTACTTTATGTGATCGAGTTAACGTCACAAGTAATGGGACAAATTGAAATTTGTGTGCCATCTGACAGAATGCAGTGAGAAGAGCTTTTTCATGTGTTACTTAGATTTATGTTGGGTATCAATTACTATGATATTTATACTTCATTGGTACCAAGAGATATACATAATAGTTATAGTTAAATGTCAGTATTTAAATTTCACTGATAGTTATATCCTTTGTAACTATTTAACCTAAAATGAAGAATTGTAGATTTTAACTTAAAAATATGCATGGACAGACCTTACTTTTCAAAATACTTTCAGGAAGTTCACACACATAAGTGTGAAGACCACTGTCCTGGAACAGTGTTTTGTAACTATAGTATTAGGCAGCAATGAGAAAAAGTTTTCTCCTCCAATCCACTTCCTTCTACTCCTCCAGAGACAGAAATTGTAGTTCATTTCTTTATTCTCCATCTCACCTTTTCCTCTTCCTCTATCCCAGAGTTTTAAGAAGAGAACGTAAATATTTTGGTACCCTACAACATGATTGATTTAGGAAGTGTTACCCAACCATGAGCTTTCGAGGCTATGTGAACCTCTTACAACTGTATATACTCTATTAGGAATTGTGCATTTTTTACTGGGAAAGGGGATCAGAGTTCTTAACAAAGTCTCAAAGAGGATGTGACTCAGTAAAGGTTATGAACCCCTGCAATATGATGTAAATTCAACATTGATGTTTATAAATGGAGTCTTTAGTTTTAAAAGTGGAAGGGCATTCAAAGAAATATGTTTATAAATTTCATTTTGTGTACTGTTTTACCTCAACTGCCTAGCACAGTACAGGCACATTGTAGGCACTTAATAAATCTTTGTTGAATAAATGTCCCAGGAGCCAAATGAATTTTGGGGTGTCACAAGGAGATTGGCAGATAACAGAGAAGAGGATGGTAGCAAATATTATGGGAGAATGCCATAAATCTCAGACAAAGAGTGTCATCATGCAAAGGCCCATTGGAATGGGTTGGAAGAAAAGCTACTGCCCTCCTGATGCCTTCTGGGGGAGATAAGCAAACAATTTCACAAATAAGTACATAGTGCAAATAAGCCAAATTAAAAAGAAAAAAGATGAGAGCATATAAGAAAGGGGAATAATTTAGTTTGGAGGGGTCAGATGGGAAGTCTGGAGAGACGTGACATTTACTCTGAGACCCACATAATCAAGATGATGGGTGTGGAGACGAGTGTTCAAGGCCAGGGCAGAGCAGGTGGGAAAGGAAGGGATGATGCAAAAAAGAGCTTGGCACGCTCAGAGAACTGAAAGAAGACCCAGGTGGCAGATTCTAATGAATTCACAAGATGAGGCTTGAGAGGTAGGCAGGGCCCAAATTACACATGACCACAGAAATCATGTTAATTGAAAGATTTCGAACTTTATTATCAGAACAACGAGAGGCAACTGACGAATATGAAGCAGAAAATAACATTATCAAATTTGGGTTTTGGTTTCTGTGCATACACCCCATGTGTTGACAAAAAATTCCTGGGAGTGCAGAGAAAAGACTAGGACTTCTACTTTTGTTTACTTTTATTAAGCTGCTGCTAATATTTAATATATGGAACGACATTAGTGCCCTCACTAGATCCCTGTGGTCCGAGGAGGAATGCCGAGGGAAGAGCAGGATTTCCACTGCGGGCAGGTTGACAGGCTTCCTCCCTTCACTGCTGTCGGCATATTCTGGTGTATTTGAATTTATGGGCTATAGGACATCAGCAATATGGTTACTTTTATAAAACCAAGATCTTTATTTTCATTTTTTATTTTTTTGGTGAGGAAGACCAGCCCTGAGCTAACATCCATTGCCAATCCACCTCTTTTTTTGCGGAGGAAGACTGGCCCTGGGCTAACATCCGTGCCCATCTTCCTCTACTTTGTATGGGACACCGCCACAGCATGGCTGACAAGCAGTGCATTGGCTGGCACCCAGGAAGCGAACTCACGAACACTGGGCTGCCAAAGAGTGAAATAAACCGCTGTGCCACCGGGCCAGCCCTTGAACCAAGATCTTTAAATAGAATTTCTGTAATAGTAAGTAATAAGATGGAGAGTGGCCATGAAAATCTTAGGCAGCAACATACTGGTTCCCTCGTGGCATAACACTTAAAGATCACCTATGCATTTTTCTTTCTTAAAATTTGATGACCTGCTCTGTGATGACAAGTGTTTTCTGTAAGATGCTACCTGGAAGATATTTTGAAACAAACCAATCCATCTAATCTACCCCTTTAAGGGATATAAGATATAAGATGGCAACTGTTTCAAAAAACTTTTTTTAATGTGTACAATGGAAGGAGAACTTTTAAAATGAGTATTTGGAAATGTTGTCATTGTTATATGTGTCCCCAACAATGGGGCACCACTTATCACATCACATGTCTTAATACTTAGCAAACTTGCAAGAAGGATTTTACGAACTGTTGAAAAATCTCCCAAACAAAGGGTTTCAGTGTGGACATGGACTGACCTTAAAACAACAGTCTGACATCCGTGAAGATGGATATTTCCTAGCTCAACAAAACCATTTGCACAATTAGTGAATGTATTGAAAAATGAGAACAATGTTTAATAGGCAAAAATTTAAAAAATGTACTTCTTTCACTTGGACCTATGTATCTACGTGAGTTACCTTTTCAGACACAACAGCCATTAAATCAAGAATCAAAATAAACTGCATTATGAAGTAGAATTAGGAATTACCATAATATGGAGTATTAAATCTCAATCTGAAAAAGTAATGGAGCATACAAAATCGTATTGTTCTCATTATTAATAATTTTTAGTGAGAGCAAAAAAGTTTTAGTATTATCAGTAAGATAACTAAAGCATCTTAAAACTACTTCATTCTCCTCTTTTAGCATTTCTATCTTTGTATATGTTTTAAACATATATCTAACATATTGGTATAGGAACACAGGGGTACATGCATGTAATTTATAAAAAATATGCATACAGTGGCAGCATATGCTCAAAATTTTTTTACTAACAATGATTCACAATAAAAATTTGGGAGACCACTGGAGAAAGGAAATTGATCAGTGGGAGGTGAGGAGGGAAGGAAGAAATTGAGTTAGGATGCTGTTGTGGTGGATCTGGTAGACTAATATGGTAGTTTTGGAGCTAGGGAGACACACAAAGTGGTGGTATGGAGGCAGAGAGTAGAGGAAAGCAACGATATGTGTTTTGGTGATACTATCACTAGAATTTGTGATGTATGAGCCATGGAGGTGAGGAAGAAGAGAGTATGAAGAATGACTGAGGGGCCAGCCCAATGGCGTAGTGGTTAAGTTTGCATGCTCCACTTTGGTGGCCCAGGGTTCCTGGGTTCAGATCCTAGGTGCCGACCTACACACTGCTTATCAAGCCATGCTGTGGCGGCATCCCACATACAAAAAAGTAGAGGAAGATGGGAACAGATGTTAGCCCAGGGCCATTCTTCCTCAGCAAAAAGAGGAAGACTGGCAATGGATGTTAGCTCAGGGCTAATCTTCCTCACACACACACACACACACACACACACAAAGAATGACTGAAAAGATTTTGGCATGAGCAAAGGAACAGATATTAAGTGATATTTATTGAAAGCTAGAACATGAGAGGAGAAGAATATTTCGGGGGTGGGGCTATCACAATCCAGTGTAGGTCATGTCAAATTTGAGATGGTAAATAGGTGGTTGATTATAAAGTGTTCCCTGCACAGAAGCTCCTGCCATCATCTTAGGGGAATTTCAACCTCCAAGTGAATGACTCACTCAGCACAGCAGCCTCACCAACGTCTAACTCCAGCCTTCCCAGCACTTTAACTGTTGCTGTAGGTCAGCACCCACTCAAATGTCCCTATCCTGGACCTCATCTCTGACCACAACTCCTATTTCTCTAGCTCTTTTACTCTCTTACCACCGTTACCCTATACTGTGACTGAACTGAGCCTTGTAGATGTTGGTCCATTAGTGTCTTATTCCATGGTCCCTCTTGACTCCTTCTTTCACTATTCTAGCTATTCCCCATGAAGCATCACCTCTATACTCTCCCAGCACCCCCATAAATTCCCTCAAACACTCCTTATGTACATACTTTGATAGCCATATAGTGTATCATGGTTATTGGTTTATGTCTGTCATGTTTCCTATTGGACATTGGTCACTGAGGCCTGAGACTGTCTGTGTCATCATATCTCCAGCACCAGTCTCAGTGCCTGAAACATAGTGGCTGCCCCATAGAGCTTTAAAAACCTGAATTATGCAGACAAAATAAGCTGCTTTTTCTTGAAATTAAAGGGGAATGTTTTAAAATTTAAAGCCTTTAAATACAGTTTCTATTCATGAAATGTAAGCATATTGAAAATTCTACTCCAAGCAGTGCCAGATATGTATTCTTTATTTCTACGAAAGTCAAAGGAAAAAGTTATTTAAGCTTCCAGGGCTAACCCAGTCTCTGATCAGGCACAACCCCAGAATCAGTGATAGTGCAAGTTATAGATGGGCAGCTGGAGAGTTTTGGGGTGCAAAAAGGAGGATGAGAAGTGAGTAATAAAGAAGTGAGGAAAAGAACGAATCCTCATTTTATTGTTCTTTGTTGCTGTTATTTTCAGAGGTTAATGCATTTATCTCAATATATGCTCTATCGGTTTAAAAATATCTTTATCGTATTTAAACTTTGCATAATGGAATGTGGGAGAAAATATACAATATGGTCTCAGCAGATCCAGGAAAATTATATTTTGAACTTCTTTTTCAAATGGGAAATTACTTCCAGAAATTTCTCTTACAGAGTGAACTCTCCTATGTATAATTGCATGGGTGTGGGTGGTCGACATTTACAGAAATCCTCTGAAATAATTGATGATCGATGTATAGCTGTTCATGTTGACACATTAGATGAAATGCAGGGGTAGCAACAGCAATATAAAGCTCAAAGATATTCTCCAAGAACTGCTTCAGACAGGGGAAAGAGTAAGTAACGGGAACTTACACATTTATATCATCACCTTTGCAATTGGCCTTTACTTGTCTCCTTTCTAACTCCTTGAAATGACATCAATTAAGGACAATAAAATTTCTGGGAGGAAAAGCACAATCTATATAATTAGCACAGAAGAAGCAGCTTTGTTTTAAAACAGGTTACTGACAGAGATTCTTAGTCTGTATTCTATAATATAGGTTATAATCTATATTCTGATAAGTTGTGCTGTCCACTTCAGTGGCCAATGCCATTCTGGTTATTGGACACTTCAGATGTGGCCAGTCTGTTTGAGATGTGCTGTAAGTGTAAGATATACTCCAGATATTGAAATTTTATTGCAAAAAAGAATATAAAATATCTCACTCATGAGTTCTACATTATTCAACATTCAGATATCAAAGTGATAGTAGTTTAGATATATTGAGTTAAATCAAATATATTATTAAGACTAATTTCATCTGTTTCTTTTTACTTTCTTTTTTTTGAGGAAGATTGGCCCTGAGCTAACATCTGTTGCCCATCTTCTTCCTTTTATTCTTTTTTCCTCCCCAAAGCCCCAGTAGATAGTTGTAAGTCATAGTTGTGCATCCTTCTCGTTGCTCTATGTGGGACGCCACCTCAGCATGGCTTGATGAGCAGTGTGTCGGTCCGTGCCCAGGATCCGAACCAGCAAACCCTGGGCCCCCGAAGAGGAACCCGCGAACTTAACTGCTATGCCACTGGGCCGGCCCCACTTTTTACTTTTTTAATGAGGTTATTAGAAAATTGAAAGTTACATATGTGGCTCGCATTTGTGGTGGCATCCCACATACAAAAAGTAGAGGAAGATGTGTTGTGTTGTGCATTAAATTTCTATTGGACAGCCTGGTCCATAGAATGCCCTTCCACTGTCATCTTTCAACTGGACCACAAAAAATCATGCTTTTGTTCTTTTATGAATGTGTAAAACAAACTTTCAGGAAAAAAAGGAAAAGTGGTTATGTATCTTTGGAAAATAATGTAAAACCAGAAATTTTCCCCCACTCTATTTCAACAAGTAAAAGTAGCAGAGAGGGTCTAATAATGCAACGTGTTCACTGCACACGAAGCAAATGTTCACAGCTGCCTTTCCCAAACCCAATATAGAACTGCCAAATTAGTCCTACAGAAACGCTGCTCACTGCGTGGGACATGCTCTGTCTCACAAGCATGCCACTGTATTTCAATTAACTTGGCCAAACTGTAATGAGGCTGCCTAAGAAACAGGAAGAAAAGACAGAAAATGAAAGAAGAGGCAATGGAAATATTGAGGAGGTGAGAGTCAGGCATGGCTGGCCTCTCCCCTCAGAAGTGTGCAGGGTGTTGTATACACAGATCAGAAATGCCGTGAACCTGTCTCCCTGGCAGTGTCCACAGATGGCTTACGGGTTTAGAACTTAGGGAAAAACAATGCCTCTGAATGTAAAGATAAAACATAGGAAGCGTCCATTGTGAAAGGAAAGTCAAAGAGCTATAATTTAATATCCCTTCAACAAATGCTTCTAAACAGTATCTGGAAAGCCAGCACGATGGGCACACACCCCTCCACCCCTTGCCTGGGGCAGTTGGAGCCATCCAAGGCATCTACTCACACTACATAAATAGTCAAGAGCTCTACTGACAGAGAAAATAAAATGGAAGCCGCTCACTTCCACTGCTAATCTCCTTGGGCAGGCTGATTTTCATCTATAGCACTTATGATATCACTTTATGGTTTAGAGAACACGATTTGACCTATTTTTTTTGTATCCATTTAAAAGAGAGCTGTGGTATAATGGGTTTCTATTATACCTTGGTCTGGTTATTTTATGAAGCCTCTATTACATCAAGTACTAAAGGGGCAAGGAATATTCAGGAAGGTGAGAAAAGGGAGAGGAGATGCAACGACAAATCCAAATGCCTCTCCAGGTGTCTTGCCAGTGTTACTTAATGGTTTTGATTTGATTTGACAAAGTAAAGCCAGCTTCATTATCGCTCACAATAAACCAAGGCTCAGAGAGGGGGAGTGAGATGCAAGCCTTGCCTGGGTCTGATTTTAACCTCTTCAGAGCTCATAACAAAGCTCTCAAAGGCTTTAACTATTCCCAAGTTCCCTCACTTGCCTCCTTATCTTCTTTTCCTTCAGATGTAAAACTTGGTTGCTTGTGCATTTTGAATAATGGAAGGTGAAAACTTCTAGGGAAAGAGGGGAGGGAATTAACCAATTCATCTTTCTCTAGTTTAAAAATATCTTCAAATGACTAGATTGTCCAATAGGGGACAAGCCATATAAAGAATTACTTTGTGAGACAAACAGCCAGCTACCTGAGAGCTTGAGTATATACAAGAATATCATGCTACTCATGAAAGCCAAATGTGGACAATGGAACGTATTTGTAATAGTAAACAGGTTCAGAGAGGCGATGATGCAGACATATACACCTGAAGTTGTTTCTGGGCTAATTGGCAGTGTCAAATTAGAGATGCATGCAAAGACCTACAAATAGACAACAGGAGAAATGGGTTAAACACAGGACAATTATCAAATATTAAATTCTAGAACTTTGATAATTCCCAAGAACTTTTTTTTTTTTTGGTGAGGAAGATTGGCCCTGAGCTAACATCTGTGCCAATCTTCCTCTATTTTGTATATAGGATGCCAGCACAGCATGGCTTGATGAGCAGTGTAGGTCCACACCTGTGATCCGAACCCATGAACACTGGGCCGCCAAAGCGGAGCGCACAAACTTAATCACTACACTACTGGGCTGGCCCTGCAAGAACTTTTAAAACCACACTTTTGAGTTATGCCCTTTCAACTTATAGAACCTACACTTTTAATCATGAGAACCTAGGGTTTATTTGGCAAGGTAGAGGTTCTAGAGGCAACTTCAAATTTATATTTTTAACACTTTTTTTTATTTTAAGGAAGTACTGTTTTATGAGATCCAGCCTTAGTGCACTACCATTTAACTTTTTAATAACCATTATTTACAATAATTCCATAGCTTACGATGCTTATAAAATTGAGGGAACTTTTTTGTAAGGTTGAATCTGCTTATTTAAAATAAGAAGAGTGCTCTAACTTGGTCATTTTTCATTAGCCCTCCTTCAAAACATCATTAATGATTGTATCACCCTCTCACTGCATGAAAAGAACTACACGAAGCTGTGAACTTTCTCACTGGTCAAATTTAGGATAACAAAGCCTCTGTCTATCTTGAATATAAAACATTCTCATTTCTGATAGGCTTTAAATCACATGTCATTTCAAAGCCAGGAACACTTTTCTTGCAGTCAAGCATAAGCATCACCACATGTTTCCCTCTCAAATTATAAAAACCATACAGACATAAATATAAAATATCTAGATTAGCATTTAAGTGCCAGAAATGGTATCAGTGTTCCAGGGATATTTTAGCAAGTAAAATTGTTGAGGGGAGGGGAAAGCGGTATGACTTCTTTCCCAAAGCTGCTTACTCAGAAGTCCCAAGTGGATCAAACCGAATCTCAGACACGCCATTTCCAATAAAGAACAACCCTGCTAAGTCCCAATGGGAGAAGAAAACCTGAGCTACTTGAAATTAACAACTATTTTGAAGCCAGTATTTTGAGCAAAAGTTTTCTAATTAAAAAAACAAGCGGTGGATTTTTTATTTAGCATGAAGCATTAGAGGTAACTACGGTTTCCAATTGGACATTGTGGAAAACATACCGATTCCTCTTTTAGAACCCCATATTAAAACTTTCATGTTAAGAAAACAATTTCTCTGAGCACCCTCTTCACTTTATCCGGTACTATTATTATATGTATTGTTCTCTAGAAACACATCAGTTATATACAAGTCATCTTTCCTGCCTACATTTTTCTTCACTCATGCATACATTTTACTTTTCAAATCAAATAAATACCCTTCAAATCAGCAAATTTGTAATTTTACATAACTTAGAAAGTTTTAAAATATTAAAACTTTCTGGAAAATGTTCCTAACGCTTAAAATAGAATCAACTGCTATAAGCAGTATTGCTCATGGGTTGGGGAATACTCTTTAACATAGCAGCGGGAAATAATAAGAACCAATTATTTTAAAATAAAGCAAAACAAATAACAATAAAAATAAAAATATTAAAACTACCAAGAAATCATCACATTAGGAATAAAAAATGAAATTTTCCTGACATTCTCTTGCAGCTAGAGACTAACTTTTGAACTAGTTTCTAGCTTGATGGTATCAAACTTTGTACTACATCTTACAGTAATTACTCAAGTTTTTTAATTGAAATAGGAATAGTTTTACCTTATTGAAAAGTTTAAGTAGCTTATATGTCAAGCTATTTAATTATGAAATTAATCATTCCTTAAATACTAATTATAATTTATTTTGTATTTGTAAACAATCATAGAACAAATAACAGCCATCAAAGTCAGTATGCTTTGGTTCTACTGAAAATGTAAAAAAATGAACAAAATTAAAATCTTATCTCTGATTTGACAAAGAAGAAAAACTAACTCCTTCTTCTTTTATCACTGAGGAAGTAAAAAATATGCTAATATTAAAAATAAGCATGAAAAACAATCTCCCAGCATTATTTTAGATCTCTCCAAATTTTTCTAAATTCTGATTTCTACCCCTTTCTCTGAATCATCTTATCTCTACACGTTTTCATTCATTCAACTCAACAAGCATTTACTGTGTGCCTAGTACATGCCAAGCACTAACCTACCTCATTTTGATGAAGTAAAACAGAAAAAAAATTCCTTCCATTATGAACAATACATTCTGGGAAGAGAAACAGGCAATAAACAATGAAACACAATAAATGACTAAATCATATAGAATGTTAGAAGTTGGTAAATAGGATGAAAATATAGAGCAGGGCAAGGAGAATCAAGAGTGCTGGATGTAGAGGAGTTTCAGCTTTAAATGGGATGGTCAAGGTGTGGGCCTCATTGATAAAATGGCATATGATAAAGACAAAGATGTTCTCTCCCAAACACTGGTTATTGAGGTAGGTTTTTTTTCTTTTTTTTGCTGAGGAAGATTAGCCCTGAGCTAACATCTGTGCCAATCTTCCTCTATTTTGTATGTGGGTTGCCACCACAACATGGCAGACGAGTGGTGTAGGTCCATGCCTGGGATCCGAACCTGTGCACCCAAGCGACCAAAGCTGAGGGCACCGAACTTAACCACTAGGCCACAGGGCCGGCCCAAGGCAGCATTTTCAATCTGTAAAAGAAGAAAGACCACTAAGGCCAAAGATTTTAAAAAATCATTGTACAAATTCTTATGTTAAATTACACAGTCAAGCTTTGCTGTAATACTGTCTTCTCTTCAATATGTGATGACACAAGAAACATGTCGAGTGGATTGCAGAGAAGCATTTTAAACTGAAGAAGTAAAAGTTATAATATTTATAATTTTGATGAGTTTATTTTTATAGAGAAGATTTTTCTCCCTGAAAGTTGTTTCTGGAAGAGTAAATTGTTTTCATCATTAAAAATTGAAGTTGTTTTAAAAAAAACTTGAAGATATTAGGAAGAGAGCCAGGTAGATATCCTGGAAAAGAGCATTCATGATGGAGGGAACAGTCAGTGCAAAAGCACTGAGACAGGGGGATGCCTGGTATGAGGGAGAAACAGCAAGTGGGTAGTGAGGCTGGAGGAGAGTGAGCAAGAGGAAAAAGAACAGTAAGAGAAGAAGTTAGGGTAATGGGGGTGAGATCATGTAGAACATTTTACGCTTCTTTTAAGTTTTACTCTGAGAACAATGGGGAGATATCAGGAAGCTTCTAAGCAGAGAAATGATATGATATTACTTTCTTCAAAGGATTATTCTGGCATCTTGGTTGTGAACAGACTTTACACAAAGCAAAGGTGACAGCAGGGAGACCAGGTAGGCAGTTTTTGCAATAATCTAGGTGTGAGCTAACGGTGGAACAGAAAGGGATGATGAGAAGGTGAGAAGTGGTTTGAATTCCGGATACATTTTCAGATCAATGCCATAGGAGTGAATGTAAAATGAGAAAGAGAGAAGTCAGGGATGTCACCTTCTTTATGCAATTTTAACCAATTCACCCAATTAAATTTAGTAATTCCATTTCTGCATACCACTGCACACAAAGCATCTTCCTTATATCTCTACCATAGCACCTACTCTGTAGTAATTACTAGTACATGCTTATAAGCATTTACCTATAAATTTCTCCTTGAGAGCAAATGCTGTGACTTTTTTTATACCTTTATTCCCAGTACCTAGTAAAATGCCTGATACACCATGAGAATTAAACTATGTTTGATGAACAAACAAATCAACGAGTACTTGTGCAATGAAGCCACTTGTTCTATGCGCCTTTTGTGGGTGGCATAACAGTCCCCAACTTGCATATCAGAAACACTACTCAGCGAAATCCTTATTTCTCCTATACTCAGATTATACTGCCTTTTGGTCAATTCGCATTTATGACAAAGCTTGCATGTTGCAGTCCATGTGGCTTCAAAACAGGAGAGCAATTTTTAACCTGTCCTGCTTATAAATGTCCTTGGAGCCTTTATGGCTCATTCTGAAACATGTTTTGAATACAAAACAGTAGTCATTCAACCAAATTTATCTTTAGGCTAAATCTGTCCACAGCCTCTCAAAGTGTGGTAGAAATGATACAAATAGGAGTTAAGATTAATATATATATGCATGTAATATATATAATATGTATGTACATATATTCTTATATTTATAAAGACGAACATATAAATATACATACAGTCACACATCGCTTAACGATGGGGATACGTTCTGAGAAATGCATTGCTAGGTGATTTTGTCGCTGTGTGAACATCATAGAGTGTACTTACACAAACCTAGATGGCATAGCCTACTACACACCTAGGCTATATAATACCGATATTATGGGACCACTGTCACATATGCAGTCCATCATTGACCAAAACGTCGTTACACGGATCATGTGTGTGTGTATATATATATACACACATGCACCGTGTAACGACGTTTTGTGTATATATATATATATATATATATATATATATACACACACACACACGTTTTGTATATATATATACACACACACACACTCTAGATTGCATAAAAATACTTTCACTTGAAATATCTCAGCTTCTCACAAATAGGCACTAGGAAATTAAAAGGGCCACCAACACATTGGAAGCCTTGGCATTTGTGAGAAATTTCATGAAAAAATATTATCATATTTATACACATAAGTCTCCAATTTTTGAAATAAATTCCTTTGTATAGTAAGATTTCCCACTATGATTGATTTTCTACCTAGCTTTAGGGCAATATTTCATACAAAATATTTTGCTCAAAAGATAACTAAGTACTCATCGATATAGAAAGATTATGAAAATAGCAACACCAGAGTGGTTATGAACAACTGTATGTAGCAGAGACAAACAGCTAGAAGACGTGAGAAGTTTTTCATTTTTTGGGTTTTTTTTTAATTCTAAAGGTGAAAGAAACAGACATTTTAGGGATCATAAGCATCCTGATAATATGGAGATAGAGTTTATCCTTGGAATTGGACCCCCTTCATTACGGAAGTAACTACTTTGATGAGCATTTTTCTTTGTTTAATCACAGACAGGTGAGTCAAGTACCTATCCACTTTTCTTAGGAACACCCTTACCTGAGGAAGCAATCCAAATGGAGCTGCTTAGGACTAAAACACCTGGTAACATGTTTAATAATTTAAACGGCTATCTCCATTTGGGGTAGAGTATATCTGCATATATTGTACATATATATTTTGTATATATCACATTATTGTTGTGCCAACTGGTCTGCTATTTTGGTCCCTGAACTCAGGAGAGGGAATTGCCCAATAGAACGAACTCATCTAGCATGATAAGCAGACCCACGCAATGTGCCACCAAGCCAGAGGTCAAGGTCAAGGGGAGGCCCTTTGAGAAAATGACCAATGGACTCCTAGGAGCAGTATTGTCTGATTTCCCAGCATAAAATTTTCCTTTTCTGCTCTATAATTCCTTTAAGTTACCCTCAATCCTTCCATAAAGTTATAAATTGCTTCGGTCTCATATAGCTGTAGTAAGGGGAATAAAGTGGGGAGTCTGTATGCATGATTGGAGTGAAGTGGCCCCAGAAAGACCTTCAGCACCAGTAGAACCAGTTATAACATGGCCAGGTTAGAAAAAAAGAGGAGAATCTGGAGCTACAGTGTAACAAGGATAGAATAACAAATGTAACATGGATAGATTTGTGGAACACGCAAGTACAACAAATTGGTCTATTTTCAAGTGGAGATGAGATCATCAGTTTAAAGTCTACACACAATTAAAATAGAATTTTGAAAAGTTGTAACCAAGTAATGAATAAAGTACACCAGAAATGTCTAGCCAAATATGATTTTGCCTAATATATAGGTTATAATCAATGTAAAGACTATAATATGAAAATTATAATATTTGCAGAATCTGGTTTGTAAATAGAGTTCCTTAGAATATTAGGTTGAATCATATGAAATTGTGATTCTTAAGGTCAAAAATAGTTGAATATCAACAATTCCATACAGTTCAACCTAATAAATTTCAAAATATACCATATAAGGATATCCTGCTCTTTTATATCTGTGATTATTTTGGTATTATGCATCAATTTTATAAAACTTAACATCAGTTCAAGATTCTTACTTCTGGAAACTTTACGTATAAAACAGACTCAGTATCATTGCACCCAATCCTGAATAAGTATATAATTCTGAATGAGAATGTCTTTTTATAGGAACAGTAGTATCTGGTCTCCATACAATTTAAAGCCCATCTACAATTTCCTTAAAAAACAGGTTGTTCTATTTTACTTCAACCCTTTCCTTGATGCTTCTATTTTAATAAAATCACTACAGAATCTTAAATAAAGCAAATGCAGATAATATAATATTTTAATATAAATGCAGATAATATACCTAAGCGCATCAGAGATTTGGAAACTAATACAAAATTCACCAAATACGAGCATGGAACATAAAGTTTAAATCTCTCAAGTTATTATTACTGTTTTAACTCTTTCCTCGAATTAGAGCAACAACATTTATGTTTTACTGGATTAGTTAAGATAAGGGAGGTAATAATCTAGAACAAACAGCTCCTTAATCTTAGTGGCTTAAAGCAACAAGGGTTAATCTCTCACTAGTGCTAAAGGCCTACAACATGTCAGCAGCAGGCTCTGCTTATTGTGGTTACTCAGGGACCCAGGCTGACACAGCACCAAGATCTCCTATAGTTGTGCCAGTGGCAAGTGAGCTCTTGAGGGACTCACAGGTGTGATTCAATCTTCTTTCCCTTCTGCTCACATCAGTTCTGCCCACAACTCATTGGCCAGAACTATTCATGTGGCTCACCAACCACAAGGGGAAGAGGAAGTGCAATCCTAACAGGTGTCTGGAAGGAGAGACAAATGGAAATATTTCATGAATAGCACTTATGACTAACATTTTTACTGGAGGAAGAACAGGGGTTCTTCCTTGTCTGGAAACAGGAGATTTTATACATCTTTGTGTATGTGTGTGTGTGTGTGTATATATATATATATACATGTGTGTGCATACACACAGATCATTAATTGGAAGAAGCTATTCTTTTGGTTCAAATCAAGTTTGAGGCAGGAAGAACTTCTTTTATTACAATTAGAGTGCCATCCACTGAACACTAAACAAATCACCATACTTGGTTGCAAAAGATAATCAAATGATCCCTGATTAAACTTCAAAGTGTCTCCCTTATCCTCAGCTCCAACTGACCACAAACTAATATTCTTTTAGGAAGAGCCATCTATGAGAGAAACTAAAAACAAATTCATTTTGTTGATCCATCTTTGAAAACATAGTTGCTTGTGTTCTCAGCAAAATAGGTTTGATATTTTGTAAAACGTGATTGATTTCAGCTCTGAATACAGGCAAGCACAATACTTTGGTTTGGTGAAAAAAGTCCAAACATGATGTTGAAAGCAAAGTTCACGGTGGCCACTTTTCCTAACACAAATTCTCAGAACAGATGACAGTATCAAAACAGTCAAAAGAGACAGATAACATTATATCTTGATTCATTAAATCCCCATAATGCACTCTCTAGCTAAGGAAAATGAACTTACTTAGGAAGGGCTTTGAGGCAAAAACTATTAACTTAATTTATTTTCCTATTATGTACAAATGAATAGAAAAAATTGCTCTGAATTTCCATTACCAGATGACATTCTGTGAAATACTTGAAGCAAAAAGAAGTTACAATTTATAAATAGTGAGGGTTCCATCTAAAATCTAAAAAAGAGAAAAAAGAAATCTTCCTGCATGTTTTTATTTTTTAAAGTAACAATTGAGCTACTCTCTCTGAGTTTAATAAAAGGAAAAATACAAATGGATTCTACCTCAGTCCACATATCAAGACACCAGAAACTCTGTGGCTCTACTTTAGGAAAAAAATTAAGATAATAGTAATCTGGGTAGATTTAAGGAAGATTTAATGCAGAAATTAGTTTTTAAGTCCATGGAACATCCAACATATTTGAAATTTCTGTGCCTACTTTTTTTCCTAGGCTATTCTGGACTCTGGGTTTGTGATTAAATTCTAGCAATATACATACCCGTAATGTGTTCTTGTTTATCTTTTCTTTTATGTTTATTTATAATTTCAACTAGATAAGATGTTTAGACATATAAGCACTCACAGTATTCTACGCTCTATATAGAACAATATATGAAATACAGATGACAGTCTAAGAATATTACAGGATTATTTGACTTGGGACAATAATTTCATACTAATTACTTCAGAAATCCATGAGGAAAAAACCAAACATTTAGTAAGCATTTAGCCACATCCTACACTCTACCCACTGAATCTTTACATCAGCCTCATAAAGGAAGTTGTCTCACTTTACAACAAAATGAAGACTCACAGATGTTAGGTATTTTGGTGAAGTCTGCAGAGCTAGTAAATAGTTAAGAAAGAATTAATTCTCAGTTCTAAGGGTTCCAAAGCCCATGCATATTTTAGAAATCACACCAGTCATTTCCATTCATTTAAAAAATGTTAAAACTTTAGGTTTCAACATTTCAGTGATCTTTAAACAAACCATGACATAATCAGTGACCAAACTAAATTCACAAAGCCCTCATCTGTACATATATAGTAACAGATGGGTCAGATTTGCGTACTTATTTCTAATGTGTTGATATGACCTACATACAAAAAGAAGAAGAAGAAAGAACAACAATAACTACAACACACGACCAATGTTTCTGAGCACGTGGGAGGAAGAATCACAAAAAGGCTGGAAGGCTGGGCCAAGGAGTCAAGCCATCTGGATTGCCTAATGATTCTACCACTTACTGACTGTATAATGTCAAGTAAGCACCTTACCTCCTGTGCTTCAGTTTACTTATTAGCAATTATCTGACAGCTGAGCACTTTACATTTTTATCTCATTTAATATTAAAAAAAAGAAACGAAATGTCTTCTAGAAGAGAAGTATTTCCATTTTTACCACCCTCAAATCCTATTTTATTTTTAGCATATATTTTGACTCGTAGGAACTTCCTAACACTAGACCCACAAAGGTTCATAGTATGAAACATAATACTGAGACTACGTAGAGACATATTTGGGGTCTTGGTCCTCCAGAAATGACTATCCATAAAATTCATTTAGAAATTAGACGTGTACTATCATGCAAGAGTTGCTGTTGCCTCAAAACATAATTTAAGTCTTATATCGTCATTCATTCTTTTTTTATTCTCCTTTCCAATTGCCTATTTACTAAATAGGTAATAACTTGCTGAGCTGAGGCTGGGACTGAAAAGAGAAGGCATGACGAGGCAGAGTCAAATATAGACCAGCACCTGAACCTCAAGTCTGATTGCTCTGATCTTTTTCCCATAGCATAGTGAGGGACACCGCCCTCCCCATGGGCTTGACAGAAGGTCCCTTCATATATGCCTTATTTTTAATAACCCATCGTGATACCACTTGCTTCTATTTTATTTTATTCTTACCTTTTGGTCAAAAGAGAGTTTTATGCATTAAAATATAAGCCTGAGAAGTCTTCTGATCATAGTCCACCTTTAAAGGTCATTTATAACTACTTTAGTGTCTCAGCAAGAGAACAACAACAAAAAATACCAAGAAAAAATCTTAACTAAACAGTAATGTCTCCCCCAAATATGTTTGAATCAAGGCAACGACTACTAAGTCTGATATGCTGTCTGAAGATTAAAGAAAGGGAGGGGGAGAGGGAGGAAGAGAGAAAAAAAAAGAAAAGTAAAAGCAGTCTATTTTAAGAACTAATCAAAGACTAAGTGCCTTCTTATTTAAAACTCCTTTTTCCATCTCTAGAAGAAGTAAGAGCAAACATTATAAAGATCATTAAAGAAATGCACCACTTCTGGAATCCTCCCAATACACAATCAGCCTCAAACTACCGCAGATGAAGAGTTACTCCCAGAACTTCACGTAGCACTCTTCATCCAGTACTTAGTAAATATATTTTAATGAATGAATAAACAAGTGATTTAGGAATGAATTAGACATTAAATAACCTCCTAACTGGTCTCCATGCTTCCAGTCTTTCCCCTTTCCTGCCACCTTACACTGTCATTCCTAAATTCCCATCCCCACCTCCCACGCCATCCCACCCACCGTCCATATTTACCACGTATTTATGCCCAACAGTACTTAGGATCAAGGATGCTACACTGCTCAACTCCAGGGAGCACCATTCACAGCTAACAGTTTTCTATTAGTTGTGCTATAAGGGCTCCCATTTCCATAAAATACACCGTGAATGCTGCCCTTGGGAACTGTGCACGATGTGCTCCAAGAACTATTCCAGGGGGCAATATTTACATTTTTTTCTACAAGAGTGGCACCCCTGGAGCACAACCTCATAGAACATTCTCATTACTTTATTTATCTCTTTTATGTTATTCTGTCAGCCTTTCCTTTGATTCCTTTTCTTCCCCATTGTCTTTAGTGAATCTGATCCATCACTTTATCCATTGTCTCTTCAAAACCTCAACTCCTTTGCCCTTCCAACAGACCTTACCGTGAATCAATTTAGTTGAAGACATTATTTGCTAAACAGTCCTTTTCAGTCCCTACATCCACCCCCTTAACTAAAGGTGTTACTCCAGGTGCCATTTTTAGCTCTATTGTTGACTTACTTTACAAATCTTCATTAGGTGAATTCATCTACATGCACAACTTCCATTGTCATGTATGTTGTGATGACCCACCCAAACTGTCTCTCCAGAACCCATCTTTCCAACATTCCAGGCCTGCATATCCAATGATCTACACTTGAATTAGCCACCTGGATGTCCAACACATCTATCATTCACAATATGTCCAAAATGACATTCTCATCCCTCCCGTCTACACAGAATCTTTCATTTTCCTGTGTTTCATAATCCCATCCAAAGCTAGAATCACGGACGTCATCCTCTCTTTCCCTTTACTGCTCACATATAATGTGTTACCAAATCCTATTCCTCCTATCCCCCACATAATGTTGAAATCTGTACTTTCATCTCTATCCCACTGCCACCATAGACCCTTCCTTCTGTATTACCTGGATTCCTGCAATTTCTCCCAACTGAATTCCCTGCATCCAGCTTTGTTTCTAATCCATCTCTTCACTGTTGACAAGACCATTCATTCCACTTACTTAAAATCCTTCAATGTCTTCCTAAGGTTTTCAGAATAAAGTTCAAACTATTTCAAATGGCATATAAAACCTTTCATATTAAAAGCACTTCTCCCATAAGAAATAATGATAAAGTGCTCTTCTGTACTCTTTCCAGGGCCCAGGCTGCAATTGCTCTTTAATTGTCCATCTCAGGCCAAGATAAAGAGCCGCCAATCCCAGCTCTTTCACTGAAGGGAGGCATCACCACCCTGAGTGAAGTTCTGGGAAGGCCAAATGCTCTCACCAGGTAACCGACAGAAGAAACCTATGTCCCTCTATATTCTCAGGTCTTTTCACAATGCTGGGGCCAAATATAAGTTCCAGGGACAGTCTTTCAAGGCTTCCTGGCATTAGAGCTTCCCAATCAAAGTTGTTTTCTTAACATGATGTAATGCAAACTTACTAAAGTGAGTGTCTCCATTTGCATGAATGGCTCCAGAGACTAAAGAAATGATATCGGTAAAGAAGTGACGCTTAGCTATCGACTCACTGTGGCCAGCTGTAGTGCCACATGGCCTGACAAGACTGGCATGCTGTGGTGATGTTTGTCTCACATATGGACAGGAACATTCCAGACACTGTGGAATATGTACATCAGTATGAGAACTATATAGAAATCACAGGCCTTGAAAACTCAAGGAATGTAAACAGTAGCCAACTGAACTACTGTATGTCTATGCATAATAGGATGCATGATTCCCAGCTTTCTTAGGAATTTACCTTCTGACTTTTGCGGTCACACCTTATTTTTATTATACCTGCCTCAGATATCAGGTATTATCCAGAATACCTAAATAATCTTTATTTTTTAAATGGAAACATCATTTCCTCAGAAACATCATTTCCTTCCAAAGAAGGTTACACAGCTTCATAGAAAAAGATAATTAGTCACACCAATTTTTACTGTTGAACATGCGCCTATTCTCCATTAGAGCTTTAAAAATGATACAAATAAACACTCTTACACAAACTCCTACATCTCATGGAAAAATTATTGAGATCATTATTATTTTCCTTGAGGAATGCAGGTCAACTATAATTATAAGTGACATTTCTGAAACAATGCATTGTTCTTCCAACTAATCATTCCCTCTTCAAATATTTCAGATGGATTAGCTATACCAGCATGTTTTATTTCAGCATGTTCATCAAAAACTATTTTTCCTTACTTCTGAACATAATATTTTCATTACATTTAGTCTTCATTGGAAATAGAACATACTTTAACATAAAAAACAGAAATAAGGCCACATATGATTAGAGCTATAAGTTTATACTTAACTAATATGGCTTAAGAAGATTTGTATTTTAAAAAATAATATAAGATTGGGGCTTATTACTAGCCCAGATCTTTTCATTCAAGGAAAGCACGTGTTTTAGTATTATCACTTAGAAATTTGATGCTATACATTATTTTGTATTATTATGTACTAGTTAAATTTTTTAATAGAGAGGATTCCAAGTTATCAAAACTTTAGCATTTTCATTCATCAAAATCAAAAACTAGAAATAACCTTGTTGCTTCTGAACGTCTAACTAACCAACTAGGACGTTTTTCAAAGTTGGAGTATCTGAAACGGTTTAGGTACGGAAGCTAAGGAACACATAATGAACAGTCACCCGGCATGGTTCATCTCTGTAAAGATGACAATGAGAAAGTAATTAGTTGGTTTTTATTTAATTACACCCTTTAGTGAGTTACTTCAAAACTAAAATTATCTAATAATCTTTTTTCCATTGCTGTAGAAATTTTAGTAGTATTTCATTTACAAAACTTTGGCCCTGATAATCTATTGATAAATTATAGATTATCTTTCCATTTCTTTCCTCGCATTCTCTTTTGAATTTGTGACCTAATTTTGTAATTTCCCTAAATTGCATTATATAGAAAACACACATCTGCTCAAACTGACGGTTCCATTTTAACTGGCTCAACTGTCTGGAGGAGCTACAGCTCCAGAGGGCTCACATAAACTTACTCATGGCCTTTACTCACATCTTCTACAGATGCAGTCACCAGAAAGTTGCTCAAACGGCCAGGTAGAAGCCAAAGACTTATGGTAAGAAAAAATTAGTTTACTACTTTCCAGTGTTTAATAGCATGAAAACACAATGATACATCTCATACTTTTGGTTGAAAATCATGAAGGTCACTCATAAGTAGGCACACAAACTTGTTTTTCACATTAAATAAACCAGTTAATGTAGAAATTTAAATTTATTTGAAGGGATGGTGTTTTGCCTTGAATTTGTCCTCCAAAAATTCATACCTTGAAGCCCTAACCCCCAGAGTGAGTATATTTAGAGAAAGAGACTGTAAGGAGGTAATTAAGCTTAAATGAGGTCATAAGGGTGGAGCCCTAATCCAATAGGACTGGTGTCCTATTAATTAATTTCCAATCTATTAAATTTCAAAATCAAGATTTAAATTTCAAATTTTCCAAAAATTTCATTGGTCAAAATTCTAATGTTCATTTCTATAAGTATAGCTATACAAAATAAGTAAAAGAATATTGAACAGGTGAAACATTGAACAGGTGAAATCTGTGCACAAGAATATTGGCCATAAGGCACACAACTTTGGGGAATATATGTGTGTGTATACATGTGCACTTGTGTACATTTACAGAGACATAAAAGAAGAGAATAACTGAATATAGTAAAAAAAATTCAATATTATATAATACATTCACTTTTTCACTCTACTGATATCTTGACACAAATATTTTCTATCGTATTTTTCTTTACAGAATAAAATTTACCTTGTGCCCTTGAAGAAAAAAGAAAACAAGAGAAAAAGAAAAGAAATTATGAGGAAAATATTTTTAGTTACATCCTTTTTATTACAAATTAGCCTCTGTACCTAGACAGCATTGGCACACAAAGGTGTTTAGTAAATATTTCTTAAGTAGATGAATTAGAACTCATATATTTTCCCATAGCCTTATAAAGCAAATTCACACCAAACATAAATATTAAAACTTTTAAGTAACATTTAAATAATTTTAAATGTAAATGCAAAAAGAAGATTAAAAGTTACCTTTACTGAATTAACTAAATAGCAGTATTTTTACACACTTCTTAATTCTCACCTCTTCCTTTGTCTTTTTTGATATCACTCGGAGCCAGTCTCCAATCATGCTCAAGACAGCAGCGAAGTAAGCCAGCCCTACGAGGATCCAAAACCACACAACAGGCTTGTAGAAGTCCAGGTATTCAATGTCTGAGCCACCTGTGAGAGAAAAACACAGTAGAACAAAATAACTATATTCACAAAAGTAAACAATATAGACATTTGCTGAAATTATCAACTGAATTTTGGCTTGCAAAACATAGAAATCTTGTCAATTGATCCTTGTGATTGGCTTCATATGGAATTCCTTGTTTTCACTCATGTAATCCTTACTTATTTTTCAAGAACCAGTCAAATAAGTTCTTAATGAGACCTTTCATTACTTCTCCAGGTGATAATGATTTTTCCTTGTTTAACGTTTCTTTTTTGTTTATTATAATCTGTCTCAACTAGTCTAGCACTTAATTATTCCATGTGTACTAGTTTCTCTTTCCACCTCTATTGTAACAAGTAGAAGACAGAGATGGCATTTTTTATTTTTGGTATGCCTTTAACTTAGTGTATTTACCTTATTGCCAATTGATTCATGCTAACCAATCAGTACATGCTGGCCAATCAATTCAATGTCAACCTGGACAGAAAGTGTTTCTTATTTTAAAATCATCAATACAATGGATTGATAACAAATGCCAGAGACAATACCTTGATGGGTCTAATTTGAACAAACAGTAATTTGCAGGTGATACTGTCATTCATTATTCTTTGACTTTTCAGAGGAATTCCCATGTTTGTTGTAAATTTAAATCCCTAGCTCTCAAGAAAATATTAGTAAAGGCATTCTTTTGCTTACTCTAATCTTTGTTACTTTTCCATCCATTTGGTACAGTAACTGCACCTATGAGAATCTGAATACACTTCAATACATCCCTACTTCAGCACATATTAATGGGGCACTTATTAAATATTAAACACTGAAAGAGCTACTTTTTTCACAAGAGAGGGAGGCAAGTCTCTCTCCTTTGAGAAATTCATAATTTAGCCTGAGAAAGCCTCACACAGACTATTAACCATAATGAGGTATATCAAGTGATAGCAAAAAGGAATAAAAAGTGCTATGAGAGGACACAGAAGAAATGATCTTCAATTCTGGAAGGGGAAAGGTGAGAAGATAGAAGGTGAGTCTTAAGTAATGAGGATCAAAACAGAGGAAAGTCCAGTGTGAAAACATATAGTATATTCAGAAGACTTTTAGTAGTGACTAAAGCTACATATGGACAGGGGGCAGGGAGCAGATGGTAGAAGAGAGGAATCTAGAAAAAATAAGTTGTGTCAGATTGTAAGGACTTCTTCCTAATGCAATGGAGAGTAGGTAAGGTTTATAGGCAAATGAATATATTAATGTTTGACTATATGCAGAGAGATCTAGTGGCAGAGAAGGAAGGATTAAAGGGAAAGCTCCATGAGAAACTTTTGTTCTGAACTAGCCAAGAGATTTCTGTGCCTGAGTTGGGGCTGGAATGGAAAGAAGAGGCATTTTAGAGGCAGGATCATCAGGTATTGATGACCAGTTAGGTGGTTGATAAATGAAAGGAAGTGCTCTAGGATGACCAGAGACCCTCACTTGGGAGATGGTGCCAGCAATTGAACAGGAAACACAGGAGAAAGAACAGTGACTTAAAAAAAAAAAGTAATTCACATTAGGACTTGACAGGCTTGAAGTGCGTAAGGTACAAACAGGTGGAGATACCAGGCAGGATCCTTAACCAAATCTAACACTTAACAGGGCAGAGCAGAAGACAGGATTTTAGGATCAACAGCATAGAGACTGGGGATGCTTAAACAGGGGTAGTGTATGTACTTAACCCCCCAAAAATTCAACCTGTACATTCAGAAGAACAGCTAATAAATAGCAAGTACACATTTAAAATCAAATACGAAATTTTGAATGTAACATTATTCTATATAAATTAGACTGTGAGTTGCCCACAATGACATTTTCAAATATTAAAGGGTCAGAGTAAAAAGAGAACATTTTTCTCTCAGGCAAATAATATGGACAGAAGTTTAGCTTTCTTTTAGGACAACAAATAATTTTAAGAATACGGTCTACAAAGTAAATAATATTACCTTCAAAATATTGTAAAAATTTTTACCTTGTGCAGCATTTTTAAAAATATCATTTCTGGGAAGGATAATGGAGGCTAAATGCATCTTGTGATGGTTAAGACTTGGCTCATGGGGGATGCAGCTCTACAGATTCACAGAAGTGACTTAAGAAATGTGCGTGGAAACTTGTTATATGATAGGCTCACTAGCAAATTCCATTTTTCAAATGTTTCCATTTCAATGAAACCAAAATGATACTTTATTTCAAGTACTTTCTCTTTCAAAACCAGAAAATCTTTATCCAAATAGTTGTGACTCACTTTACACATAAGTTCACCAAGATGTTGATTTTAGAAGTTAGTTCATGCTCAAGATGACTTTTTATAAGCCTTCTTTCTTATAAACAGGATGTCACAGTTTGAAAAGAGTAAATTAGCTTAATCACTAAAGGTCTATATTTGGGTAAAATGTTCATCCCACAAGTTTTAGTGGATTCTAAGTTTGGGGTGGTGGGGGATATTTTTCCATTCTTAATTGCCACACAAGATGAAATATCAGCAGTCAAATGATATAGGAAAAACTAATGTATAGAGGAGTACTGTCAAACAACTCACAAATCCTATTCACTTTGATCTAAGATTTATGAATTAATTTCCACATTACTCAATTCACTTGATCCAAGACTCTTATCCAAATTAAAATATCTGTAATGTTAAGTTAACTTGCTACAAGGAGTTAGTCTTATGTTTAAATTAGAAAACATTTTAAAAAATTCTTGACTGTTATAAGCATTAATTTTACTCTAGCTACATTAGGAAACCTGTACATGGGTCTCTTCCTTTCAAGAACTCAGGGCAACTTCTCTGTCATGGATTCACTCCCTATAAACTCCCTACCCCCATCTCCACTCCACCATTCCATCGTTTTTTCTCTTGCCACAGAGTCCTGGGATGCCGCCTGCAGGATGCTACAACCCACTCTCCTCTCCTAGATTCCTTTTGTTGCCACTGAAAATACACACACAAGTCCTTTCCATTTTAAGGGCTTTCTGGCTAAGCATTACAGGAGAGCAGACAGATGGTAATAAAAATAACAAAGAGAGGTGGAGGTACAAAGGTTTTGGGACTCTTACAAACTTTTCCAAGTAGTTAAAATAAGTCCCTTCCTGACTCTCACATGGTATGTGACGACCTCTTTTAGATGGCGCCATTTTTCTCTGGACTTCTTGGTGCTTGAATAAGGAAATCAACCAAAGCCTAATCTCATCTAGCAGATTAAACTACTAAAAAGGTAGTTCAGGAAAGGTTCAGGCTGGCATTATTGCTAGCAACCCATTCTCTCCTCAGGTGGGTTTCCTAAACATTTGCGGGCAATAATCTTTCTACTCAGCACTAAGAAAGCCCATTTCCTATCTGTTCCCAAAGAGTTGTTGGTTGGGGGGCAGAAGAGCCCATGAGGCCATACCAGGCACTTCCTGGAAGGTTCTTTTATTTTGGTCTGGTAGTCCTGCCTAACCCAGTCTCTATGCCCATTTCATCTGATTTACAAAATATTCAAAATCTGATTGAGAGAAATGAAAACTAAGACTTACTGATTGCCTACCTAAATGAAATCATTCCATCCTAAAGTCCTGAGGGGTAGGTGTTGAGGAGAGTTGTACTCCGACTCCTCACATTTCCATTGATTTAGGACAGGGTTATTAGTAAGACCATTTGGCCATAGACTTAAAGCATATCTCTCGTCGCCTTTACCAGTAATTGAGCTGATAATTCAATTGCCATCACTCTCACCATCTGTTCAGAACTAAGGAGTGAAAGACAGATTTGTACTGGTTCCCCGAAATCCCAACAGTAAGTATCCCCACTTTACAATAGAGAAGCCACAGTCTCAGTAGGTAAAATAGCATGTGTCAGGCCACATAAGAAAGGGGGCAGCAGAGCTAGAATTCAAACCCAGGCCTGCCTGGCTCCATATCACAGGCTCTTCTCACTGCACCAGGTTGTCCACGTCAACTATGATCTTAGCTACTGTCCTTCCCATCATTTATTCACCAAGCTTTTCTGCGCATACTGCATGGTTGACACTTAGCTAGGGCTGGAAACGCTAAGTCAAACGAGGTGTGCCTCTGCCCCTCAAGGTCCTTACCTAGAAACCAGGTGGGTCTGAAGATAAGCACTGCTTTACTAGGAGCCTCCTTACCTTCCTTCTGTCCTCATTCCAACAGCTTCCAGCAGTTGGCCTTATTATGCCCTAAAGAACTTGAGTAAACAACGCTCTCTACCCCTTAAATTTAATTTTCTTTCCCTGTGATGCTCTTGAATCACAAAATATTTATAAAGGAAAAAAAAAAAGAAGATACATCTTGGATTTAAAGAATCATCTAGCCATTCTGGGCTAAGGTTATCAACTCCATGCCTCTCCTCTGGTTTTCTAAAATGATATATGTATTATAGAATATAGACATATAACTTTGTTCTAAAGAAAATGAAGACCATTTCTCTACACTGGTCTGTAAGTATTTTGGTTTAGATATGAAATATTGATTTCAGTTTTTTTGGTTTGTTTGACTTTATTTTTATAAATCAAAGTGAAATGAAGGGAAAAAATTATTTTCTGCTTTAGTATATTTTTCTTTTTTTACAGTAAAACAATTTAACTGAACGAAGTGTTTTTTCAGTGCTTCAAGAACTAAGACGCTCTTTCAATAATGTAAATTGTTTTCCTTTTTACGAATGTAAACACAACTTCAGTATTAAACAATAGCTCATCTACTAAACAAAATTTCTCATATGCTATCGAGTCAGAAAAACACAAGACAACTATACTTCAACACATAAATGAAACACATTTGAACCTATATTTTGGCATTCTGCATTTCAGCATTCAAGAAGTTGTCCATTTCCCGCTAGGTACTTGGTCTAAAATTAGGAAAACTGCCATCAGAAGAATAGCAGTCTCATGATCAAAAAGAAAGAAAGATCAACACATTATCTCACTCACTCATCCTTGATAAGAATGGAAATCTACAGTAGATAGGATGAACCCAATTGTTACCCCTAGAAATTACCTTTAAGTCTCAATATGGAGCAATTTGGAATCTTTCTCATTGAATTAAGTACAATTTACTGCCTGCATCACCAAGCCATAACTATCAATCATTGAATGTTTTCCTTCTCATTTTTTCTCCACATGTTTCTACAGTGCTTCAACATATCCATTCTGTATCCTAGAAGTCAAATAACTTCTTGGTTTGTCCACAGTCCTTAGGACTTCTGAATCCTTTGGGTCAAATCCCATTTAATTAATCACACAGACAGGTATCAATTCTCTTGTGAGTTCCCTGAGACTCACTGGCTGAATCAGGGGGTGATCAGACCTCTTGCAGAATTTTCCTGTATTATCAAACAGAACAACTAACAGGAAGGGGAGAAGGTTCCCTATTTAATTTAATTGTTGCTACTGGCTTTAAAACATTTTGTTCCATAGGAACAGGAACTAGAGTAGTCATTATCACTAAGTGCTAAGCACCAAATTCAATATACAATATGTGCTCACTATCTGAATGTGCTCAATATCTGAATGAAGAAATGAATGAATGATGAACATGATACATCTCCCTAGCAGTTACATAAACCCTGACTTTCTGATCAAAGTGATTTTTCTGAGCCATTGCTGTCATGGTAGTGACTGTTCTTCAGTAGACTTCACCTCTCAACAGTCACTTTCTTGTTACTGTTGAATTCCTGGCAAAGTTTAACTCAGTGACCAGCTCAATAATAGCAATTTTAATAACTGGCCACCGACATAGTTGCAAAACTTTTAGGAAGTGTTTTCGAGAGGGTCTCTACTAGAATAAACTGTTTTGAACAAAAAGCTTGCCATGGTTTTTCAGCAGAGATTTATGTTTTCATAATAAAATCCCCTTCCATTAAGCAAGCTCTGAGCACTCCACTGAATGAGCCATGTTTTCAGTTATAAGGCAAATTAATAGTTTGGTCACTAAAACCTGCATCTCCAATAATGACTTTGAAAATATAATTCCAAGAAAATTTAATCCTCAATATGAGATACACAAATTCTTTTTTCTAAGTCAAAAAATGTGATGACAAATGATTATACAACTGTGTAAATTTGTAAAAACTGTAGTAAAGGTAAATGCACCAAAGAAGAATTTTACTTGGAAATGTCCCAAATTATAATTTCTATATAGAGGAGCATGAGGCACTAAGTATAAAGTATGCATTTAATAGTATGCAGTAGGCATTTAATAACTACATGTAAGATGAAGAAAATTTCATTATTCAGCTTTATATATTGAATTTCACTGATCAAAATTCCAAGAAGATATATTTGGATGGTTAAATACATTTATGCTTAGATGGAAATTGTGTTTTCATAATATTAACCATGAGGATTTCTTAGAACATCTAAATTTTTAGCTAAAATTTTTGGTTTTTATTAGAAAAGTAGGTAATGTGAGGACACTGCTTTGTGAAACTATAAATTTGCATCTGGCTTTCACTCATTCATATTATCCCTTATGAACTAACCTGGTTTATGAGAAGGAATGTTTTTATGGACTTAGGGCAGCTCCTCAACAAGCTGTGGAAATGTGTTTCTTGGTTTGCATGACCCACTCTAACCCTAACAGTACATCTTAAAGGAGACACTAGTATTGAAAAGAATTTTAAATTGTGTTAAATTAGGTAATTATTTGACTTTCTCCAATTCTGAAGAATCATCAAGGAATTTTTCTAATCATAGACTTAGAAAACAAGCTGTGAAAGCAAACCTGAATAAGAAGAATTCAATCTTTCACACAATTCCATATAATTGATATTACTTCTTAGATTTTAACGAAGAAGAGCTGATCCAGCTCTCAGTCCATAAGGCAAGCAAGATTGAACACCTTATCAACCCAGACTTCTCATCAAGTGAAAAATAAAATGACAAAAGTTAACAAACAGAACATAGGAAATCAACAGTTAATTCTCAAATATAATTTCTGCCATTAACTTTAACTTACCTCTACAAATTTGACTAGAAATTGTTATAGGCATTGCTAAAATCAAGTAAATGGCACTTTGCTAAATAATTTACTTTCTCTCTTCTCACCTTTTAGGAAGGGTTATTCTGCAGGCACTACTCTTACCACTAGGGGTCTGTTTATTCATATGTAAAATAAGTGTGGGAGCGACCCTGTGGCCTCCCAAGTCCTTTTTAGCTCTAGAACATTGACTGCTGGTAAAAGAACAAAAAGGTCCATCAGGAAGGAGCAGAAAGCAAGCACTAAGGTAACCAACCAGCCACTAAAATATGTCCCTTGCATAAATATGAATATAAAATTAGAATTTGCCAGGAGACCTATTCCTGCAGAAAAATCACCAAATGTTGAATTCCTGTGTTCAGTCACATACACAGAGAAACCTCAACACTGTGCCTATTTGTCTTTACTAGTGGTCTCTACATGCTTTTGATTCCATATCACCAACATTGAAAAAGGATTCATGCATGCAAATTTAAATATATATTTATTTATGAATTAGAAAGCTATTATGCTCTAATATATCATGAACACTATGACATATAAAAAATAACAAGTAAAGAATGAGGTTTAAAAATACATAGAAACAGGAGTTGTCGTGTTTTCTTCCCATGGTAGAAAGTCTACCTGCAGGGACTTCCTCACTCATTCCCTGGGGATGATCACTGTGTTTCAGAGTTCTGGTCTAAAACATAGACCCCATTGTCACTTGCTGCTCTTGAGATGCTCCTAATAATTACACCGATGTTATAACCCGTGTCCTAAACATTTATATGTCAATTTCCAAAATTTAGTTCTTTTCCTTGAATGGCACCAGTTTGAACAATATGTTCTTTAATTTGTCTTCAAAGAAGTTCAGTACAACAATGTAACTGAGCCCTAATCCTACGCAGAGCAGGGTTTGCAGGCTTGAGATGGGCATCAGACAGTGAGTATGCAGGAGGGACATCTTTGTTTTCTTTTGAGAAAGATGAGAAAGTTCAAGTTAGAGCAATGTCTCTTGTTTTTTCCTGGCAAAATTACCCAAATTAAGTGAGAACACTATCTGTAGTGACATTTAATAGGAAGAGGGAAGGTTCTGTAAAGTAAACAACTAATATTTCCCAGGTGGGGAATTCGCCTTAGCTCAACAGCTAATTTTACTTATAGTCACCAAAGGAAAGACTATTTTTATGTACTCTATTGAATTATAAGGGGCAATTCTTTTCCAAGATCCTTTAAAAAAAACTTATAATTTTTGTTTTTCCAAAGGCTCTTGCAAAGCACACATTTCCTACTCAACCTTTGCCACATCTGCCCCCTCGTCCACATTCTCACTCCAAAAACGCTCCCTGGGCACAAGGACCTGGCGTGCAAACACTACAGTAGCAGGAACAGGGTTCTACAGTTTCACACAGACCAAAATAACTACAAAATACATAAATTAAGGAGATGGAGATGAGTCAACAAGACTAGTGTCAATCTGCCTCTTTAATTTTTCTCAGCATTTGTCATTTTAATCATATCAAATTTCTTTGCTAACTATTAGCAAGGTGTATTTCTACCATTTTTCATTATTTCCTCTGTAAAGTAAAAATAAAATTAAAATAATGGATTTAAAGAGGGGTGCAATAAAATAAAATCCTAGTAATAATGAAGATGTTTATTAGACTATACTTAATGCCACGCAAATATCATTTTGTTCCCCTATAATACTCTGCCATGACTCTCAATTCAGGGTCCCCACTGATACACACAAGATGTTTTCATTGAACTTCCCTCCTCAGGCAGTCGAGAGTGGCTACTAATAGACGATCTATCCAGTTTCAGGGTGTTGATTTCTTAAGGTAAGTTAAAAAAAATTTTTCTGTCATCTTCTACAAAACCGTAAAGTAAAAATATTTGTTCTTTCTTTCTAAGCCAGTTTATATTGTGGTCACAAATGCAATATTATTTTAGGATTCCACCCACATTTCTTTTTATTTATAATTTTTGGTTTTTTAGAGAGTCCCAAACCGTGAGGGCCACGTATTGGACTGATGCAGCCTGTCAATTGTTGAAAATAACAATGTGCACTGTATTATATCATTGAAATTTGCTAAGATAATAGAACTTTAATGTTCTCACCAAATAAATAAATAAATAAGTGAGGGGATGGGTGTGTTAATTAACTGGATGATGGGAATCCTTTCACAACGTATACTTAAATCACCAAAGTGTACACTTCAAATATCTTACAATTTTCTTGTCAACTATGTCTCAATAAAGCTGAAAAATAAATAAATAAACAAATAAATATACTTATTCATTTCCATAAAAAATTAAAAATTAAATAGAATAAAATAACATGTGCAATACAAGGCTGTTGGCCTGAAAATAGAACACTTGTCACCTAATACTATATATTCCACAGTTGCTATAAGACCTTGTTAATTATATTTATAAAGTGGTACAACAGCCTAAGATTAACATATCACAAGTATAAATTTTGTTATCATTACTGTGTCTCACTTTCTCCTATATTAATGCACTTTCCACTTCTACTTAAGCCAATTATACATCATCAAAGAAAGGTAGAAAAATGGGTATTTTAGGACACAAGCTTGCCTTCTTATATGGAGCTAAAAATGTCTGAGATCCTTCTCCCCACATTTTGCTAATAAGAAAACTAAAAGATCTCCGGCAGAGTGAGGTATCCTCCTTCCCGGGGGCCTCCATCCAGTGCAGAGATGTGTACCTAGTATTTTTGACCGAAAGCCAGGCTTTGCTCATGAAAACATTCTCACTTTCAAGGATATTATACATCCCCCAAAAAGGAGAATTTGCTTTGCCATAAAACCCTCCTAAAACTAAATTAGGCTGGTGAGTTTATTCTGAGAAGTTTAATAGCATATTCTTACTAAAATGTTAGCATATTTTTCTAATGCTTCAAACTGAATTTTTTTTTAAAAGAATGGTTTAGATTTTCAGGAGCTGATCAAAATGATCCATGAGAGAGCATTACTACATTACTTGTACACTATTAATATAATTTATTTAAAATTGGATTAGAAAAATTATAATAATCAGATAATATAATGGGAAAGAGAGTTGAAATGACATGAACGTAGACCTAAGAGATACAACAATAAAGCAGACGGCAATTGAAATAACACATATAGAAAAGGAAAAAATTTTTTTAAACGAATAAAAAATGGGGACACTTTAGCAAGGTCAAAAATATTGTCCTCAGAATTGAAAATTAAAAGAGGTAAATATCTTAGAGAAAAGGGGGTTTTAAGAAGCTCAGAACATCTTCTGAAGTTTGCAGGTGTTTTTAAAACTAAGACATGAAATTAAGAGGCAAATATTTGGTTTCTGAAATTAGGGTGGGAATATAAAATTCTCAACAACCAGCAATTCAAATTTCTTTCACAGAATGAAAAATAAATGTTCAACTGTACCCTTTTGCTTTTCCCCACTGTCACAGAATGACTTTTTTTGGCTCTCTCACTGTTATGGATTAAATTGTGTCTTCCAAAATATATATGAAAGTCCTAACCCCAAGTATCTCAGAACATAACCTTATTTGGAAATAAATCCTTGCAGATGTAATTAGTTAAGATGAGCTCACACTGGAATAGAGTGGGCTTTTAATCCAATATGACTGGTGTCCTCATAAGAGGGAAACGTGGACACAGTGACAGAGCCACAGGGAGAACACCATGTGAAGATGGAAGCAGAGGTGAGAATGATGCAGCTGTGAGCCAAGGGTGACAGTCAAGCACTGATGGCCTCCACCAGAAGCTGGAAAGGGGCAAGGATGGATTCTACCTAAAGTCTCAGAGGGATCATGCCCCTGCTGGCACCTTTATTTTGAACTTCTGTGAGAGCATGGATTTCTTCTGTTTAAAGTCATTCACTTGGTGGTACTTTCTTATGGCAGCCCTAGGAAACTAATACAGCCACTGTATTGTGCTGCAAACCCCAGCGAGAAGTCTAACTAAAGGACACTGGTTAGGAGAGCAGTGTGCCAGGAAAACTTACCTGCAACGTAGTCGCCAAATCCAATGGTTGTTAAAGTGATAACCACAAAATAAATGGCGTCCAGGGCACTCCAGCCTTCTATGTGCTTGAATATGATTGCAGGCAGAGCAACAAAGAGTACGCAGCCAAACAGTATAAATATGATTGTTGAGATGATGCGAATCTTGGTCTGACTAACATTCCACTTCTAAGGATGAGAGAGAAAGAGAGAGAGAGAGAGAAAGAGATTGATTGATTATTGGTGTGCCTGTAAAGCTAACCTAAATACACTGTTATCAGTAAATTGGCAAGTGAGAATATTATTTTATTCCCTTTTATACTTAATTTTCAACTGTCTTTACTTATAAAAATTAGGTATAACATAACTCAAAACAATTAATGCTAATGATGATACTACTTTACCCTTACTCAGCTTTACAACAGGTAAAGCGTGTACAGTGAGTTACATGCTAATAGAGGCACATATAAATTGTTACGGAAACCCCAAATCCTAAATACTTTCAAAAGTAAATTCATTTGCTCCAAGAATACAATTTCAGATTTACATCAGTCTTTGTTTACCTTAACTACTTTTGAAATATTTCTATTCTAAAGGCATATAACTGATTGTAGGCCAAACATAATCTAGAAATATATGAAAATGGAGAAAACTGAATCATGAATTAAATATTTACTACTGATAATTAATAAAATTATTAATTTAATGAAGACTTTTTCCTCTCACTCCTATCATGTTTTTCTATAATTATTCAATTGATTAGAGTGTAATACGAACAAAGTCCACAGTTGATTCCCATGTCAACCAGATGTTCCATGGCCCTAAACTGTACAACTAAATATATTAAACATGACACGTAGGCAAAGATTAGTCTTTAACAACCCTAAGCTACAGCAGCCCTCAGAGGACCCTTTTTTTTTTCACCTCCTTCTCTTATCAGGAGTCTCCGCAATATAACGTGTTAAGTGAGGTTTGTACATACAGCACTTTATCTTCAGATCTCCCTTTGAGGTTAATCACTATATATATTTCATCTCCCACTGGATCTGTTCTATCTACTGTGAAAATTATAGGTCACATCCCCACCATATCAATATCACTGAATTTTAGAGCCTAAAAATCTTCTAGAGATAAAGATCTGTGAAATCACAGAATGGAGAGCGAAAACAAGTTTCTCTAGTCTACCCTCTTATCACATATGCGAAAGCAAAATGAATTCACGTTTGCAGAGTTCTCAGAATAGTGTTTAGTTCTAAATGCTGAATCATAACCACTGGAATGTATTCACCACTAGGGCATGGAATTTGTTTTGTGCGTTGATGTAGATACAGCATGGAAACACTACTCAGTATCCAGTAGACACTCAAAGATTTGTTGAATGAATGAACAACTTAGTGTTACCAAGTTCATGCCACTAATCTGCGCTCTTGATTAATATAAATACAGGACATTTTTAAGATCAATATAATAAAAGTATAATACCAAAAAAGGATAAAACTCCTATTTTGGAATAACCATGCCTTAGTCCACACTAACAGTAAAAAAATTTCAGAGCTAACTCTGAACTTAAATATGAAACATAACTAATGCTAAAAACTGGAATTATAACTTAAATTGAAAAAACAATAGTTAAAGTCTTATTTCATCAATGGAGTTAAATGTAAAATATTTTGTTGAAATTTTTGTGAAAGATAAAACATTATTGAGTAATAAATAAAATGTTTTTGTGACAGTGGTGACAGTAGTAACAAATCATTTATAATCCCACCTTCTAAAACAATCATTTTCTTTTCTATAATTATCTTCAAGAATATAAGCTTGTAATCATGATGGTATTTTTACCATTTTTAACTTAAAATTCTTAAAAAAGCATTTTAATTGTATTTATTTTTTCTACGGAATATAATACAGCCACAAACATCTTCAAGTATATTACTTTTGGTTCTACTGAATTACATCCCTTAGATAAATTTCTATTGATGGCATTACTGAATTAAGTTCCATGATTACTTTTATCGTGCTTGCTATATATTATTACATCCCTCACAAAAGGGCTACGTAAGTTTACAATGCCCCCAGCAAGGAACTAGGGTGCCAAAGCAATTTTTCAAATAAAATATTGTTAGTCATTTACTAGCTATGTTGAGCTTTAATTTATACTATCTCTAACTCTCAGAGTAATGCCTCATCACTAATACCATTATTTTATTACATAAATGACAAAATGGAGATTTAAGGGTAAAATAACTAGAGAATACAGCTAGGAAACAATACATCTGAAATTTGAATCTAGGACTGTCAGATTTCTCCTTCTTTCTTCATATTTTGGGGGTTTCCTCATGCATTAAATTTTCATTCAGATAAGTACAAAAATAATTATAATACAGTGACAGTAATACAGTATTACAATAACAGTACTACAGTAATTACATGCTAATAGAGGTACATATACATTGTTATGGAACCCCAATAACTGAATGTCCGACTGAATGATGGAAGAGTTGCAATATTTTAAAAAATTTAACAGTAAACATCCATAGTTAAAAGGGTATCATACTCACAATAAACGTATCTTCCACTTTTGCAATTCCTTTTCCAAATATAGTCCCTAATTGATCGCCAACTCCAGCCAACAAAAAACCAAAGAGGGGAATTCCCAGTAAGGCATAGATGATACAGAATATTTTTCCACCTTCTGTGCGCGGTGAGATGTTTCCAAATCCTAAATATAAAAAAAGGAATTCAGCTTTTTATAAATGAGTAATAGTTTAAGACATATGACCTCAAGGGTGATTCAGAAATTCCCAAATATTGTAAGATATCAATCACAGATTTCAAGTAGCTAAGAATCCCTTTGTATTACATAACATTTTAATATATTTTAATATGAAATACTCTTATAAGAAAATATTTCAATAATTTATAAAGTATAACTAATATTCCAATTAAACTAAATGATGAAAACTGATGGGGTAATGCATGTAATAAAGCCAATATTTTCATTCAATTTGCCTTAGTTTAAGAGACTTCAAATATGCTTAAATTATTTAAAGATTAAAGTGTAACAGCAATTTTAAATCTTTTCATTCAAGTACCTCCCAAAGAGCAATAACTAAAAACTTAAAATTATCAAACTTTTTAAAGTTCTGAGGATTTTGAAGTCTTTCCAATTTTGTGTAAAGATGTCTACTTGTCATGATTAAGTCAGTTCAACTTTATTTCCCCCCTTTTTTTAATAACAGAAGCAATATCTACATACACGTTTGAGGTGAAGAATGCATGCCTTCTAGAAGCACACAGAGTACCTCTTTTGATATGTAATCCTCCCATTGTCCTTCCTATTAAATTACTCTGGAATTCTGTTTTAATTTCCTCTTACTAAAAAATGTGGATAGATACTCTAGAATTGACTTTCTGTTGTTACTTTCTAGTTTAGTCACTATTACAGACAAAGAGCATGACCTGTATGATTTTTACTTTTTGTAATCTATTGAGATTTTCTTTGTGGCTTCATAATGGTCAGTTTTTGAATTTGTTTCACTGTTATTTGAAAATAATATGATGTTCTATTTGTTGGATACAAAAAAAGCATATATCATCAAAGGGCTTCAAATCATCCCCCCAAATCCACACCTGTTGTGGTTCCCTCACAAAATGTCCCCTGGGAGAGGAGGGTGGACTAATATTTGGCCACTTTAACCCACACATTTTTCTCCCCATAATATCTCCATCTTTCTTTTCCTCCTACTCTTGTCAGTTTGGTGTCCATTGCTAGTCAATTCATCTATGGGTTTTGTGGGGCTTTTTAAAAAAATTTTTTTATTGAGGTCACATTGGTTTATAACATTATATAAATTTCAGGTGTACATCATCATATTTCGATTTCTGTATAGACTGCATCATGTTCACTGCCAAAAGTCTACTTGCTGACCATCACCGTACACGTCCCCCTCTCCCCCTTGTATCTCCCCCCACCCCCTTCTTCTCTGTTAACCATCAATCTGGGCTTCATATCTATATGTTTGTTTATTTATCTTGCACATATGAGGGAAGTCATGTAGTAATTGTCTTTCTCCCTCTGACTTATTTTGTTCAGCATAATTCTCTCAAGGTCCATTCATGTTGTCACAAATGGCAAGATATTGATGCAGCCACTATGGGAAACAGTATGGAGAGTCCTCAAAAAATCAAAAATAAAAACACCATATGATCCAGCTATTCCACTTCTGGGTATTTATCCAAAGAACATGAAAACACTAATTTGAAAAGATATATGCACCCCTATGTTCACTGCAGCATTATTCATAATAGCCAAGACTTGGAAGCAACCTACGTGTCCATCAATGGATGAATGGATAAAAAAGATGTGGTATATATACACAATTTTTTTAACATATCTAATTTTCAAGAATTTTTCCTTTTATCATTAGCCTGTTCTTATGCCAAGAAAATAATAATTATATTCTCTTTTTGTTTGTTTGTTTGTTTTGGTGTTGTCCCATATATTAACTCCATTCCTTGAGAGAAGTCCTATACGTCCTTTTTTTAGGTAAATTTCTTCAAGTGTTTGAGAGTTCCTGGTCATGTTTTCATACTTGTAAGCACAATACAATATAAAATTGGTTAGTATTTGTAGCTGAAATATATTTCCCAGCCTCAGTGAGAGTTGTGGTTGATCTGGTAGTGTATGGAAGATTCTCTTTAAAGGAGCCCCGGGTGAAGTAGTTGTGTTGGTCAGGAAAAAGGGGACTGGCATCTGATTGGACTTTCATGTGGGTGTGCAACTCATGTAACTTCTGAGAGCAAGGTCTCCCAATGTCTCCCGGCAGCCACCAGCTCACAGCTACTTTACTGCTTCTCAAGCCTGCTGCCTACTCTGAGAATATCTGTAACATAACTCTGTTTGAAAAGCTCATATTCACAGCATTATTCGGGAGGCAAAGACTGAAGACAGCTACTTCCTATCTTCATTCAGCTATCTTCCTCTACTTTATATGGGACGCCGCCACGGCATGGCTGACAGCAGTGTGTCAGCGGATGCCCGGGATCTGAACCCGCGAACCCCGGGCTGCCAAGCGTGGACTAAACCGCTGCGCCACCAGGCAGCCCTCAACATACTTTAGAAAGAGGGTAAAGAAAAAGGAAAACCTACAGAGAGATACAACGTTTCTGTGTGGGAACTCATAAAAAATTAAATTTCTCTCCCACTAATTAATAAATTTATTATCTTTGCAAACAGATTTCAGAGTTTTAAAATTTTACAACTTAATGAAATGATTCTAAAATTCATCTGGAATAAAATTAGCAATAGTAGTCAATAAATATTTAAAAGTAAGACTAATATGAGGCCAAGTTTGCTTTCAAATTAAAAAGATGTTATCTATACTTTTTTTTTTTTTTTCTTTTTTTTTTTTTTGGTGAGGAGGACCAGCCCTGAGCTAACATCTGTTGCTAATCCTCCTCTTTTGGCTGAGGAAGACTGGCCCTGGGCTAACATCCGTGCCCATCTTCCTCCACTTTATATGGGACGCCACCACGGCATGGCTGACAGGCAGTGCGTCGGCGGGCGCCCGGGATCCGAATAATTAAAAACTATGAGGTAGGGGGCCGCCCGGTGGCGCAGCAGTTAAGTTCGTGCTTGGCAGCCCGGGGTTCGCGAGCTCGGATCCCGGGCGCCCGCTGACGCACTGCCTGTCAGCCATTCCGTGGCGGCGTCCCATATAAAGTGGAGGAAGATGGGCACGATGTTAGCTCAGGGCCAGTCTTCCTCAGCAAAAAGGGGAGGATTGGCAACAGATGTTAGCTCAGGGCTGGTCTTCCCCCCCCCCACACACACACAAAAAAACTATGAGGTAAATTAATGAATGAAAATAATAAAAAGTACAGTAAAGGACCCCAGCATGTAATTGAATTTAATATTTGATAAATAGGATATTTCAAGTCAATATAGAAGGAGGTGACTATTCAGTAAATAGTGATGGGATAAATAGTAAGCCACCTAAAATAAATTATATCCTTACCTCACATCATACACTAAATATTACCACATGGATTAAATGATAAAATATAAAGAAAATATGACCATAAAATACTACAAAGAAAGGACAAGAGAATAATTCTCTAAGCATAACTCCTAGGACAGAACCATAAAGAAATGAAGGATAAATATGACTCCACAAAAATATAATGATGCTGTATGTCAAAAGAAGAGCATAACTCTATGTAAAGGTCAAACGTTTTTGCCAAGAGGAAGGGTAGAAAGACCCAAATGCCTCTGTTACTGGTCCTACCCGGCCTCCTTTTGATCGAAGAGCCAAGCTATCATTTTATTTTCAGGGCTGAAGGTGCCCTGAGTTCATCACGTTTGCACTTGTGATTTGAGATGTTCTCCTCATGTAGTCTCCCACCACACTTATTTAAACTTTGGATTGTCACTTAGGAATACACCTATTACTGGGAAATTTCAAATATCCATAATAATAAATTGATAAACCCAAAATACGTTATTGGCTATGTGTAATTGGGATATTTACTGAAAGCCTGTCAAATGGCCAACTTTCACAAAGAATTCACTTCCATTGAAAAATGTCAGGCTAAACTCGTAACAGGCAACACTTTTGGATAATAGTAGCCTTTCTACGCTCTGTGTGAGACTCACTGAAATTAAGTAACAAACTGTTTGGACTTGTTGGGGGACAGGATACATACTCTAGATTTAAGAGTTCTGTTTGACTAATAGGCAGTTCCTAAAAATCTTTAATCCCTTAGCCAGTTTTCAAATGTGGAGACAGTAGATTATGAGTACATTTATGACAACATCAATGAGAAAAGCAACAATAAATTGAAATTGCATTTATATAGGCACTTCTGGAGTGAAACACTTTAAAAAAAATCAAAGTAGTTCTAACCAAACATTTAGGAGGTAGGACTCTTATTACTCCAATCCCATGGAGAGAAAATTTAGATAAGAATGAATAGTATCATTTTACTCTGATCGATTCTAAACTATACACAGAAAATAAGAAATCAAATATCACCACAGTAATCTGTATGATTTAATTTTGTTCACTGAAAAGTTATTCAATAAATAGTATGTGCCAATCACTGTGCTAGATACTGAGGACACAAAGATGAAGAAAACACTGCTTCAAAAAAATTCCAAATTCTTACTAAAATCAACTAAATATTCTATCTACCAACTTTTCTTTAAACATTGATGAAGGTACACAAATGGACAAAGATTTGCTACACAGAAAACCAAGGAATACAGTATGTGTGTAAGAAACATTCCCATTAAAACACTGCACTTAAAAAGCTGGGTTTGCATAATTTTGGTCCCATGTTTACTTTGATCTCTGAAACACAAGAGCAGGCCAACTAGGAAGTAGCTAAGTTAGGTCTGTTCAAATACTGAATCTATTCAGAGGCTCTACTTGCTTTCAATATGTAGCATTTAAGTACGAATAGTAGGAAAGACCCAAGAAGAGCCTTGAAATAACTCCATACTGGGACAAAAATTGTTAATGTGCTATATCAGGAAATTCTGTAAGGACCCAATGATAAATGAAGAGTAAGGAATGAAAAGAGAGTATGATAAAAGCTGTTCTATTTCACAAGAGCCTCTAAACAAAAAGTCTATGAATAAATCAAATGCTAAGAAAGATAGTTAAACACAATCAACACCAACAGCAAAAACTTACTCTAGATGAAAATAAATTTCATGAGACAGGCTGAACTGAATTTTGGAAGAGGTATATTAGAATATCCAGAGATAACATATAATTTTTATTAAAATTATGCAAAATTTTAAAAAAGGTATAAAAATATGAACAGGTAGATTAAAAAAGGAATGAGTAAGAAATCTTATAAATTATACATATTAACTAATTTTTTAAAGACATAAAATAGATTAATAAGTGAAGGAAGAATTAGTGAATTTGACGGTGATGCTGAATATTTCACATAGAACCTGACACAGAAAGGAAAAGGGATTTAAAATAACACGAAGGAGTACTTAAGATACAGGGACATGGAGGATTGAGAGACCTCAACAATCATATGATATGAGTTCCAGAAGAAAAAAGTGGAATGACTAGAAGGAAATAATATTTAATATATTGTTCACTGAGATATTTTGAGAATTGAAGACTTGTGAATTCCTACTGAAAGGGCTCTCTCAGTGTTGAATATGATAAATATAAATCCACACCTTAGACACATCATAGAGAAACCAAACAATGTGGAAATAGATAAATCTAAAAAACTATCAAATAAAAGAAGGGGAAAGATTACCTACAAATGAACAACACATGAGCAATAATAGTCATTGGAAAATAATGGAGTCATATCTTCAAAGTACTGAGGAGACATAACCATTGTTCTGAAATTTTATATTTAGCTAAACTAGCAAAGAAGAATGAGGGTCCTATTTTAGCAATTTTCAGCATACAAAGTCCAAGAAGTCCTACCACTCAGGGAGCCCTCACCAAAATACCCACTAGGTGTGCTTGAGAAATTATATCCTTCAGCAAGAAGCAAAGAGAAACTTGAAGGAAAACACAGCATAGGAGAAACAGAAGTGGGCACAGAAATAGAAAAAAAAAGTTAGAAAATTTAATCAACTATTAATTGCAAAACACATGCATACACACACACGCAAAAGTAAACAATGCAAACAGTAACAAAATGGATGGGAGAATGGGGATGTTCAATACATAAGTTGAGCATTCTTTGGCTAAAATGCTAGAAATAAAAGTATTAGCTAAAAATGTGTTAAAGAATAATGGTAACCACTGTCAATCCAACAAAAGGGTAGAAAAATAGGGGGAAAAGAAACAAATAAAGAGAAAGACATAAAACAACATGGTAAAAAAAAAGTCCAAATATATCAACAATCATAATTTATGTAAGTACATTAAGGACTAAGAGATTATTAGAGTTCATAAAAATATCACAGATCAGATGAAAATAAAGGGATGGAAAAAGATTTGCCAGCAAATTCTTATCTAAAGAAAGTTAGCATAACAATATTAATATCAATCAAATAGAATTTATGGCTAATCATATTCCTAGGGATAAAGAGAGGGACCGTGTACTATAATAGGAAAGATGTTATAGTAATCATGATCTTGTATGTACTAGGCACCATAACTTTGTAAACTATTAAGCAAAAGCTAACAAAATCATCAGAAAATGACAAATTTACATTCATTCAACATCAGAAAAGCAGCTAATGCAATATACCACATTCGCAGATTGAAAGGGAAAACAATATGATTATCTCAAAAGATTAATTCATTCAATTTATTCAAGAAATATTTATTGAGTACCTACAATGTGTGAATCATTATAGATACAACAAGTGAACAAAATATGAAAGTCTTCTCTGTTCAAATGGAGCTAATATTCTTTTTTGGAGAGTGTGATAGAGAGTGGAAAAAAACAAAATAAAATGTAATTGTTAGAAATCACTATGTTGTATAATAAAATAGAGAAAGATGGGGGGGCGTTAGGAATATGGCACATAGAATTGTAATTTGAAATGGCATGGTCAGAGACTGAGAAGGTACGTTGGAGCAAAGATTTGAAACAGGTGAGGGAATGAGCCATGGAAATATCTGAGGGAAGAGAGGAACGAGCCAGGGCAAAGGATCTGAAGCAGAAGTGGGCCTAGCACATGTCAGGAAGACTAAGGAAGCCTGTGTGGCTTGAATGATGTGGGGAGAGTGGCAGGACCTGAGGAGGCCTGATTATGGGGGCCTGGTATAACCTATCAGGAAGGCCAGAAGGCCTTGTAGGCCTATGGAGGCAAAAAAGCATTTGAAAAAATTGATCAGTCACTGATGATAGAACTTTTAGCAAACTAGAAACAGAAGGAAATTTTATTAACCTGGTTTTTATTAAAAAAAAATAATAGCTAACATATACTTAAAGTGAAACTTCCAAGCATTGACTTTAAACCCAGGAGCATAATAAATACATCATTGTCATGACTTCTCTACTATATTGGATTATGGGTCAATGCTATAAAATTTGAAGAAAAAAGTATAAAATAAAAAAGTAAAAGTTCAAGCTATTGCTATTTTTTTGTATGATATCCTTGTCTATATAATAAAGCCAAGAACAAGTTATCTGGATTCAAAGTCAAGAAAACCACAACAATAATAACAAATATTTATATGTGCTTATTATGTGCCAGGTACTCTTACAACCAATTAAACATTAATATGTTCACTTAATTCTCACAATAACCATAATGAGGTAGGTACTATTATTCTCATTTTTCAAAAGAGGAAACTGAAGCATAGCGAGGTTAAATTATTTTCCCAAGGTTACACAGCTAGTAAAGTGGGAGAGCTGGGATTCAAACTCAGGTATTTTAGGTCCAGTGTCTGCGCTCTTATCCCCCACACCATGAGATTCTGATACCTCCAGAAGAAACCCATCAGCAAATGTAATACAAAAGCAAAAGACCTCAATAACAATAGCAATAAAGATATATAAGAAAAAATATAATAAACAAAATAGAAATATTTTATGAATAAAACTACCAAAAAGTTACAAAATAAATGACATGAAAGAAGACTTGAAGAAATAAGGATATATACAGGTATCAATTTTACCAAATTTATATTAAAATAATGCAATTGCAATAAGTATTTCAAAAGGTTTTCAGCAGAACTTGATGAACTTTTGTAAAAATCATAGATAAAAATAAAGGACCAACAATAGCTAAGAAATATTTGGGGAAAGAATGAGGTGGGAAGATTTGCCCTGCATGATATTAAGACCTACCACAGCCATTAAAAAGCAATATGATTAAGACAATGTGTATTGGACAGGGAGAAGCAGACCAATCAAAACAGAATAGAGAGCTCAGAAACAGATCCAAACATATCCGGAAACATGGACATCTGCCAAAGGTAGGGAGAAGATCGATTGTCAGTGAAGGGGGGTGGAAAGCTGGCTATCCAATGGGACTGGAGAGGGTGATAAAGGACCTTCAACTTTCTGTATTGTCTGTTATTTAACAACAGCAACAACAAAAAGTGCATGAAGCAATGTTAAGATTTGATAAAGGTAGACAGATAGATGGTTGTGTGCAATACTATTCTTTGTAGACATTTCTACATATGTGAAATATTGCACAATAGTAAAAAAAGAGAGAAGAATATCTATAAGTACATTACATTTATAGATCAAAAAGATATTGGACAATATTCTGTACCATTCTTATAGTACTTTACGAGCTAGAAACAGAATATTGTCTTACCACAACAAAGAACATCTATCTCAACACATTTACTATCATACTTAATATTAAAGCACAAGAGGAATTCCCTTAAAACCAGGGGGAAAAGGTATATCCATATTACAACTACTGTTTATCATTTTCTGAAAGTTCTAGCAAGTGTAAACATATAAAAGGAATAACTATTATAAAGAAGAGGGCAAATATATTAGTTGTGGGTTGAACTAAACAGCATTATAATATTTTAGCACTTTCTCAAATGTGCTAAAGGAAATGGAAAAATATCTTATTTACAATATGAAGGGAAATAGGAAATACCTAAAGGTAATCTTATCAAGACGTATGCAAGAACTTGAGAGAACAGCTTGGGCTAGTGTAGAATGGGATGGAACAAAACAGAAAAGAACAGAATATAATAAGGTCAGGAATAGAACATATTATTTTTCTTAAAACATCACAAATGAGTTGGAAATTGAATAATTATGCAAGTAATAGTGCTGGGGAAATTCGTTACTATTTTAGAGAAAAAAAATCACCCTTTGTGAAAATAAGTGCCATATAGATGAAAGATATATATAAATTAACCAAACTAAACTACTTCCCTATTGATCCCCTCTGATTATGTTTTTCCCTTTGCCTCAAATGCACATCCTCTCAACCCCACCACTCTTCACCTGGCTCACCCCTAAGAATCCATCATTACTTAGATTAGATATTAATTTCTCCAAGAAGCCTTCCTTAAGCCCTCACTACATACTCCCAAGACTGGGTTTGACCCCCTCCTGCATATCTGTTTCCTGATCCTAAGACTTATCTCACTAGACTATAATCATCAGTTTTGTTATTAGAAGTTCTGTAAAGTCAGGGACCATGTCTTAGTCATTATTGTAGCCCTGGTGCATTTCCATTGGATATCTAAATAAATATACACTTCCTGAAGCTCCCTTCCTATTGTCTGCCCCTCACTGTGGCCCTCTCTCATTCTGGAAGTTCCTCATCCTAAGTGTTGAGGTTTTCAAGAGTATCTGATAAAGTTTCAGAGCTTGGACCTAATACGTTCTCAAACAGCCAGTTCATTGTGGCTCTCACTGAAATGTTGGGGTTATGAAAAGATGCTACATGAAGATATCCCTCTACTGACTCGCTCGCTATCCTTTGAAATCTCTTCTGCACACAGATAGGTTTTATTTGCAGTTTCTATTTATTGCTTTGTCTTCTGAATAGTACTTTCCCATTAAAAATTATCAGACAAGCATGTTTCATCTTCCCTGCTACAGTAATTCAGGATTTTGTTCTTAGTGAATGACTAGCAGATAACTATAGCGGCAACTCACTTCTTGTCACTCTCTTTCAGTGACCTTTTTCTTTTATACCTCATGGATTGTCTTATAAAATTTCCTCATGGAGCATTTTTTCATGGAAGCCTGCCCTTTCCCCAGGCCCCATATCCCCACCTCATGTGTGCTGAGGAGGCCCCTGAACTCTGTCATCTGGACAATACCCTGACCCAACCCTCACAGCCTCACCACCACCACCTTGTAGGTTTAAATCAATTACCACGGCCAGAGTTCTCAAATCTCCCTCATCCCCAGATCCAAAAGCCATCTATAGCTTTGTCGGCAATGAGGCAGACCCCATCACCACCACAACCCTTTGATTCTCTTTCTCTGCTTCTCAACAGTTCCACTGCAGGTACCTCAAGGAATCAAAACAGCCTGACTGTGGTCTTTTTTCACCCAAATCCATCTCATGATAGTTCATTCTCCCTAAAGCACAGCTTCCATTTTGATACGCAGTAGCTTTAAAACCCTCAGGTGTCCCAAGCTCTTCACATACAAATCACACACTCCTTACTTCCCAGTACTCCCTGTTACATAATTGTTCTACCTTCTAGTAACCCCAGAGTCATCATTACCCCCTGAAAAAAAAATAAGATGGACTTTCCTGATTCCTTACATGTTTTATGTTGTTTGCTCCTTCTACTGGCACCAATGTAGCCCTTCAGTTATTATGCTGCAGTTCTGTCTGTCCTTTCTGCCCCCCTCACACACCACTTCCCACACACAGCCATTCCTTATCCTTCAACCAGCTGTGATCTTGCCCTCTTCCAACATACATAGTACTTTCTATTTCCTTTAGAGGGATTAGCTATCACTCTAACATGAATTCTTGCCATTTGGTTACATGCTTTTGTCTCTTCTTGATGACAAACTTCTTGAGAGCAGAGACTGTTGTAGTCATTTTTCTTTCCTTTACATGTCTTATGTAGTGCTTCACTCATAACAGATATTCAAGAAAATATGTTGAACTGAAAAGATTTCTCTATTGGTTTTTATTAATACTTCATATTTTAATTGAATAGACATGCTCAGATCTAAACAGTTCTACCGTGCTAATTCTTTTTACTCTTTTTCATTTTATTTAGGACTGACAAGAAAAACCAAAGTGCAAATTATATTTTAAAATCAACCCCAAAAGTAACAATTAAAATATTATTTTAATGCAAAACAATTTAAATTATTTTAGACACAGAAAAACATTAATATTGTAGGGCATAAGAGTAAAATGTTGGAGTCGAGGTGAGAAAAGGAACATAAATTCAGGGTGTGCTCAATTAGCAATCTAAGAAAGAGAGCAAGCCTTTCAGAAATCAAAGTGAAATGAAAACCACATCTGGTCTCTTCTAAGAAGTTAGTCAAAGCCATAGCTATGCTGTATAAGCAAAGAACCTGACCAAAGACTGAAGAAGAAATATGGCTCCAGAAAAATATGATTCTAATTAAAAGACACTGTCTTGATAAAAAGATATATTCATTTCAGAACTTTCACATTCAAAGTTGTACATTGTTCTTCTAGATCACTGATTTTAAATCAAGGGTGCACATCAGAATCATGTATGAAACTTAAAAATATCCACCCCAGAACAGCTAAATTATAGTCTTCCACTGGGAGAGCAATGTGTATATGTATTTTTAAATATCTACAGAAGTGATTCTGATTTACATATGTGACAGAGGCAAAGTTTCCTGGTCTAAACCTATACAATATGGGGGGAGCTGCTCTTTAGGAACAAAGAATACAAAATTAGGAAGCGAACCCATGCAAGTGAGGAGTCTTATAGCTTAACCTTCATTAGTCTCAAGGTAAATCTGCTCTGCCCCTTTATATTTAGAACAACCTTGATTAAACTGGCTACAGTATAACTATATTACTATAATTTCATTATCAATAAAATAATTTATTACCAATAATAAAAATAATGTTCAGCACTATTATTTTTGATCACTCACTCTCATACTGTGTGCCAGACATAGTGCTAATCCTTTCACCCGTATATTTAATTTAACTTTCACAACCCTGTGAGATTTAAGTACAACTAATTATTCCCACTCTGGATGTGGAAACTGAGGTTTATTGAAGTGAAGAAATGTGTCTTAGGTTAAACAGTTACTAAATGTAAGGCTGAGATTTAAACCATTAACTCAATTGCTAAAAGCAAACTTTGGGGATCAAAGCTATAGATACTGTTTCTCAGAGTTTTTCTCAGTTAAATAACCACTGAGTTTGGATCCATACCCGGACATGCCATTCTGCCAATATTTGCTGTTTTACCTAGTCAGACTGGGAAAGAATGTATAGGCACATCAAAACAAATGTGTCAATTAAAGTAATTAAACCCAAGGGTTGTTTTGACATTTTGTCTTAACTTCAACATCCCCAAACTTCCTCTTGGCCCAGAAGCCATGGGCCTGCAGTTCAAATAGTATTTCACAAGATGGCTCCCTTGCTATCCTCAGTTGCAATTTACATAATAAAATCCTACCTCACAGTGGTAAATTGCATATCTATGGCAAGTTACATATTTCTTGAGTTGCCTTTTGAATGAGCTTCTACCAAACACTTTTTGCTAACAAGATACATTTATATAACCTACAACTACAGCTGAAGATTGAGGGAAAATTCCCTTGCAAAGGAATTCTGCCAAACAACAATAATAATCTCCCTGAATATCGTTTCCTAACTTCTCCAGCTTTTTCTTTAATACTTTGGAACTGCATCCTAACCCCTCTTCACCTATGCAAATATGTGCTTGGAGAGGGGGTGGGAGGAGGGAGAGAGAGATCATGGGACGGGGGCAGGAGTAAGAGAGCATATTTAAATAGTACTAGAGTTTCGCCCACATTCCACTGGGAAAAACAACCTAAAGTGAACATGACATAAAAGAGGTGAAACAGCTCATTCCAAAGTCCTTAGTCCCCACATGCTTCTCACAGTGACAGCATCTCCCTGTTCTGCATGTGATGCTAAGTGTTTAAAGATGTGTGTCTTTAATAAAACATGACCGCTAAATGTTGGCCAACTATTTTATCTGACATTCATGCCAATAAACAGAGATCTGTTCAAGGTGTAATGAAATGATATTTCTATAAATGGCTTTAAATTCATGTGCTATTTAACTGTCTCATTATCAGTATCTCCTCTGATCCCAAGAGAAGAGAAAAATGATCCAACAGCGTCAAGGAAATGGGGAACTATTTCTTAACAAGACATTTGAATAATTTAAGTTTCCCATGCATTGAGAGAGGTTATAAAGTCAGAAATCTGAACTTGTATAATAATTAATTTCCTGGAAGTCATGCTTTAAAGGTTATTATTAAAAGAATTTTCCTTTAGGAACTTCCATATAATTTGATGTTATATTCCTGACCATACTTGATATCAAACAATAAATCATAAAAGCAATAAATAAAACTCTATTACATATTGCCAAAGATTTTCTCCTTGACTTAACTGTGGCCATGCTCTTCTGAACTCTCTTTCTGTTTAACCCTTGTCCTTCCTTATAAAGTCCAGTTTTAGCAAGGATCCTGCTAAGTCAGTTTAGCCAGAGTCCTCCATCCTGGGTTCCTCATCTTCCACCATCACCCAGGTGATGTCTGATCACCCTGACAGGGCTTCAGCAAGGATCCTGTTAGGTCGGTTTAGTCCAAATCTCTCCTTACACCTAAGGTTTCCTCTTAGTAATTTTCTATCCACTGATCCCCTCCCTATTCCTTGACTATAAATTCCCACTTTGCCTTATTGTATTCAGAGTTGAGCCCCATCTCTCTCCCCTACTACAAAACTCCATTGCAGTGGTCTCTACACCTATTACAATGGTCCTAAATAAAGTCTGCCTTACTATTCTTTAACAAGTGGCATTGAATAATTTTTTCAACATTATCAGCTGTAAAATGATTGACTATACAATTCCTCTGTCATTAAATTGCCCTAAAAGTAATATACTAGACATAATAAATGTAAAAATTTAAATGTTTTTTCGTTTTAGAAAGTTGGATCTTGGAGGACATTAATAATCTGAATTGCCAAGAAATCTATGTTAACTTCGATTTACAATAATTTTCTTCAGTTGCAAAGAGACTTATTTAAATTGACTTTCAAGTATACAGAGGGCAGTATAGCATAGTGGTTAAGACTGTAGGCTCTAGAGTCTAAATATCTGGGTTTGCATCCTAGCTTTGCCACTCTGTCACTGAGAAACAACAACAAAAAAAATATCTCTTTGCCTCAGTTTCCCCACTTGTAAAACAGTAATCAGAGTTATGCAATATAATACACATAAAGAACTTAGTACGGTGCTTGGCACATAGTAAGTAGTCAATGAGTATCGGCCAGCTAAAGTCACTTTCCTGGTGATAAAGGAAGGCTCAGTTACTGCTACTGATGCTCTGATTAAGTGTTCACTGTTGATAAAAATAATGGAGGTAATGCTGCTGCTGCTGCTGCTGATAGTACTTTTTCCCCTGAAAGATAGTTAAAGCAAGGAGGAGTTGAGCCAATATTCTCTATTCACGCTCCTCACTTTGCAGATTACGCAATGGAACAAAAACAGCTACTTGATACGAATCAAATAATCCATGAAATGAGGTGCTTTAAGTTACTGCAGTTCACCTTTTATTGTCACAGTCACGCAAGCATTGGCATAAGAATATTTCACCCTTCATTAGCAAGTGGTAAACATAACAATTGTATCACAACTGAGCCTGCTATTTTGGAGGACCCAACTGGGCATCTCTCATAGGATTGCTAGACAGTATCTTGTCTGAGACGGCCTATTATTTTTCTATATTCACTATATAAAGTGCCATGAATTGAGGGGAAAAAGGCACCTGAATTTTTTAAACAAAAATCATAAAATGTAAGAGTTGAAATGGCCAATAGAATTCTAAACCCATCATTACACAAATATGGAAAACTGAGGCCAGGAAAATTGAAGTAATGGTGGTAATTAGATGGCATAGGTTGAAGAGATAAAATGCAAGGTTTGCAAGTGCTGAGTGTCTATACTTAATACAATTTAACTTGAAATTAGGGTATAAGGAACTATGCTTGCCTTGGCTATTACCTTGGGGCAGTAATTCAGAACATCAACTACTGTTAGTGTCAGATGGGAGAAGGGAGAAAGTGTGACAGTCAACCTACCTGAAAGATGCATAATTATCCAGATACTGAAGCTGATTGATGACAGCTGCAGTCGGATCATTTGGATGAAAGGATACATCACCAAAACCAGGAAGGGCATCGATTAAACTCAGTTTAAATTCAACATCGATTAGCATCTTTAAGACTCATCTCTGGTAAGAGACTAGATTCCCATGCATTCTTTGATTTTGACAAATTAAATATCTTCAAACCAATTTATTTGTGTATTTCATTTTTTAAAAGATACACTTTTAAAGATGTACACTTTACATGTTTAAAAACCATATCCTCAACATCAAAAGAGTAAGGCCATTGAGCCTAAATATTATACAAGGTTTTCTCACACATGGTAAAGGCAGATATATTTTGCTTGATAAAATATTTCCAAGTAAAAAGAGTACTGGAGGACACATCAGAAATAGAATCCAGTGTTTTTCAAGCTGATTTTCTACAAATTACTCACAAAATTTTCAAAAGTAACAATGGCATAACCCCTGAACTAAGTCCCTAACCATTAGGAGGAAGAGATGAACAGATACCATCAGCTCACTCAAAATTTATGGTAAAATATATACCCTACTTTTTTCAATATATGATGCAATATAGGTGAGAGGTTATGAGCACCAACACTGTACCAAGCTCTGCGGGTTTAAAACCCCACTAAGGCCATGTACTAGCTGCATGACGTAGGCATGTTATTTAATCTCTCAGTGGCTCTGTTTGCTAATCCAAAAATGGGAATAAAACAACAACTACCTTATAGGGTTGTTGTAAGGATGAAATTTTTTGATATACATAAAGCACGTAAAACAGTACCTGGAACTTACTAAGTGCTATATTTGTTTGCTATTATTATACTATCACATAAGAGACCACACAAATGACAAGTCTTTCAGTCTGATGCCATAATTTTCCTGACCTCTCAATGTCTCTTGGATTTTATAGGTCTTACCAACCTATACTTCTTAAATTTTCTGTCAAGTAAAGAACCATCATAAAAGCACAAATAATCCACCCAATAAGTGATGGTGACTTACCAATCATAAGCTATTTATTTTTTTATTGATTCTTTCCTACCAAATGGAGATTCTTGCTTTATCTGTGGAACTTCCTTTGCTGTCTAGAGTTGATCTGCCATAATTCCCCCAGAGAGTAGAATGTATGCTTTAAGCCTTAGGACTGGTAGAAGATGGTGGATAAAGGCCCATTTTCTAATCTCTGGCTGGGAACATCTGAACTGGAAAGACATGTTGAATGAACTTAACACTGACTGACAATCCACTATGAGCAAGGGACTGTGGTATCCTATGCACTTGGGTATATTTTTCTCAGTTAACTCCCAAAGTAACATACTGGAAAAAGTGTTTTAAAACTTATTTATACCAAGGCTTAGAAATGTTAAATAAAACACATAGGGGCAAATCGAAAGTGGTACAACCAGTGCTTAAATGTGGATCTGTCTGATCGCAAAGTCTTGGCCTACCATGGAAACAGGCTACCTGCCCTTGGATACAATCCACTACCCCCTGCCCCACCACAGACAGACACACAAGCACACAAATAGATCCATTTATCTGTTTGATATATGTTTGAAATTCAGAAGGTTTAATTTAAATAAATGATCCTGGGGGGGTGGGGGACAGGGAGGAGGTATGAAAACCACTCTTCCACACCATGTTGCATCCTTACTTCCTAATTTCTTACACACTCTCATTTGACCTTGAAGGGAAACACAAGTAGAAAAAAAAGATAATTATAAGAAGGGCTGATCTTGCCCTAAATGTATCCTTGATACATTTTTTCCCTTCTGTAATCTCTTCACAGCTATGAAAACTCTCTCAGATTAAGTCCTTCACCCTAAACTCAGTCTATTAGAAAACCTAATCCTGGAACGCAGGATTTTAGCAAGATGTCAACAAGACTACTTCCAAAGAGAGCTCAGAACAATAGCTAGAAAAATACTATTTCCTTGTTTCCATAACAATTCAGAGCCTAGAGATAGAGAATATGAGAAGACTTTCCACTCAGCAGAAGAAAGTGAACCAAAATGCCCTAATTGGTAGCTCACCCTACTTTAGTTATCCCACTACTACACCTGCCCACATTGAATTAAGTAAAAGGAACTTCTGAGGTCCCATCCCCACTCTCAGTCCACAGGTTAGAAACACAAACCCAAAGTGAAAACAAGTAATGTAGAAAACTGGAAAAGAAATATCACCTTTTAGACTCCTTTAAAATTATACCTCCCACTCCCAGCCTATTTTCCTGGTCTATTTTTTCCCCAGAGCTATATAATTAACATGTAACATGCTATATAATTTACGTCCCTATTAAGTCTCTCACTAGTTTTTGTCTATTTGTTTGATGTACTCCAATCACCTGGAAACTACTCAATAGTTACTCAATAAATTTTTACTGAGTGGATGAATGAGATTAGGAAGAGCACGTCTCTGAAAATGGTATACTGCAGAACCCAGAATATGCTTAGAAACCACAATAGGAGAGAATAAAACATTGTATCTATGAATTTGGAGCATAAAGCCAACAAAAAACAAATTCACTGGGATCTAAAGACAAAATTAAGTAAAGAAAAAGACATGGGCATGATAATATAACATTGTAAGGAAGCTAAACGTGTAATTGCAAAACTAAAATCTGTATTCAAGATAATTAAGGAGCTGAATTGAAATAGTAGAAATTCTAATCAATGCTGAAGCTTACAGAATACAAGAGAGTTTCCAGAATTACGGAAAGAATAAAGAGAGAATTTTAAGAAGCAAATGATACATAGAGAAAATTGAGAGCAGAGAAACAACATAAAAATTATCATTGTCCCTGAAGGTGGAAAAACAAAATCATTAGAATAGAATAATCAAACTATAATTAAACAAAGGTTTCTCTTAAAAAAATAAACCTAATAAATTAAATCAGCGCAAGAGTAAAAGAAAATCTCTAAACAAAAACAGTTCAGGAAAACAGGTTACCAACAAAAAAAGGAAAATCAGTCCAGTATCACGCTTCTCCTGTGTAACAGCAAATGCCAACAGACAATAAATACCTACAGTTGTGATGGGAAAAAGTTGTGATCCAAGAAGTTTACACTCCACCAAATTAAATTATCTTTCATGTGTGAAAGCAAAAGGAAGCTACTTGCAAATATGCAAATATTTATTCTACTCACATACCTTCATTGAAAAAAATTGTCTGATGATTATATAAGATAATTGTGAGACAAATCTTCATAATGACAAGGTATTTATATGGTATGCTGCATTCTTTTTCTCACAGTTTAAGTGACACATTTTGAATCTTATGTTGGGTAATACAATTTAGATGACTGGATCATGTTGACAATAAGTGAACAAAACTTTCTGTTCCCTTTACAACAGTGAAGGAGCACAGTATAACTAGTAGCCGTTACAAATGACCAGTAGGTTAAGTAACGACTTTCTGTATCTTTGTAGTTCACATTAAAAGGTCTGAATCATTATTTTATTTTTAATTTGAAAGATTAATAAGCCATTCAATGACGGACATTTTATGCCAAAAAAACTCAAATTTATAATATCCATAAGGATCATAGATATTAGCATGTTAAATATCTCTAAAAGTCAGCAATTATGATATGCTATCAACTATATCAAGCATATACAGAAACATCGCTACAAGGAAACAGTCATATCTAGTTATTTTCCTTTTTTATATATTTTTGCATTTTCTATTTTTATATTTATCACATATTACCATATATGATAAGAAAACAATCTATATATGCAATTTAAAAAATAAATAGTCATAATCACAATTTTTTAAAAAACAAGCATAGGAAAAGGTCTGTTAAAAAGCGATAATGGATAAAGGAAAATGTGAAATCTTAAATATATATGTTATACAACATTTAAACAGCCAGTGCTGCACTGTTTGTAGTGACAAAACAACTAATGGTCATTAAAGGGGATAAGGATATGACATATCATTAAATTGGAATACTATGCAGCTGCTAAAACAATAAAGCAAATCTTTAGGAAGAGATAAGAAAAATTTTTCAAGATCTATTATTATGTGGAGATAGCAAGGTAGAAAGCAGCTTTCACTTGTATAATAAAGGAACACATATATATTAATTACCCACACACACACTTGCACACATACATACATACATATATATATATATACCCAAGTGATTTCTAGAAAGATATGAAATGGTAATAGTTGACTCTGTGTAGAGAATGAGATTGGGGGTCAGCTGCAGGAGGAAGACTTAGCTGTCACTCTATATTTTTTATTCTGCTTATTGATTTCTCATCTGTTTGTTTAATCATGTACACGTACTCCTTACTAAATTTTTAAGTAAAAGTATACAGCATTCGATTTTAAGCGAGCATACCATTAACTCTTCACTATTCTCATGTTCAATGCTGCCACGTAAAAGAATATGATTTCTTTTCTCTATTGACATAAGCAAAGCACCTGTCTTGAGTTGTCTTGATGTATATATCTTTCCTAGAGTTTCCATGAATTTTGAAAGGCAATTAGCACTGCACATCTTCAGACTTTCAGCAAACGTTTATAAAAGTCAACCAGGAAACATTGTGGAAAGATAAAGAGTTTATGAAACATAATTTACAATCAGGTCTATGCGATTTTTTTCTTTCTATCATTATCCATATTGAGTGTCTTTATCAGAACAACCTCCTTTCTATTATCATAAATGTACAATTTCCACCCCTTAATGTATCCCCAAAGGAATATATAGACTTTTTTTCTGACACTTAAATTTCATTTTCTTGAAGTTTTTCCCAAAGTCTGAATTTTTTAAACCCAGAATGTCATGGATGGGGATTGGCAGCACTCTAGTTTTCGAAAATATAACATTTCTCATCGTGTTTACAGAAAACAACTCAGAATCTGCAGGGGTTGGGGAGAACTGAAAATATTTGACACTATAATGTCACTCAGAGCTCAGCGGTAGAATAAGATTTTCTTATTTTTAGAAATGTACTTCACATGGTTTCTTTCTGAGCACTATACTCAGCTCTCAAAGTGGTTATCTAGTCTGCCAGCGTGTACATGAGCATATCGCTACTGTCCCTAATATTGTATTTTCTCTCAATTTTTTGTGTCTCAAAATTTCATTTTTCATCATCTGAAGATTAAAATAGAAATTATTCAAGCCAATTGTTTTAAACTCTTTTGAGGATTATGGAGCCCTTTGAGAATCTGATACATACTGTGGACCTGCTCTCCAAAAAACATGGTTATACACTCTTAAAGCGTATCCTTCCAGAGGTTCATAGAAACTAAGTCACAAAGATCATTTCAATCTTTATTGGACAATGAGGAGAAATGTAGAAATACAGCATATTCTTTAAAAATGACCAATTTTAATTGCATAGTAGTTAATTAAACATTATTAAGTATATTATTCTTTGAGTTTTCATAAAATCCTGTGAGACAGCAAGTGCAATGATTATTATTCACCCATTAGGAAGTCATTTAGACTATTCGCATGAGAAAACAACTCAGAGAATGATCTGGTCAAAATCACACAGTGAATAACTGTTAGAATCAAGACTCAAATCCAGGATTTTTATTTACAAATTGTTTTATTTTTCCTTGCATTATACTCTTTTCTTTGGTACAGTGGTTGGCAAACTTTTTCTGTAAAGGTTAGATAATAAATATTTTCAGCTTTGAGACCATATGGTCTGTGTTGTAACTATTCAACTCTGCCATTGTAGCATGAAGGCAGTCAAAGACAACACTGAAATAAATGGTGCGACTGTGTGCTAATAATTACATAACAGGTGGTGCGCAGTATTTTGCCCACTGGCCACAGTTTGCTGACCCCTGCATTATCTTGCCTCTATATCAAAAATAAACTCAGTCTTTATTTTTATTTATTTCCCTAAATGGTCTGAATGTTTTTAAATCATGATTTTGACCTTCTTAAGTGATCATTACTAAAATACTTTAAATGCTAATGGAATCCCTAGATAATATCACCAATAACAGCAAAATCTCTGCCCAACAGAAGATTAGAATTTTAGAAATTAATTTTTATTTTTATTTTGAGATAGTTTCACTGATGAAACCACTGTACAGGGAGGTAGTTTTGGAACACAATCTCCTTCAATAATACAACCGGAGCCAATATTATATGTGAAAAATAAAAAATTCTATTGCAGTGATGGAGTTAAAGAGACATAGTTTGGAAAAGTGAATTAAAATACAGAATATATTCTTATAATATTTAGTTAGTTTGACTATCCAGTAACCTTAAAGGAGGACATTCAATTAGTATATTTGTTTACGGTAGCTATTAGGGCTGTCACCAAATATTCTGGTTCTTCTGAGCACATGGTAGGACTGCATTTCTCCAGCTATGCTCTTCAAGTTGGTTTGGCCCATGCCATGTGAGTGAAAACAATGTGAGCACTTATACAAAGCTTGATCAGCCAGTGTGCAACTTCCCATGCTCTCCTCCCTATGCCAAAGTGCTTGTGGAAGGACATGGAGAGAGGAAGCTCTGCAGCAGAAGTCTCTGGGCAAGAACAATGGGCAGAGCCATCCTGTCAATCCACACTGGACATACAGCGTGAACAAGAAAAAAACTTTTATTTTGTAAAGGCATCAAGATGTGGGGATTGTTTGTTACAGAAAATAACTTAGCATATCCTAACTAATATAAAGGCATAAATCATTTTTAAATCATATATAAAACAGATTTATGCAAACATTAATTTTTATTATACTCAGTAAGCTGATAGTAATATCTCAAAGTTACATTATATATTATTTTGATGATCACATATTGGATTATCCATATATCATTAAAATAACCAATCAACTCATTTCATGTAATCAAATAAAAAATTAACTAGATGAAGAAACTGCTCAAATTTGACACTTAACATTGTGAGAATAACTGGTTTAAGCAAACCTTAACAAATTATGTGAAGGCAAACATTTATGCTTTATAAGAATTAAAATGTATGGATTAGAGCTTCAAGAAAGAATGTCTTTTCTTTCTTCATTAACATTGGATATATAAATAAATATGCTAAAGATAATATTCGCTCATTTTAATAATAAAAATTACTCTAATAATAAAATCAGTTTACGCTAAATTAGTATACTGACATCCAGTGTACAAACTATTTTCACATACATAATCTTATTTAACCTTCACTACAACTCTGATTGTGAGAAACACTAACCCCATTTGACAAATGAAAAAATTAAGGATAATAGAAGCACCGTGATTTGCTCAAGAATACAACCCTAGCTAGTGACAAAGACAAAAACCTGAACTTAGATTTTCTGAAATGAAATCTGATGTTCCTTCTACTGCATCACTCCTTTAAAAAAAAATAGGGAGAAATATTTTCATTCTAAGCTGTATTATGTAAGTAAAACTAGGCTAAGCATCTGCATGATTATGTATAGCACATTATTTAGTGGCAGTATAATATTTATTAGGAAGTCAGGTCTACATCTATTTTCTATGCATCAAATTAAGTGAAAACATAGCTTCCGTTATCTATAGATATCACTAAAATCACCTACTAAAACATGTCTTCTTTGAACAGAAGTTATTTAGGCAGATTATGACATTCCATATCCTTTCTTTCCTTTTTTTTCTTCTCTTGCTGCTTGCCTTTGGGAATTTCACTCTTTGTCAGCATGTTCCATAAGGGAAACCTAAGCTTAGAGGGGAGAGGTATAACATATCAACTAAATTTGCCCGCATGTTTGTTGTTTTTGTTTTAAAAATAGTTGGAAGGGGAAAACGTTTAAGATTAGTAATTAATGTGCATTATTTGATGGCCTGTGACTTTCAATTGTTCATATTATCAACATTTCCCCCAATGGTATGTCAGAACCAAGAGTTGGCTGCATGGAATTCCTTTCCATTTAGAATTAGTCATTTCTACATTGTACTTTAGGTACACACAAACCACAATACTTCACATGAACCTCATTTGGCACAGGTACTTCTTTTGTAAACATCATGCTATATTTACAGTACCACATAAATAACAATGCCAATTTTCCAAGAGAAAGATTGCACAAGTCTAAAAATTTTTTTAAAAAAAGAAAGGATTGGGAAGAAAACAAATATGTAGCATAATTACTAGCTAAAAGTAGACAGGCCCAGACAAATGTTATTACATTCCTCCCTTATCAAAAGAAATATTTGAGACAGTTATAAAACGTAATTTTTCTGGTAAACATCTCACCTAGTTTTAATCACATTCAGAGCAATATTTGCATATCTGGTGGTCAGTCAGATGCTCCATAAAATCTATAATCTATGACAGACAGTGCTGCATTTCAGTGGTTGGGAAGGAAAAAAAAGACAACAAAAAATCGATTCTGTATTTATTCAGGGCATGAAGTTCATGACAATTCTTTGCTTCTAATTTTTGGGTAATTTCTTGATCACAATATTTGACAGTGATTGTTTTCCAGAAGATTAAAAATATGTTATTGCAAACTTTTCAAAAGTATGCAGAAAAATATGAAAGTGTATTTGTTTCAGAATACAAGCAATCCCTGACTTGAACAACCTCACGGTATGGATGACTACTATGCTGATATCGTAGCCAGCCCTCCTCCCACGGCAACTCCCAATTTCTTTTAGATCTATACTGTCTTGCTCTGTGTTCTCCTGGTATCAAAAAAAGAAAAAGAAAATGCTGCCTCACTCCTGGGAAGATTACATCCCTAACATTCCCAAATTCCCTTCCAAGTAGTACAGGATTATGAGTACTAGGTGCTCTGAGTTGAATCTCTTTGTAACTGATGTAACATACGTATGTAATGAGAAAAGATGACTAATCTATTTCATTATTGCTTTGGAGTCTACAATAATATTTATGCAATAATTCAGCTTTATTGCCTACCAGGCATAATTTTACACTCAGCAACTTAACTACCATTCATAAGACATCCTCTCTGAGAAATGCATTTTAACTTAGAAAATAAATAAACCTATGTGAAGATTTTGAATGGCAGGAATATATGTTAGTATCCCGGGATAGGTTTTATTTTCATTAATTTAGGTGGATGGGAAGAGAAACAGAGAATCAAAGACCTAAAACAATTTCTTAATTGCAACTTCTGTACTTTAACTGCACAACACCAGAATTACATATTTTTGAAAAATAATCATCCACTTTAACAAACTGGCATACAGAAAAATGCAATGAGATTGTACAGTCAGTGCTAGAAGTCACTTTGCAAGATTATTTGTCTTTTAAGCTGCCTGAAAGAACCTTAACTTTCCTTTAAAATGGGCTTCCAAAATCCAGTATGCAGTTCTCTTACAACAGCCAAGAGACTAGTGAAATGCCACAGAATTATGAGTGTACTAAGTTAATAACACCCAACACCCAAAGCTGCAATGACATCATCCCCTGGGAAAATGCTTACTGTTAAATTCTACACCCTTGCTTCAAGTCTATTCACTTCCAAGTTCAGATAGTGACTTCATGAGATCACAAAATAGAACAGAAAATACTCTTAGAATTTTTCTCTCACCCTTTAAGTTACAGTTTTCTACCACATCCGACAGACAGGTCCTAGACTTCCTGCTAAAGACATGTATAAGACTTTATAGTTTTCAACATACCCTCTGCATTTCCAAAATTGACCTCTTCTTTTTATCTGGTACTGTTTGTTAAAATTACTCCAAAATTTTTTTCCTGTTTTTTTTTTTTTTTTTTGCTCTTCTAATCAATTAAGCATTATTCTAAACAGACAAAATATGGGTTGTAGTAAATCTGTGACTTTTGTCATAACAGCTTTAGCAATTCAATTTAAGTAAAAGCAAATTGAAACTCCTGGTGGCTGGTTCAAAACAGAAAAACTAAACACAGAAACTACATAACTAAACTGAATTCAATCTCTATACTCAAGAGGCAGAAAACAAGAGTCCTTTGTAAATATGAGAACTGCTACTCCAAGGAAATGTTTTCCTTAAGACTTAACATGATGCTCTAGGATGTTAAGGCTGCTGTAGACCACAGTGGTGCCCTTGTTATTTGCATTCTGACGCTCAAAGATCAGGATGATCGAGCGATAAGCTTGTGCAAATCCTGGCCCTGGCATTCCAATTTACTTTCCACTGGGGACAATTTTATTATATTTTAATGCCTTCAGGTAATAAAATCATCTTACATTTTATTTAAATCTTTAAATTGACCTCAAAATAGAATACAGTGGTCCATTGCATCATTTTTGCCAACAGCCTTTCCTAGAGTATAAGCGATTTCTTATTAGCTTTAAAATAACTTAAATTTTAAAACACTAACCCCCCGCCATGGCACTATTCTCAGAGATAAGTATATCTCCATCAATAAACTTTCTTCTTTTAATCATTTATCCACTTTTCACCCTCCTCACTACCACCTCTTTAGTCAAGTCAACATCTTCTGTCATACGGACTAATACAATAACCTCTCACTGGTCTTCCTGCTTCCCCTTCTGCCCTCCGAATGCAGCCTGAGTCACAGCATGCCTCTCCTCTGCTTAAATCTTTAAGTGGCTTCCCACTTAATTTAGAATGTTGCCACGACCTCCCGAATCCTACATGCTCTGGCTCCTGTGCATCTTGCTAACCTCGCTTCTCCCCCCAGGCTCTGCCACATGGCTTCATCTGTATTGCTTGAACAGGCCACAACTGCTGCGCCCTTTGTCTGAACTCTTCTTTGCACTCTTCTTTACCTAGCTGCTTTCTGTTCATCCTTCAGGTTTCAGCTTAAATGTCACCTGCTCAGAGAGCTCTCAAATCAGTCTTCTTTAGAACACCTCCCACTCCCTGCTCCGGCTCCACTGTCTGCTCTCCATTATTGCACATGAACTTCTTGTGTAGCATTTATTGCTGTGGATAATGGTCTTGGCTTTTAAAGTGCTGATTGTTTGTCTCTTCAACCTCACCGTGAGCTCCAGGAGGAGCCTGTCTGAATTAAAGAATAAACAAACAAAAATTGAGGGGAGAAAAACCACTAAAATGAAGCTTCCTAATACAACACAACATATAAAATCTTGGCCATGTTTTTACTCCTCTCTCTTCACAGGATCGACTAGCACTATGAACTGCAAGCCTGCCACCTAACTATTAATTTCAATATTCAACATTTTGATTCCTCTCTCTTTATTGTATCAGTCACCAAGTCCTGTTGATTCCTGCATCTAATTATTTCAACATTTTGTCTTACTTTCCTCTTTCAACACCCACTCCAATCATCCCAGTCAATACTCTCATGTGACTCTTCCCATGGGTCACTGAAGTGGCCTCCTAATTGCTCTCTCAGCTGTCAGTCTCCACATATCTTCCTCCTGACAGATGAATCTTCTAATGTCACTTTTAACCTGCCACCTCACTTTCCAAAAAATATCTATGTTGTATCTTATTATAGCAGGTCTAAAATTCTCAAAAATCAAATTATATTCAACCATATTCTTGTCATCTGAATCAGTCAATAATATTTCCTACTACTCCTTTAAACAATTCCTCTGGTCTAAAATACTTCCTTTTCTATCCTCAAAATAAATAAAGTTCATTCCTCTCTTTGTATTTTGGCTTAGCCATGTCACAGACTTAGAGGCAATTTCCCTTCCATCAGTCTAAACCAAAACATTTTCTTCAAGTTCAAATCCAACTTCTCTAATTAAGACTTTCCTACCAGTTCCAGCCCACATGTTCTTTCCTTTTTCTCAGTTCTTATAGCACTTAAACCATTGTTTTATATAACATGCGATTTAGACAAGACTTATTTCTATTGTTTTTCAGTTATTTCATATGTGTAAATTTTATCTCCCAAATTGGATTGCAAGCAGGGACTGTGTCCTTTACACTCCTGGCAGTGGCTGAAGTAGCACTGATGAACAAGAGCTACTTACATTGACTTACTGATTTACATGGTCTTCAGGATGAATCCCTTCAACTACAAACAACAATTCTAGATAACTTGCAATTCCCAAAAAGAATGTGTTATCTCTTACCCCTAATCTTTCCCACCTGAACTCCCAATGCCTAGAATATTCCCTGTCCACCTTTATTCACCTGGAAAATTCCCAATTCTCTTTCCAATCTGAACCAGGACAACATTTACATAACTTGCCCCTTCCTTACCCACCCACCTACCCCAATATCTATGTAAAGTGTTGCTCCTATACATTCCCATTAAATGCTCTTAACTCATAGCACCTGGCACACTATATTATAAATGACCATTTGCCCATTGGCCTCCCTGACTGGTCTGTGTGCAAGTTTGGCTCAAGTAATCTATCTTTTACCTTTACAGGAGCAGAGTGGTAGTGTTTTATTATTTGTTAAATAAATAAATGAACAAACAGACAAAAAAGCTGGTGATGAAATCTGTTGAAAGAGCTAAGAATTTAGTTTAATAGGTATCAATTTAGTGTTACATAATTTCCAATAAGCCACAGTTCATACCATTTAGAATGCCTATTTGTTTTTAATTCCAAAAATAATTATTAAGCCCCCACTATGTGTCAGGCATTGGGGATACAGAAAAGACTCAAACATATAAAAATCCCTAACCTCAGAGAACTTACATCTTACTAGGTGAGACAGGCAATGGAGTATGGTTTTTGCTCCGACAGAGTTGGAAATCACAGACGAGTTCTGAGCAGAAGGTTTCTTTGTGCAAAGATGCTGACACTGAGATGATGCTGGCTTAGACCAAAATGGCGGCAGTGTGAATGGTGAGCAGTAATTAAATTATGGATCTATTTTAAAGGAAGAGCCAATAGAACTGACTGATAGACTGGAATGAGGTATAAGAGAAAGAGAATAGTTGAGAATGGATTTTAGTCTGTGCAGCTGTGGAATGGAATCTGTGAAGTGTATAGAAGGGCAAGATTTTGGAAACAGTGTGTAGATATATGAAGAGATTCTCTAAAATAAGGCCTTAAATTTTAGTATTCTACTTTGTATAATCGAACTTCCCTTGGGCATATTTCCAATGAATGGTAAAGGGCCCTTTGTCTTCTTGGACAAATTGATAACACTGAATAGAAAAATCTTGGACAACTGCAGCCAAGGCAGCTCCATGAAGCACTGACTGTACCAGACACCCTATAAAAGTCACTGCAATTTATTCTCCAAAATTGTCTCAAGTTATATTTTTAAATGACTAAGGCAATGCAGCTAGTGCTAAAGGTTACAATGTCTATGATTGCTAAAAACCACTTCAAAGCTCACACAATTATTATCATTAGCAATATTAATGATGATACTTTGAATTTTATTGAATGATGATTTAGATGTCAAGTGGACACTTATGAAAGAGGCCAAAAATTTTACCCTGCCCTAGACCATAATCTAGTCCAATGTCAAAGGAGTTGGCCTTGACCTGGGAGTAAAAGACCACGGAGTAAATGTGGGTAACCTAGAATGACTTAATTCCTTAAGACTAAAGCTTGAGATAGAACAGTAGGAAATTTGGGCTGTCTGTCAGCCAGCTACCTAAATAACCTAAATAATCAGCTACTGTGCTTAATGGCTATAATTTGGGGTAAGGCTGGTAATAATGGTTTATTTTTTTTTTCATGTGTTGAAGTATATGTCTGCAAAACTTACTGAATTTGGGATTCAAGAAATGAGACTGTTTATAAACATACGATGCAACAGTAAGTCTGTATAATAACTAAGTCTCTTGCAGAATAATTTAGCGGTGGTCATGATGAGTTATAAGTTGGACTTTTGAGTTTTCATTGGGCAGAAACTAACCATTCTCACTCAGTCTGTGAGCTTTTTTTTCCTTCCAGACTCTAAGTAGTTTACACAATAAACAGTTATTTCCATAGTAGAAATGGCCAAGATGTCTAAGCTCTAAAGTTAACCTGTTATTATGGTTAGAAATCAAGGTTACCATTCCTCCAGATTTTCACAGCCACACAACTTTTGACCTAGCTGATGGAAATGTAAGAGTAAACATAGTTCCCTGACCTCTTAACAAAGGCAAAAATCAACTTGCTAAGGTATTTATTTCACTGGCAAGTGATCCAGCACAAAGAGACATTACAGTGGATTCATATAATGACAGGATACTACAAATTCCTCTCAAAGGAAAATTTTAAGCAAGAGTTCATCCATACACTGTCCATGTTCTCTTATTTAGGACTTTGATATAAAGTACTCATTTAAAAACCTTACACACTTCATAACTTATTAATGACATCAAAGAATAAAACTAAAACTTTTAGAATCTTAACTCACACCCCATAATCAGAGATCAGGCCCAAGAGAGGAAATCTCATCACAAACAAATGTGGAGGGGAGGAATTCCCTTTTGCACCCCACCACATATTTTATCCCACCTGAAATTCCTTCATAACTGTAATGAGTCAATTTCCTTCCCTATCTTGAAAATTATGCTGTAAACTCACCTCTTTCTATGAGGCAAGACAGCTGTAACCCTTCCCAATCCTCACAGCATGGCAAGCCTGGCTTTCACTATAGGATCTGCATTTCTATCCTCTGGATATTTCTTGGGCACTGAATGACTAACTAACAGAAGAGAAATCATCTACATATACCCATCCAGCTGCCTAGAAAGTGCTCAGTGTATGCACGGTCAAGCCCAAAAAAGAGACCATGTTCCACTATGCAACCCTTTTTAACATTATAACAAACAACATTATTAAAAGGCAAAACAGCAAAGACTTCAACTTTAACTCTTTTTGTAATCCTCATATTTCAGTGTTAATTTTCATACATTTTTGCTGTTGGAAAAACACAATGTATAAAAGAGAAAGCCCTGAAGTAACCATAACAGACAAGCATATAAGAACAAGAGCAATCTGCTGAAATGTAGAGTTAAAATTTACAAATTGAAAAAGGTGATATCAAATAAGAACTTCATGAAAAGAATGTCAAAATTGTATTCAAATCCTTTCTTTCTACACTGATGAACCGAAGATGCAGAAAAATTTAAAACTACTTGCCCCGCAAAAATCATCATTTCAAGCCATTTCTTGACGTTCCTATCCATTAGTCAAATGACTTGACTGCACTGCTCTCAAGTTTCATATGTATTTTAAACTTAACTCAGTATTCTGAAACAATAACGAACTCATTTCCATCATTCATTTGTTCAAACCTTTAAACCCTCTTTTCACAATCGATTTATTGAAATCTGGTTTTCTACCTTAAGTAGACCATTTTGACCAATGGCAAAAAGTAAATTCAAACAAATGAATTTTAGCTCACAAACTGTACCAAAATAAAAGCAAAATAAGTTGTCTCCTACCTATAGTTGTAATAACAGTGCCAGCAAAGAAGAAGGAACTTCCCAAATCCCAGTGACTGATTTGATTGGAGGTGTTTCCTAAAGGGATAATCCCTGCATTTATTGCTGCCACTATTTGCTGCAAGTTTAAAAAGAAATTCATCAGTACACAGGAATCACACAGAGGCATCAAACAGCATATATTCCACCCCAGATGACTAATTAGACAAAGAGAATCAATTCTAAGGTTTGCTTTTCCATTTAAAGAGTACAACATAGGTTAAAACTTTATACTAAAAACTTTAATAACAGTTAAATTATAAGAAAATTATTTTATATCAAGTGAATGGATCTGCATGAAGCTTATCATATTGTACCAATATGCATTTATATCATCACCATTAACACATTTAATGATTTATTTGAATTAACAACTAAATACAGCAATGTTCTTTATTAAGCACCACAGAGTGAAAATATCAGATTGTAAACTACAGTTCAAATAATATATAACAGCTTCATCAATAACACAACTATTTCCAAAGTGCTAATCATTTCAAATGTTAAACATATGCATCTAAGCCTGGGGTGTGTGTACCTGTAGAGATTATATACCAATAAGGTCCAAAAAACAGGCTAAGATGAGACAGAAAAGGCAACAGCAACTCACTATCAAGCTTAAGTCAGTTCATTTATATCTAGATTCTTAGAATCTCTGCAGATTTTCATAAATTCTATGACAAAGACCTGTAGATGACAGTCAACAATATTCATACAGGGACACTAGAATCTGGACACCACCATGAGTAGTACTGAGAGACAGACAGAAAAATGACATTATAAACCCTTCTTCAGTCATCAGAGGTTGGGGAGGAGACAGAGAGATCCAGAAGTACAAACAGAGAGAGAACATGTTAGGAGAAAATGTGCTGTAAAAGAGAGACATACAGATTGTAGGAAAAGATGTTGCTGTTGGAAATATAGTTTTAGAAATCTTTATCACTTAACTTCCAGATTTTAAAATTGGAAGGAACTTCATCTGATAAGACTGAAAATTAAAGACCAAGGGAGGTAAAGTGACTTGCTTAAGGTTATACAGTTCCCTGGCAAATGGATACAAACTGCACTGTGAACATGAAGGCACTACCCAAGGAAGCTGCCATCAGATGGAAAGGAGCAGGTAATCCAGAGCCGAAATGCAATATACAATCTCATTCATGTGATTTGTTTTAATCTATAAATTAAAACTTCAGTAATTGTGTGTAAAGTTAATTGAACTGTAATGCTTTTATTTACTTTAACAATGATATATGTGCATTGTAAAAAAATTTAGGAAAATACAGAAAGGCATAAGGAGGAGACAAATTATTCATAATTTCAGAATCCAGAGATAACTACTGTTAATGTCATAAGGTATCTACTCCTGGTATTTTGCTATACTTTTTACAAGTAGGATTTATGAAATATATGAAATGTATTCTCTATTTTTACTTAATAGTATTCTATATGCAGTTTTTCCTTATCCTTACCATATTTACGTAATCATTGGCCCATATGTAGACATGCATGCGGTTCTAAAGTCTAATTATAAAAAGCACTGCTCTGAACATATTTGTGTATAAATATTTTTTCATTTCTGAATATTCCTCAGGAGAGATTGCTAGAAATAAATTTGCCACATTAAAGATTACGAATATGTTAAAGCACTTGATGTATAGTAGCAAGTAGCTATCCAATAAGGTTGTTACAGTTTACAATTGCCCCCCAACAATTTACACATGCTTAGCAATACTACTACCTTTCATATTAATATTTTACCTTTACCAAGCTGATAAGAATTGTTTACATTTATATATCCTTTATTGTGAGTGAAGTTGAACACTAATGCTTCCTTTATCATATACTAAATGCACACAAATATATACATACACACACATATATGCACAGCACATAATAGAGCTAGTTTTGAGATAACTGATTCTCTTTATCTGACTCTCTATTGTTACTTTAATATCAGATAAGGCAGGTCTCCCTGATTATCGTTCTTTAAAAAATGTTTTTCGCAGTTACTAATCTATTATTCTTGCATAAACTGGACACTACCCTGAGTAGTACTGAGAGGCAGACAGAAAAATGACATTCTAAACCTTTCTTCAGTCATCAGAGATTGGTGAGGAGACAGGGAAATCTAGAAGTACAACATAGAGAGAACATGTTAGGAGAAAATGTGCTGTAATCATTTAATTCCTGTAATCATTTAGTTAAATTTTATAGAAATTTTCACTTCCACAGGTTTAACATATTTCCATTGTTCAGATATATGCAAAATCTATAAATTAATTAAGGAAAAAGGAACACACTATAATAGTGAAACTTCCCATCAGAGAGCATGGTATGAATCTCCATTTACTGAGTCCCCTTTAATATTCTGAAATAGAGTATTTTCATATACTTCACATAGGTCTGCGAGGTCATTCTTCAGTATTTTACTTTTTTCCATTTTAAATTATAACCAGTTATTGTGTTGTATACACAAATATGTACTGCCCATTCTCTGCACCAGCAATTCTCAAATTTTTCATCTCAAAACCAGTTTACAGTCTCAAAATTTATTGAGCTCCTTGGGACATCAAGGAACTTTTGTATCTGTGAGTTATAACTATTGATATTTACTATATTTGTTTAAATTTCTAATTTTCAAAATGTTTGGATTAATTCATGTAAAAATAAGAAGTCCATTATATGTTAACATAGGTAACCTACTTTTACAAAAATTAACTATGTTTTCCAAAACAAACAAATATTTAGTGAGAAGAGAGCACTGTTTTACAATTTTACAAATCTCTTACATGTCTGGCTTAATAGAAAACAGTTAGATTCTAATATATGCTTCTGCATTCAATCTATTGGGAGAGCACATCACACAGCCTCTGGAAAACTGCATTGTACACTCATGAGACAATGAGAGTGGAAAAGGCAAAAACATCTTAGTATTACTAAGAAAATAGCTTTGACCTCGTCAAACCTCTGAGAGGGTCCTAGGACCACATCTGGAGAACCAACTGCTCTATACTGAACTCTTATTATTTCTTTTGTTTTGTTTGATTTTGTTTTCTACCTGAAAAACCAAAGAAAGCAAGCTGATAGCTTACAAATAATGACATTGTATCTCTGCATCTTTTAATAGCCATGTTTCATTACTTTTCATCTCTTATTAGGTTGGCCAGTACTTCCAGAGCAACGTTAAATAAAAATAATGAAAGCAGACTTCTTTAGTTTTTGTTACATAAAATCCTAAATGGTTTTAGTGTTCTGTCATTAAATATATTGACTGTTGGCAAGAAAATGGTATTTTATTAAATAATTATGAGAGCAAGCAAATAAAAAGGACAGATTGATAAAAAAGTTAAAAAACTAAAATTGTCTTTGGAAAATATTTTAAGACAGCAACAAACATACCAGGGATGTACACACAAATGAAAGCACAGGCTCAGTGATCTCTAGCTTTGTAGCTCTCAAGAAAAACTAACACTCTCAGGGACATAGTGGTTAAGTTTGCGCACTCCACTGCCGCAGACCGGGGTTCGCAGGTTCAAATCCCGGGTGCAGACCTATGCACAGATTATCAAGCAATGCTCTGACAGGCATCCCACATAAAGTAGAGGAAGATGGGCATAGATGTTAGCTCAGGGCCAGCCTTCTTCAGCAAAAAGAGGGGGGATGGCAGCAGATGTTATCTAAGGGCTAATCTTCCTCACACACACTCTAACGCTTTCAGTAAAAATCAAGGAGGGGTTGGATTTAGACAGAACATAATTGCATCCAAAGTATATTTTTACATTTTACAGATATTTCTTCAAAGCATTCATTTATTCAAAAAATATTTATCAACTGTTTATGGTGCTAGGCAATGGGGAAGCAAGAGAGAAGTAAAAACATGGGTGATATAGATGAGAAGCAATAAGTCACATGTTTAGACTCCAACCTAATAAGTAAAATTAATTATTTTATTGACTAGAAGCAAGCTAGTTGACTTAATATAGTCTTCATAGCCACCAACATCATTTTAGCCTATTCTTTTGCTTGTCAATGATGAGGTACAATGTTACCCAGACACTTGGATAAGGTCCACAAATTATTTAAATGCAAAAAAAGCAAATATAGACATAATCAGAAATAGTAATGTCTGGCAATGTGTGGGTTGTAAATAGTTATCACAGAGCTGTGATTATTGCAACAGAGGCTTCAGATGGAACTAGGAGCATGTCACATCACTATGAGAATGAGTCTACCATAAGGTAGCTTCTCTAGACTATTCCTGTAAATTTATTTTATATTTTTGTACAAGGTCTCTTGGTCAACATCCACAGGAAACTAGATGCCCTTGGCAAGAGCACTGACATAGATCTAAGAGTCTCTGCAATTTCAACACCAAATTCAGGCCATCAGAGTACTTAACAAATGCCTTCCTGAGAACTGCTTCTGTATGTGCCATATTACGTGACTAAAGTAAAAATAAAATATACTTTTCCATTGAAGGCAACTTTTGTGGACAATCGAATCATGTTGATAACTCATGAATAAGTTGAATTGTTTAGGTTAGGGTAAAGAGAATGTGATATCCTATGCATCTAATACTAACATGGGATCACCTGAAATATTGATTAATGAAGGGCTTCCAAACGTAGAATCTACAATAGAAACAGTATAAGGTAATCTTGATTGGATTCACATTTTGCCCTTCAGTTTTGCCCTTCATTCAATTTTGCCCTTCAGTTTATAGACCAACATAGAACATATATTAAGTAAAGGAAGTTGAATACATGGTTCTAGTCAAGAGTATGGGGTTAAACTTAAGAAATAGAGCTCTAACAGATTTATACTCATAGAGATGAAAAAGGTAATTACGCATAAATGTAATTATGAAAAATCTTAGTTTCCATGACAATGATGGCTTCAAAATCAAAGTTCATAGAGTTCTACTATGAATTTGTGCATTCTCGAATTGTAAGAAATTGATGTCTCAACATCATCTGGCATTTTGGAACTATATTCAGCTTTAACACCAAACATTGATAAGACACACTTATTTGTAATTATATGAGACTAGCACAGCCTTGGAATTCAACTGACAATCACAGAAATGTTCCTGTGAGTCCAATCCACAGGAACAGCTTTTTTCATGTGTAATAAAGTACTTGACTAGCTCTTTTTAGCACTGAAGGAAAAGATACTGGAAATTAAACAACACCAGGTAAGGCCCAAAGAATATATTGTTTTCAGAGAAGGTTATATTATGGATCTTAAAATACAAGTGACACCAGAAGTTCTGATTTCACTTTTTTTTTTTTTTACTTTACTCAGAAGCTCAGAAGCTCATGTTCATCAAAACAATACAGAATGTTCTGAATGCTTCCCACAAATTCCTTTTCTGTCAATATCATAATCAGGATTTCATTAATATATGCTATCATACCTAAAATCCTAAAAGTAGAGTCAGATTAATAATTAGAAAATTTTAAGTGATATAAAAATTCTGAACTGCAGGTACAAGGCATTAGCAACTATCTGGGTTACACCAATGATGTATGTATAACTGCTTCAGTGACAACTTTTAACTGGATATTTAAGATTGTTGTCATTTTTTCTCCTTTGAAAAAGAACATCATTCCCAGTAAATTGCTATAATGGCCAAATCCAGTTATAATTATACTGACATCTGTATAATTACAAAATTCCTCAAAGAGTAACATAACGATTCTCTTGCAAATTTCTGTAAGGTACAGTTATATATCTTTGTCACTATTTCCTCCTGGGGCAACCAGTTTCCTGAGTGGCAGCTAGTCTTTATGGAAGAAATCAAATCACACATTCACAACACGGCATTTGACCACTTCAACCATGTAAGCAAGACTATCTTGAAAGACTTGAAGAATGCATAATGAGGAGAGCAAAATAATAAATGATGTTCTCATTGCCAGAGGACTTTGTGAGAAGATATAATGGTAGGTATCATTACTATTTATTGTTACACCACAAAAATAATCATCCTCCATCAATAATATGCAGTCATGTGTGAGTACTGTTGCCAAAGGCTGCAGGATCCTTATGCATCTCATTCTTAACCTCTGGCTGTGTGTCAGCACTGTGACTACCCAATGCGAGATGCTGTGAACTGTTTTAAAGATCCTGCTAATAAAACCAAAGAGTATCTTAAGATGGCTTTTCCTCTTACAGGCTCAGAATTCACATACATCACTGGTGGAGCCTGAGCAACCTAGACTGGCATGTCTGAATCAATAAGAAGTCACATTTGATTATCCATTTCCTAAGTATTTTTTTAACTTTATTGGCCATATCTGTCTGAAATATTATTTATAGACATCATTTACACGAGAACCTTCTCCTCTAATGTTAGTGGGACATACAGCAGTCTTAATTATTCAGGCTGATTCTTGGGCCATTAAACATATCAAATTAGGTTCATCCAAGAAATAGCATTACAGGGCTTGATCGTAAACTTACATACAAAGCCATCCCTTGGCACATCCTTGCACCAGTAAAAGGAAAAAATCCCCAGAAACAAAACCCATCTCCTTCAACTTTTTATCCTTTCATGGTATTCTAGAAACTAAAGCAATGCCATTGGCTCCTTGAATGAGATAATATTTCTGTCAGAGTACCACTTGGGACTGTTGACAATCTGCCAAGGGAGCAAACAACTTCTTGAAAACCACATTGTATTAGCATATTCTCCACAAGAATATTCCAGAAGCAGCTCTCAACTAATAATAATACTAGATTGAACCATATAAAATTGCCAATATCCAAGTATTTTTTGGTCTACAAAATGTCAATTTCATATTAGCATACAAAAGAATGGCACTTATGTTTTCATAAATAGTGTGTAATAACGTGCCAAATTTCATTGCAGTGTGATATTTACTATTACAGTATTAAAGCTAATTCCCATAGCAGGAAACTGTTAATAGCAAATCAATCTATCATAGTCTTGCTTACAATTCTATGTGAAGGATATATACTTGTTGGTTTAAGTTAAACTCTATATGGCTGAGAATGCTGTTCTGCGAAAACATGGACTAACTGTTGAATCCTTATTGGAAATTCAAGTTGTGTCCAACTTTTGCAAAATCTAAGAAATCAAGGGATATTATCTATATGTATGATGATCCCATTTCATTGTGTAGAAGTAAATTTATATATTCATCATTTGATATCAAATATTCCATACTAATATACATTCTAGCCTCCAGTTTGATAAATGAACTTAAGACACATTACACATAACTTAGTTTCTCAGAAAATCTATAGGTATACGGAGATGGCACCTGTTTTGTTTTGTTTTGTTTGTCTAGGGAAAATAGAGGCATCTACATAAATCCAAAAAAGAAAAGGAAATCCCAAAATTATATTCCACAATTAAATGAACTGTCTTAAGTACTGACAAAGGTTAGATTTTCTAAATCTAACATCAATAATCTTTCTCTTTTCAAAAATTATATTTCTGATTTCATGTGGAGGAAAAAGATGGAGTAGTACATTTGCATATTTTATACAGAACACAGGTGATTAAATCATTCTATATTTAGAGTCTGGTAAAGAAGCATGTTTTCGAGGTTTCCCCAGAGCATATCTTTTAACTAAGAAAGGTAATATGTAGTCATGTTTTTAATCTTTTGCTTTTGTTGGAAACAATTTGAATCAAAACATATTTCATGTTTTCTTAAAAAGGCCTTAAAAAGGACTTTGAAGTCCTTGAATGTGTTTTCAAGTAATGCACGACCTAAGTTTAACCACACATTAATCAGAAACTTCTTATAACGAAGCAACCTCTTGTGGAAAAAAAAAAAACCAAAAACCTTAATTCTTATAATTTAAAAAGCATAGTATTTCCTACAGGAAGCAGTTTCCACACACCAGACTTTAGAAAGCACCTCTAAAAGTAAACACCTCGCTTACCTTCCCATGTCTTTCCTTCTATTTAGGGATTAAGCAATTGCATGTCAAAGCTATTTTTGTACAGACTGATGAAGTGTGCAGATTTTTCCTTGCTTTTTTGGAAGTGTAAATTTATTTCCTCTTAGCAGAAACAAAAGCTTAAAATCCAAAGTAGGGAACAACAGAGAGTTGGCGGTGGATGTCATCAACAGAGCCCAAAGCAAGAGGCATGCTGCTGGGTAGCAGTGTTGTCTCCCTCAGCTATAGCCACTTTGGAAGATTTTTTCAATCATCAAAGTAATATACATATTATTGGAAATTTGGAAAAATAAGAATTAAAAAAAACATTCCCAGTCCCTACAATAGTTTTTTGCAACATGCATATATTCAATTTTTGGTTTTGTTAATAGTCATAATCATTAAATCTGCTTTCAATTATTTTCATATAACATAAGCACGTTCCAAGGCATTTTGATGTCATCAGTATCTCACTTCATAGTTATCAATACCTCACTGAGTAGCTACATGTAAAATAGTTTACATAACCATTCCTCTATCATTGAATGAATTTGTATAACGGTATCCAGATTCAAGTGACTATTTACAAAGTTGTTACAGAGATGATTTATACATCAGAGAAGGACTGAACTTGAAACTCTGCAATTCTGTTATTCTTTGAGCCCTGTGTGAAATGACACTGTGGTGTAGAGAGGATAAAACACGGTCAAGACCCTAGAGTCCTTGCAACTCTGAAGGAGCCAGAAAATACATGTGAAGCAAGCATGCTGAATTTCCCCAACTGTGCATTTTTCCGTGAGTTTTTCTAGATTCCATATTATTGTATGGTATATTAATATTCTATCAGAATATTAATCTCTGTCTATCTTTCTGGCCCCTTTCCACCTTATCTCAGCATTAGTGTGGAGGGGGAAGACTAAGAAAGAAAAGGAAAATATGGAGAGAGAAAGAGGTAGAATGAGAAGTCAGAAAGAAACAAAAGGACAAGTAGAGGGGAAAAGACAAAAGTTGTTTAGATAACAAGGAGGAGACAGTTCTAGAAGAATAAGATGGGAACTTAATACAAGTTACAGTCACTCTATCTAGGAAGTTCTTTTAAAAGAGCTTGTCCTTAAAATAGGATTTGAGTAGGCAGAAGACTGAGATTAAGGAGACACAGCAAGCAAGACAATACTTTTATACCACTTTGCCTAAAGCATAGCACACTAACCAACATTTATTCATGCATTGTTTTTAAGGCCTGAAGTTCTAAGCTGATGAGAAAAAAATAGCCCAAAATGGAACAAAGGGAGTTTTACTCTGTCAATCACATGCATCCATAGAATTCCCAGATTTGGAGATTCCGTTGGCTTTTTCAATAGACTGTTCCTGATCTCTACTCATTTGATTTTCCAGTACACTTAAGCCTATATTTCCATAACAGATACAAGTTTAAACAAAAAAGTGCTTTATGCCTATATGAAAGTAATTGCAGGGGGAAAAGTTAGGGAAGTTATTCAAGTTTCCACAGAAAGGCAATCTTTTTTTATTATAGATTTTAAAAGCAAATGAATTTTTTTCCTACCCTTCCTGAATATGTAACTAAAGGATCATAATAAAGATTGAAAATCTCAGGCTCCATACACACACACACACAACCAACAAAGTGACCGGTTAACCCAATTTGTATTTGAATACATCAAACTTCCCCAACCCAAATTAGTCACCAATAAAGGCAAAATATCACAATACTAAAACAATCCAATAATATTCTGATAGACAGTTCCTCTGTTTCAGGCCTCATAAAATTTATGTATTTCTCACTTCAACTGAGTTGACTCATTGCCATTAATAAGCCTACAAGAAATTTCTGTGCTTTCAGGTTCCAGGTAAAATTTCTTAATACACTGCAGAGTAAGGTTACTAATGACTTGCTAACATTATGCAGAAAAAAGGAAGTCTTGCAAGACTGCTTAATATGCTTATATTTCTTGGCTCAATATCACAAAATCAAGACAGCAAAAATAATACATGAATAACTTCCCAAAATGTGGTGATTCATACTTGTCCTGTTTTAGCTTCTTAGCTTTTCTCCAAGTTTCCCCTGTCTTTCTCAATTACACACCCATTCACTCACCAGTTACAGCAAATACTGAATTGGTTGAAAAGCATTTTGTTGAGAAACAGGTACCTGACAGAGTTTCTTATACTTTTTCAAGCCAACCGGAGTGACAGAGCTCTCCTTGACACCTGTCCAGTAGTTACTGCACAAAAATGCCATTAAACTCTTCCCTCGGGCACCTCTCAGGCTGACTCAAGCGTGTCAGACTACAGCCATCAGCACGGAAAACGAGCCTGGCATCTTTCCTCACGTTTTCTACATTAATCATTCACATATGCTGTATTGTTCATCTTCATTCACACAAGGATACCAATCCCCAGAGCACAGCAACCTATGAAAGGTAAATTGCCCCAAAATCCGCATGATAAGCATGAGACTGGAGGGTCTTCTCTGCTCAGAGGCCTAGAACATGAAGATGCCCTTGTCAGGGCAGTCTTCAGTAGAGGATTGGGCTAACGACTGGAACAGTATCAAGTTGGGCCAAACATCCTTAGTGATCTTCACTTCTCCTGCCCCAAACTCTCCTCAAACCATTCATGCTGGTGGAATGAGCAGGATATGTTTAAACTGGGTGGAGAGAAAGAGAAATGAAAAGTCACAGTAAAGTAACGTGCAGTCTCTTGAGGGTGTAGAGGAGGCATGGCGGGAGAAGAGTGCTGGCATCAGGAGATGATTGAATACACATGAAGCTCACTCACCCTTTCACTGTTAATCACCTGCTGTGTATCTATTGGGTGTCCTCTAGACGGCAACCTCCCCTTAACTAACTGTTTGGAACCAGCAGTGCAAGACCTGAGGTGCTTCACCATCTCATAAAAATAACCCTGTGACCGTTATCAATAGGGACTCATTTAATAGGAATCAGATACATATTATTTATCTCCCACCAAAGATGAGGCATAAAGGGGCCAAATGGATCACTAGTTCAAAATAAGTAAAAACAATAATAAACTAACCTGGCAAACCAGTCTCAGGTCTTGGTGTTACAATTTAGCTGTATTACAGCTTTGGTGGCCTAGCTTTGGACATTGTTGTCATTTACAATATTATTTCTATGTGAAAACACTTTGAAAGTTACAAGCAAAAATGCATTTATAAATGAATTTTTTAAAAAGATTCCATTTATAAGTTTGATGCTGGGTGAACATCCTGTTTATTTTATCCACATATAATGTATCCCAAATGGTCATCGGGCCTTGTCTTACATGTTTGTGTCACATCTGGCCTATGAGTCTAGTGTAATGCTAACTGCTCAACAATTATTTATGGCATATTTTGTGCTTACTGATTTCTAAGTTCACGTAAAATCACTATCATGAACTGATAGAATAGAGTACTAATTGCACATTACTGGTTGTGGTAAAGAGAGGAAGACTTTGTAGTACCATCTGACACAGCTAATCTCTCCCACCTTGCAACACGTCTTCACTTGGCTCATAGAATACCACACTCTCTAGCTTTCCTCCAATCTCTCTGACTTCTGTCTCATCCCTCTCACCTTTGAGCCCATGGTTCTGTTCTTCTTCATCCATCCACACTCCCAGGTAATTTCATTTACACTCAAGGATTTAAATATCATCAACATGCTGATAACTCCTAAATGTATTCTTCATCCTGGACTGCTCCCCTGCTTGGATGTCTGAACAGCAACTCAAACCAATCATTTACCAAACTGACCTCCTGAGCTCCTCCCTGAAACCTGCTCCACCTGAGCTTTTCCCATAGCATTAATTGGCAACTCTATTTTTCCAGTTCTTCAGGCCCAAAACCTATGAATCATCCTTGACTTCTTTCTCTCACACCTCACATTAAATCCTATTAGCTTTACCTTTGAAATATCCTCGCTTCTGTCCTCAGCCAGGCCACCACCATCTCCCTACTGGGTTCTTGGAATGGATTCCCAACCTTGCGCACCTATATTCTATTCTTCACAGGGCAATCACAGTAATTCCTTTAAGTTATAAGCCAGATCACGTCCCTGCTCTGCTCAAAGTCCTTTCATGGTCCTGCAACTCACCCCGAGTAAAATCCAAGATCCCTTACACTTACTTACAAGGCCCTATAGCCCTACAGGATCTGAGCCCCTGTTACTGTTTTTTCATACAAATTCCCCCTTCATTCATCCCTTCTAACCATGCGGCCTCCCTGCCAAGAATATGCCTGCCTCTGGGCCTTGACACTCACTTTCCTCTCTACCTAAAATGCCTTCCCCCATTTATTCACATGTCTGTGCATAGCTGACTATTTATTATCTTTCAGATCCATGCTAAAATATCTGAATTCCTTGACCTGCCAATTTAATTAGTCTAGGCAGTGACACTCTATCACACAACCAATATTATTTTTTCAAAACACAAACAGAATTGTTTGAAATTACCTTATATGTTTATTATTTTACTTATTTATGGTTTCTATAATTATAGGAACCTTACTTGAGTTGCTCACAGCTTTAAAGTTGGGTGACATCAGCAAGATGGTGAAATAGGAAGCTCCAGACCCTCCTCCCCCAAGAGAGATCCTGCTTCAGCAATGCACAGATCAATTCCCTTAGTGAGAAATCCAGAAACCAGTCAAGAGGCTTCTGAACTCCAAGTGAGCACGAAACCAGCCACATTGAAGCTGGTAGGAAAATTCATGGCACTCATTTGCCATAGTCTTCCCCCACAGTCCAGTGCAGTGTGATCAGGAGAAATCTCCCAGCCCCCAGCTTTTCCCTGGGGAGGGAAAGAGTTGGAACATGCATCTAACATTCTGGGTTTGAGGGGGTACCACCCAAGGGACTAGCTTCTGCCTTGCCTATCTCATATCACTCAAACCTGGCACACTCGAGATGCCTAGGGGACACTGAAAACAAAAGTGAGCTAGGAAGCTTGCTTCTGCTCCAGTGGACCCATGGTACAGAAGACAGAGGTCAATATACAGCCTCTCCCTCAGGGGAAAAGAGAAGAGTGGATTATGTGTGCAATACTCTGGCTTTTTGGGGGGACTTCCCAAAGGACTGGTTTCTGTCTTGCCCAACTCAGAGCACTGACAGGATGCAGCATACTCTAGAAGCCTTGGGACCACTGAGAATAAAAGAGGCCTAGGAGGCTTGCAGTAGCTCCAGAAAACCTGCAGTACTTCAGACAGACACCAGAGGTAGCAAGAGATTACATGCTCCTGAAGAAAGAAACCGGCAAATTCATCTAATTGGGAATTTGTATACACAAGTCCAGAGAAGAGGAATCCACAGAAAAGGTTTGAGAGGTCCACAGAACTTCAAACTGGGCTGATTGGTGAAATTCTTTGTCTGTACATAGTTGGTCTGTAAAGACCGAGAGAGGTGATTGTTTTTTCAAATGAGTAAATCAAAACACAAAGTTACAAAGCACACGAAGAAACAGAGAAGCATGGCTCAATCAAAGCAACAGAGTAAATCTCCAGAAACAAACACTAAAGAAACAAAGGTATACAAATTACCTCAAAGAATTCAAAATCATAAAGATGCTCAATGAGCCAGGCAAATATGCAGGAACAAATGGTAATATTAAAAAGAACCAAATAGAAACTTTACAGCTGAAGCATATAATAACTAAACTTGGAATTCAGAGGCATTCAACAGCAGACCTGACTAAGCATCACAAAGAATCAGGGAACTCAAAGACAAGACATTTGAAATTATCCAGTCAAAGCAACAAAAAAAAAGGATGAAAAGAGTGTAAAAAGCCCAAGGGATCTATGGACCACCATCAGGGAGATCAATAAACACCCAAAGCAGAAGCAGAAGAAAGAAGAGGCAGAGAGTCTATTCAAAGAAATAATGTCTGAAAACTTCCCAATCTACAGAAGAAAATGGACATCCAGATACAAGAAGCCCAGAGTCCAAGTAGAATGAATCTAAAGAAGTTCCACACCAAGACACATATAATCAAATTGTCAAAAGTCAAAGACAAAGAGAATTTTGAAAGCAGCAACAGACAAGTGACTTGTCACATAAAAGGAAACCCCCATAAGACTATAAGCAGATTTCTCAGCAGAAAACTTGCAGGGCAGAAAAGAATGGGATGATATGTTCAAAGGGCTGCAAGAAGAAATTATCAACCAAGTATGCTATATCTGGTAAAATTATCCTTCAAAAATGAAGGATAAATAAAGACTTTCTTAGATAAATAAAAGCTGAAGAAGTTCATCATCATTCGACCTGCCTTATAAGAAATGCTAAAGGGAGTCCTTCATGTTCAAATGAAAGGATATTAGAGACCAACAAAAAGGCACATGAAAGTATAAACTTCACTGGTAAAGGTAAATATATAGACAAATATAGAATAGTATTGAACTCTAATGGTGATGCACAAATCACTTTTAATTCTGATACAGAAGTTACAGGACTATAAAAAAAAACCCTAAAAATTATGTTAATGGACAAAATTAAAAAGATGTAATTTGTGACATCAACAACATAAAGTGTGTGTGTGAGGAGAAGTAAAAGATTAGAGCTTTGATATGCAATTGAAGTTAAGTTGTTATCAGCTTCAAATAGACTGTTATAACTATAAGATGTTTTATATAAGCCTTATGGAAGCCACAAAAAAAATCTATAGAAGATATACAATAGGAAAAGAGAAATAAAAACATATAATTACCAAAAACAAAGAAGGCAGCAAGAGAGGAAATGAGCGACAAAAAAGCTACAAGATAAACAGAAAACAATTAACAAAATAGTAGTAGTAAGTTCTTTCCTATCAGGAATTCACCTTAAATGTAAATGGGTTAAACTCTCCAGTCAAAAGATACAGAGTGGATGAATGGATAAAAGAAAAAGATTCAACAATACACTCTTTACAAAAAACTGCTCTAGATTTAAGGTGATACATAGACTGAAAAGAAAGGATAGAAAAACATCTTCCATGAAAATGATAACCAAAAGAGAGTAGGGGTGTCATACTTATATCCAACAAAATAGACTTAAGTGAAAAACTGTCACAAGAGACAAAGAAGGGTATTATATAATGATAAAAGGGTCATTTCACCAGGAAAATATAACAATTATGCCACACTTTCAATAATGGATTAAACATCCAGACAGAAGATCGATAAGGAAACAGAGGACATCAATGTCACTATAAACCAATAGACTTAACAGACATATACAGAACATGCCACTCAACAGCAGCAGAATACATATTTTTCTGAAGCGCATATGGAACCTTCTCCAGGATAGAGCACGTTAGGTTACAAAACAAGTCTTAACAAATTTAAGAGGACTGAAATCATACCAAGTATCTTTTCCAACCAAAATGGAATGAAAATAGAAATCAATAGCAGAAGGAAAACTGGAAAAGTTACAAATATGTGGAAATTAAACAACACATTCCCAAACAACCAATGGGTCAAGAAAGAATCAAAAGGGAAATTAGAAAATATCTTGAGACAAATGAAAATGAAAACACAACATAACAAAACATATGGGATGCAGTAAAAGCAGTGCTAAGAGGGAAGTCTAAAGTGGTAAACACCTTCATTAAGAAAGAAAGAACTCAAATAAAGAACTTAACTTTACACCTCAAGAAACTAGAAAAAGAAGAACAAACTAAGCTCAAAGTTTAGAAGGAAGAAAATAAAAAGATTAGAGAAGAAATAAACAAAATAGAGAACAGGAAAATATCAGCAAAAATAAGAGTTGGTTTTTAGAAAAGACAAACAATTTGACAAACCTTTAGCTAGACTAAGAAAACAAGTAAGAAGCCTCAAATAAATCAAAACAGAAAGAGGAGACATTACAATCAAGGCCACAGAAATAAAAAGGATCATAAGAGACTTATATGAACAACTATATCCAACAAATTGGATAACCTGAAAGAAATGGACAAACTCCTAGAAACTCACCAACTATGAAGACTTACTCATGAAAAAAAATAGGAAATCTGAACATATCTTAACTAGTAAGAAGAATGAATCAGTAATCAGAAACCTCCCAACAAGGAAAAGCCCAGAACCAGAGGATTCACTGATGAATTCTACCAAATACTTAAAGAAGAATTAACATCAACCTTTCTCATACTCTTCCAAAAAATTGAAAAGGGGGGAACACTTCCAAACTCATTTTACAGAGCCAGCATTACCCTGATACCAAAGGCAGACAAAGACACTACAAGAAAAGAAAACTATAGCCAATAATCCTGATAAATATAGATGCAAAAATCTTCAACAAAATACTAGCAAACTGAATTTAACAGAACATTAAAAAGATCATACACAATTGCCAACTGGGATTTATCCCTGAGATGCAAGGATGGTTCAATACATGAAAATTAATCAAAATGATTAACGGAACAATGGATAAAAATTACAGGGTCATCTCAACAGACAGAGAAAAAGTATTTGACAAAATCCACACCCTTTCATGATGAAAGTTCTTAGCAAACTAGAAACAGAAGGAAATTACCTCAACATAATAAAGGCCATAGATGAAAAGCCCACTGTAACCCATCAACAATGAAAACCTGAAAGCTTTTCCTCTAAGATCAGAAACAAGGCAAGGATGCTGACTCTCACCACTTCTATTCACCATAGTACTGGAAGTCCTAGCTAGAGCAAGTAAGCAAGACAAATAAATAAAAGGCATCTAAATCAGAAAGGAAGAAGTGAAAGTATCTCTATTCAGATTACATGATCTTATATGTAGAAAACCCTAAAGATTCCACAAAAAGCTGTTAGTACTAAGAAATGAATTTAGTGAAGTTGCAGGATACAAAATCAACAGAAGAATCAGTTTTGCTCCTATACTGACCGTGAACAACCTGAAAAGGAAATTAAGAAAACATTCCCATTATAACAACAAAAAGCATAAAATACTTAGGAATAAACTTAACCAAGGAGGTGAATGACTTGTATAATGAAAACTACAAAATTTGCTGAAAGAAATTAAAGAAGACAGAAGACATTCTGTGTTCATGGATTGGAACACCTAATATTGTTAAAATGTCCATCCTACCCAAAATGACCTACAGATTCAATACAATCTCTGTCAAAATCTGAATTATATCTTCTGCAGAAATAAAAAACAATCCTAAAATTTATATGGAACTACACAGGACCCCACATAGTCAAAACAATCTTGAGAAATAAGAACAAAGCTGGAGGTCTCATACCTCCTGACTTCAAAACATATTACAAATCTCCATTAATCAAAACAGTATTGTACTGGCATACAGACTTATAGACCAACAGAACAGAGCAGCAAGCCCAGAAATAAACCCATGCATACATGTATGGCCAAATAATCTTCAACAAGAGTGTCAAGACTACAAATGGGGAAAGGATAGTCTCTTCAACAAATGGTTCTGGGAAAACTGGATATTCACATGCAAAAGAATGAAAATGGACCCTTATCTTACATTATACACAAAAATCAACTCAAAATGGATTAAAGATTTTAAATAAAAGACCTGAAACTATAAAACTTCTAGAAGAAAAATAGGAGACAAGCTTCATAACATTGGTCTTGGCAATTATTTCTTGGAAATGACGCCAAAAGCACAGACAATAAAAGCAAAAATAGATAAGTGGGACTTCATCAAACTAAAAAGCTTCTGCACAGCAAAGGAAACAATCAACAGAGTGCAAAGGCAACCTACAGAATGGGAGAAAATATTTGTGAACCATATATTTGATAAGGAGTTAATATCCAAAATATATAAGGAATTCCTACATCTAAGTAGTAAAGAAACAAATAACCTGATTTAAAAAAAATAAGCAACGGACTTGAATAGACATTTATCCAAAGAAGATATGGACAACATATCTTGGCCATAAATGGCCAACAGGTATATGAAAAAGCATTCAACATCACCAATCATCAGGGAAATGCAAATCAAAACCACAATGAGATATTACCTCACATCTGTTAGAATGGCCATTATAAAAACAAAACAAACAAAAAACAGAACATTACAAGTGTTAGCAACAATGTGGAGAAATTGGAACCCTTGAGCACTATTGGTGGAAATGTGACATGGTACAGCTGCTATAGGAAGCAATATGGATATTCCTCAAAAATTAAAAATAGAAGTAGCTTATGATCCGGCAATCCCACTTCTGAATATTTATTCAAAAGAATTGAAAAAAAGGATCTCAAAGAAATAATTGTACTCCCATGTTAATTGTAGCATTATTCACAATAGTCAAGAAATGGAAACAATTTAAATGTTCACCAATGAATAAATAAAGAAAATATGGGATATACATACAATGGAATATTATTTAGCCTTAAAAAAGAAGGAAATCCTGTCACATGATACAACATGGAAGAAGCTTTGAGGACATTATGCTAAATAAAATAAACTAGTCACAGAAGGCCAAATACTTAATTACTCCACTTATATGAGGTATCTAACATAGTCAAATTCACAGAAGCAAAAAAGGAGAATGGTGGTCTGGGCCTGGGGGAAGAGGAAAATGTAGAGTTGTTATTCCATGGGTATAGAGTTTAGTTATCCAAGATGAAATAGTTTCAGAGGTTGCTATACAACATTGTGCTTCCAGTTAACAATACTATACTGTACACTTAAAAATTTGTTAACAGGGTAGATTGCGTGCTATGTGTTGTTTTACCACAATAAAAAATAAAATAAAAGATTAAATCCCTGGCATAGGAGAGTATGCCTTAAAATGGCATTTTAAGGATTCCATAAATCTCTGGTTAAAGACATAGATATATTCATAACATATTGCAAAATGAGACAATAGGATATAAAATAATATGTATTATAAAATACAATTTTGAGAGAAAATAACCCATAGCCTCATAACAGTGCCAGGCATATCAGAGGCATTCAATATATATTCCCTTAATGGGTAAACATTCATGAAATTTTCTTTTCTTTTCTTTTTTCTTTTTTTTTTTGCTGAGGAAGATTTGCCCTGAGCTAACATCTTTTGCCAACCTTCTTCTTTTTGTATGTGAGCTGCTGCCACAGCATGGCCACTGACAGACAAGTGGTGTAGGTCCCCACCCAGGAGCCGAAACTGAGCTGCCGAAGCGGAGTGCACCGGACTTAACCACTAGGCCACCAGACCTGGCCCTCAGGGAATTTTCATTCATTTATCAGATAAAATTTTTTTTTTAAATTCTAAGTTGTCTTGCTTCTCTTTTCTAATGAATTTTGGTTAACCATCCTCTAATTAAAAGGATTAATCTTTTTTAAGAACTTCATCTGGCAATTTTGGTGGCAAGAAGCTTCATAAGGACACTATCCACTTTTATTTTCCTCAAGATTCAGGAGGATTCCCTCTCTTCCTAAAGTTCTGAGATTTTCATTCATTCATTCAGCATAAGAGGCAGCAAGCAATGGTGACAAGAAAACTTAGAGGATAAATGTAAAATAATGAATCACATCTGTGTGGCTATACAGACTGTATGCAGACTGCAACTCTGGAGGGCAAGGAAGAAAATATCTGGATTACGTACTTCAACAAAGTAAAAAATGTTAGAATAGCCACTCTGATCCTAGAAAGATGCTGATATTTGTAAGAGAAGGCAAGAAAGAAAAGGAAAAAGGAGAAATCAGGGAGAGGGAAGTTTGGGGAGCTAGAAGTCATGCATCCAGTGTCTGTTCTCTCACTAACTAGTAGTATGCTCTTAGGAAAATGAATGGTTTACTTTCTTAGCCCTAAAATGACAGTATTTGACCAGGCAATATTTACCATACATTCCACGCTCCAAAGTCAATGAGTTTATTCCTTAAAATGTTATATGCAATTAATTCAAAATACACTATGATAAAATTTTGCTAATGTTTTTTTATAACTCCCTGTCTTTCAGATATGGTTACCACTTTTGCTTGTTCTTTGCATTTTCTTTTAGACTCAAAGACAAACATCCTGGTTGGGTTTAAATGTGAGATTAACATTTTTTTTCTTCTCCCTCAAGAGGAAGGGAATCACATTTGTTCCCTATCAAGAAGGCTACCTGAAGCAATTTAATCCTGCATTGGGGAATAATCACAGGGAATAAAACACAGACACAAACATACACACAAGCCCTCCATAGATCAAGAGATAATAAGGTTGTGAGGTAGTAAGTAGTAGAGAATAAAGCAGGAGCTCCTGTCCTATCAAAAAATACTTTTTGCCCCTGCCTAAGGAGGCTGGTCCAAAAAAATATTGCTAAGACCAAGGTCAAAGAGCTGACTGCCTATGTTTTCTTCTAGAAGTTTTATGATTTCAGGTCTTATATGCAAGTCTTTAATACATTTTGAATTCATTTTTGTATATGGTATAAGATAGTGGTCCAGTTTCAGTTTTTTGCATGTAGCTGTCCAGTTTTCCCAACACCATTTATTGAAGAGACTGTCTTTTCCCCAAGGGCAACAAAAGCAAAAATAAAAAATGGGATTACATCAAACTAAAAATCTTTTCCATAGCAAAGGAAACCATCAAAAAAGTGAAAAGTCAACCTACTGAATGGGAGAAGATATTTTCAAATCACATATTCAATAAGGGATTAATATCCAAAACATATAAAAACTTATACAACTTAATATTTTAAAAGTCTGATTAAAGGGGCCGGCCCAGTGGCATAGTGGTTAAGTTCGTAAGCTCCTCTTCGGCGCCCGGGGTTTGCAGGTTTAGATCCTGGGTGCGGACAGATGCACCGCTTGTTAAGCCCTGCTGTGGTGGCGTCCCATATAAAGTAGAGGAAGATGGGCACGGATGTTAGCCCAGGACCAGTCTTCCTCAGCAAAAAAGAGGAGGATTGGCAACAGATGTTAGCTCAGGGCTAGTCTTCCTCACACACACACATAAAAAATCTGATTAAAAAATGAGCAGAGGAGGGGCCGCCCGGTGGCGCAGCGGTTTAGTCCACGCTTGGCAGCCCGGGGTTTGCGAGCCCGGATCCCGGGCGCCCACCGACGCACTGCCTGTCAGCCATGCCGTGGCGGCGTCCCATATAAAGTGGAGGAAGATGGGCACGGATGTTAGCCCAGGGCCAGTCTTCCTCAGCAAAAAGGGGAGGATTGGCAATAGATGTTAGCTCAGGGCTGGTCTTCCCCACAAAAAAAAAAAAAATTAAAAAAAAAATGAGCAGAGGACTTGAATAGTCATTTTTTCAAAGACATACAGATGGCCAACAGGCACATGAAAAGATGCCCAACTAGTAATCATCAGGGAAATGCAAATCAAAACTGCAATGAGATACCACCTCACACCTGTCAGAATGGCTATTAACAAAAAGATAAAAAATAACAAGTGTTGGGTAGGATATGGAGAAAAGGGAACCCTTGTACACTGTTGGTGGGAATGTCAATTGGTGCAGCCACTATGGAAAACAATACAGCAGGGGGGGTCCTCAAAAAATTAAAAATAGAACTGCTATATGATCTAGCAATTCCACTTGTAGGTACTTATCCAAATAAAACAAACACATTAATTCAAAGACACATATATACCCTTGTGTTCACTGTAGCATTATTTACAATAACCAAGATATGGAAGCAACCTAAGTGTCCATCAATAGATGAATGGATAAAGAAGATGTGGTATTTGTACATATACAATGGAATATTACTCAGCCATAAAAAAGAATGAAATCTTGCCATTTGCAACAACATGGACCTAGAAGGTATTATGCTACGTGAAATAAGTCAGACAGAGAAAAACAATACTGTATGATCTCACTTATATCTGGAACCTAAAAAACAAAGGAAATGAACAAAGAAAATTAAACAGAAACAGACTCATAGACACAAGAAATACACTGGTGGATACCAGGTTGGGGGGGGGAGGTGAGGCTGTGGGGGGGTGAAATAAGTGAAGAGGATTAAAAGGTACAAACTTCTAGTTATAAAATAAGTCATGGGGATGTAAGGTACAGAATAAGGAATATAGTCAATAATCATATAATAACTTTGTATGGTGACAGATGGTAACTAGACTTATCATGGTGATCATTTCGTAATATATAGAAATATCAAATCATTATGATGTACACCTGAAACTAATAGGATATTGTATGTCAACTATACTTCAACAACAAAAAAATACTTTTTCGCATAATAGGGCAGTACAACTGACCAAGAAAAATATGCCTCAGGAATGATACCACTATTACAAAATAAGATTATTTCCAATTTTAATTAAACCAAATTATTTAAAAATAGCCTAATGAAATAGATTTTTAGGCCTGCTCAAATCGAGAGCCAAATGTCATCATCTGATAAAACATCTTCCAGAAATGAAAACTGGTGTGAAGCTTTAGAATTCGTTAACCAGAGAGAAAAATAGGAAATCTATATTTATCAAGGAAAAAGTATGGTATGTATGGTATCATGTATGGTATCATGTAAGCTGTAACATGCCCAGAAATATCAATATTGTGGAAGATTTTAAATAAAAACTGATTTTTAAAAGATAGTAAAATATACATCTTTTATCCTAAAACAGATATTAGAATTCATTTTGAGAAAATAAAAACAAAATAAAGGGCTTCTGCTACACAGAGCCCATGCAGAAGAATCATCTAGCAATTATCCATGCTCATTAAAATTATCTTCTTCTCAAGGAATCTGAGACACAATGAATTGAATGAATATCTAGTGTTAGCTTCAGAACCCCCTCTCCCTACATCTTCCTCAGAAGAACACACATTATCTGGGTCATCACCTTCAAGCACCTCTCTCCTCTCCTACCAGCCCAAATCCTGTCTGTCCCCTCTTGGCCCTCCTTCTTTAAAAATTCTGCAAAAAATCAACCTTCATTAAAATTTCTCCAACTAATCTTTCTAATTTTATCTGATGTAATTCCCCTAACAAGTCACCATATTATTTGCCTAGCAGAATTTCTTTTTTTTCTTTTTTTTTGTGAGGAAGACTAGCTCTGAACTGACAACCGTTGCCAATCCTCCTCTTTTTGCTGAGGAAGACTGGCCCTGGGCTAACATCCGTGCCCATTTTCCTCTACTTTCTATGGGACGCTGCCACAGCATGGCTGACAAGCGGTAGGTCTGTCTGTGCCTGGGATCCGAACAAGTGAACCGCGGGCCACGAAGTGGAGTGCACGAACTTCACCACTACGCCACTGGGCTGGCCCCCTGCCTAGCAGAATTTTGATATATATAATTATCTATTTGCTTCTTTCTAAAATTTTCTGTTTGTTGACTTCCCATTGCACGAAAACCTGGACTGCTCATCAAGGCCTACAAGGCTTTGACCTGCTTCCCTAATAACGGCCCAAACACACCAGTGTTGGCACGGGTCCTAGAACACACCAAGAATGCTCTCACCTCTGCATTTGCTGCCTTCTCCCAGGGCACTTCCCCCCAAGATCTTTACATGACTGACTCTCCCTCATTCAAATCTCATCCCAAACGTCACCTCCTCAGAGAAAACTTGTCTGGACAGAGCCCTTCTAGAGGAGCTCCACCCCCATGATTCTATCTCATTAGGCCACCGTTTAGTCTTTAGAGTATTTGCACTTTCTGAAATTATCTTGTTCAGGTGCTTCTTTGTTTGTTCTTAGTCATTCCCCACTAGCATGGCAGCTTCATGGGAGCAGGCCTCCAACAGTTTTGTTCTGTGTTGGTTATGCCCCACGCTTAGAACAACGCCTTCCAAAAAAATATTACATGCAGAATGAAGAAATGAATGAATGTGCATTTTAGCTACGTCTCCCTTTAAATGAGTAGATCTTCACACCCCCTGTCTCACCTCAGGTCTCTCAAGAGCTAATACGCTCTCTGAACCTGAGAGATGAACACAAAAATGTTTCTGAATGAGGATTCAGAGAGAGAACACGGGATGTTCAGTGTGTGTCCAAATGTGCAAAAACTTCAGATTCACAAAACTATGTTGCAAATCAAGTCTTTTTTTCCTGTAAGAGTGATAAGTTATTTTGACCAATGATTAAATGTAACTTCATCTTACAACATTTTATTTTCAAACAACTGGCATCATCATCTCCATTTCTGTTGCGCATTTGATGATCTGTGCATGAACTAGACAGATGGAATACAGCAGCAGCCTGCCTCAACTTTCTGAGAAGCAAGAGTAAAACAGATATTCTGAGAAACCCTCACCAACCCCTAGTGCAACAGGAACATCAGAACCGCACCCAGCCAGATTTAAATTTCTTTATGAACTATTATGCAATTAACATTGTAAATCTTATTTTACCTAAAAGAAGCACAATCACCAAACCAAGCTTTAAACTCAAGGCTAAGAAGACCTCTGTCATATTCACTAGCTGCTGCTTTGCTCAAGAAACACCTAGGTTCTGATCATTTGAGATGCTGCTGTATGAAAATATGCTGCCCACTACAGAACATAATTTGTAAGCATCTCCATGGCTATTTTAAGGAAAATAAGACCTTCCCTTTATTCCCCATGAAAATAAAGTATAAGAACTCTAAATCCACCAATAACTATGCTTCTCCTTTCTAGTCCATTTGAGTTTGCCTTGCTTGGAAATCTGTGAGTGAATCCTGGACTGTCACCCTGTTGGGAACACACAGCGCCACAGCCCATGGTGTGGTGACTCCTAGTTAACACAAACCTCACTAAGGATTCCCCTTCAAATCTGGAGGAAAAATTAGGTACCTCCGCTCTTGGGGTTAACACAAAATGTCTAAATGGACACAAACTGGTGCCTCTTCACCGGTAAATCTCAGAATCCACCCCCCAGTACCGTCAGTATCACACTGGTGCTGAAACTACATGATGTCCGAGGAAACAGAGTTCATGTTACATTATCTGTCATTTAAATAAAATGTTTTCAAATCACTCTTTATAGTATATAAATAATAGTAACAGCAAAGGAGAATGTTTCATTTGCCCAAAAGGAATATGTCCTGTTTTAGCAATTATGAGTTTTTGAGGAATCCCCATATTCCTCTAAGTGAGTTTTAGTAAAATAAGAACAGATGCATAACCATAGAAAAGAAACTTTACAACAGCCAAGAAACTATGCTGGGACCCTAAAAATGGAAAATGTAAGAATTAAAGACTCTTTTCCCTGAAATGCGCACCAATATAACCCATGTGGTCATGTGATGGTGTCTACTGACATTCTTCTCCCTTTCCACAGTCCAGACGTTTACCGCGTTACTTATTTCCCAAAGCTCCCTTCACTGCTACATCACCAAAGAACACATTATACTTCCACAAGCTTCTGGTAAACTTTGATTCCTTAGGTACCCCTAGAAAGAACACATACTTTTTAACTTAGCAGTGCGCAAATATTGGCACTTTCACTCAATATTATTGTCAACTGTGGATACACTAATTAGAGCTCTCTCACTTAAATATAACAATAAACTCTAAATAAACTGGAGTTTTCTGAGAAAAATTGAAGACAAAACAGAGTGAAAGTACAGAAAGAATATTTCTGAACACATACTCAAGCTAACTAATCAGAAGGGGAAAATAAAGCAGTCCTGCATAGAGAGAGTATGCTTCGTTAATCCAATAGCTATTATAGGGTGGTACATAAGGACATAGGAAAAAATCAATACACAAAATGTAAGTAGTCATAAAAAGAAGATCATCTACTAAAGACTGATAAAAATTAATTCCTTATAAAAATGGGTATGTTTGGTTACAGATCTAAAGAAAAAGTTTTAGCAGTTCAAAACAGTGTAGATACAATAAATATATATTTGAAGGGAGAGGCGTACAAACGAGGTTGAGGTTCATCATTGTCAAGTAAAAACTAACGCATTTGGGAGAAAGTAACCCAAGCCACCCTTTTCAAAGAGTGTTTTCAATAACCTCAAAGAAGCCCCAGGAATCACTGTGACTCTTTGCCTGAGGACATCAATCAACAATACGAGCAAAGAAAACACTAGGCATCACTCGGGAGGTAATAGAAATAACACCGAAAAATAAAGAAAAAGAAAAAGAAAGAATTAAACAGAAAGCCTCTCTTAGGCTAAATTATGATTCCTCCGCTTCTGGAATACTGCCCACAGTTCTAATTGACACTTATCAAAGTTTTAACTGAGCAGAAAGCAGTTCAAAAAAGGATAAGTAAAATAACCAAGGGGACACTAAAAGTGTTAAGAAAGAGATTAAAAAACAAGACTATTAGAAAGGCAAAGGCCCAAGACACCCATCATCACAGGATTATACAAGCACAAAGAGTTGAGGCAGAATGAATTCTAGATGTGGTAGGGGATAAAGATAAAAAATACAATGTCCTGTCTTTAGAAGGAAATGGCATGACTTTGTCTACAAAACTCACTAGGCAAATGGCTTAAAACTTAAAGGATGCAATTTTATGAGAAATCAAATGAAAAGAAAAACCTTATTGAGTAGAATGTAAGACACTACTTATCCAAGAGAAGTTACAGGCTGAAATGTGGTTAAATTCAAACAGTTTAGATAAATTAAGTTTGTGAATATTAGATCCATGACAAATTTTTCATAATATCATGATGTTCAGGGTACAGTTGTCCCTTTTAAAGCTGGTTTTAGAAAGGGAACTATGGCACTGTTTTTAAATTTCCCTTGGTACCATAGGTAAGAGTAGAAACACAGAGCTAGATGAATTATTGTTCTTGATGCAGCCAAGATATTCAAATGTTAGTAAAAATGAAAGGCAGAGAAACAGATGAAAGACAGAAATATCATCTCATTCCTTTATTGATAAGGATATTACCTATCCTATGTAGATATTTAATCAATAACAAAATGGTAGTAGTGAATGGGGCCATAAGCCTGCCTGTGAGTTCAGGGCAGAGGGTCCCAGTTGAATGGCTGAAAGGAGCCACCATTCAGAAGTTTGTCTCTCTTGCAATGGCCCAGGTTCTGTTCTCCTACACTCTTCAATATTCTATACTTTAATTTCTCACTCAACACTTCGGGTTCCTCTATACATTATTTATTAAGAGAATGAGCCATTTGGACCAAAGGACCATAAGGGAAATTAAATGTTTTATCTGTCCTTAAATTCTAAATTTCACTTTAAAAGAATCATGCAATAATCTTCACAATTCCAAACAAATATCACAAAGGAACTGATACCTTCTAGAGAACTTTTATTAAAGTTCATCTGCCACCATCCATTGGAGACCATTGTCAAAAACTAAAAAAAACCCCACAATCTTAGTCTTAAGTCCGTAACTGAAACTACAAGGAATGAACTAAAAAAGGAGCAGAGGGGGACCAGCCCATTGGTGTAGTGGTTAAGTTCGCACGCTCTGGCCTGGGGTTTGCAGGTTTGGATCCCGGGAGCAGAGGATCAGCAGTGGATGTTAGCTCAGGGCCAATCTACCTCACCAAAAAAAAAAAAGGAGCAGAGGGCAAGAATATTATGTAATTTCAGATGCTGCCAAAAATATACTTTTCTTGTTAAAAATTTACTTCAAAGGGGGAGAGATGGCCAATAACAGAATAGCTGCTCAAAAATAAGAAAAAGAAAAAAGAAAGGAAGTAAAGGGGAGAGAAGGGAAGAGGAAAAGAGGGGAAGAGAGAGAGAAAGAGGAACACATCTGTAAGTCCTAAACTGAGAGGAAACCATAGCTATCAATTTAAGAATCTTTACTATCAAACTTGTCTAGAATCTTCTTACATGCCTCACCAAAGCATTTCTCTTACTTCAATGATATTTTTAGTCTATATACGAATATGTAATTGATTAAATTTTACCATTATCCACAGGCTAAGTAACTATTCTTAGTAACTATAGGTACAGTCTTTACAAACGCATTTTTAGGTGAAAGAAAGCCCCTTCCTTCCTGGTTGATCCATTAACTATCTGCTTGCTGTTCAAATGGAAGCAGGGCTCAGAGACAGATCCCACTCAGACACTGAGTTTTCTATCCTGCATTAATTCCTCTAATGTTCTAGGCTCCACACTCAAAAGAACACAAAACAAAGCACCAGTTTTTTGAAACTCTATCTTGATTAAAAGTGTTAAAACAAGGAAAGAGCATGTCCTAGGCTGACTCTGATATGCTCCACTTATGCAGCATTGAACACCGTGAATCAAGGGTTTGTATCTTAAACACACAATACATCTGGTAGACAAGCTTTCAATTTGAAGGCACTCTACTGGATCCATGCTCCGTTTCCTTAAAAATGTGCTGTACAGGTTACGTCTGTGTTGCCTATCAAAACACACGTGAATTCAAAATAGCCCCTGTTGTAATAAGGATCCTTAGAGCTGCTCTACCAGAAACAGCTGCTGTGTGAGGTTTCCCAAGTTCCACTCTACCCTACCCCTGCCCAAGGGGCCTGGGGAGTGGTAGCCCTCTGTGTTAGGTCCTCTATGTCAAAACCTTTCAGACAATATCTAAAACCAAGACTTAGAATATTCCTGAAACACACCTTACACAATGGGGAACAAAAAATGGAGATGGCAAAATGGCATGTATCTGTGATCCCATGTGTGTAAAATTCTGTGTGAAAATATGTTTGTGTGTGGACACACACACCTCAGTATATCCACATGTGTGCATATGCCTAAAGAGAGGTCTTGGTCAATCTGGGTGGAGGAATTTCAGATGTTTACTTTCTTTTTTTGTACCTTCTTGTACTGTTTGGATTTTGTACAAGACGCGATCATTACTTCGTGAATGTTAGAAAGCAAGAAAGGAGTAAAAGTCTTGTAATCCTCAGGGAGAACACTAACTTAGTGTGTCCTTGCAATTCTTTCCCTCTGCTCCTTCTCTTTCCATCTCTTCCTTCCATGTAAGAAGCCTCCAGCTTTAAATCACCTTCCCTGACTTAACTCACCTAGTCATGCCTCAGCACGACTAGCACCCAGCCACACAAGTTTTAGCAAAATATTTTACTTGCTCATTTGTGGCCTTATAATTGTACTCTAGTTTTCCACGAGTACATATTTTGCATTCAAATTTACAGACCTGATGCATCTTTTACTGCTGATTCTTGCTAGGAGAACATGGAGCACACAGACACACTAGCCACTTAAAATGAAGAGAGTGTGTCCTAGGTCAGAAAGCTGATTTGGTTTGTAAGGATAAAAGAGGATCCCAGGGTGAGAAAACACAACAAAATAATGTAGCTTCTAAAGAGGCCTTTTGGTTCAGTGAAAACAAGCTTTAAAGTTCATCTGAACAGCAGCTCTACAATTCTAACACTTGCTCTGCCACTTTCAGCATCTCAAGCTAAAAAAGGCTGAGTGGCCTTGGGTTAAACCCTCTGTGTCTCAGTCTCCTTATCTGTAAAAGGGAGGTGATGAAGAACATCCTCTCTGTTTCCTGACCAAATGAGAAAGAATATACATGACAGTACTTCTAAAAAGATATAATAGAGTTGGACCAAATATTTATTGGGTTTCTGCTATCACCAGACACTGTGTTGTACACATTCCTGTACAACTATCAAAGGGAAAGCACTGGAGACGGAATCACAAGAAAAATCTGAGCAAGCTGCCATTTTGTATCTTCCTGAACTGCAGGGCACTTAATTTGTCTGTGCCTCGGTTTCCTCACTTTACAAATGTGAATTAAAATACATATGTCTAAGGGATGTGGAATTAATATAATGTTTCTTACAGTGTATGATAAAATGCAAATATGGTCTAAGAATTTTAAATCCATTATCAAAATTGCTATTGACATATCTACACTGGTCAAATATCACTCTAATACTATTTGACTGGATTTTACATTTAAGTCATGTTTTTAGCTTAGACTAAATAAATCATCAGTCCAAAAATATTTTTAAATGTATGACAATGTATATGCAGAATAATTTCTCTCATTCTCAAATAACCATTCCAGCTGTGAAATAATGTCCTAGTCATTATTTTTAAATTGTATCCCTTTTTGATCACATCAGTTTGAGTGATATTTTATTGATACATAACACTCATACAGCACTTTACTAAATGTTTTTACCAATATTAATTAATTAATCTTCATATATCCTTTGGAGATAAAATCATTTTCTAACAAATTACTTTCATGTTTTATAATAAAAACCTAAGTATAATTTGGAAACAGTGCATGAAAATATCTCAATTGTTACTTAATGTACTTACCCATGAAAAAGTATATCCATTTTAATCCTTTCATTCTGAAAGTCAAGACAGCAGGGAGGGGAGGTAAACATAAGTCATTCCACTAAGAAAGTAGCACAAGGTAGGGAGAGTCCTAGGAAAACTGGAAATTGGCAAGGTTTTCTTCACGACTTCTATATCTTTAAGACTTAATTCCCGCAGGACCGCACTCCAGGGTTATCCTCACCATCAGAGCCCAGTTCTTTAAGTGGCTCATAGATAATCTGGTAAAATAATCCAAGCAATTGGCTAATATGCATTCAAGAAGTTTACACATTCTGCTGTGTAAAAGTGCTCTTTCCAGAGATCAACCCAAAGGACGTAAAGTATTTATGGGATGTTTAGACATTTTTCAGGCTATTTTTTCATTAGAATTGTGTTCCTAAAAATCTAAATTTAGGTCAAAAAAAGTTGAACAAGAAGAGTAAAAGCATCCCTTTTCAATGTTTTCTGAATAACATTTTATTGTGTCTATTAATAAAATGATAAAAGATGAGCATACGCTTTCCAAAACTGAAGCCAAACATTTACTATACCTGGGTGCTTATACAAACTGTAATTACAGCCACTAAACCACTGTATATAGAATCATGTAGTATCATTCACTACCACATACCATCAACTCTAGGCCTGCTCTTCACGTGCCAACCATCCCATCTGCCATTAAGAGACCCATAAACCAAAACATAAACGGGCTCCTCTCTTCAAACACCTTCCAAGGCTCCCACGCCTAGAGACATATTTCTTAACTGTTTCTTTTAAAGGGTCTCTAAAGGCAAAGAAAAATAAAACCTTAAGAGGTCTGGAGACATAGGGTGATACAGTTCCCTAAAATGAGAGACACATCCTTGAAATCTTAGGTTGCAAATCAATAATTCACATGAATTTTGGATTTTATTCCTTAGCGACTTCTACATGTTGAAATGCTCCTGGGATCATACTAGAATCTCTGCTCATCTCCACCTGCACTCTTTGCCCAAGTGATTTCATCCAACGTCTTGCCTCTAAACGCCTTCTGTATAATGATAACTTCCAAATGCATATCTTCAGCCTGACTCCTCCCCTGAACTCCAAACTCACCTTTTCAGCATCAGTTTTCCTAAACATCACATTTCCTACTCGACATCTACATTTGGATGTCCTTAGAGGCACCTCAAATTTAACATGGCTGTGCCAGCCTGGAATTAGCCTGAGCTGTTTTGCTAAAGTACCCGCACAGCACTGTCCCCTGGTAAAGGCATGAGACGCTGATCAAGACTGTTTTATAACCATGGCCTGAAGACTTTCAGGGAGGTTAGTTCTAGCTTGCCAGCATCATTCATTGATAACAGTGTGATGGAGGATTTGCACCTGGTCTCCACTGAGACTCCTAGAAAGCTCTGCTACTGAGGCTGGTAATATAGCAAGAAAAAGCCTATGTGACCAGCAGGGTATCAGAAACCCCAGCCAAGATGCCATTTTGGGCTCCCTGGTTGAGAGGGGGTCCATGCACACATTCGTGGTTCTTGATCTAAAAGAGAAGTATGTCCTGGCATGGCCTTGCAGAGGGGGGACAACTGGAGCTGGCTCCTGGCCACTCCAGAGCCCCTGCTATGATACATATCTTTATTTGGGTGCTGTTGTTACATTATTTCATTTGCCTGCAATAAACTGTAGATATGTAAGCCCTGTTATGTTGGGTGCTGCGAATCTTCTTCAATAATTGAGCCCTGTCTAACTGACACTATGAGTGTAATGTCCAAAACTAAGCTCCCGACATCATCCCCAAACCAACTCCTCCTGCGCTCTTCCTCATCTCAGGAAAATGGGAACTGTATTCTTTTAGTTCTTTAGGACAAAACTTTGGGTGTTACTTTTTGACTCATCACTGCCCATCTTGTCCATCAGTAAGTCCCATTGGCTCTCTTTCCCAAATATATCCAGAATCCGACCATATCTCACAACCCCACTGCTACCACCTTAGTTGAAGCCCCCCTCATCTATCACCAGGATTATTACAACAGCCTCATAACTGCTGCCTCTATTTCTGCCCTTGGCCTCCTGCAGTCTATTTTGAACTCAGCAGCCAGAATGATCCTGATGAAACATAAGCCAGAGCAGAACACTCATCTGCATCAAAAAGCCAAACTCCTTATTATAACGTACAAAGCCCTACAGGACTTAGCCCTCATTACCTGCCTGACCTCATCTTCTACCACTCCCTCCCAGCATCCTTGCTGTTCCTCCACATGCCAGGAACACTCTCACCCCGAGGAGAGCCTCTGTGCATGCTTATCCGTCTGCCTGAGCTTTATTCCCCAGATAGCCACTTGGCTGGTTCCCTCGCTCCCTTTAGTTACAAGTCACCTTATCACTGAAGATTCCCCAGCGACCTTATCCAAAATTTATCACCCACACCATCTGACATTTCCTACCCCCCCTCACTGCTTTATTTTTTCTCCTGAGACTTATCACAGTCTAATATACTATCTTCCCCAGCAGAAGGTAAGTTCACCAAGGGCAAGAATTTTCATGTCTTATTCTCCACTGTATTTCAGTGTCTATGACATAGTAGGAATTCAACAAATATTTTTGAATGAATGAATGGTTACAGAATTAATATAAAACAATATTTTTTTTAAGTATAGTTCATTAGCATTCTAGGAAGGCATGTAGCTCCAGGTATCCCCGGCACACAACCAAGTGTCCTCGACGGCACATTTACTCCAGGTGGAGGAGAAGAGGCCTAGGAAAAAGCCCACCTCCCTGATAGGGAACAACAGGCCTTGCTCTCCTTTGTTAGACTTGCTCATGCTCCTGCCCCGCACACCAAGATAATTCAGTTCCCAGAGCACACCATGCCCATTCTGCCTAGAACATCTGCTGATCCCCCTCTCTTCCCCTAGAGCACTCTGACTCTGCACTTAAAATCCAGTTTCCCCTTCACCTCTTCTGAGTCTTCCCAACTCTCATTAAGTGGTTAATTTCTTCCTCAGTAGTCCAGCTCCACCTGTAAGTACTTCTACTATAACTATGTTTACAGCAGTCTCCTCACCTAACTTCCAAGGAGGGAACACTTTAAGAGAAGCCATGTTTTATCCATCATTTTATTTGGCTCAACACCCAGCACAAATGTCAACACATTGGAGGTGGTCAATAAATGCTACAGAATGAAGCAGTAAAAACCAAATGGAAAAGAAAGACAGTGCAAAGAGAAGATAATCTCCTCAGTGGGAAGACTCCAAAGATCTAGACCTGAGCCCACCACATGACCTTGTGCAAGTGTGTCAGTTTCTTCACCTAAAAACAGACACCTTCCCTACCTACCTCACAGAGCAGTGGGGCTCAAATGAGAAAACAAAAGTCAAATCTCTGGTGAGGTATTTTTATTATCAACATATAGATCATAAATTTTGCCCTATTTTTTCAATCCCAGAATTGATTCAGTAAACATGGAAATGACTTGATTGAAGACCAGGTATATCTAATGTGACTATGCTTATACTGGTTTATCACATTCATACAGGAAAAAACCAGGAAGTGTTGTCCAAAAAGAATATTAAAACCCAGATTATACAGTCTCCATGTATATGGAGAGAGAGATATGTATATAATATATATCATTATGTACAGAGGACTATAATCTGATATTTATCACATTCTAATACATGAAATATCAGGGAACTTTACAGTAAACTTTAATGCTTATTACATTTTTTTAAAGGCAGCATATACAGGAGCTAAGAGCATAAACTCTGGAATCTATCCACTTAGGTTCGAAGAACAGTGCACTCTACCACTGTGCAATCTAGGAAAATTAAGCTCTCTCTGTCTCAGCTTCCACGTAAGTTAAATACAGATAATAAGGCACTTACCTCATAGGGTTAAGAGAATTAAATGAGATAATACATGTAAATGGTTAGAACAGTGCCGCGCACTGTGCTTAATAAATTTTTGACTATTGCTAATGGTATTCATGACTTAAAACTTAAAAGTGTTTCCATATATATATATATATATATATATATATATATATATATATATATATGGTGTGTGTGTGTGTGTGAGGAAGACTAGCCCTGAGCTAACATCCATTGCCAATCCTCCTCTTTTTTCCTGAGGAAGATTGGCCCTGGGCTAACATCTGTGCCCATCTTCCTCCACTTTATATGTGACGCCGACACAGCATGGCTTGACCAAGCAGCACTCTGGTCTGCACCAGGGATCCCAACCTGCAAACATGAGGCTGCTGAAGCGGAGCGCATGAACATAACCACTATGCCACTGGGCCGGCCCCTTCACATATTTTTCTATACTGACATCACACCAACTTAAGTGGAATGGGAGTTGAAAACCAAAGTGCTCAAAATACTTCAGCCCAGAAAAGATCTCTTTGTCTTGTTATCTCTGCCCCCTCTTCATTCTCACCTTGGAGGGCTGGTGTCAAAAACAGCACTTAGAGGCAACGCACATGCTGGGACTCTATAACAGAAGAAGCACTTGCTCTCATGCACCTTAATGCTCCATTTCCCTATCTCTCCCCTCACCGCCTCCACCTTACCCTGTGACACAACCACACCAATGAGGTTACCATAGCCCATCCAGAGGTGTAATTAATAATCTTGAGCCTGGGGCCAGATTAGATTAACTGTACTTGACCTGGGCCTTACTGTCTGACTACCCACTTCCTCCTCCTTCCCCACCCTTCATAAAGGGAATCCAGAATCCCTTTTCCACCAACACTAGGACTGACCTTCTAACTTCTCCAACCATATCCACCCTCAGCACTGAAAGGAGCTGAGCCCCGAAAGAGCAGAGATTCCTAGGAATAATGCCAGATCAAGATTCTGAAAACCAGAACTCACATCCTAGTAATGCTAACTGGGGTATCCTTAATGCTGTGATACTACTGCCTAATATACCTACTCATGAGGTTTTAAGAGATGATTAAATGGGAAAATAAATGTGGGGAAAACACTCAGAAATTTATGAGAATCACATGAATGAAATGAAATTCTAATAAATGAATCCTGGCTCATTTGCCTTCCTCCCTATTTAGACACTGATCTTGATCCTTGAAGACATGCCACTATAAAGATTTCTTCTATCAAAAGAAATTATATTCATAAAAGGAAAAAATAATTTAGTAAAACTATAGAGTTATAAAGGTGACTGATATGACAATAAATAATAGGCAACTTCGCATAGAAAAATACTGAATGAGCACAAAAATACTTAAGATTTTTAAGAAGCAAAAACACTCAATTAACAGTGAATATTAATAAAGCTAAAATGGATTGCCTAGGTAGAGCAGAAAGAAAAAAAATTAAATCTTATATTGAGCTCTGTTTGTGTCCATTCCAAAAACAATGTAGCAAAAATGATCGGTCTCCACCTCCAGGTTGTTCCTACCTGCCATGACCTTCAAGTTATCTTCACAGTTCTGAACAAATCTGAGTAGTATTGAACAGTGAGACCACTTTCAAATTCACACAGGGCTTCCTCCAGTATCGTTCTGAAATTCTAGGCATTCTTTTTCCTGCCCAGGACCAACAACCTCACTTTAGATGACAAGAATGCAACTACCTGAATTAGATGCTTCACCCAATAAAGAGATAAGGGAGGAGGAGGAAATAACAATGGCAGCAAGCAAACCCAATCCTTTTTTGAGCACCTGAATGCCTTACATGGATTATCACTCTACTCTTCACAGCAACCCGATTTGATAGCTATTCTTTCAGATAGATAACTTAAGGCTTGGAGAGGAACGGTACTTGTTCAAGATGACACCTCTAGTAAAGTACTCAACTGGAGTTTAAAACACATCCCATCTGATCCTGAAGTTTAGGCTCTTACCACCACTCCACACCACCTCCAGGACAACCTAGAGGTCTTCTTCTAAAACCCAAGGGAAGTGGGGATCCTTCAAAGATTTTTAGTACCTCTTAGGTCTATGTGGCACAAAGAGAGAGTGAAGTGGAAGTGATCTTATGTAAGAACAGGCAATGGGGTGGCTGGGACAATGTTGCTATCATCTAAAAACAGTAGAGAATTCAGTACATAAGTATCTGAAGAGCTCTTTCAAAATTTAAAGCAAATAGGCTGTCAGCCTGGTGGCATAATGGTTAAGTTCATGCGTTCTGCTTCGGGTGCCTGGGGTTCGCCAGTTCAGATCCTGGGCGCGGACCTACTCACTGCTCATTAAGCCATGCTGAGGCAGTGTCCCATATAGAAGAGCTACAACTCTACAACTATGATACACAACTATGTACTGGGGCTTTGGGGAGAAAAAAGAAAAAAAGAGGAAGATTGGCAACAGATGTTAGCACAGGGCCAATCTTCCTCAAAAAAAAAAATTAAATCAAATAGGTGAGATGCAGAAGTGTTTGAATGTGGTAGGAGCTAAATGTGGGTCAAAGAACATTACCTTTGATAGCTTTCAATAAAACTTGAATAAGAACTTGTAATGTGTGTTCTATAAATAGAAAGGGCTATAAAGGTAGAGGTAGCATCTGCGGATCCACGACAAGAGGAACTAAGAGAGGAAAGGTCTGACAATAAGAAATTGGATTAAAACAAATAATAATTTTTTCCCTTCATCTACTACTCCACCTCATTTAAATTATGTAAAACCAAACAAGAGGGAGAACCTGCTCAGATGATGACTCACAGATAATTTTCAGTCTAACTTGACTTACACCAGGTTAAAAGAGTAGTTTCCATAGGAAAATGAATACATGTACACTTGAAACATTTTCAACAACCAGTCAGATCTCTCCTTGAAAGAAAATTCTAGGGCTTTCTTCTTGACCAAGATTCTTGGTTTGACCAATGAATTGTTTTACACAAAAGAAATCTACAACAAAAAACACAGCCATCTCTAAGGAGTCTAAATGAAACTTTTAAATCATTTTGGGATTAACTTTTAAAACAAAATATTTTTCCATAAGGATACTATTCTGCTATTATAGAGTAAATTAAAACTAAATTAGTTTTTATTCAAAAACTCCATTTTTCTGTGTAGTAGTAAATTGCTTTTAGTTGGGGTTTAGAGAAGGAGTGATTAATTACTTCTCCCTAGACATCTAAAAGAGGCAGTAATCAGAGTTATACTTTGGCTACATTAAAGACGTAAGCCACAACTTGTTAACCATAGGGGGTACACATCTCAAGAGGGTCACAACACAAACTCATCTTTTCTATCTTGTGATGGCCACTGCCATGATTAATGCACTCTTTCTGCCTTATGTTTTCCTCTCATTTGCCACAGCAAAGTTTCTCAGTCGGCAATGATCATCTAACTAGGAGGGCCCCCAACAAGGTAGCCCCATGTCTACCACGTCCATGGGCAGTTCCAAGACAGGGTGAAAGAAAAGAAAGCAGGAAGACAACAGGACAGAAATACAGGAGAGCAAGAGCAGAAGGGGATGAGAAGGAATAGTGGGAGGGAGGAAAAGGAGAAGAAAAGATGGCGGAAGTAAGAAGAGAGGGAAGACGTGCAGAAAGGAGACAAGGAAACTATGGAAAAGAAGTCAAAGCGAAAGGAGAAAGTGGAATAGGGCCCCTGCAGGCATATCGGGACAGCACTGTGTTTTGAGTTGTCTCCTCTTCCTCTTTCCTTCCTCGTAGAGGAAACAGAGTAACAACTTCTCTGTGCCATTACCTGGATGAGTTCGTCCAGCTCAGTCGAATTGACACAGGCGTGTTGGGAAATGAATGTTTGCTTCTGGATCACGATGGTGCTCCTCTGCGAGATCTCGTGAGGCTGCTCCAATGCTTTGAACACGGTGGCTCCGATGATCAGATAGAGGACAACCACGAGGAAAATCGTGGAGACTGTCTTCCATTTCATAACATTAATGGTCGTGTCACTCTCCACCCGGGAAGCAAGCACTGTGGGTTTCGTGGAAAATGAGAGCCTCGGTTTGGAGTTCTGAGCGGCAGATTTAGGATCCAGCAAGTCAGGTGCCGCCACTGACAACAACAGAGAATGAAGGTTAGGTTGGAGGAGATTAGAGGGGTGATGGTTGGGCTTCTTTAAGGGGTCAGCAAAGGTTGACTGAGCTCCGCTTGCTCTCCTGGGGGAAGCTCTGGAACCTAAACCAGTAGTGCTCCCACTAGATCGCATCCAGGGTCATATAAATGGGTTCAAGGGAAAAGGGGGTGGATCTTAGCTCTCTGCTAAGACTGGAGTTCCAGAGGGGAGGAAAAAAACAGGAGGTGGACCAAGAAACTTAAAAAAAAAAAAAAAGGAATGCCTGAGATCTTCCTAATTAATTTTTAAATTTATATCTGTCCACCATGCTAGTCAACAAAGACTTACTGAACTCCTAAGAGTTGACAGTACTAAACTAGATATTTGAATACTCACGAAGAAGGCTCATGATTTATTCCTGTTCTCAAGAACTTAACACTCTATTCCAGAAGCAATCAATGTAAAGAACGTGCTCTATTTCATTTAAAAATTCATTATAATTCATTATCATAAAATTATATGAATTCATTAAATTCATATAAATAAAATTTATTATAAATATAATAATGGTATTATAAGTGAATTTGTGATGCAACATTGTTGCTCAAAGTAAAACATTAGTAATTTTCTGGTAAAACATGATGGTAAATAAACCACCCAATAGCCCAATCATTTCTTTTTGCCTATTCCCTAAAGTGGGCTCATGATTAAGCATTCTCTATATTTTGTTATTCGATCTTTGACAGGTTTAAAAAACAAAAGTATTGCTACCCAATGTAGCACAATCCTAGATGCAGCCAGGACATGATAAGTTCCTTCCATTTCAAGAGTGAACATTATCAAGAAAAAAAATTAAAACCTTCTCTCACACCTTAGACCCTACATGCTCTGTACAAAGCTAATTGCTCCATTAGAGTGGATTTATGTGTTCTCTTACAAATCCCCATATACTCTGAGGTGACTCTAAATCCATTTATTATTGATCTCAGCTATTCAAAAATATCATTAATGGATTTCTTTTTAGAAAACACAAGAGATACTAGACTTCCACTTGCTAAAGGGAAATAAGTCATCTACTACAGAATATTTGATTGGAAAGGCAACACTGACCCAAAAGGGTTAACAGAATAGCAGAAAAATAGGGGACTTAAAAAAAACCATCAACTCAACCAGAACAATAGATTTAAAGCCTCTAATTGGTATAGAGATAAGCAAAATTATTTGAGTGTACATAATACAGGTTTGATAAGACACTTTTAGGTAAGTATATAAGAAATCCCTATGGAATTGCACCCAAATACCCTACAGGAATGTGAAATTGCTTGAGGATAAGGAGGGAATGAAGAGCGTCAATTTTCACATGGCTACCTACCCTACCCTCTTGACTACCACTGTGAGTTAAATGTGGACCACCACAGTTTTGAGTTCATAAAATAAACCTTCAGTTGCCCATCAAAAAGAAGCTTTGCAAACAAAACTATTTGAAGACCTAGACCTAAGTCGTGTTGTACAATGATGGCAGCTAACAGAGGGCTCCTCACTCAGCAAAGGTCTGAATGCTTCTGACTTTGAAAGGATGAAGTCAGAGCTCTGATGAGGTTAACTGCACCCATGGCTCCAAGTGGAGACTCTACAAATGTACAGCTCATTACAACAATTCCCTGTGGTCCAGCCTGCTCTATACAGGTATGTACACGTTTCCCTCCTGATACAGTCACCTGCTCCGAGTAAAGCCACAAACTAGTAGACACCTTTAACATGCAATATTTATAAAGGCAACTTCACTCAAAATTAGCACTAGATATGTTTAATATTTTAATTTTAAAAAATAACTTCTTTAATAGAAATGCTGATAACAGCTAAAATCACTGTCATCTGCTGTCTAGCCACCCCACCCCGCCTCCAAGCTGCTTAGTGAGTCTGAGTGAAAAATAAAGATCATAATCTAAAATTAAGCCATTTTTGGAATAAAAATAACAGAAAATCACATAGAAGCTCCACATTATCTCTCTGAAGGAAGCTTTCCAAGCCTTTCCTCTCCAGTTCTCTGTGTTCTCATATTTCTGATTTTTCACATCAGTGGTTTCTAGTCTGCAGAACTGGAAAACACCAAGACTGTTTACCTTGATGCTCCCAAATCCCAATCCTAAATCCCAATGCCAAACTAAGACATTATCACTATATGCTTTTGGGGAAAGCGGACAGATTTTTTTTTAAAAAGATTGTGTGTGTGTGTGTGTGTGTGTGTGTGTGTGTGTGTATTAAGCTAATACATTTCCTGATGAGTTTAATTCTTTTAAGCTATTGCCTTATTTTTTAATTAGCAAAAATACATGTAATGCACATTTGGCAGACAGAATGGGCAGAAACTGGTGAAATATCAAAATAAAAAACAACAGCCTTTCCTCTCAGTCTAATATGGGGAACCCTCTGCGTTTCCATCTCCAACATCGTGTGATGTACGATCAGAAAGAGAAGCTCCTTAGATCAAGGAATCAAAGATTCGCCCCTTCCACACACTCTCAGCACCCCGACTACCTGCCTTCTCTGCCCCCAGGACATCGCAGTCTCCTCTTAATCCTGGTCTCCCATCCTCAGCCAGGTAGGTCGTCTTCTTTGCTCAGAGCCGCAACTGACTACTCAATACCAGGAGAAATGAGCTTTTTTCAGCACCACTGCCTGTCCCACCACGCAACGGGCAACAAGTGTGACCGGGGTCACCATGCGTCCTGCCTGTCGGCTACTCCCAAGGGCTGACCTTCCTCTTCCTTCGGAAATTCCCCCAAGGTATCCCAAACCCATACCCAAGGCAGATGCAGAATCCCCAGGCATCAGCGGGAGAGACGGGGAAACAGCCAGGACGGGATCGGGGATAGGTCTGCCTCCAACCACAGATTATGACCCGACACCTTGGACGGGAAACGAAGGTGGAAAACGTCCGCTTGCTGCCAGCGGGGCATTTGCAGCCCTCCCAGGACAGGCTGGGGCGGGAAAGCGCTGGGCGGGAGGTGGCGGTGGGGTACCCGGGGGTCTCACCTCCCGCTCTATAGCCGGGTCTCTCCCGCGAGGCGCTGGGAAGCATGAGGCATGCAGCATTCAAAATGTTTTTTGAAAAAGACAGACTTGAAGCTTTTACAAACACGCCATTGTACTCACTTCTTATTCAGAGACGGGCTGCGCGCTCCGAGCTGCACGGGCAGGCATTTTCCCCGGCTTTGTTTTACAAGGTGGAGAGAGCGGAGCTGGACGCGGGAGGGGGGGGGGGAGCGTGAGAAGAAACGAAATCGCGGGAAGGAGGGGACACCAGCGGGCTGGGCAGAGGGCGAGGCCGAAGCCAAGTTGGGCTCCGGCGCCACCGCCCCCGCGCGCGCCTGCGGCCGGGCCCGGGTCACCCGGAGAGCGCGGGCGACCCGGGTCCCGCGCCGGCCCGCAGCCGCCGCCGCCGCGCGCTCCGCCCCGGGCTCTGCGCTGGCCCGGCCCTGGCGCGGCGCGGCGCGGGGGCGGTCGGTGCAGCCCCAGCGGCCGTGCGCCCCGGCGTCTTTGTGCGCGAGCCTCGCTCAGCCCCTCTTCGCATGTCTTTGTGTGTCTCCCCCGGCAAAGCCCTCCGTGCCCCGAGCGGGGGGTGTGGCACGGGCTCGGCGGGCAGGGCGCCCTCCGCTGCTCTCCCTTCCAGGCTCGCTCCTCTCGCCCCTCGCCGGCTCCTTTCCCTCCTTTCGGAACTCCCTCCCCTGCGTCTCCTCCTCCCTCCCTGTCTCACCGCCTGGGCTCGCCTCTCCACACCCCCTCCTATCTCAACCCTCGCCTGCGTCGCCCCTGCCTGGTGCTCCCTTCCAAAGTCCCCTTCAGCCCACCTCCCACCCTGAGGGCACAGCCCTTGGGCTCACCTGCTGCCTCTCCTCCCCTCAGCCTCTTCCACCACCCCTTCTTCCTCCCCAGGTCCTCACTCTCGCTGTGTGGCACACGGGGCTCCAACCCGTCTCCTTCCCGGTCAGGGTGCAGGGTGTGGGAACGAGCTCTGGGGCACAGGTCCCCGGACCCCTGCACATAGGCATCCTCCCCTCCCTTTGCCCCCCTCCCCCGGGTTGTACAGAGAAGTGCCCCATTGGCGCCCTGAGACCCCTGGAGTGGGGGTGGTAATGAGGATCCTGGCTTCTTCCAGGTTATGCCTGGGGAAGGGTTATCGCGTCACCAGCAACCCTCACCCCATTGTCAAGGATGCTTGACCTGGGGCAGGGAGCTCTGATCAGCAAAATGTTCTGGACTAGAAACGTTGGAGAACGCACCGGGAGCCAGGGTGAAGACATCTAGGGATGCAGAGGTAATGGAAGAAAAACCAGCTAGGCTGTTAGGGCAAGACCCCTTTGCTGGGAACAGAGCTTGCCAACGCTCTTGGGTGGGAGACCTTGGACCTCAGTCTGAACTCGGCGCTCCCTGCTTATCTCCCATCAAGATCCCAGCTGGGCAAGTACCAGACCCCACCCAGACTCGAGGACCGCCTCGCGGGGGCAGCAGAACTCGCGGCGACAGGGATGCGGGAACCGAACCCGCAAACGAAATCGCGGGGAAGAAAGCGCGCACAGTATGGGCTGCCGCTGTAACAGGAGAGTCCTCTCACCATACACATGAAGTAGCGGAACTTCAGTCTGTTTGTAAACTTCTCTCTTCCTTCCCACTTTCGCAGCCAGAATCCCCTGCTGACCTCCACCCTCCCACCTCCACCGCTGTGTGGGAGTTTATCTTCCAGAATGGCTGCTCAACCAGATTGGAATATTTTCCCAGCTACAAGGAGAACTTCCTAGCGAAAGCTATAGACTTGAGAAACTAGTGACAGCTAAAGACCTGAAGGAGGTAAGTTAGAGCAGAAAGACTTCTCTTGGTCTGTAAAAAGAACGTTGTAAACCTCTTGCGGGACTGTGGCCATCAATGATTAAAAATGCCCAATTATTTTTAAAATTCCAAAATAGATTCAGCGCCTCCTTTTTTTCCTATTAAAAATGTCTTCCTTATTAGGAATTCCTTCCTGCTGGAATTGAAGCATGTTTTTGTCGACTTCTGCTCTCAGTAATAATATAATCGGATGTGCTTTCTAAAGTGTGAATCTGATCCTCTCACTCCTGGACTTAAACCTCTTTCAAACTCTCTAGGGTCAATATAATGTGCTTCCTGACATGGCTTCTCTTTTTCATTCCAGGCCTTCCTGGGAACTGTCACTTTCCTTCACACAGTCCTCTCCTCAACTTTACAGGGCTAAGACACTGTATCAGTAGGGTTCTCCAGAGAAACATACCAATAGGGTGTGTGTGTGTGTGTGTGTGTGTGTGTGTGTGTGTGTGTGTGTGTGTGTGTGTGTGTGTAAAAGATCTATTTTAAGGAATTGGCTCACAGGATCATGGGGGCTGGCAAGTCCATTTGAAATCCCCAGGGCAGCTCTGGCAGGCTGCAAACTCAGGCAAGAATTGATACTTCAGTCTTGAATTTCTTCTTTTCTGGGAAACCTCTATTTTTGCTCATAAGACCTTCAACTGATTATATGAGGCCTACCCACATCATCTAGGGTAATCTTTCCTTAAAAACAGCTATTGTAGATGTTAACCACATCTACAAAATACCTTTACAGCAACACCTAGATAAGGGTTTGTTAAATAACTGGGTATTATAACCTAGCCAACTTGACACATAAACTAACCATCACAGGTATTATCCTTCAGCTCTTCCAGCTGCCTGGAACTTTCTCCTGAATCCTGGCTAGTCAGGTGTCTTACTATTTGCTTCCCAGGGCAACTTAAGCTTCCATCTTTGCACTTATCACATTGTGCTATGCTTCTTTAAACTAGACTGTAAGCTCAGTGAGGGCATAAACCGTGTCTCTCTGTTGCCCAGAGTATCCAGAATAACCGGTGACTAGTACTAAATAGGTGTTTGATAAACATCCAAATGAAGGCATGATTGCTGACATCATTCACCTGGTCTCCCTCCAGGTATTTGGAACCAAGGTATCCTAAATATGTAGGAAATGAGATGAATTCACCACCTTCAGAATCATTTTCTACCCTACCACAGGCTTTTTGTTCTCCATATGATATGATCCCAAACACTTTGAGTATTCTTTTGTTGGGGGGGATGAGGAAGATTAGCTCTTAGCTAACATCTGCTGCCAATCCTCCTCTTTTTGCTGAGGAAGACTGGCCCTGAGCTCACATCTGTGCCCATCTTCCTCTACTTTATGTGGGACGCCTGCCACAGCATGGCTTGATAAGCAGCGAGTAGGTCCGCGACCGGGATCCAAACCTGCGAACCCCGGACCACTGAAGCGGAGCGCAAACTTAACCACTAAGCCACAGGGCTAGCCCCCAGCACTCTTTTTTTTCTCTTTTCCCCTTTTGTTCACCAACTTGGTGATTCTTTTTTGTTTCCTCTGGGTCTTTCGCAAATTTAACCACACCTTACCAAGCACTGGTCTTCTGTCAAACTGGCTAATGCTTACTGCGGTGGGGGATTAACTCATATTTTAAATATGATTGTATTCTGCTTCTCTTTTCCCAGACTCATGGGATGTAGGACTCACTACCGATTTCAAATGCTGAATTGCCATTTTCCCTTTTTTTCTCTATCAATTCACATGTAGCAGTTGTCCTTCATGTCCCCCTTTGCATTATTCTCACATTAGGCACACACATATGTAGAGGGCTGGGGGGGAGGGGAGATTTACTTTATAGAGACATTAAAATAAGATTTAAAAAAAAATCCAAACTGTAACATTAGCAGGAATCACTCCAACAAGCCAGCCTCGGCCTCACAAATAATTTGAAAGAACCAAGAAACCAGTCCCCACACTGATCTAGCTCTGCCTTCCACTGCAGCCCCTTCACAGCCCTCTCAACTAAATGCTCCTACCCCTTTAAGAGCCTTCTTGTGCCAAACACACATTTATTCATGGTGTTTGAAGTAAGAATCAAAGAAAGAAGTAGACTAGTTTGTATATCATTGCAAGTGGAGAAAAAGGAAATGGGATGGTTTATCCTGTTTAATTTTATGCCTGCATTACCCAACACATATAAATCCCCATCAAAACTGTAACAGAAAGACCAGGTAGACTCTCTTTCTTTCATGCTGCAGGACTACTTGACATCCCTAAACTTTATTTTAATGGGTAGGAAAACCTGAAATATGTGATACAAAGATTTAGCTCCCCAAAATTCTACACTGCCCTCATACACATGTTGTTCAGCTCCAACTAGCAGCACGAAATCTATAGGACTTCACTTTTATGTTTATTTTGCTTTCCAAATTTGGTCTACTCAAAATGCCATAGTTTTTTTTTAAAAAAAGAGCATGCCACTGTCTTTCCCATAATTCCAATCAGACCTGGAATTTTGGAGCCAAAGCGACTTCCGTGGGTATCCTAACTCTACCATTTTTGAACCATGTGAGTCCAAGGGAGTCCCATCGCTCTGACCATCAGTTTCCTCATCTACAGAACAGGAATAACACACTAAACTCACAAGAGACTGTTGTAAGAATTAAAGTGAGACAACATATGCATGTTTAACACCGTAGGTTCTCAATTGAATTTTATTCTCTCCTGTGCTTGACCTAACCCCGTGAATCAGGTGGCTCCTGGCCAAACAAGACCACCAACAAATTCCAACTCTGTAGTGAATCTTTCCATTTATTTAATCTTCTGGATAACACAACTGCACGGGTCTAAGATGAGGAAGAATGAACCACATTCATCAAATATTTACTGAATGCCTACCAGCTGCCAAACAGAAGCTCTATGGATATAGCAAGGTTGCTGCCTCTAAGCTTATGGTCTAGAGAGGGAAGGTGATAAACAAATATAAAATTAAACTTCAGTAAGTGCAATAAAGAGAAGGTACAGGATACTATGAGGGTATCTAATGTTGGAGGGTCAGGGAAGGCCTGACTAAAGAAGTGATGCTAAAGTTGGACCATGAAGATGGGAAAGGGTGGAAAGGGAGAGGCATAGTGTAAGGAAAGAACTTCCTCTGGGGAAGGAAGAGCATGTAGAAAGCCTGTGGCAGGAAGAAGCTTGGAGAATTTGGGGAGCTCAGAGAGTGAGGACTGGTGGTGGACTTGTGATCAAGCTGGAGAGGCAGGCAAAGACCAGGTCATGCAGCACCTGGACTTTAATTAATCAGATTTTGATGAATTTTCAGCCAATGACTAACTTCATCAGGTGGCATTTTTTTAAAAAATAACTCTGGTTTCTACATGGAGAACAGGCAGAAGGTGAATAAAAATGTGAGCATGTAGACAGCGAATTTAGACGTTATTGCTTTAGCCCAGGTGAGAGATTTGTGGTGATTTGGTTGGAAGTGGAAGACAGGAGATAAGAGGTGGCAATAGATCAACAGGGCTCTGTGATCCACTGGGCATAGGGAGTAGATGGTGAGGGAGAGGGCAGGAATTTTCCAAGAGGTTGTAGTTGACTGCAAACTTGGGGGTAGACAACAGTGGAGGTGGTACTTCAGTGAAATGCTTGCCTCACGTGGTCCCTCTGAGGGCATTTACCTGCCCCTCTCACAGCTGCCATGTTTCTTGTGGGACTCATCCCTGACTGTGGGTGCAGTATGTGTCTGGGGCTCAGTCAAGACCGCCGAGATTCGTCAGCCTCTCAATTGGTTCAGGTATGGGCCTATGATCCACTCAGCCAACGAAATTTATGCCAGGATTTCTGGGAAAAGAGACTCACACTATACCACTGACCTTGAACCTGAAAGCCTTGGAAGCTATTATGCCAGTATCAGGGGACAAGCTACCTGAGAATGGAGCCAATACAAAGCAAACAGAACCCATATGACCAGGTCCAGGTGAAAATTTTTGATCAATCCCCTATTTCAAACTACACTGTAAGCTGAACACATATTCTTTTGTATAAGCCAGTTTGTGTTAAGATTTCTGACACTAGAAATCAAGATCCTAATTGAAACATTGCAATGCAAAAAATTGGACAGATTGAGAAATAATTTCCCTATATGGGGGTCTCTATGTTGACCTGCAATGATTCCTGCCTCCTGGTATTCATGCACTTGTGTTATGCCCTCTCCTTGAATGTGGGCTGCTAATGAAGAGAATATAGCCTAAGTGACGGGACGTCCCTTTCAAGATTAGGTTATAAAAATACTGTGGCTTCCCTCTTGTGTGTTCTCTCTCACTCACTCCCTCTAGTGGAAGCCAGCTGCCATGTCATAAGGCAAGCCTGAGGAGAGGCCTACATGAGTAAGCCTGGAAGCAGATCTCCTGAGGTCTTCCAATAGCCATGTAATAGCTTGGAAATGGATCCTTCCCCAGTTGAGCTACGAGACGACTGTAGTCCTCGACAACACCTTGAGTGCAGTTTCTTGAGAGACTCTGAGCCAGAACCACTCACATAAGCTCCTCCCAGATTCTTGAGCCTCAAGAACTGAGATCATAAATGGCTCTTGTTTTCCATTACTAAGTTTTGGGGTAATTTGTTATGCAGCAATAGACAATACAAGAGTTAAATTCCAAGCAAGCTTATAAAATGTCAGTAGACCTGGGCTATACAAATTACTTTAAGAAGGCAATTCCTTAAAGGACAAAATTTAATTCATTTTGAAGTATTCACATCCCTAAAATTAAAATATGCCAATCTGAAGGCAAGTTGGACATCATTGGAAGAATCATAAAGGAAGAGAAGAGGCAGATGTTAGCAGTGCCCGTAGAACCATTGTCTAGAGCAGTGGGTCTCAAACTCGAGCACGCATCAGAATTACCTGGAGGGATTGTATGGCACAGATTGCTGAGCCCACCTCCAGAGTTTCTGACACTCTACATCTGGGGTGGGGCCTGAGAATTGGCACTAATAACAAGTTCCCAGGTGATACTGATGCTGTAATCCAGGGAGCACACTTTGAGAATCCTGGATGAAAAACAGGATTTGGTTTCACTCTGCTCTGATATTTCACAGTAACAGAAGCTGTTTCTGCGCTAGCAGGAAATCAGACTAGCGGGCAACCCAGGTCCCCTGCCAACAGAGTTGGCAAATCATGGCAGGCACTGGCACCTATCACCATTCACTCTCAGTCTCAAAGGTGCACAGATCAAGAGTTCTTTCCATTTACACCACCACCTACATGGTTATGTCATTTGTGGTGCAAGAAATGTATTTATTCACTCATTCAATTAGTATTCATTAGGCACCTTCTGTGTACCAGGAGGTCACCTTTCCAGCACTTGGGGATATATAGTAGCAAAAATGATACACCAAATCTTTGTAATCATAGAATTAAAATGATGAAAGAATGACATTAGAAAAGCTATGTCCATGTCTATTCAGTAAAACCTCACTGAGTTGCTGAGAAGTTTTCTAATTAAAGTACCTCACTCTGAAAAGGAAAAAATGTCATTTTTCCATAAAATTTTGCAAAATTCATCAAAGTCAGGAGGTTCATTTTGTAAAGATAAAAGTCACCCTAAAATATACAACACTCAACAATATCTTTGTTAATGGCTTTGTGTATTACTCAGGATAAGATTTTTTTAATGTAAACAAGAATCTCTTTTGTAATGGTAGTTCTTAGTCCCATGTGATTTCTTTTTAGTTTTGAAAATTCATGTAAGTCAAAACACCCATCTTTTGCATATAAACATGAGTGATTTAATCAGTGTACACCAAGTGTTTATTAAAAATAAGCTAATACATATAATTTTGCTCAACAGGGAATAAAATATTGAATAAGAGTGTTGTAAAGAAAAGAAATACTTATATAATAGTACTCTGTTATAATAGAATAAATTCAGAAAACATTAGAATTTACTGAGTTTACAGAGAAGAAATTCTGCTCCAGATTTCCTTTCTCCTTTTAAAGGTGAGTATCATAAACTATCACTAAGAAATGAACATTTAGCTGATATGTATCTAAACGTTAACATTTTCCACCTCTGGCATCACAGGTAAATCCTCCACTGACAATGAATTCATCAGATAATTTTTTTAAGTCTGCCAATATTAGGCAAACTAATTATATCAAATGCGATGCTTTGTATTAAAATCAATCGTAAATCCAGAGAGAACTAGAGCATTTTCAATTTTTCCTGATGGGTTTCATTATCTAATGAACTTTTGGCACATCCAGTACATTATTAAAACTTACATTTGTTGTGACCATTTGCCAGTCCAGCATTTTTCCTTCACCTGAGACCACAAATTCTGATAGCAATGAATGTGGCTTTGTGAAGAACAAATCAATTCAATTTCTCTTCTAAAACAAAGTCACAAGACGTAAAGGCAATAAAAAAGCAAAAAGAGAATGTGAGTATTTGGAATCTTCTATAGAAATATTTTTTGATGTGTTAAATAACCAAAGATCTTAATTTCACCATATATATAGGATCTAGCTTTCCCTTATACCTTTTTGTGTCTATAATTAAATGAGCACATACAAGGCTTGTTCAAGGCCATCTGCTAATTATACAGAAGAACTGAGATTGAAAATCCACGCACCACCCAGGGCATGTTGATTCTAGAAGAAAATCCTAAAAAAGTAGCTATTGGTGGAATTTCAAAATTTATTAAAATATCGTGTGATCTATCCAAATTCTACCAAGTGATAAAGGCAGGACTACCAGTACCAACACCTGTCTCCAGGAACTTTCGCCAGTGGCCTCATCTCCACTGATCTCTGATCCATTCTCCACGCTGCAGCCAGATGGAGCTTTTAAAAAGAAAATGTGGTAAAGTTGAAGCCCTGATTAAAAGCATACACTAGCTTCCCATTGCCTTCAAGACAGAGAACAGTATGCTAAGGGCATCCCGGGGCTCTGAATATCCTTGCCCTGTCAGTAGTGATGACAACAACAAGAGCAACAGGAATCATAGCAATAGGTAGCATCTCTGGAGGCATATGTGCCAGCCATTCTTTTAAGACTATTTCATTTACTATCTCATTTAATCCTCATAACAACCATATGAGGTGATTACTGGTATTATCCACAGAGATGTTAAATAACTTCGCTAAAGTAACATAGCTGTAAGTCAATACACCCTACTATTTAGGGCCCACCTAACCAGGCTCCACAATTTCCCCTCTGTGGTTCAGCCGCCTGCTGGTTTCCAGTTTCTTGAATATGCCCTACCCCTTTTTTCCTTGGACCCTTCACACATACACCAGCCCTTCCAGCCGACTGCGCCTGTTTTTCTCACTACCGGAAAGTAACTTCTACTCATCCTTCAGACCTCAGCTAAAACACACTTTTCTCAGAAAAGGCCTCATAACCCCGTAGTAAGATCAGCCTGCCACCTCAACATAAACTCTCACAGCACTCTGTACTGTCCCTTCATTGTGTTGGTCACAATTGTTATTAAACTACTCATTCAAATCATTATTTAGTAACTGCCTATATTAGTTTCCTAGGGCTGCCATAATAACGTACCAAAAACTTGGGTGGCTAAAACACCAGAAATGTACGGTCTCAGTTCTGGAAGCTAGAAGTCAGAAAGCAAGGTGTCAGCAGGGCCATGCTCTCTCTGACAGCTCCAGGGGATAATCTTTCCTTGCTTCTTCCAGCTTCTGGTGTTTACCAACAATCCTTGGGCATTCTTTGGCTTATAGATGCGTCACTCCAGTCCCACAGCCATCTTCTCCCTGCATGTCTTCACAGTGTTTTCCCTCTGTTTGTTTCTATCTCCGTATCCCAATTTCCCCCCCTTTTAAGGACATCTGTCCTATTGGATAAGGGCACACCCTAATGACCTCATTTTAACTTGATTACCTTTGTAAAGGCCCTGTTTCCCAATAAGGTCACATTCTGAGGTACTGGAGTTAGGACTTCAGTATACCTTTTTGGGGGGAAACAATTCAACCCACAACTTTGCCTATGAGATTTAAAAAATTCCAAGAGGGAAGGAACATTATCATCTTCTTCCTTACCAAAATATCTTACACATAGTAGGCACAAAAAAATCCATATTTATTAAAAGAATGAAAGCTCATTTTTAAGTATTATTGAAAGAACCCTGCAGTTAATCAGCGGTCGAAATGTCAATGGCTACAGCACCAGGCAGTACATACATGTATGAAGCGGGTCCAGTGAACTGGACGAGATATTCTAGTCAGCTTTAATTGATTCCTGCCATGAAACCATATAGAGACAGTGTGTTAGACCTTCCAATTCTTTAGAAGTCAGATGTCCAAATTGTTTTAGAAGAAATCTTGCAATTTCAAAATGGGGGCAACTAAATCGATTTTCAAAAATAAACGTTAATGGCAAATAAAACATGTCTGCAGGCTGACCATGGACTTCAAGCCCTCGAATTACAGCCTCTGGGATAGGGTAACACCAGATGCCCTGTGAGGTCACATCTACAATCAGACCCAGTGGTTCTATTTTCTAGGCTATGGGAAGTGCGAAAACATCTCCCTTCAATGGCAGGCACACAGCACTGGCACTAGGGTGAGGTGAGTGAGGCACGGCCCTGGGTGCAAAATGTAAGGGGGTGTCAAAAATACAGTAATAAAGATAAATAATATTTTAATACGATATTTTAGAATATCAATATTAATGTAAAAAATCCATGGTGAACAGAAGTTCAAACTTTAAATAAAGACAGAACCCAACCCCACAGTTGCATGAGTTAGCCTCACTTGCCTCGCCTATTCCTAGCCCTGCTGCCCTGTGGCACTGATACTTACTCTCCCTGCTAGATCACACGTGGGAGCTGTCTTCTGTTGCATAAGCTCCCCTTTCCTGGAGCTCCAGGTACTATGCTATGTTACAAAAGAAGCAACCCCTCACCTACCCAAAATTCTGTGCCCAAATGTGCACTGCATTGCAAATGTAATGAAGTAACTTACACTTCCTGTGGATTCTCCAGTTCATCTCCCTCCTTTGAAAGAATGAATCTCAAACACTGTTGTTTCTTCTCCTCTCAGATGGTGCTACTCACTTCTGATGGAATTGCCTTAATTACACTTTTCCCCCAGGCTTCAGCTTAATACCTGCTTACTTCTGCCACACTGTTAGATGCTTCAGATGGGGATCTGGCTCTAGCCCTGTAAGAGCTTGCTGCTGGAGCCCAACAGATGCAGGTTAGTTACCATGGAATGCTCTTATGTTGGTTCAGCTTTCAGTTTGGAAATCACATCTAAAGTGTTTTAAGGCTAGATATTAGAGAGCACTTTTGACCTTTCCTAAGCAGCCACTCAAATACAGCCCTTCTCATCCATCACCACCACAAACCCTTCCATGAGATAATTAATGTGCATGATTAGGTAATAACTGAGGGCAAAATGTTAATTCAGGGTTCTCATAATCTCTCCAATCTTCTCTCAGACCTTGAGAGTCACAAGACATGTCAACATCACACCAGGCCTAACAAAGACAATTATACAGGTATATTTATGAACTGCCAAAGCACCTATTGGAAAAACAATTGGCACCAGCATAGAAACTTCAATACTGCATAATCTCTGTAACTGTAGTTTGAGTAAGAACAAGATATGATGAGAAAAATTAATCTTGGCCCCAAGTTCCTGTGAAATCTCCTTCTTTAAACATTAGAAGATAAAAAACATAATCAGACGATGAATTTAATTTGTTCAGGACCATTACCTGGTCATATATCCTGACTATTCTTCTCTGTGAAACCCTCCTTCTTCCCTCTGATAAAAATGATCACAATTGCCCATGTGTCCTGATATACATTTATAGCACCTTTTACACTTGTTTGTATTTGTCTATATGTCTTGCTTCCTATAGACTAAAAGCTTTCTAAGGGTAGGTACCTCATCTGCATTCTTTTTGATTTCTTAGAACACATAGCAGGTATTCAAATATTTGTTCAATCATTGTAAAAAGTAGACCACCACCATCCCAACACACACCAGCTTTTATGACCTTCAAAGAAGGATTTCATGATAACTGTGACATTTATCATCAAAAAGCATTTAATTCACATCAAGGTATTTTTGGCACATTGAAAGTCACTGTATTTCTTCCATGCCCTTCATTATCCCACATAATTCCCTTATCGCACAGATTCGCATGAAAGTCAGCGTAGTCTGCTGGTGAAGATTTTGAGCTACCTAGTTTCAAGTTCAAGCCCAGCCACTGATCAGCTGTGCCTTGTTTTCTCATCAGTGAAATGGGGATGAAAAGTATATCAACCTCAACTTGTTAATAAGATCTAAAGAGTTAATACTTGAAAAGTGTTTAGAACAGTGCCTGAAATATAGTAAGAACTCAATAAACATCAGCCACTGTTAAAATTATTATTCCCACTGATAGCACTGAACCATGGAGAGAAGGAAAGTAAATGGATCTGAGATAAGAAGTGAAACACAAAGAAAGAGGTCAATTATCTTCTGGGGCTTGGCCCAGCAAATACCTGCAAGCTGGCTTTTAGGAACCAAATGAGCAATTGGGATTCAGGAAGGAATCAGGTAATCCAGACTACAAAAGACAGTCAAATTCCAGCCCTCTGTTCTAGATAGAAAAGGACTCTGCAACTCAGGGGGCTCCTTCCTAGGGCGGGGAGCCTTTCCCATTCTATCTAATGGGGGAGAAGTCTACCAGGATACAGCCAACAAACGACGGATAAATGGGATCCAGCTAGGTCAGGAAGGGAGGTGGTCGGTGGGTTCACAAGGTTACACTCGGAGCCAAGAAACAGACCTACAGGTCTATTCTCACTGTTATAGATGTGATGCTACTACATTCTTTACCATGCACATACTCAGCTCTCCCTTTGGCTGTGGCCCCCACATTTTGGACTGTTGCTATCTGAAACTGTCCCTTAAATTGTGTTGACTTTACTTTCTATCTCCTTAGCAACCATGATTGCTTTAAATGCTTCTGGGTTTGCTTGATTTTTTTCCATTTCATTGTTATCAGTGTTGTTTTCTGGACACAGATAAGACTCTTCTTTTCCACAAACAGATTTTTGGTTAAAGTAAAACTTTTGTAACCCCAAATTGTTTGTTGCTAAGGGGACCAATGTATGCAAATAATATATAAACACAATAAGGGCCCCAGGAATGGCGTTTTCTATTGAGCCAACAGGTGTAATGTGTATTTACTACCGTGACTCAGATATTGTACCTGTTCCCTCTTTGCAGATTTATCAGAGATCACTCTTATTCCTCTCACTCCAGTATCACATTATGCTCATTTTAATTAAAACTGAGATGTCAAATATTTACTGTTCTATTTTTAACAATTATTGATGACAATCTGTAAGCATTATTGGTAACCAAGTACAGCTATGAATAGAATAAACTGCCTTTTTTCCTGTTTTTGTATCTACCCCAACAGTGGAACACTAAGTTTTGCGGTGGTTTTTCTTTGGATGAAAGTTGGGTGGAAAAAAAACTTTAGTGTTTTCCATGACTATTTTCTCAGAAGGAGAGCTAGTGGTGCATTGCTCAGATTCCAAAATACTTCACCAGCCTTCTTGGTAATTAACTGGAGTGTTTCCTTTGCCTGAAGTGATGGATGTGATTTGCACCACTTTCATACATGACGTTATATTTTTCGTACACTGTATCTGCATATTTCGGACAGTGTAGATTTTAATTCCAGGTGTCTTCCCTTCTGCCCTTGGCCCCAAATACTGAGTTTGGGGTTAAATATCCCTTACTATGGTCGGATAACGTATAGTAGGCATTCAATAAGAATAGAAACTTAAGAAAAATTTAAAAAAATAAATCATTACTGTTTATATGGGACTATCCTAAAATCCAGAGATTGAGTGATAAAAATATGAAATCCAGGCATCCCTCTCTGTGAAGATTCAACTATCAACCTGGGATGACAACATTTCCATGAAAAAAAAAACAAAATGAATCATAAAGACAGACTTGGAAGGGACCACAAAGGAAACATCTGCTCAGGTACATAATAAATATTTAGTATTTAAACAAATTACATGGGAACATTTGCCAGTTATGTTTTGAGAACCTCTTTTTGAGAATACTTTGTTAGCAATTTGTTTGAAATATTAAATATGAAAGTAAATTATTTTTTAATTCAACTCATGATGATTTTTTGACATTAATCTGGTCTAGACTTCCTCTACTTTTGTCTAGCAAAGTCATCATCATACAGTCCACCATTCTATTTAGAAACCATTATGTATAACATGATTGTGATTACCACATTATATTATATTTGCTACATCTCTCTTTCCCTCGTGCTGATGAGTTCCTTTTGGTGGGGACCATGTCACCCTCATGTTTGTGTTCCCAATACCTAATATGTAGTAGATTCTCGATAAAGCCTTGTTGAAATGAATGCAAGTATTTCAGCAACTCCAGAGACTTTTTTTATTTATATAAATTTTGTAAATTTTTAATTATTAAATATTCCAAAACAATAGAAAAAGCCCGAGTTTTAAAAGTACTAACATTTTGCCATAATTGCTAAAAGGAGATATATTTTTCTCTTTTTTTGAGGAAAAACAGACTACAACTACATTCTGCATCACCCCAGCCCACCCTGTTCCTTTCTTCTTTCTCCCTCCCCCCAAATAACCACTCTCCTGGAGTTGGTGTTCATCCTTCTTGTGAATGTAAATATATCTTTCCAATGTATGGATGTAGCCATAAAAATATAAAGAAGTTTAAAATATACATAAATGATATCACATTATATGAATTCTTTTCAGCTGGCTTTTTTTTTCCATTCAAAATTTACGTTGTCGGAGCCGGCCCAGTGGCATAGTTCACTGGCTATGCTCCAGTGGCCCAGGGTTCGCACATTCGAATCTTCAGCACAGACCTACACACCACTCATCAAACCATGCTGTGGCGGCGTCCCATATACAAAATAGAGGAAAATGGGCACGGATGTTAGCTCGGGGCTAATCTTCCTCAGTGAAAAGAGGAAGATTGGCAAGGGATGTTAGCTCAGGGCGAATCTTCCTCACCAAAAAAAAAAAGAAGAAGAAAATTTATTTTGTCAAGATTTGTCCATGTTGAGATATGCAGAGCTTTTTCAGAAAGATCTGTTTTCCCTGATCAAATTTAAAGTAAAAAATCTTTATCACCTAAAATCTAATATTTGGCCTTAAGTTACAAAAATGAAATAAGGTCTTATGAATATGAAGCAAAAGAGATAGGGGCAAAGAGTCACTTTCATGCCTTTTCACCCTGTCAAACTACCTTGGTCAGCCCTCTCTACTGACTAATGTATTAAAGTGAAAACCTGAGTTTAGAGCTAGGATCAGAATTGACAGGCAAGGCTTGAGCTGTGCACACTGGGCCAAAGATCACCCAGCAGTCACCAAATCCACACTCTGTTTGGAGCATTGGCCAGAAAAGGAGGTGGGAATTTCTCTTTTGAAATTTCAGAAGAGATAGCTTTCCTTCCTTTCCTCTCAACTATTCTTCCAAAGACATTTAACTTGTTAATATTTAGACCAACTCAGTGCATAGGTTGCTAATGCAAGCTGTCCAAATTTGCCATCAAATAAGCAGCGACTTAGAAAAGATACTTGCTAGTTAATTACATGCACAATTTCATTGAAGCATTTGCCTAGGAAAAGTCCCTTTTACCATTTGGAAACTGGGCACCTAATTCTCATTTAAGGTGAAACTGAAATATTAAGTTATAATTTACCTCTAGTTAGTAGCCAGATGAATACTGCTAAGGAAAGAACTCTGATTTTGAGGTCCTAAATGTTCCAATGAGCACATTTAATGTATCTCAATCCATGAAGTTGATGCTTAAGTCCATTTCTTGCCTTTCATTCTTTTTTGTTTGTTTTCTGAAAATCTAGCTAAGGCTAAGGACCAATAAAAAGTCTTCTAGAGAAATCTGAAGAACATATAAGTTTTTCTGCAACTTCTGCTTCACAGATATGTGTACTTGAAGATACCATATACAAGAATCCAAACTTTGAAAACAGATAAAATACATGGCAGCCGTTAGCTTGGTAAAAGGATTTATCTCAGCCCTTCTTCAAATTAGGAGTGTCCCCCCAAAAATCCAAAAATCGTGTTCCATTTTCAAAGTCCTGTTTACACAAAATTTTAAAAACACTTGCTTAAAGTATTTAGATAAATCTCTCTGGGTAAGAAAGCAAAGCCTTGATAATATCATGCCTAATTCCCCAATTTAAAACTGTTTTAAATAAGTGGAATACTGTAACACCTACAAATTTGTAATCCTTTATCACCTTTCATTTCCAAAGATTCCCTAAATCAAATAATGACCTAATCTGTTTGATAAAACACAGCTGATCTTTAAACACCACACCACAATACTGCGCAACCCACCAATGCAAGAAATAAAGAGGTATATGGATGGAAGGCATTAGCATGAAGAGGAAGTTAGACCATATCTATTTGAAACTGCAAAGGAATTTAAGTCTAAGTAATATAATTGCCAGAGATGGTCTTCAGCCTGGACACTTGACTATTAAACAACCCTGTCCTCAATGAAGCTTGGCCTTCATGTTTAAGAAAAACAAAGAGTGGCCTCTGTTTCCCGGCTCCTGGAAAACCAGACTCTTAGTAGTTTTGTCCTCTTCTTCCTTGACCCAGGTCCCAGCTGTATCTATAGCAAGCCATGGCTTTCTGAGTTACCTACATCCCTTTAGGGAGTAGTTCCATGTCCAAGTGGTGAGCTCTGTAGAAAATACTGAGCAAGTCCAAGACTGCTGGAATCACTCAGGGAAGCAAACACTGTTATAGACATTGGATTCTGCAGCCTCATCACCAGGGTGGTGCAGCCAAACATCCTATGTCTAGGACTTGGGCAGTTTCTGAATTTTCTGAACTATATGATATCCAGTCATTTATTTTCTTTGGTTGGGTCCATATTGAACACACAAACACACACACACACTCACACACATGTAACTGAGGGGGTTATCCATAGCACAAAAGCTTTTAAAAATGCAAGATTGACACACTTTTGTCTCAATTATCAGGATATTTCAAATATTTCAGGTAAAAGTGGTATTTTAGTATTTCAAACGTAGAATCTTATTTCTCTAATTCTCTTCTCAGGAGCACACGTGAATCTACATAACTTACTTAGGTTACAACAACAAAAAAATGCTAATAACCTGCTAGATAAATAACAATGATTATTTTTTCTCAGTCTTGTCACACACACCGCCTCCCCCCATCATGCTACTTTCCATACTTTAGAACTCTCCTCAAGCAGATTCATCCACAAGACCTCCCCAGACACGTTCTGCGGGCCTCTTGCCACTGTCATCTTTAAGCTCTTGCCTTTACAAAGCTAACCACTCTTAATTTTGGTTTTCCTTTGAAAATGTTGTCAAGGAAGAATTTTTCCAGGGGTTCTGTTTCTTTGCGTTCTTTCTCCATTTCCATTTGGCATCCTGTCCCTCGGGTTCCTAATGCATCCCACGATCCTCGGTGATGACACTCCATTAGGGAAATGAAGACTAGTGTATCATGCATTATGTGTTTCCTCTATTCCTCTCACAATCAAAAGTGACCTGTTATGCATGCCATTCTTTCAGAGGATCCTGGATAAGAGATGACCAGCTAACGTGATATGTTAATTGATGAGGGTATTTCTTTCAGGCAACGTAGGTGCATTTGAAGGATGCTTTCTTTACAGAGTTTAATGGTAAAAATTTCAGGCATTAGGGCTAGTTAATAAAGTAATTTAATCATCTGCAAGGATGATTCCTAGTCTTACAAACTTTAAATGATGTGGTGACAGTTACAGTTGATAGGACTGGTCCAAATACTTAGCAATTGTTCATGAATAGAAGTCTCACTAATTCCAACAAATTGGGAGGAAATATAGATCAAATTGAGGAAGAGTCAGTCCTATTTTTAAGGTAGTTTAAAGAAATACTGCCTTCCCTTACTTGGCTGCCAGAATGCTGAGAGGAGGCTTAAGTCAGCTCCCTAGGCTAAGGATTAGGAAATTCCTCTATGGAGAAGCTAACAGGCCCAAGAGGAAAGGTCTACAGCTCTCTGCCTGCCTGATCCCTAGAGGGAGGCTACCACTCAGAAACTCACCACTCTGCAAGATCTCCCCACCATGACACACACTGCTATTAGTTCTCTTAAATATAAATGGACCACCAGGGATCATCAAACAAAAGAAGAAATCCTGTAACACCAAAAAGATCAAAACAATAGGAAAACAAAATCTCAGACAAACAGACACAATCCAGAGACCCAAAGAATGTTTTAGAGAAACCATAATTATTATTCTGAGAGATAACAGAAATATCTCAGGGAGGTGATGGGTGTGTAACTAGCTTGATTGCGGCAATCATTTCACCATATATATGTATATCGAATCACCATGTTGCACACCTCAAATATATACAATTTTTATTTGTCAATTATACCTTAATAAAGCTGGGAAAAGAATAAATCTACTTTTTAAAGTGAAAATTCAATAAAAGTAATTAATAATCAGAAAAAGAGAAAATACTGCATCCACAATAAAAGAATAGGAGGTTATAAAAAAAGAACATTCAGAGAACAAAAGGAAATTCTTGGAAATCAAAATTTTGGTAGCAGAAATAAAAAACTGCAGAGAAGTTTGAGCAGATAAATTTGAGGATATTACTCAGAAAGTATAACAAAAAACACAAAGAACAAAAAATAGGAAAGAAAATATAAGACAGAAGATTAGTTCAAGAGCTCTAGTGTTAAAATAATAGTAGTTCCAGAAAAAGAGAATAGATAAAATTTTAACAGAGAAAATTATCAAAGAAGTAATACAACAAAAATTTCCAGAACTGAAAACCAAAAGTCACCAAACTGAAACAGCTCATAGAGTGTACAGCTCAATAAATGAAAAAGCTAGAAACTGCAAGAACAATGGAGATAAAAAGATCCATAAAACTTCAAAAAAGAAAAAATAGGTCACCTACAACTAATCAGGATTCAGAATGATGTTGAACTTATCAATATTAACACCAGAATTTAAAGACAATTTAGCAATGACTTCAAACTTCTGAGTGAAAATGACGTCCAAATAAGAATTCTATACCTAGCAAACTAGTTATATGCCAGTATAGAATACAGTTGTTTTCAGATATGAAAATTCTCAAAACTTATACTTCCTATACTGAGATGACATTCAAAACATTTAAAAAGCAGCATGTCATGACACCTCCACTAGGTCAGAAGACTGACATCAGAGTACATGTCTATCATTAACATGTGGGATTCTGCCCAGTTTCCATGAACTCTTTCTCAGTAGCTGTGGGATGATATGCTCCAACAAAGCTAAGATATAGAACAAGAAATTGGAAGACATGGGGTACAGGATATAGAAGTGAGGCAAAAGCAATTCACAGAAATCCTAGGTAAAGGGAAGCCCCAGGACTTCAGACATCAGAGAGGCTTAGAGAGCAAATGATCTGATTTGGAGCCAGTATAAGGAAGACTAGAGAAATGTCTGCAAGTTAAAAATGAATCTGACAGATTTTCTCATGGGTGATGCACTGAGAAGAGATTTATACTTCTGTCAGAGACTTGAGGGACAACATAGTGGTGGATACAGAGAAGACTAAACAACTTTTAAAAGTGAGGAAATTATTAATTCCAGAGAAAAGACAAGTAGTACTAGTAATCATAATAAAGTAAATATTGAATATTCATTTAACTAATCATTGTGGTATAACATCCTTGTACCTATTCTCTCCCTGACCCAATGCATGCATTTAGTCAACAAATCCCACAAATTCTAACTTGTAAATAGTTTAAAAAGTCATCCTTTCTTCTCTGTTCCACTGCTTAGGCTGCCAAGTCTTAAATGGAGGCAGGTGACCCCAGCTGAGAGGTCAACCCAGAGTCCTGCCAGGGTTAAGTCCAGGGGCAGAAACAAACACTGTTTAGTGTGGTGACTGAAAACTCATTAAGCCAAAACAAAATCAAAATAAAGCTGGGAAGAGCAATCAGGATAAAGGAGAAATTACCCAAAGAATTATGTTGTTGAAGACAGTAATGAGTGCAGAGAGATAGCATGGCAAATGGGTCAAAATCAGACTCTGAATCAAGTTTCTGTCACTTACCTGCTTTGTGACTGCCTTGTTCCTTTCTCTTTTTTTCTGTAAAATGGACATAATAATGGTACTTTCCTCACAGGGTTGTTATGAGAATTACATAATTTGTGACATGTAAAGCGTATAGAATTTTCTGGCACATGGTAAGAGCTCAATAGATATTAGTTATTCTTATTAGCACAGTTACTTTCTGAAGAGGTAGGAAGAGTAGTTTTCAAGTGCTCATGACATTCTGTGCAGATAATCCAAAAAGCAAGCATGCATGGAGATGGGGATGGGGACTCGTTGAGCAAGGTGGACCTGTTACCTCATAATTTTCCCCCTTAATTACTTCGGTAGTCTCCCAGCTGGCGTCCTGGCTTCCGCCATATCTCTTTCTAATCTTTTCTCCCTGCTGTGGTCAGAATACAACCCTGCTGAAAACATTCCAGTGGCTTCCCACAGCCTTCAGGATAAAATTCAAGCTACTGGCAAGATACAGAAGGCTCTTCAATTACACATTTCTTCAGTTCCATGTTCTGTCTTGCTACCCACATATTATGACTCTTATTCCCAGCCTTATTACTGCTGTGTTCCCCCAAACAGGCCAAGCCCTCCAATGCTTCGATCACTTTGTGTAAGATCTTCTCCATCCTTGACCAAAATCCATCTGGCTAACTTCCACTCATCCTTCAGAACTCTTTCCAAGACTGAGCATTACCTTCTCTCTCTTTTCTTCTCTCACAGGAAACTTTCTGGACTCCTCCTTCTAGCACCAAGTTCATCCTTTTATAATTCTTATCCCACTGTATTGCACTCACTGGTTACCTGGTGTGTCCATTCTCCTTTGAGATCAGGGTCTATATCTTTCACTTCCTATATCCCAAAATTTCTGATCTGGGCCCAACATACAGTAGATGTTTTAATAAATGTTTGAAGAGTGCATAAATGAGTTTGGGATCAACAAAATTTCCTCCGAAGCACCAAAAGATTTTAAAAGCAGGCCTTTGGTTTAAACAAGACTTCTGTGATCTTATTTGCACAGTTGCATAACCAGCTGTCACTAATAGTGCTGAATTAAACTTCAGCCCATCCCATATCTAATTATCTTGGCTACTGGCTTAAAGATTTTATCATGTACTTCAGGCTTAGAGTTCTTATAGGTTCTATGTTTGTCCCACCTTCCTCCTCAGAGTTGCCCTGCTTGAAACCTGATACCATATTCATTTTCCCAGTGTGTTGCACCTACATGTAAATACCAGATGTTGTAGAATGGCTAAGGTACCAGCCACACAATTCAACAAGTTTGGCACATGAGCTGATCATGTATTTTGCTTATATCCAAAGGGGTTTAAACTGATCTGAAGTGGTACTTAAAAAAAAAAGGTTCTAGCTATTCAAACCAACACAGAGTGTCTTTGTTTATTGCTCAGGACTCATCTCTTCTTTTTAAATTCAAGTCCACACTCTTATCTGTTTCCACCATAATGTTTTGATTCCCTGAGAGTCATTTCTGGCCTTTTGAACAGGCTTAGACAATTAACTCTGTCAGAGACCTGTGTAGTATTTAATGAAAGCCATGTATTGGCTAGAGCAGAAAAGGAGAATGTTACCATTAAAATCATAATATTGTATTGAAGATCGTTAGCATCCATTATTATACTGTAAAATTACTTCAAACCACCTTATAATTTATTAATAATTTTTAGAGTTTAAAATCAGTGTTTAATTAAAGCTTCTATAATTTCAAGATTATTTCCTTTTAAAAATAAAACAAATACTAATAATCTCTTCTTTATTCCACCTACTCCTCAACTATTTCCTAAATAATATGTCCCCAAAGAAACAACCTGAGCCACAGTGCCTCAGGTTTAATTTTAATAGTTAAAAGTAATTACAAGGATAACCATTTTTTATTAGACAAAAATGGTACTTCTGGAATATTTTTAAAGAAATTCACTTCCCTTTTAAGTCCATTCAGTTATCCAAACTAATTCTTAAAATATTTTTATACGAAGGCCCTAAGACCTAGTGCTAGTGAATTAACTTTTAATCTACAAGACCTTTTGCGTGTTTGACAGACTATCATAAGATTTTTTTAAGTTGCACGAATGATTTTTGAATCAGAAAAATCCCACAACAATAAAACAATTTAAAAACTTCTTCTTGGGAGATTTTTAAATTTTGTACTAGATCGATTTCTATTAATATATCATTGTATGATTCAAATTTCCCTAATATTCATGTCTTCTGTCATCAGAAAATCTATTTAGAAATTAATATACATATATAGTCTTCCAGTTGCATAATCATATATTCTTAAGCTGAATAGTTAGCTTAAGTAGCTAAATGTCTTCCTAAATTTATTCTTTCATATTTTCATATCCACACAAATAGTGATAAAATTAAGAAATCAGATTCTGTGCTAATATTATTAGTCTCATATTTTCTAAAGAAGGTAATTTGTGTTCAGTGAATACTCAAGGTGTCAGAATGAGGAATGAATTCCAGTTCAACATTATAGAATGGGTTACAAAAGTAACTCACACTATACTCAGGTAGGTAGAGAAAGTGTAGATTCATAATTATGTTTAAAACAACTCTGATCTTCTTTTCCTTTACCTCCTGCATGGCATGAGAAAAAGGAAAAAAAAAGGAAAGAAGGAAGAAATTGAGTTTAATTCAGTTTAAAAGTCTATCTGAACCTGCTGGTGGGAGTGCAAACTGGTGCACCACTATGGAAAACAGTATGAAGTTTCCTCCAAAAATTAAGAATAGAACTATCATACGATCCAGCTATTCCACTTCTGGGTATTTATCCAAAGAACATTAAAACACCAATGCGTGAAGATACATGCACCCCTATGTTCATTGCAGCATTATTCACAATAGCCAAGACATGGAAGCAACCTAGGTGAGCATCGAGGGACAAATGGATAGAGAAGATGTGGTGCATATACACAATGGAATACTAGTCAGCCGTAAGAAACAATGAAATCCAGCCATTTGTGACAACATGGATGGACCTTGAGTACCCTCAAGACTTATTATTCTAAGCAAAATAAGTCACAGGGAGAAAGTCAAATGCCATGTGATCTCACTCATAAATAGAAGATAAAAAAAACCAACAAACATTCACATAGAGACAGAAACTGGATTGGTGGTTACCAGAGGGGAACCGGGATGGGGAATGGGGGAGTGCCAAAAGGATGATTAGTGAGTGGTGATGGATTGTAATTAGTCTTTAGGTGGTGAACATGATGTAATCTATACAGAAATCGAAATATAAGACGTACACCTGAAATTTATATAATGTTATAAACCAATGTTACTTCAATAAAAAAAAAATCTATCTGTGCCAATAATTACACCAGGAACATAGGTGCTACCTAGTCCTTTGGGAATATTTGCTCTGTCCTTCAGACTCTTCTTTTCTCCTTGCTCCTTTAAGAGATGGCACTAGGGCACAGGAAAATGTTTCCATCATCTCTTGGTATTGGGAGGAAGGAGGCCGCTCAGGGAGTCATGCTACTCTTTTTTTAGGGATTAGCTGATCCTGTTACGGAACCAAAACGGATTAGCCTCTTGGTGAGTTAAAATCAGACTCTCCACCAGAAGTAGTTGACACACAAAGCAGAGCTTATTTGCAGCAAATAGGAGGCCATGCAGAATCATTTCTAAAGTCGTGACTGTCCCACAGCACAGGAAAGCAGGGGGAATGAATATTCGAATGGGAGAGGTGGGTTTTCACTTGTACAGTTGGCTCACATATGCTCAGTTGGCATATCTGAGCTCATCTGCACAGATGCTGCTTTTGTGGTGGGGCTCAGTCTGGTTCAGGGTGGTTGGTGCATCTCCTAACATAACAACAACAACAAATTTGGAGAAACAGTAAATGCTTCCGAAGCCTCCCTTGAGTTCTTCTGGGTAATCAGTAGGTGACAATCCCACTGAAGTATCATCAGGCCGGTGTCTTCCAGAGCATTCTGTGGGCATAATTCTTGACCCTTCTGGTCAGTACACCTAGAGCCTTTTTTTCCTCTGTTCAGTTGGGGCTCAGGCCCTGCCTGCTCACTCAGCCTCATCTCAGCTCTTGCTGGCTGGCACTGCAGCCCTTCTGAATCTTTGCCATGTCTACAGGGCCCCAGGGCAGGTCTGCTGGCTCCCACCTCAGAATCCATGTCACAGGGAAACTGAAGGCCGGATTTATACTGCAAACCTATATGCCTGACCATGCTGGTTTGTCCTGTCAACTGTGTTGGAAGCTCCACAACCACCTCTCTATGTCGCCGCAGCACCTCCTTGTGTGAGGGTCTTGTCACAAAATGGGAGCATGGCCAGAGAATGTCTGCCATGGATGTGCCCTAGGCTTGTGTAACACACACCTCTGGACCCCTGGGGTTCAGACCAAAAGGAGAGAAAAGGATGGATTTCTGATTCTACCTCCCATATCTTCTTTCTGTCCCTTCTCTCAGGTTAGATGAGATGGACTTTTCTTTTCTTTTCTTTACTTCCCCTTCTTGCCTATCACAGATGGCCCATATGTAAAATTCTGTCATCTGATTTGGCCAGGCCTGGCATTTTGAGCTGTTAAATGAGAACTATGATATTTAGAAAATCCTTTCTCTTTCAACAGTCTCTGCCTTTTGAAGTCACTGATTTGCTGCAAGATTCTGCTTTGAAAGTCATGATATAAGTGATATTTTTTCTTTCCCTGATAATCCTAATCCCTACTTCATCCCAAGGCAGATGGATGCTTTGCGTTGTTTGTACAATGAAAGTAAAAAAAAAAAAATCATATTAACTTTTTTCCTAAATAATATTTCATGTTATTTTTATCACTACTGACTTAACAAATTTTACTCATTATTAACTTGTCAAATTGGGAGAGGGATGGGAAGGCTTTTTGACTTAATGGTTTGAATGGAATGCTAATTACCTATAAAGAATTTTAAAATACTGGCAAGAATTCTGTATTCAAAGGCTGAATCATCATTAATTTAACAGATTATTTATTGAGTTCCTATTACATACTGGGCCCAAGTCTTAGCACTAGGGGAAGGTTTTGCGAACAAGACAGGCAAGGCCTCTGCTCTCTTAGAGCTGAAATTCTGGGGACAAGGAGAAATGCATATATACATACATGCATATGCTTACATACACATACCAGAAAAACAGAAGTAAGAACATGCCTGTATGAAGAAATAAAATAGTATAATGTGATCCAAGAGATTGGGTAACTTTTACATGGAGTGGCAATCTAAGACTTTTAAGCTAAATCAGAATGACAAGAAGGAGTGTGGCATATGAAGATAAGAAAGGAAAGAAAGAGCCATTCAAAAGGCCCTAAAGGGGAAAGAAACAAAACTTGGCAAGTTCAAGAAACAGGGAGAAAAATATCTTCCATGTCACTTGAGGGTAAATGGCAAGGAGAAAAGTAGAATGAAATTGGAAAGGTCAATGGGGCGATTATGTAGGGCTTTGTAAACAAGGAGAAAGGGTTTAGATTTTATACATAGGGCAGAGGGAAGCCATTGGATGGTTTTCATGAGGGGAATGATTTTATCTTTGGAGAAAGACTGAAGGAGGAAAAAGTGGAAGCAAAGTTATTATAGAAATCTTGGTGATAGTCAATGGTGGCTTGGGCTAGTGAGATAGTGGGATAAAGAAAATGGATTTTAGCGCATGTTTTAGAGATAAAATTAACAGGACTTATTGATAAGTGAGGGAAAGAGGAATCAAGAATAATTTCTTTGCTTTTGGCATTTTCTGAAAGATATATAGAGTTAGAGTGTGACTATATCCATTCCCAATCTGCATAACTAATGGTTCTGAATTCTGCCATCAATTAAGTTTCAGCTCCCAGTACTAAAAGGCACAAGTGTAAAATGCAATTCTGTCCTTCCTAGACGGAAAAAAAGGAGGCAAATTACACAAATGTGAGAGGTGAGTACCTCTGCCAACCAGTGAATAGGTAAATGAAAAGTATTTGTCTGGTAGAGGGGCATGGCCATGCCCACGCAAAATAACCAATAACCATTCTATAGATAAGGGAAATAAGGTGAGTTTACTTGAGCCAAAGTGAGGATTATAACCCAGGAAAGCCTTAGAAAGCGTTCCAAAGAAGCATGGTTCTCAGTACAGTCTTACAGCTTTTTAGAACAAAGAATGTACATTAAACACACCGAGGATACATTTTCATCAAAATCTCGAAGAGGTATTCAGTTGCAAATTAGCAGGTCAACATGACCATGATGTGACTGTGATGTTTGGAAAGGGACTAATTAGGGCCTTACCAATAGGGCGTGGTGGGGGGGAGTATGCATTCTTCTCTTAAGACAGTGTGTTCTTTAATGGTTAAGCAGATGTGCAATGTATGTTTGATAGGCCATAAGTCAGGCTTTTTAGTTCAAGCCGAATCAGTTTCAATTACCCCATATACCTCAATATACGAGGATCTCTTGTCAGCCATGAGGAAGAGGAAGAGAAAGAGATGGTATTCCTTGAAGAAGGTTGGGGCAAAGCTTCAATTAGGTCCACCTGGCATTGGAAAAAAATCAATCTCTTTCACGTTCAGTTTTTCCCTTTTTATTCCTCATATTCTACTTTCCCACTTCCCAGGCTTCTTCTCCATCTCTTTATTTTTCTTACTTCTTAAACTTTGTTAATTTTGCCCTTCACCATAATCATCATATAATCATCACCATCATTTCTACCATTATTTATTGAGTATTAAAGCAGTACACATATATGGTTTGAATTACTTCTTGCAACTTCCCTGGGGGAGATAGAATTAGCCCCCTTGAAATGTACCCTTGGGCTTGGTGAGATGAAGCAGCTTGCCCAAGGTTACCATGCCAGGAAGTGGCAGAGCCAAGTGTGAAAACAGGTTTGTCTGACTCTGAAGGCTCTGTCCTCAGCCTGTTCTCTATTGCTCTGTGGCTCCTCTCTCCTTCCTTCGCACTCACCGCCCTTTCTCTCCTGCCCCCCGCACCCCCTTTCTCCTCTTCCTCTTGCCATCCCCTGGCCTTCTCCTGGCCTTTTTCTCCTTCTTCTGTCTCCTCTCCTTCTTCCTTTTTCTGGTTTAGCCAGACTCTGCCCTGTCTAGTCCCCTCACCATCTTGCTATTACTAATCTGAAATTTGATATAATTACAAATAGAAAATAGAAATCATAAACTATTAGAGCCAAGACTTACTAGCAGGTCAGGATAGCTTCCACTCCACAAAATCACTGCTTCTAATGTATCAATACAGACCAAAGTGTAAACTCTGTTTTTTCGGTGTCACCTATGTGGATCCTGCCTTGGCTCTTACACCCAGAGCTGTGCCATTTGTGGAGACCACTCTTTTGGCCCTGACCTCCAGTCCAGTCCCTCTGCACTTGTGAGACCTTTGTCACATGCCCCACGAGGGTGATAAGCATTTAAAAGATCATTTTTCATCCCTCACATTGCCCACCTTATATAATTCAAAATGAAAATAACCCTGAGCCAAAAAGTAAGGACAAGAAAGTTTAAAAAACTATGATTATCCTATAATACTTCTACACTTAAATAGGCAAAGCTCAACCTCATTCCAAAAACAATGTTTGTACCTCTGGGTTGCTATTGCCCCAAACACAGGTTTAATCTGACCATTGGGTAATCTAACTACATAATGAATATAGCTGGAGAATGGCTAAGGGCAGGTTAGGAAATGAGCAGCAGTGTATAAATTTAAACAGGGATGAAACAGATAAGTAATAAAGTCATATATCACTCACTCTGAGCTAGGGAGGTGTTAAGCCTTTTACATTTAGTTCTTATGATAAACATTTTAGATAAATACTAACATGATTCCTACTCTACTGATGAGTCTCTGGGATAGTAAATAAGTTTCCAGGAGTTGGATCTGGTTCTGTTGTCTCCACAGCCTGTGTGAGCTTTTAAGGCGCACCCTGCCCTACCTAGTGTGGATGCCACGTTTTTACAAATGTTTGACACATTAAAACATTTAGATAACTACGAGATTACTGTCTTATCTCATTTCTCTTTTTCTAAACAAACTTTCAGAAAGTCATTATGTCAGAACTCCAGTCAGCACTTTTAATAAACACTAGTAATAAATATAATTGCTATGAACAAGCTATTCTAGATATCCTTATGTTCTCAGACTTTTGTGCTTTTTAGTATTTGTATAAGTGACTTCTTCAGGTAATAGGACACATTTTAAGAAATTAAACACAGTAATTTAATTTTGAGATCCCCTTAGCCTAAAGGTATGCTTTAGGATTTGCAACCTGTAAGCCATCCGTCTGTAAAAGACAAATCTCCAGTAACTTGCTATGCCACCAGAGAGGAATCCTTCAAGAATGGGGCAATGTATGATCACTAAATTTAGATCTCCATGTGAACTGGTTGTAGCCACTTCTCAGGTAGATCAAAAGATCAACAGCAGGTTACAAGAGTTCCTCCAATAGGCCCAACCAACTTTCCTACCAGATACAGAAATCTAACCAGAAAGCAAAGGGTTTAAACTGCAATGGGAGGGAAATCTGGAGAGAAGAAAGACTAAAAATCTTGTCTCTTTTTTTCAAGCAGGAAAAAGCGAGACCCAAAAGAAGATAGGAAACTGCAGAGGGCATTCTGGGGGCCTATTGTACTTCCTCATAATAAGGTCAAAGCTCTTCAAACAGCACCTGGAAGAGCATGTTTTTTTCCTCTGCTGCATCACCCAAGCTCCTTAAGAATATAGCTGTAACTATGGAAGCAGTTCTTTGGGAATGCCTTATTGCATCTTGTTTAAAACCAATGAGCAGTGCAACATTCATTTCTTAGTCCTTTTTCAGAGCTTATTTTATATTCCCGAGGAACTGATATGTGTCTTCTTCTCTCTGAAAAGAGAAGACATTTTGAGCCTCTAGTGAGGATTTCTAATCACAGACAGTGATTGGGAAATATAACATACTGTCTGAAGGTGGTATAAAGATATCCAGAGACTGATAAATCTTGTCTTGTTCTGCTGTTTATTCAGGAATAACGGTAATATATTTTAAGAGACAAAGTGCCACAGACGTTTCTTGACATAATATGGACTAATCATTCAAGGTCAGACTTTCAGAATTCTCATGTATTTTAGATTTAACGATAAGTCATGTTATTCATGTAATATGCTTAAATAAGCAGTTCATCCAATCCAATGACCATGAAATTTTAATTCTATGTTCATTATTCAAATTAGTGATCTAACATTTAATCATGTGCTCAACATTCAAATTAGAGATTTAAAGACATAGTTTCATGAACATTCATAGTCTTTGGTAAAGACGAGTAAAAACAAACCTAGTGGAAAGAACATGTGAGAAAAAATGAAAAACGGTTTAAAGTATGTGTGCACAGAGAATAGTCTTTCCGAAGAAACCTTGATTGGTTTGCATGGAAAAAGTCAAAAAGCTCTCTCTTATAACTCAAAAAGTGTCCCCAGTAAGGTATTGTTTTCCTTGTCTCCACGTATTTTTGTGGTTTGCGTTATCACTTGCTATTTATAGAAAGACACACTAGCAACCTTGGCACAGAACTTGCAGACTTTTCCTTGTGCACAATAACTCCCAGTTGGTGCCTTCCAGTCCCCGACAAATCTCAGAACACTGGTGGGTGTGCAACGTAGCCTATAGAAAAATCAACCATGTATAACACACATGGGTACATGGCCGGGGAAGCTAAGTTACACTGAACAGAATACACCACTTTTATACTCATGTGATGAATTATGTGTTCCTTATGCAGAGATGGTGCCAAAAACAAAGCAGCCTTTGAGACCCCTGGACAGTTTTTCCAGTTGGCCCGGGGGCTTCGGCAGTCAGAGCTAATATTTAAAAGGAGCTATGTATAAGCCTGACTTGGAGGAGGAGACTCAAAACTCCCTTTAACAGTCTCCTAACTATCCAATTCCTTTCCACCAAGGAATGTGACATTGACAACTCTGAATTAAGGGAAATCTCAGTAACCATAGGTTTCTTTAATCATGGAATTACTACTAATGGAAATGGCAAAGCTCGAAAAATATAGTTGCAGCTCAAAAATTGCAGACTTTTATCTTATGATGTCTACACTATCATTTATTTAAGGTGGAGGGCCATTTTGATTTACTGAGAAAAGACAATTTTGGAAAGTCATGATAAAAAAAAAGTTGATATACATGAAATCAAAGCACAACAGCCAGGGCTGTATTTAGTTCACAAATATCTATCTAACGCTTTTGTTCCACCTTTGTAAGCTAGAAACACAATGCAGAAGAGAGAGAATATTAATTATTTTTCCATTTTCTAGAATTTTCTAGTTACTACTGTGATTTGAGTTCAAGCATAGAACCATCACTTTTTCAGGTGAATTTTCTATCCAAAAAAACACACATTTAACATCTTCCACAAACTCTTATAATTTGCCTTGTCCGTTTTCTCTCTCCATATGGCTTGTCTGCTCATGCATTTATTCACAGCTCACTCAACAAAATTTCCAATGTCTAACCTCATGTCTTTGTGCACATTAGGCCCTCAAACATTTGTCAGTTGATTAATTTATTTCGGATACCTTCTTATGTATCACCCAGAATACATAGGAAATACATCAGTTGTCACTATCATTGTCACTGTTTTCCCAGGAGACTTTCTGGGAGACAGCATCCTCCTGCCTCAGAGGAGTTTAGTTTTCCATGTCTCTCCCTGGATTTGTTCATCTTACCTCCATTTCATAGACGGGAGCCTCAAGCTCATTGTTAACTGGCTGAACCCAGAAATACAAACACCAAAAAACCCTGCAAGTGAAAATTTGAGACGCTCGTATCCCTCTGGGTTTGGGGAAACAAGTAACCTATTGTTCATCTCCTGCTCATCCTAGCTGACCTGAACATAACTAACATTTGCAGAAAAGAAAGACAGGAATCTCTCCATAGTGCAGCTGCTATGGAAAACAGTATGGAGATTCCTCAAAAAATTAAGAATAGAACTGCTATATGATTCATCTATTCCACTTTTGGGTATTTATCCAAAGAACAAGAAAACACTAATTCAAAAAGATATATGCACCCTTATGTTCATTGCAGCATTATTCATGATGGCCAAGATTTGGAAAAAACCTAAGTGCCCATCAAAGGATGAAAGGATAAAGAAGATGTGGTATATACACACAATGGAATACTACTCAACCATAAAAGAAGATGAAGTCTTGTCATTTGCAGCAACTTGGTTGGACCTTAAGGGCATTAGGCTAAGCAACATAAGTTAGATGGAGAAAGCCAAATACTGTATGATTTCACTCATATGTGGAAGATGAAAACAACAACAACAAACAAACACATAGATACAGAGAATTGATTGGTGGTTACCAGAGGGGATGACAAAAGGGGTAAAAGGATACATGTGTATAATGACAGATGGCAATTAGACTTCGGATGGTGAACATGATGTAGTCTACACAGAAATCAAAATATAATGATGTACACCTGATGTTTATATACCGTTATAAAGCAACGTTACCTCAATAAAAAACTGATAATAACAAATATATAGGTCAAAGAAAAAGAGGAATCCAGCACCATGATAAGAACTCAGAGAAATACCTACAATTACCCTCATCTACAACATATTACTTAATTCTACCGGATAGTCTTGATGCAAAACCATTCCTCCTCCCTTCCTTCCCGTCACAGAAGGACTCATGAACACCATTCTCTCATTGCTGATGCCCCAAACCTAGGAATCATCACTGATTCCTCTCCCACAACATCTAATCTAGGGTTTCTCAACCTTGGCACCATGGACAGTTTGAGGTGAATAATTCCTGTTGTGGGAGGCTGTCCTATTCACTGTAGGAGGTTTCACAGCATCCCTGGCTTCTACCTGCTAGAAGCATTTCCCCAGTCATGTTCAAATATCCCCTGGGGGCTGTAAACCACTCCCAGTGAAGAACCACTGAATCTAACAAGTCCTGAGATCTGAAATTCCAAAATTTGTCCTGAATCTAAATATCTCCCAGAAAATCCACCACCTGATCCAGACCTCAGCCCCCATCTCTCACTTGGACCACAACAATAGCTAGCTTTTCACTGCGTCCCCTTCAGTCCATTTTCTGCTCTATGATCAGCATGATCTTTTTAAAATCTCAATCAGATTACATCATTTCTCTTCTTAAAACCTTCCAATTATTTCTTGCTACACTGGAAACTGCTCCCCATATCACCTCCCAGCACTCTCCCCTTATTCATGGTTCTCTAGTTTCACTGGCTTTTATACCATTTTCCAAACATGCCATGTTTTCCCACTTTAGGACATTTACACATGCTTTCCTTGGAATGCTGACTTCTTTGTAGTATTCAAAGGTTTGTTCAAATATTTCTCAGTAAGTTCTTTCAGGCCCATCTTAAGGAAATAACTCCCCTCTCACCCAAATACTCTATGCCATTACCCTGCATTAATTTTCATTGTAGTTACATCTATCATCTGTTATTTGAAATTGCATTACTTTTCATTTTTTGCTTGTCTTACCCACTATAATGTAAGCTCCATAACAGGAGGTACCTAATCCATCCTATTTACAGCTATATCACCCAGGGCCTAGAGCAGTCACCTGGAATGTAGTAGGGACTTAATAAATGTTTGTTGAATGACTAACTGAACCTCATAAATAATGTGTTTCCTGTTTAAAGTAATGTATAATTTTTATATTATTAAACCTACTCAAAAAAATCCAAAGATTTCCTATCTCACCCAGAGTTAAAGCAAAAGCTCTTCTAATTACCTGCAAGTCCCATGTGATCTGGATCATTCCGACCTTCCCCACATGATTTCCTAACACTCGCCTCTCAAACATGTTAGCCGCATGCTGACCGTCGTTCTGTTCCCCAACGTGCCAAGCATGTGCCCATTTCAGAGCCTTTGTAACTGCTGCTCCCCAGGCCTGAATGCTGTGCCCCAGATGTCCTGGGACTCACTGCATCACATGCTTCAGGCTTCTGAAAAAGTGTCCTCTTGTTAGAAGGGCTGGTCCTGACTACTTTATACAAAATAGTAAGAAAGAAAATGTAACCCTTGTCTGCCATCAGCTTGGAGCTGCCCTGGCTCTAACAGCCAGACAAGGGCATTCTCCTTTTCAATCTGAACAGTTTTACAGAACACCGACATTAGACAAGACTACTCTGTGATGTGATGGATCAAGACAAAACAAGACCACTCTGCAACTGTGTCTGAGCAGAGACCAAAAGAAATAAATAAATGAAAATAAGAGAGCAAGGGATCACTGTCAAACATTCTCCTACTCCTGCTAAAATGAGTAACTACTCTATCTTTATCAATTTCAGACTTAGTCCCACTTTATTCCCTCCACCTTACATATAAAATTATTAAGGTTATTAAGGCAATCACAGAGTTGCTTGAATTTTTGACAGTACCCAAGCAAGAGCAAAACCACGTTTCCTTGCAACTTCTCCAAAATCACCTAACACAAGCTTCAATCCAATAAGCCCCTCTTAACAACCTCTTACTGAGACATCCCACTGTTCCCCATGGCATGCAGTCTCCCTCATTGCAACGAGATAATAAACCCAACTTTTTAAACTACAGGTATGTTTCTGGCGGACTTTGCCGGGAGGGCATCAACAATAGCAACCCCCAATGAGCGCTCTCCATGACTTTAAGTAAGATGAACACATAACCTCGTTTGCCAGGAAAGTCCAAGTTTACACCTCTTGTTTTTGTGTGCCCTTATTCAGTGCCGTCTTTCATCCTCAAAAGTGTCCTAGTTTGGAAGATAAATTATATAGTCACCAGACCTTAATCTACAATATTTTACACAATAGCACTTATCACCACCTAGAACATTATACATTTATTTTTTATTTTTTTCTCTCTCTCTCCTCCTTTCCTTCTACTAGAATGTAAGTGCCATAGTACAGAAACTTTATCTATTCTTTTTTATTAGTCTATCCCCATCTCTTAGGACAGTTCTTGGCACATAGAAGGATCCCAGTAAATATCTGTTGAATGAATTATCTAATGAATAATTATAATATAATTATAATGTGTCTGTGTGACATCAGTCACACAAAAATCAGTCACATTTCTATATACTAATATGTAGAAACTGAAATAAAAATATAGCACCATCCATGATTGCTTCAAAAAAATTAAATGCTTAGATTTACACTTGACAAAATATGTAGAAGATCTGTATGTTGAAAATTACAAAGTGCTAATGAAAGAAAACAAAGAAGACTGAAAAAATAGAAGTTCATGAATTGGAAGACTTAACATAGTAAAGATGTCAGTTCTCCCCAAATTGAGCTATAGACTTAATACAATTCCTATAAAAATCTCAACAGGGTTTTCAGACATAGGCAAGCTTATTCTAAAGTTTATATGGAAAGGCACAGGCTCTGGAACAGCTAAAATAATCTTGACAAATAAGAATAAAGTAGAAGGAATCACTCTATCTGATATTAAGGCATACTATAAAGCTATAGTAATTAAGATGGTATAGTACAGATGGAGGATGGAACACATAGATCCATCAAACAAAATAGAGAACCCAGAAATAAATTCACACAAATATGCCCAACTGATTTTTCACAAAGACGTAAAAGCAATTTAATGGAAGGAGAACAGATTTTCATCCAATGGTGCTGGAGCAATTGGACTTCCATAGGCAAAAAAATGAACCTAAACCTAAGCCTCACACCTTATTCAAAAATTAATTCAAACTAAACATGGATTTCCATGTAAAATGTAAAGCTGTACAACTTTTAGAAAAAAGTAAAAGGAAATCTTTGGGATCTAGAGCTATGCAAAGTGTTCTTAGATTTGACACCAAAAGCACAATCCATAAAAGGAAAAATTGATAAATTGGATTCCATCAAAATTAAAAATGTTTGTTCTGTGAAAGATCCTGTTAAGAGGATGAAAAGACAAGTTACAGAGTGGGAGGAAATATTTGTAAGCCACATATCTGACAATTGACTATTATCTAGATATATAAAAATCTCTCAAAACAATAGTTAGAAAATTTCAACTAGGAAATGGGCAAAGGATATGAAGACACATTTCATTGAAGAGGATGTACAGATGGCAAATAAGCACATGAAAATATGATTAACCTTGTCAGGCATTAGGAAAATGCAAATTAAAAACACAATAACACAATGAGATATCACTGTATACCTATCAGAACAGCTAAAATAAAACTTAGTGACAACACCAAATATTGGCAAGATGCAGAGAAACGATCACTCATATTGCTGGCGGGAATGTGAAATGTTATAGCCACTCTGAAAAACAATTTGGCAGTTTCTTATGAAACAAAACATGCAATTATTATATGACCCAACCATTGTGCTCCTCACTTTCAGAGAAATGAAAACTTATGTGCACACAAAAATGTATGCATAATGTTCATAGCAGCTTTATTCACAGTAGCCAAACAATGGAAACAACCCAGATGCTCTTAATGGGTGAATGGGTTAAACAAACTATGGTACATCATGACGTGGGATACTACTCAGTAACAGAAGATATAAACTATTGATACATATAAAACTTGGATGCATCCTCAGGCTTGGAGGAATTCTTCCAGGCTGAAATAGCTTGACCAAAGCATGGATTCTGGTGAACCAGCAAGGTGAATTTCAGTCTCCACTATTCCCTTGGTTGACTGCTCAATGGTAAGTCACAGCCCTAGCAAAGAAGGGAATACAATTTACTCTGAGTATTATCTGTCTAAAACACTAGTGGCCCATTTGACTCGAATAAAATTTGAATCCAAAATTATGCAAGCCTTTTTAAAAACCAAGAATGCGAGGTACTTTTTGTTTATTTTGTTTTATTATGTTTTGTTGCCAAGCATGATTCTCTGCAGCATGTAAGATCAGCCAGTGTTAGAAATATATTTAAGAAACCACAAAGGCTATGGAAATTTCATATGAAACTTTCCTTTTAATCACCAAGTATGTCAAAAAAAAACAACAACAACTGATACCACTGGAGATTCTCGAAAGCTGTAGTCTGAATGCTACCCACACTTTGCTTGGAGAAAACACAAAAGACTCTTCGAAATATTTTTTCTGCAACTCTAGGTTAAGGGCTAAACTGGTGACTTAAGAGTTGATAGCAAATTCACAATTTATAAAGGAAGAAAGTATCATCCCTTTTTGCAACTAGTAGTGATGTGTCTGTTGAAGAATTGTGCTCAGCTATTTGTGCATTTCCGGTACGGAAGAATAAGTATTGCTTTCGCAAACCAGGGAGATCACTATGAAGGCCTGGCAGTATCTTTGAAGGTTTGTCAACTATTCAAAGTGAATAAACTGAATTGGAAAAAATATTATTGGAATGTTCGCTGACATTACTCCAGAAATTCTGGGTTTGTGATCAACATTTTTGGTAAAATTCAATGAAGAAAACATAATGTTTTGGGGAATTCTCTGCATTTTCATCTGCAAACATTGTTCTCCAAACTATGCAGGGTGCGTGAAACACCAGCTTTTTGACTTCCTTGATACAGATCCGACCGCTGTTCACAAAATCCTTCCGTCAGCAATGATAAAGAATATATCTATATTGAGATGCTTAACTCTGTTAGAGATTATTAAAGGAAAATATGCTTGATTTGATCTGTAATATAAAAGCAGTAGTTTCTGCATTGTTAAAGCAAGGGGAAAAGTTTAATTACCCACAAATAAAAAATAAATTTCAGAAGAGTTTGGCAAATTTTTCAGAGATATTTGAAGTCCTAATGCATCAATAGAGGGAGCAAACACCATATCATTGCTTAATAGTATTGATTGTGTACATCGTGAGGTTATGATCAAGATGAGGGACTTAGGAATCAAAGAGCTCTAGGTTCAAATCTAGATTCTGTTATTTGCTAGATATGTGATCTTAGGCAAGTTACGTATCTCTTTAACTCTAAGTTCCTATACCTCACTCAGCCTCATCTCTAAAATGAAGATAGTAATCCTAACTACATCATTCCATTGTTTTGAGAATTAAATTAGAAAATCCAAAGAAGTCAACATTCTGTATCTTTCAAAATTAACGCAAAATGCTTAGCACGATGGCTGCATGGTAAGCATTCAATAAGGTTCATTTTTATTAATATTGTCCAAACCTGCTATTAACATAGGCATTGGTGCTAATATATCTATCCATATTCTGTGAAAAATCTTGTCAAGGAGGACATTAAATCATATTTAATTTTTCTGCAAATGGAACTCAGGCAATATTTTCCTCTCATGAGCTGAAATTTCCCATTTTGAATCTTATAAGAAACCATATTCTTAATCATTTTCAATCTTTTTCCAGGCTCTATCTAAGAAGTTTTAAAATCAAGTTTGACTTGATCATTTTAGATAATTGCTAGAAAATTACTATAGAGATTGAAATAGGTTTCTTTTTTTGTCACGAGCTTAACACTGAAATTGACCTACTCTCTGCTCAAACTTCAATACTTTCTTGGATAGAAAAGCTTGTGACAAGCCTGCAAAGTCAAGGTTCAAATTTATATCATAAGGAAAAGTCAATAAATATATCTTTTGATATAAAATTTATTTTACCATTACCTTAATTTTCAAGTCATGTTATTTACATATTTTTAAATTTTATATAATATAAAAGGAGGACATAAAGTTTTGTTTAATTAAAGGGTACAGGCTTAAAAAGGCTGAGAAAACTAATCTGAGCCTATGACTATGATAATAATTCAACAAAACCTGTATCTGTTTATTCTAAGGACAGCTTTCTTCTAACTATGCTCTATGCAGTTACTTGTCTGCAATCTATCAAAGTTAAAAACACAAGCATCAGAATGAGTATTATACATCAGAAAATGTAGTCTTCCTAAGTTCCATACTCTTTTATACTAAGATCAAATTTGACCTTAGTCAAATATAGTTCCCAACCATATCCACAACACCTGGAAAATATTAAACTGATAGCATTAAAAATTAAAATGCATGAATACATATACATTTAACCTTTTAAGAATTTTTCTTAGATCTATTCTATTTTTATGCCAAGGGCCATCTCTATAAAATGTAGAGCTGTTGCATTTCCCAAACCGTATTTTCTAAATCAAAACCATTTGTTAAGAGAAATGTCTATTTACCCCCAGGGGACAATTCCATTAGGCTCTGTTTTCCTGGTTATGACCTAGAATTTACAAGTCTGAGTAAAGCTTAAGATCTAAATATTTGTGAATCACTCCTGTATTGTAACCAATTCTTGCTATACTAGATTTTTCCATGATTACTTGAACTATTAATATGTGTTATCCATCACGCAGAATTCCACTTGTTATATTCTGGAGCTAATTTTACAATATAATGGATGTTTACATTCTGCAAATGGTGAGTCCTCCAACAAGGTAATTACTACAAATTGACTTTGCTTTATTAGCATCAAGGAACATATTCATATAACACACATCAACTCTCTTATAGAAGTCATACATTTGTTGGCATGGCAAAACTGGAGACAACAGAATGGAACATTTTTTTGTGTGTGTGAGGAAGACCAGCCCTGAGCTAACATTCATTGCTAATCCTCCTCTTTTTGCTGAGGAAGACTGGCCCTGGGCTAACATCTGTGCCCATCCTCCTCTACTTTATATGGGACGCCGCCACAGCATGGCTGACAAGCAGTGCCTCGGCAGGCGCCCGGGATCCGAACCCGCGAACCCCGGGCTGCCAAGCGCGAACTAAACCGCTGCGCCACCGGGCCGGCCCCCAGAATGGGGCATTTTATTTATAGATGAGAGCCCAGAAAACCTACTGGGAACACATAGACCACCTTGGAGGGCACTTAATATTTTAAAATAATTATTCAAAGCCAAACTATACATAGATTGAAGAACAGGACTTTCATATAATAATCCAAGAATTTCAGATGCTATCAAATTAAGCAAAGGTTATATGCATATTTCGAGTTATTTTATATACATTTAGAAAAAAACCCAAGTTATACATAATCCTTAAAAATCCTCATCTCAAGTATTACTCACAAGGTCATCCTTTGATGAACGGCAACAAGCAAGATTACAGTTCTCTTTGAATTTTAGTTTGCAAAGGAAAATTGTCACATTCAGAAAAGAGATTAGATCCCTCTTATAGCTTGTATAGGGACATAATTAATGGTACAAAGACCCAGACACATTACTCCGCCGGGCCACTATTGGGTTTCATATGAGACCGCTAAGGTTTATTTTATTGGTAGGCGTACTTACTGCATCACGGTCTAGTTAATCCCAAATTTGTCTTTAACTGTTCATCTGTTTAGAAATTCTTGCCAGCTCACCATCAATACACACACACAGACATACACAAACACACATAAACACATACTAGCTAACTCCCAGGTATCTAGTTGTAGCACACCACTATGTCCAAACAGGATCCCCAATTATGGTCCAATTTTCATAGCTCCCCATCAAATTGTGTCCTTTTGTAGTCCTACTCTTTCAGGATACTACTTTTATACTGTATGGATATGACAGTAGGTGGTAATTGGTTAACCAATTAGTTAAATCAACTAATGGGTTACTTTGCCAAGCAACCATGACTTCTAGTATTCAAACTTATGAAGTAGATATTATTATTATGCTCACTTTATAATTGAGAAAATCGAGACTCAGAAAACTGGCATTCAAACCCAGGTCTTCCGACTGAAAAATCCCATGTACTTTCAATTATACCATCCTTTCCAAAGTGTGTTTTAGGGTGTTAATAAGTGTTTCATTGAAATGAATCAGGGAAATGCTGGGTTAAATAAAAATTAACAGTTTCTTCACCATAAGTATAAGTTAATGATTTTTACAAATCACTAAAAGGAGAGTAATATTTATAATATTTCCAAAATTTATTAATATGTAGTCACTGTTAGTCCCCACTCAGAGTATCATATAGAAGTAGTATTTTCCTGAATGTACTTTGGGAAAAACTGCACTAAAACATATGTTTTTCTATATTCATTAATTTATTATACTTAAGGAGCCTGTACATTTTGCAAACTTGTGTTCTTCTCCAACTCAGCAAAATTTTCTTCAATTATTTCTTATTTATTATCCTTGCCTTATCCCCCTATTCTCCACATATCTTGGGAATTATTATTAGACATCTATCTTTTCTCTCATCTTTTTCATCATGTTAATACTTTTTGGCATCACTTATGGATTTCTTGAGTTTGTCATCTACCTTGTTAACTTAATTTTGGGGAGTATCTAACTTGCTGTTTACTACCCAATATTTATTTTATCTTATTTTTATTGTCATAAAATACACATAACATTTACCATTTTAACCATTTTTAACTGTGTAGTTTTGTGGCATAAAGTGCATTCACATTGTTGTGCAACCATCACCACCATTCATCTCCAGAACTTTTTCATCTTGCCAAACTGAAATGCTGTACCCCATTCCCTTCTCCCCTAGCCCCTGAAAACCACCATTCCACTTTATATCTCTGTGAATTAGACTACTCTAGGTACCTCATATAACTAGAATCATAGAGTATTTATCCTTTTGTGAGTGGCTTGTATCACTTAGCATAATGCCTTTAAGGTTCATCTATGTCGTAGCATGTGTCAGAATTTCCTTTCTTTTTAAGGCTGAATAATATTTCATTGTGTGCATATACCATATTTTGTTTATCATTCATCCATCAGTGGCCATTTGGGTCGCTTTCCTTCTGGCTATTATGAATAATGCTGCTGTGATCATGAGAGTGCAAATATCTGTTCAAGTCCCTGCTTTCAATTCCTTGGGGTATATACCTGGAAGGGGAATGCTGGATCATATGTTAATACTAGCTTTAATTTTTTGAGCAACTGTCATGCTGTTTTTCACAGCAGAAGCAACATTATACATTCCCACCAACAGGGCACAAGGATAACAATTTCTCCACATCCTCTCCAACACTAGTTGTTTTCTTTTTGGTTTAAAATAGCCACCTTAATGGGTGTAAAGTGACATATGCTTTAAGTAGCAATTCAAATGCTTATGGAATTAGCCCCATGAGGGCAATGCACTGGTTTACCACATGATCATGGGTACCTAGGAGAGTATGTGATGCATACTGGATGCTTCGTAAACATTTATTATGTAGTAAGAGATAAGATTAGATTAAAGGAGAAAGGCTAGAATGGAAAGATGAATTTGTATTTTGTCCATTGGTTAAGTGGGAGCCATTGTTAATTTAGAGAAAGTAAATGAGGTGAAAAATGAGTATTTGTTTTCAGAAAATTTTTCTGGAGGTGAGGCCACATAGGAAATGGCAAGACAAGTCATGAATTCATGAGAGAATAAAGTAGAGTAAAATCAACCCAAGAGGGTTTGATAAAAGAGAGAGAGAAGTAAATGGTGACTCTAAGTTTAGCATCGTGGGTAATTGTCAAGCAACAGTGCCACTGACAGAAATTTGAAAATTGAGTAAAGACCATGTGTTTGTACTTTCTACTCTCCTGCTATGATTCTTGGGCAAATTAGCTCAATACTCCCTGATCCATCCATTCTACTCCTGCTGATGCCATCTCCTAAACAAGGTTGTATTTTGGATGAGAATATGCTCATCTTTGTGTCCACAAGTCTCCAGGCCCTTTTACTCCATCACTGACCCATCTTATAAAACTCTAGCTTCTACAGGAACCTTCTCAAGTTTCTTTTCCTAAGCATTGTTTCCTAAACCAGCACCTCCAATAAAACCCCCTCTTTGGGCAAGCTGTGCCCACAAATGCAAGTAAATGACTTCTTCAGTACTTGTTCCTTTGTCCTTATGTCATCTCTATGACTCTCTTCATAAATATTGTTTGTGAAATTGTGAACTCCTACAGAAAAAAAATACCATTTTCTTAGTATACTTCTGAAAAGCCCCAAACATAATACTGTTGACAAAACCATGTTTACCAAGCTGTGTCCCTTCCTGATTAAGTTACACACCTCGGAAGAGACTTGTAAACTCCTTGACTCATCTGAAAATCATCAATGGCGGGAATAATGTCTTAACTCTCTGCATCTCCCTAGGCACATATAAACAAAACCATTCAGCACACAGCTTTGAGGACAAATATCTGAGTTTAAAACCCAGCATTTTCAGCAAAATAATAATATCAGAATTTAACTATATGTGATCTTCTTTAGTGTTCATATTAGTGGTAGATAGAGACAACATGAATCAAAGAAAATTTCCAAATCCTATTTTAGCTGGAAAAAAAAAAATTGGCATATCCTGTTACCTTGGATCAGAGTTACTCACAAGAAACAAAACTTATACACTCAAGTTTCATCTCATTTCATATCCTCTGAGCTTGCCTCGCCCGCTCACTACCAGTTAGCACACACTTCAAGCCAGGCACTCTGTTAAGCACTTTATATGTCCTATCATATTTAATCCTACTATCATATTTAACTTTTGGAAGTGGTTTTATTATTTTCAGTTTACAGATAAGAAAACTGAGGCTTAGTGAGGAAAATGGCTTAAAGTAAATCCCTAAGAAGTGGCAGAGCCAGTTACTTAAGTTCCAAAAATATAACAAAATAGACAGATGGAAGGATGCGTAATCTTCTGAGTATTTGGTTCTAGAAACATTGACCGCTGATGCCGAACATCTAATAGGTTCTCTTAATTCAGCTAGAAATGAGATAGTAGAGGAGGGGAGAGGTGAAACATAAGCATACAAGAATTTAAAAAGGAGACAAGCCCTGGGTCAGAGGTCCCAGCCCTGTTCAGACCTGTTTTGCTTGGCCAGCTCTGAGTTGGAAGAAATTGCAGGGCAGTCCATGCAAAACACAGTCCCTTCTTGTGTGCAGAGACAGATGCTGTGCAATCAGCAGTTTTATGTCAAATGTTTTATTTGATCCTCCAACAGCCTGTAGAGGTTGACCTGTCTGGTGGATATTACTCTCACCTGGTGTAGTGCTGGCCGGCACTGAAAATTGATAGCTGGCTGAATCCCAATTAGACAGGAGAAAACTGGTTTGCCCAAGACCTCACAGCTAGCAAGTATCTAAAACACCACACAGCTTCCTACTACATCATGCCAGTTCACTTCTAGTGACAGTGACTTCCCCACTTCATAAGCAGAGACTTCTTTAAGTGGGTCAGTCTTTTTGTTTATATTAAGCCCCATGATCCCCACTAGTCATACAGTTGTGTAAATAGAGGCTCTGAAGGGTTAACAATCTTTCCCGGTATCACAAAGTTACTTAGAAGCAGAGCTGCATCTGGTATAATCATAAAGAGTAATGTCTTTAAAGTCAAACAGGCCTAGGTTGAGCTTCTGATCTTGCCATGGAAATAGGAGAGTGACCTTGGGCAAGCTATGAGACTTCTCTAACCATCTGCTTTGTCAACTGGAAAATGGAAGTAATAATAGTACTTTCTGTGTAGGTTTATTTAAAGAATTAAAGGTCATTGCAAATATTACATGGCACTGATTATGTGCCTTGCAACAAGACTTTAAGCTGGATAGAGTACTATTTTCCTAACAGATAGGAGCAACAGGCAAAGATGGGTTAAATGACTTGCCCAACATCCCAGAACGTTAAGAGAGGAGTTCAGATTCAACCTCAGACTATCTGGCTCAAAAGCCTGTGACCGCTACATTACTATAATATAATGTAAAGTACTTACCACAGGAACTGAGATATGTTAAACTATTAAATACTTAATTCAGAGCTCCTCCTATTACACCAAGCTTATCCTTCCTCATTTCTAAAAATTCCCAAAGAATGACATTCCAAAATGTCTAATAATAAAAAATTATTAGAAAGCAAATTGTCTGTGATGGCAGTGATCCAAGCACTGAACTATCCATAGCCCAAAAGGAGAAAAAGAATTGTAGAAAGAGGATTTAAAGAGAAGAATTCCAAAATAGTCCATTAAATGGAATTGTGTTCGGTTTCTGACAATAATTTTACAAATATCTTGAAGTCATAAGATTTCCCTATTCTGCCTCAACTCTAGGTTAAATTTTGTGATACACCTCTCCCTTTAAATTGAGTTCCTTTATCAGTTTACAAAATAGTTTACCTTCAAGTTACTTCTCTTTACTATCCAATACTACATTATTTGATAATTACCAATTTCTAGTTTAGAAGATAATGGAAACATCACAACCATGGATGGGTTTTATTGGAAAACTGGAAAAAAGAGTCTTCCAAGTGGAGACTCTAAGGAAATTACTGTATAACTCAGTGGCTTCTGTGGTAAATGGCTGATCAAGCTACCCTTCATCTCTCAAGATTAATTTTGTCTTTAAGTGAGAAGTTTTATGAACAGACAGTATTGTCCCCGCCTTGCTGGAAGAATCACAATCAAGTTATGGGTTAGTTTGTTAAAGCAGGAGCATATCCAGGTTAGAGTAACTTTTTGTGTGTGACCCGGTATAGTTGACAAAGATTAAAGACCAACCAAGGCACAGAATGATACTCTTTTTAGCTTTATTCTACAAGCAAAACTCACACAAATGGCTCCAAATCTGATTTTGCATTCTTACAGAAAGTCTTAAAATAAAATGACTAATCACAATCTAATTTACATCTTGTTTTCCTTCAGGTACAAATAGTAGGTGCCTTTTCATTTCTTCAACATTATCTGTCCAACCTAATTTCTACCCTAGCCGAAATCTTAATTCTCTTCTTTGATAGCATAATTGTTTCCATAGCAACAACAAAAGATGTGAGAGTATTCTCTGCTGCAGGTGAAAATAATCATAACATATTGATAAACCATCTTAAGATACCATTTTCATGTAAATGACCTTATAACAGAAGAGAGAGAGAAGAGAAATAGAAACAAACAACCTGGCATTCAGAAAGCAGAAGTGCTTGGAATAAAACGTTTTTCAGTGGTTTCACTGATGTTAAGGGTCAAATTGAGAGAATGTCAGAAACCATGCCTTTGGAGTAGATATGGTAAATAAAAAATATTTCTCTAAAATTCACTGAGCAAGAAAGGAAAAGAGCTCCCTATTCCAAGAGTGCAAACAATTGATTTAGTTTCTGGGTCTCCTTGCAAATTCATGTGGGACACAATGAGATACATGTACATGAAGATAAAAATAAGAAGTGATTCTGGAGCTTGTCTACAGTGATAGAAATTCTGTATTAATCTTTAGATAGAGGCTTCTAGATAACGTTCACAAACTTAAATTTAAAGAATAAAGTTTGGACCCTGAAATGGAAGGGGTTATCACCCTAACACATACCAACTCCATTCACTTTCATTTCATTTTTTTATCTTTTTAAATTATTTTGTTGAGGTCATATTGGTTTATAACATTGTGTAATTTTAGATGTACATTACTGTATATCAGTTTCTGTATAGATTGCAGTTTGCTCACCCCCAATAGTCTAGTTTTTATCTATCACCTTACATTTGTGCCCCTTTACACTTTTCACCACCACCCCCTTTCTCTCTGGTAATCACTAATCTGTTGTCCTTATCCATGTGTTTCTTTATCTTCTACATATGAGAGAAATTATACAGTGTTTGTCTTTCTCTACCCAGCTTATTTCACTTAACATGATACCCTCAAGGTCTATCCATGTTGTTGCGAATGGGATGATATTGTCTTTTTTTATGGCTGAGTAGTATTTCACTACATATATACAGTGTATATATATAGTATATATATATACACACACACGCACACAAATATGGTATACATCTTATACATATATCTTCTTTAACCACTGTATCTTTTACCACCTTTTAACCGTATCTTCTTTAACCACCATCCATCTTCTGAGGGACCAGCAGCTGTTGGTAACAGCAAGCAAAATATACCTGGAGGGCATGAGTAAAGGGATTGTGAATCTGCTCCACTTGGAGCCTGCCTGAGGTTCAGGGGACAACATTGATGAACCCGAGGGCAAGGAACTGAATGAGGTGAATCCTGGAGAAGGTTTGTCTTCAGAGATCCTTAGACCCCTGGAAGGGGTGGGTGGGTCTATGATACCCCTAGTGAGATGCAGGGTTTCTCTGGTCTCTCAGATTTAAAGGAGATATAAACAAGTGGATTGAATTTTCTCCATCTCTGAGGTTAGGAGAACACAAGGAGAATGGGCAGCTAGAAGCTGCCCTCTCATGTCTTGGAAAACGATCGACAACTTACCTACCTGATACTATATCACTTAACACACACAGCTTCCTTTTACCACCTTGGGTATCTCTCAAAAAAAAGGGAGAGAAAACACAAATGATCAATATCAGAAATGAAAGAGATCACTTTAGATTCTGTAAATCTTAAAAAGAAAATAAGGGCATATTAAAAAAATGTGATGTCAATAAATTTGATAACAGATGAAATTGACAAATACCCTGAATGACACAAATTATCAAAACTGACTTAGGAAAAAATAGTCTATCGTAACATTAATATCTAAGTATTAAATATTAACTGTTAAAGAACTGAATTAATAATTTAAAACCTTCCCACAAAGAAAACTCTAGGCTTGGGTAACTTCGTTGGTGAATTCTATCAAACATTTAATGAAGAAATAATACGATCTTGCACAACTCTTTGCAAATATTGTAGAAAAGAGACTACTTTGTAACACATTCTACAAGGTCACTATAACTCATATCAAAACATGGCAATGACATTACAAAAAAATAATAAAACTACAAACTAATATCCCTCATGAACTTAGAACTGGAAATCCTTAAGAAAACTAGTAAGTCAAACTCAGCAACGTGTGAAAGTCAATCCATCACAAGCATTTGGAGTTTATCTTAGGAACACGAGATTGGCTTAACATTTGAAAATCAATCAGCATAATTCACCACATTAAAATAATAAAAGAGAAAATAAAAACCATATAATCATCACAGTAAATACAGAGAAATCATTTAACAAAATTCTATACCCATTCATGATAAAAAGAAAAAGCTCTCAGTAACTTGGGAATAAAAGGTAACTTTCTTAACCTGATAAAAGTTGGCCACAAAAAACCCCCAAACCCTACAGCTATTAGCATATTTAATGATGAAACATCAAATGCCTTGTCCTCCTAAGATCAGAAACAATATCCATTCTCCCATTCTTACCACTTCTGTTCGACATTGAACTGGAGTCCTATCAAGTGCAACAAGGCAAGGAAAAGAATAAAAGGCATAAGGAATGGAAAGGAAGAAATAAAATAATTTCATTCACAGATGACATGATTATCCACTTGTAAATCTAAAGGCATCTTCAAAGCAAATACTAGAACCAATGAATGAATTTTTTGAGGTTGCAGGATATAGGGTCAATACACAAAATCAGTTGAATTCTTTTTTTTTTTTTTTTTTTTTTTGTGGGGAAGACCAGCCCTGAGCTAACATCTGTTGCCAATCCTCCCCTTTTTGCTGAGGAAGACTGGCCCTGGGCTAACATCCGTGCCCACCTTCCTCCAATTTATATGGGACGCCGCCACGGCATGGCTGACAGGCAGTGCGTCGGCGGGCGCCCGGGATCCGAACTCGCAAACCCCTGGCTGCCAAGCGCGGACTAAACCGCTGTGCCACCGGGCAGCCCCCTGAATTCTTATATATTAGCAATAAACAACTGGAAAATGAAATTAAGGAAACAATACCATTTACAATAACATCGATAAAGCTGATACACTAAAGGATAAATTTAATGAAAGATTCTCAACTTCTGTACACTAAATACAACAAAATACTGTTGACAGAAATTAAAGACAACTTAGGTAAATGGAGAGCTATAGCATGTTCAAGGACTAGAAGATTCAGTCTTGCTAAGATGCAAATTCTCCCTCAAATGATCCATAGATTCAAGACAAACTAATTCAAAATTTAAGCAGGTGTTTTGAAGAAATTGATAAACTGATTCTAAAAGTTTGAAAATACAAGATAGTTAAAACAATGTTGAAAAAGAAAAACAAAGTTGAAGGACTTACACTAATGTTTCAAGACCTTCTGTAAAGCTATTGTGTGATATTGATGTAGATATGGCAAAACAGATCAATGGAACAGAATAGAAAGACCAGCTATAGATCCATACCTATATAGACAACCAGTTTTCTGCAAAGGTACCAAAGCATTTCAATGAAGGAAAGGAACGTCTTTTCAGCAAATGGTGGGGTGACAACTGGATAGCCACAGGGAAAACAAATGAACCACAGTGCTTATCTCACCTAACAAAAATTAATTTTAAGTGGATGACAGAGTTAAAAGCAAAAGCTAAAATTATAAAATTTCTAGAAAAAAAATAGGAGAATCTTCACAACCTTGAAGTAGGCAAAGATTTCTTCATAGTTCACAGAAAGCACTAACTATAAATAACTAATAAATTGGAATTCATAAAAATTAAAAATTTCTTATCAAAATACAGATTAAGAAAAACAGTGGACTAGGAAAAGATATTTGCTATGTATGTATCTGACAAAAGATTAGTGTCCAGAATATATAAAGAACTTCTGTAAACTAATCAAAAAGCCAACAATACCAAATGCTGATAAGGATGCAGAGCATAGGAACTCTCCCTCACTGCTTCTGGGAATGCAAAATGTACAGCCACTTTAAGAAGCAGTTTGATATTTGATATTATAAAGTTAAACATACACTTACCATAGAAACCAGCAATTCCACTCCTAAGTGTTTATCCAAGTGAATTGAAAACTTATGTTCATAGAAAAACCTGTACACCAATTTATAGCAGATTGGTTTGTGATCATCAAAAACTACAAGCAACCAAGACATTATTCAATAGGTGAATGGATAAACAAACTATGGTACATCTATACAATGGATTACCACTCAGGTGATTCATACAAAGACAGGGATAAATCTTAAGTGCATTTTGCTCAGTAAAAGAAGCCAGACCAAAAGGCTACCTATATGATTTCAATTATAAGACGTTATGAAAAAGGCAAAACTATAGTAATGGAAGACAGATAGTGGTTTCCAGGAGTTGGGAAACTGAGAAGAAATTGAGAACAAAGGAGCTACAGAAAGGAATTTTAGGGTGATGAAACTACTCTGTATGGTACTGGGGTGATAGATTCATGACTCTATGAATCTGTCAAATCCCCACTGAACTGTCCAATACAAAAAGTAACTTTACCATATGCAAATTTTAAAAACTCAACCAGATGTTAAGAGATGACAGGGTGGAATGCAGACTGTGACAAATGAGTCTAACTGTATTAAAAATGTATGACCTAACATCATTAAAGGGGCTTGAAAAAAAAGCTATTGACCTAAGTAACTTTGGAAAACTGTTTTTACTAGACACTGTAAGTACAAAGACAAAACAATTTGTATGCAAATACTAACTCTATTTGGCAAATTTGTTTCTCTTAGGGTATACGTTAATAATTCTGAAACTACATGTATACTAGAGTTGAACAAATAAGTAAATAAATTGTGATAACAGGAGTCAGGTTTCTCATTGTTGGGGAAAGAAGTTACAAATAAGTGGGGGGGGAAGCAGATTGGACTGAACCCTGTGATGTTGCATTAGAGTCATCAATATCAGTATGAATGCATGTGTATTTTAAAGTATATACGGATAGATAGATACAAATATATAGACAAGTATTTGTCCACATCTTGCTTTCTCACACCTTTTTCCAATAAAAGGAACCAGGGTTCCTTGGGGAAATGACTGAATTTAGGGCTGGGTCAGGAAAAACACAACATGAGCCTGGAGCATTGTGTCATGCTAGAAAATAGGAAAGTACAAGAAGAAAAACAATAACAAGGGGAAAAAGAAGGAGAAGAAAAGAATGGGGCATGTCCAAAGGACACAGGAATCAACCTAAAAGAGGCCCTGATGGCCAAAGCTGGAACAGTGTGAGGAAAAATAGTAATAACAACAATAACAACAGAAATAGCATTGGATTATAATCCAAAGAAAATAAATATCTATAAGTCTACACAAATATAAATCAATGATTAATTCAATAACAAATGGGGGAGAAGGAACAAATCTTTCTTATAGAAAATGTCAAATAATATATGTAGATACTTCCTCTTCCAGGAGGTGGAGCTTAATTTCCCTCCCTTTGAGTGTGAGATAGACTTAGTGAATGGATTCTGAAAAAAGAGTATGGAAAGGAGAAATAGAAACTTTACAGACTAACTTAACCAAGTGATCGAGGTTAACATCACCAGTGATAAGTCATGTTGAGATCTCACATCATTAGACATGATATGATGAGAAGGGAGCTTCATCTGTGTGATATTCTTCCAAAAACGCATAACTTCAGTCTCATCATGAGCAAACATCAGACAAACTCTAACTCAGGAGCATCCTACAAAACACCTGAGCAGTAGACTTTTCAAACTATCAAGGTCATGAAAAACAAAAATAGAAACAAAATGATTGAGAGACTGTCACAGATCAGAGGAGATTAAGGAGACATGACAACTACATGCAATGTGGTATCCTGGATTTGATCCCAGAACAGAAAAACACAGTGGGTAAAAACTAAAGAAATCTGAATAAAGTATAGACTTTAATGAATAGTAATGTATCAACACATGTTCATTGATTGTGGCAACTGATGCCCCTGAATAAAGTCTCAGTTTAGTTAATAGTGTTGTACTAATGTTAATTTTTTAGTTTTGACAAATACACCATGGTTATGTAAGAAGTTAACCTAAAGGGAAGCTGGGGGAAGGAATAGCTACGGGGAAACTCTCCGTGCTATCTTTGCAACTTTTATGTAAATCAAAAATTATTCCAAAATAAAGTCTAAAAAACAAAAAACACAAACAATTGCCCCCAAATTAGCAGAAGACTCAAACAGATACCTTACGAAAGAAGAGATTGAATGGCCTATAAGCAAATGAAAAGTGCTTAATTTTTTTTCACATCATTAGTCAGCATGGAAATGCAAATTAAACCCATAGGGAGATATCATTTCACAAACACTGAATGGCTTGAATTACAGAGACTGACTGCACAAAATATTGGCAAGCATGTGAAACAAGTAGAATTTTCACAGATTCTGGTGATATTGTAAAATGATAAAACCCCTTTGGAAAACTGGCAGTTACTTATAAAGTTAAGTATAAATTTATGGTAGTACTCAGCAATTCCACTCCTGGTATTTAATCAAGAGAAATAAACAGAGAAACAAAAAGACTTGTACAAAATATTCATAGCAGCTTTGTTCACTCTAGTAAAAAAAAAAATTGAACAACACAAATATCCATCAAAGGAGAGAGTATTAACAGATTGTGGCAGATCCATACAATGGAATACTACTCAGCAATAAAAAGTGTTAAATTTTAGCACAAGTAAAAAACATGAATTTTAAAACATTATTCTAAATGAAGTAAGTCAGACATTAAAATGAATTATTAAATTATTCCATTTATATAAAGTTCTACAGCAGCAAGATTAGTGTACGGTGATAGAATTCAGAGCAATGGTTGCCTAGGTGTGGGAAGGAATTCACTGGAAAGGGACATGAGTGAACTTTATGGATTGATTGAAATGTTCTGTATCTTGATAGGGGTGTAAGTCACATGGTGAATGCATTTGTCAAAACTCTTTGAACTGTACACTTATGATCTGTGCACTTCGCTGAATGTAACATACCACAAGTTTTAAAAATTGCAAAAACCTACAGGAGAGACTGAAAATTTTACCCAGAGGGAAATGCATAGTTTAAAATTCTCTGCGATTAAAGAAGGACTAAAAGAACTTTAGCTCAGTATACTTCATAAAAATTAGACAATGACAAAACAAACCAAGAGAAAGTAGGAAGAGGGAATTAAGGACGATGCTGAGATTAAAGGTATAGACATTTTAAAAAAGGTAAATTTGAGGCAGAATCCTAAAAGCTGTTTTTTAAAGACCATTAAATTAAATAAATCTTTCGTAAGCCTGGCTAAGAAAAAAGGAAAAATTTACAAATATTACTTTTCTTAGGAATGAGGCATGAGCCAGCCACACATGCAAAAGGAATTAAGGTGAATTATAAGGACATATTTCACACAAATATATGACAATTAATTTGAAAAGCCAGTAGAAAGGGATCATTTTTAGTGAAATACAAAAGTTATTAACATTAACCAAAGAAGAGGAGGGAAACTTTCATTGGCTTATTTCTATAGAAGTGAATGGAAGGCAAGAAAGATCCACCAGATATTTTCATAGTTGAGGTCTATCAGACCTTTTAAGAATATAACTTATACTATTCCAGACTATGGAAAATATGGAAAGCTTCCCAATTTTGTATAAAGCTAGAATAAATTAAACATCAAAACTTGATTGAAATAGATCAACATCACTTAGGAAAGAAAATGCAAATATTCTAAATAAAATATTAACAAATAGAATCCAGCTACATATCAACAGAAACTCCAAACTGACTGAATACGGTTTATTCTAGGTGTGCGAGAAGTTCAAATTAGAAAATCTTTCATCATCATTTAGTGTTTCAGTAAACTGAAGGAAAACAATTCACATGACCATACTAATAGATGCTGAAATGACATTTGATAGTATTTAACAGCCCATCTCAATAAAGATATTTAGGTAAGATAGGAAAAGGTAATATTTACTAAAACCAAGAGTCAAAAGTATTCTCAATGTCAAAATAATAGAAAGAATCCAATAAAACTCAGAAGTCAAGAAGAGATCTTGTTGTCACTATATTTATTCAACATCAGTTTAGAAAGTCTAGTGAACACAATGAGATAAGAAAATTAAGTAGTTGGTATAAATATTGAAAATGAAGAGATAAAACTAGCTCTCTTTTGCTGATGATATGATTTTGTACTTAAAAATCCAAGAGATTTAAAAAGAGAAAAACTATGAGCACTGATAAGAGAATTTATGGAATGATTGGATACTAGGTAAGAAAATCAATACATTTTCTCTTCTTTAGAAAAAGAGGGGAAAACATTCCCTTTAAAATAATATATAAACTGAATTGAATAAAAAAGGCATAGAACCTATGAAATCTATGAATCTTATCTGACGAGGTGTAATTCAATTTTGGGAGGAAAAAAAGATCTATTTAACAAAATTTCTCCCCAAACTGGGTGTCCACCCTGAAAAAAATTAAGTAATAATCCTATCTCATGTCATATACAAAAAAACAGGTAGATTGAAGTGTTAAATATAATTATAATTATAATATTTTATTAGGACTTCTGGGGAAGACCTAGACAGAAGCTAATAAAGAACTATTGTGTGACAGAAGACACTATAAATAAAGAGAGTAAACAAATGATGGATTTAGAAAACATGTTTGCAGTCCGGATGACAGATAAGGGTTTAAAAGCTATAATTATGTGAAGAGAGCTTTGAAAATTGACAAGAAGCAGACAACAGCCGAAGAGGAAAATGAGCAACAGATATAAATAGGCAATTCACAGATGAGCAAATACAAATGGGCAACAAATATTTGTAAATTTTTTTTTAATTAACTAATAGGGAAATGGAAACTGAGCTGACAATAAACCATCACTTTAAACCTATCAGACTGGCAAAAATTTTAAATAGTGATAACGTTGTCAGTGGGGGTATGTGGAAAAAGTATTTTCTACATTGCTGGCGGAAATGTAAATGGGTACAGCTTCTTTAGAAAGCAATCTGGCAACATGCATTAAAATTAAAAATACATAAACCTTTTGACCTAGCAATCCCTTTCCTGGGTATATACCCCATAGAAATATAACTACCAGTAAGTAAAGATATGGGAGCCCAAATGTTTATTGCAGCACTCTTTGTAGTGGCAAAAAACGAACACAAAGAGATAAATCATGGTAATCCATAGAACACAAGATTATTCAGAAAATTCAGGTAATCCACAGAACACAATATTATTGTTCATATCTGCTAACCTGGAGGGGTTTCCAAAAGCAATTACTGAGAGAGAAAGGTAAGATGCCAAAAAAAAAAAATGTGTATAATATGGTTTCACTTTTGTAGAGCAAACAATGACAAAAACGCATACACATGTGTGTATGTATGTGCACATGTGTATATTGTATGCATGTGATATATGTGAGATCTGGTTAGATATCATTGGGGACATTACAGAATACATAAAAGACTAGGTAATAGGGTTTACACTTACTTATGTTTATATTACTTCAAGTGGGTGGAGTGGGAGAGGCAAATATGGGAGGAATAAGGAAGAGGGTAGGGATCAAAAGAAGAAACAAAAAAAGAAAGAAAATATTATACTGAAATAAAGCATGATAATCTCATTTAGATAAAATTACAAGTTTGTGTGTATATGTATATTTTCTGGCCCTTACAGGCAATGTATAACTACATGTATTGAGTGTGCTCTTCTAAGCCCTTTATATGTACTAACTTATTTAACCTTCACAACAACCCCATGAGGTTCAAATTATTATTATCTTTATTTAACAAATGAGAAAACTAAGAGGTTAAGTAACTTTCCCAGAGTTCCACGATTATTTAGCTCCTGGGTTTGGATTTGAACCCAGGTAGTGTGACCCTGAAACCTTGGCTCTTAATTACTAGACATATTAGCTCGTATCCAATTTATGTCGAGGACTTATCATTAAGCTAAATACACAACCGCAATATAATGTGTATAATATGATTTTATTTCGGTAAAAAATAGACTCCTATAGATACGTATGTTTGTTTGAGCAAGTAAGTTGTAGAAGTCTAAACTGTAGGCTGTTAATTTATTAGTTGTGGTAGGTGGGAATGGATATAAAGACAATGGCAGGGCAATTAAGCTTTGCTTTTATATACCACTGAAACATGTCCGATAAGCAGCCAGATAGTCTCTTACAGAGTAAAAAAAGAAATTAATGAATCTCTGAGTTGTTGTATTTTTTTCTTATTTAGGGCCCGTTGATATTTAAGTAACGTTTGTTAAGTGGGAATTTCAGACAAGAAGAGCTTTATGAAGGAGGTGGTCTCTGGCATATAAGTAAGATTTTTGAGAAGCCAGAGTAATATTATGAGAAAAAGTTTACGGCAGAAAACTGCAGGTCATCTTCAAAACGTATATTGCTTCGGGAACCTCTGCTAGCACAAGCGTTTCTGTATGAAAGCAGTGTTAATGAACCTGGCAGACTGCGTAGGTTTACATAGCCTTGAATGCCAGTGTTAGGAGCATGTTATTCACTGTGCAAGTGGACTGGGCACCTGCAGCAATGTGCCTCTAAAATTGGGAACTGACGTTGTGAGAGGCTGACGTGGACGCCGTGTGGACACCCGACGTGGCCCTAGCCTTGGCTCCAGGCTGGAAGTCCTCCACCAAATACTGGCCCCATCCAGAGATTGTTTTAGTCGATGCACCTTGTCACCTCTGATCCACAGAGTGAGTCCACAGGGTGTCAGGGCAGGGCTGCCCCTGGCAGAAGCATTCACCTGTCAGGTCCTTACACCTGCCTCAGGAAGCTCATGCCACCACTGCATTGCCAGAAGCAAAATAAATGCCCCTATTCATAAAGGGGTCATGTATCCTTCCTCCTGCCTGCTTCTTGGCAGCAGCTTTACTTCTGCCCCCAGGGAGATTCTCCTGGCACTAGCTAGGAAAATCCCCAGAGCTGGGGATGCAGGTTTGGCCCTTCTCTTCTGTGTCCTAATGACAAGAACATCCAAGGCACCAGGGTGTAGTGGATGGGAGACAGAACAAAACAAAACAGAGCATAATGTAAAATTTAGGGCCAACGATCAGGGATGGAGCATAACCACTGCACTAGGTCAGCCTAGCTTTGGGCAACTTCTCCCATCCAAATTTTCTCACCTGGAAAGAGTGTCTTGCAAACTAAAAACTATTTTTAAAAATTTATAATTGTTTTGCACCATTCCCATTGTTAGTGAAAACAGATGTCAATAGAAATTTGGTGCTTATTAAAAGACATTTGCTGATTGATGGACTTTAGCTGTTATATGTATCTTTGGATGCCAAATCTATTGATAACGTGCACAGGCTCACTAACTAGGGCACTCAACTACTGACTACAATTGTTGTGAAGTCATTTAAAGCAAAATACTGTCATGTCTTTCCATTCTCAAAATGCTTCAGTGTAACTCAATTCAAACTATAAAATAATATTGAAGTGACACACTTATGGCCAAGGGGAAGATATTAAAAGGTAATTCATCAAAGGGTCACTGAGCTGACATGTTCAGTTATGTACAACTGGATAATACAGCAGGCATTCTCTTTGTCAAATAGGGGTACACAAAGGGATGGTTTTTTAATAGAGGGCTGGCTGGAGTCCAAAGAGCCCATGTATTTCCAAGAATAAATTTCCTTCTGAATCTCACTATATAGGGGAAAAAATGCAACAACAAAAAACAAACTAAGCCTTAGGGGAAGTTCCTGAAATGCAAAATTAGTCATTTGAAAGGGATTTACACAGCTGTTTCACAGTAGCAATAGCTCCATTGAAATGGAAGTCTCACATTTTAGGGTTACTTCCTTCAGTTTAAAAATCTGTAGGCTGTGGACAGTCATGTGTAGACAACCATACTGTTCGTACTTGGATATTATATAACTGAGCTGTTTCTCTTCCTTCCTACTAATTCTTTTTTACTCATGTGACTTTACCATCATTGATAAATCCACTTCTAGACTTACAGCCTCTGGGAAAGAAAGAAGAACAAAGAAGAAATCACTGAGTTTTGAGTTTCAAAAGCCAAAGTCCTTTTGTAAACATTCGTGATGCATGAAATCCAAGGTTTTTTTCTTTTCTATTTCAGAGAACATAAAGATTATCTGGACTGGAAAAGGAGAGAAAAATCAGACAGAGGATGCTCCTGAATCCTTAGGAGGGGGCCTCTGAGTCTAGGCCAAGTCAGGCAGGAGAAGGATGCACATCCCTAGACAGGTTTGGGGATTTCAGAGGACCCTGTGACCTGGAGTCTGCTTCAGCAGATCTCAGTAAGGCAGCGCATTTCTTTAAGTTGCACTATGCCCTGCTCAGCATGGTAGCATTTGAGTAGCAATGGCTGCATAAGGTGTCCAGCCAAAAGAGGACTGAGACAGCATCAGAGAATCCCCTGTGGACGCAGAGTGGTACAAGGAAACGATCACACATTTTTCATGTCTCCTGAGAAGGGCTCAGAAATTGCCAAACAGACTTGATGAGGCCCGATGTTTAAGACAAGGAAGACTCAACTTGTGAGGACTCAATAACCAGATGCAGCACAGCAAATGCTACCAAGGCAGATGTCAAAATATCCATGCCTAGGACTTGGACCTCTGGAAGTCCCAGAATCTAGAAGCAAACCTGGGATTTGAGAAGATCCTGAATTGACTAAAAAGACCCCAAAACAATGGAAGAAATTCCAAATTGACCCAAGACTACATTTCTACCAAGTAAAATAAGGAACTTGAAATAAAAGTTAAGTCACTTTATAAGAAAAGCAAATAATATTTCTTTAACATTCAGAGTTACAGGCTGAGAATCATAAGCACTTTACATGACCGCCTCAAGTATATTTTTTTCACTGTCCAAAGACATGACAATTACTGTAAAGTTAAAAAATATGTTCTTACTATCCTGTATCCAACTATTGTCTATCAGTAAAAATATACATTCCGTAATTTTTTTTAATTTGGATCATTTAAAACTATTGAAATAATTAAGTCTTCTCATTACTATTGAAACGTGTTTGATTATACTAGAAGATTAGAGTTAGGCAGACCAGAAGATATAAAATGAAATTAAGAGGTGATAACTTATGTATGAAATTTTAATTGGAGATTCTTTAATCCAAATTATTTGTCTGAGTTTGTATGGTGGGAACAAAGAATAAAGTATAAAGCAAACTTGCTAGAATTCACACATCCAAGTGAGTTCCATCTTGAAATAATGACACTACAAAACCATTGAGATCTAAAGGTATTGATGCCAAAAATATTTTTGGAATCCCTCTTTTGAAGTTGGCTTTTGAGATGGTATATGAGCCTCACAAGAAAATAAGTGTTGTCACTAGGTTTTAACCAATTTACAAGCCACTCAAGAAAAGCAGTCTAAGAGTCTTTGTAGTTAGACTTTATCTTTGATTGTTAATATTTCCAAACTTGATACGCTTATTCAATAAATTTGGTCCCAAGCATTATTAATGGACTTCACAGCACAAAACCATCCTTAAAGAATGTCCCCATTGAAAATATCCAAAACATCACACTTCTGAAGGATACCTAATGAACTACCAAACAACTGGCAGAAATGATAGAAAAAGAACACTCATTCCACAAGGGAGAAAAAGACAGTTAATACTGTGAACTTGCACGGATAGATCTATGCTGACTTGTTTTGAACTAAGTCCCCCTGGTTTTTTTTTTTTTCAACATACAATATGGTAAAAAATCGTGGTCTCTTTTTTAAAAACAAAACAGTAATATTGAGTCAAAGAAAAGCATAAGAGTGGCAAATCAATTGGAGTGTTCTTCATGGAGAATAACCAAGCATAATGAAAAATAGAAAATGCAAGAATAGACAATCTAAAACATCTCTAAAATGAATCTCTTTAACATTCTTCCCTCTCTGCTCCCAAAAGGGATTGTATATGGTATGTCTGAATGTTGCCCATCCTCAACCTCTAATTCCAACTATATAGAAGATGAATTAATTGAAATATGTTCCAAATGACAATTGGAAATATTATTCTAACATTCATGGGCAGAGTGAGTTTTTAATATTTAACAAACATTAGTGCATCAGCACTGACCAATCAGAACAGATGCAGCAACAAATGGGCACTAGCCATTAACAACTGACGTTGTCATACTGGGCATCTCAGCTGAGTATTAGCCCTGATTATAGGTGTTTCTCAAGGGGAGAAATGGCTCCTTTTTACATAGAATAGGGGTTTTTTTCTTTATATGAACTCAGAAAGAAACACAAAGTCTCTAATTACAATTCATTTTTTGGAAGGGCCATACTTTGCTTCAGAATAGGTAAAAACAAACTGTAAAAGTAATTTTGTCTGTTCAGAAGACTTTAAAAGCAAAGTGATATCACCCTGCTAGACAGAAAAGGGCCTTCTAATTTTTATTATAAATATAAAAATTACATGCAGTCTGGGTTCTGTCAGAGAAGACTATGCTAGTTGTTGATAATAGTGAAATAGGGATAAAAGGTCTCGTTTTATCAGATACTTAGGGCATAGAAGATTATAAAGTTACTCCAGAGAGCAACAGGTCTTTCTTAGATTGCTTTTTTTCATGTTGAAAGGCCATTGCATTCCACGAGTGCTTTCCAGACCTAGCCAGCTTCCCCTCTCACTTGCAGTGCCCCTGCCCCGCCTCTTTCTCTCTCTCTCTCTGATTTTGCTCTTGACTCCTCCAATCCATTAAACCATCACCCTTTTAAAACTGTGAGTCTGATCGTGTCTCTTCCTTGCATAAAACTTTTCGAGAAGTTTCTATTGCATTTAAAATAAAAGATCAAATCCTTAGCATGACTATGTGGCCCTGATTGATTGGCCTTGCATATCTCTCCAACCACATTTTGAGCCTCTCTCCCTGTCACTCACTATCTTCCAGCCACACAAGATTGAACTCTTCCCATCCTCTGGCTGTGCACACATCCTCTTCTCATTGTCTTCACTAGCTCTTTCCTACTTATCCCTCAATTTCAGCTTAACTGTCACTTTTAAAGAGGCCTTCCCTGAAGCTCCAGCTAGTTTTTTTGTCATTATAAACTCATGGATTTAAACACTTGATGGATTTCAGTTCATTGCAATTATTATCCTGCTCAAATTGTCCCATTTTTAGCTAATAGTAGCCTTTTTAAATTGGTTCCATATTTGTGAACCAAAGGCATAGCCCTATTAGTCTGGAGAGCTTTTTCTCTATGTGAACAATTAAGATGTTCCAGTTTGTCTACTATATTCTTGACCTACACTTTCTTAAAGATGTCTTGGCTTCTTTTAGTGGGAAAATGGTATATAGAGACCACAATTTTGGTGCTCAAGATTCTCATTGCTACTGGGTGCTTGGTAATTTTTTCTAGGACTTTCCAGTGGACATAGCTGGGAAATATATCTATATCTACATCATATGTATTGTATTACATACCTACCCTATTACATATGTTCTCAACTGCATATGTGTACTTTATATACTATATATGTGTTATATATATGTATGTATATTAAATACTTAATGAATTAATAATATTTCCAATTCAAATTCAGTACTAAAAAGTTTTTACTTACTTCTATATTTCATCTGTATTCATTTTTTTCCATATCAAGAATCCTGGTTCTCAAGGTCACAGGGGATGATAGAATTAAAATATACCATAATTACTCATTTGTTTTATTCATGTCACATGCAGAATAATCTCAAAATAACATTAATATTACCAACGGTATGATTACTGAGTATGTTTTAAATTTTTGTTTGGCATATGCTATCCCCAATATCCACCCATTTTTAATAATTATACTACATATATTATCAGAGCATATACTCATTACATATTGTATTCACTTGTTTTCAATCCTTATTCAATTGCAATTCTAAAAGTAACAATATGTTTGAGGTTCTCCATGGCTATTCGTTGAATAACTAAATTAATGAAGTGCTTTATTTTTTTAAAAAAGCGTGTCAAAGTGTGAACTTAGGCGTCATCCAGTTATGGAAGGGAGCCCTGGTTCATTGATTCTGAGAGTTCACCACTGGGTCTGGACCACTGCTCTGACCTCTTTAGATCTTACCATGAGCCTTCTGCATTTAATAGCTACTGGATTGGGCAAAACACCTCCCAGTTTCAGCTGATGTCCTCACATTGGCCTGCCATACTTTTCAGTAATTGCTGTTAACTATTTTGAGTTTCTGCTGTTTGCAGAACCATCAGATGACCTATTGCTCTTCTCTGCTTTTTCCCACTCAGACCTTGTATTTTTTTTAATCCACTGTATATCCAATATCCAACAGAGACAGTAAATAAACAAGAATAAATCCTATAGGGGGCCGCCCGGTGGCGCAGCGGTTTAGTTCGCGCTTGGCAGCCCGGGGTTCGCGGGTTCGGATCCCGGGCGCCCGCCGACACACTGCTTGTCAGCCACGCCGTGGCGGCGTCCCATATAAAGTGGAGGAAGATGGGCACAGATGTTAGCCCAGGGCCAGTCTTCCTCAGCAAAAAGAGGAAGATTAGCAACGGATGTTAGCTCAGGGCTGGTCTTCCTCACAAAAAAAAAAAAAAAAGAATAAATCCTATAAATAAAATGACATAATTATCATGTGTGCTATAAAGGAAAAGTGCATTATGCTATGAAAGCAAGTACTTTCAATATTTTGCTCTTCTTTTCCCTTTCTGGAATGTCTTTCCTTTCTTTTTCATCCACGCAAAATGTTGCAGCTCTACAGCAGATAATCAAACCCGTTCCTTTCTCTCCCTGGGACCTAGCCACATTTATTACCTAAGAAGGAGTAGGGATCTGCTTGAGTGAGCATCCAAGAGCAGGGAAGGACTAGCTTCAGTGGACATTTCTAAAAAGACTGTAGAATACAAAAAATCAAATTGCCTTTATAACTGTGTCCCATGAGTCCTAAGTGCTCAATTTACCATTTATACATATTATTCCAGGGCCTGGAACACCACCGCACTTATACACACAAATCTTATTCTATCATGAGTAAACAGCCTTATTTCTACTACTCTCTATTGGTCAATACTTTAATCAAGCCATTTGTTTCAGAAAGCTAGATGGTATTGTCTCTGTGTGTCTAGATCCTCAACTCATCCATTGTCCTATCAGTTTGATCTCTCCCTCTTTCTGGCTCCCTTCTATCAACATAAAAATTAAGCTAAATTTTCTTGGCAGCTAACATATGAACTTTTCTATTAGATACTTCCATGCACCCCTGTGCCAGCCCACCTTCCCTCCCTCCCTGTCTCTCTCTTTCTACTATGGCCAAACATTTAAAATACTAGTACTAGTATAACTTTGGTTTTACTTTTTTAACTTAAATCTTTAGTAGTTAACTCAATTTAATTTATGTGGTGGAAAGAATGATGTAAGAAATCTACTTTTTTTCCTTTTTTTTTAAAGTGGCTTCTCAATCAGCACAGTATATTTATTTAATTATTTTCTTCTTGCTGATTTGAAATGCCACTTTTATCATATACTAAATTCTCGCATATATTTAGGTCTATTTCTAGACCTTATAGTCTGTAACACTTATCTGTCTATTCAGACATTTATATCTCTTTGATTTAATTATTATAGCTTTATAATTTGTTTTAACATATCCATTTTTCATATTTTATAAAAAATTATTTCCCTGACTATTCTTTTGTGCTTGTTTTTCTTTAAGAAATTTAGAATCAGTGTTTCTAGGTTAAAAAATCTTGTTACTATTTTTGAGAGTATGTTCAATTTATAAGTTAACTTAGAAAGACTTGATATCTACAAAATGATTTGCTTTTCCATTTGTTCAATTGTTCTTTTATGTCCCTTGGGTATTCTGTACATTTTTCTTCATATAGATTTTGCACATTTATTGTTACACATTTTCCTAAAGATTTTATCCCTTTAGTTGTTACTATCAAAGGGGATTTTTCTTCCATTTGTCTTAAAATTGGGGTTATTTAATATAATTTGAAGGCCACTGATTACTATATCCAGTTACTTTGGTGGGGTTTTTAAATTTGTTACAGTTATTTATTCTCTTAGAGTTTCTATGTTTATAATAATATCACCCTCAAATAATAATAATTTTACTTCCTCCTCATTTTTATGTCTTTACTTTCTTTCTTTTGGTTATATTGTCTGGAACAGCCAGGTTAATATTGAATGTACTGATTTCAATGTCAAATTATAGTGACAACTGTGACATCCTTGTCTTATTCCTAACATTAATGGTAATGCTTTTAGTGTTTCCCATTAAACATGATGTTGACATTTGGTTTGAGATACATTTTTACGTACTCAGGAAGTTGATCCTTCTTTATTTTATTAAGGGTTTATGTTTTATAAATTAAGAATGGCTGTAACGGTTATTAAATGCATTTTCAAATATATTATTGATATAACCATATTATTTTTCTCCTTTGATATGTCAATATGGTAAATTATATTAAATAGCTTGCCTAATATTGAATCTGCATTCTTGGAACAAACTACTTATTCTCTCTCTTTGCTGCTATATTATCTTTGTTGGTATTATTTAGGATTTTTAAGTCTGTATTTGTAAGTAAGATTTTTTTTGTACTTTTTTTGTTTGTAATTTGTGTGGTTGGCTATGGTATCAAGGTAATATCATTTCATAAAAAGAATTTCGAAGATTTTATATTTTATTGGAATAGTTTATCTTCCTTAAGGTTTTGGTGGCTTTACCTGCAGAACCAAAGTTTAATAGTTTCTATTATTCATTGGCAATTATAATATTTAGATCTTATTTATTTTGTGTGGTTAATTTTAGAAATATATCATCCATTTCATTGAAGTTTTCAAATTTATTTACATAGAAATTAGCTATCAATCTAATTATTCTTCTTTCACAGGTAATCTTTTTCCCTCTGGCTGCTTTTAAGATCTTCTATTTGTTTTTGATATTATTTATTTTTATTTATTTATTTTGCCGGGAAAGATTCGTCCTGAGCTAACATCTGTTGCCAATCTTCTTCTCTCTCTCTCTTTTTTCCCCTCCCCAAAACCTCAGTACATAGTTGTATATTCTAGTTGTAGATTCTCCTAGTTCTTCTATGTGAGCCACCACTACAGCATGGCTACTGACTGACGGGTGGTGTGGTTCCATGCCCAGGACAGAACCCAGGCCACCAAAGCAGAGTGCACTGAACTGTAACCACTAGGCCATCAGGGCTGGCTCTGTCCTCGATATTTTACAGTTTTACTATTATATATGCAGGCGTGGTTTTCTTTTTATTTACCTGCTTGATGTTTTATAAATCTGTGGTTGCATGATATTCATTATTTTGGAAAATTCTCAGTTATTTTTTATTTGGATAGTGCCTTTCCTTCATTCTCTCAGAATAAAATTCCAATTGAACACTTGTTATGTGTTCTTGTTGTATCTTCCATATCTCTTAGCTATTTTGTATTTTTCATATCTTTGTCTCCCTGTGTTCCATGCTCTGAATAATGTCTTTAGACTTACCTTCCAATTCATTAATTCTCTCTTTAGTGTTTAACTTGCTAATTGAGCTTTGTGTTTCAATGATTCTATTTTTCATTGCTAAAATACGTTTTAGTTCTTTTTCACATGTGCCTGTTCATTTTTTACAGACTTTTAATCCCTCCTCATTTTATTTCATTTTATATTTTTAAGCATTCTGTGTAGAATTTCAATATTCTGCATCATATAATTCCAATGCCTCAAATTCTTCAGTGTCTAATTTGTTGTTTGTTGTTTCTATTGACTTTCAGTCATGTGGCTTATTTCCTTGGGTATTTACTAAATTTTGATTGTACATTCACATTTGGTTACACTTGATCCTAGGGACCTAGGATCTTAGGGTCCTCCACAAAGAGACCAGGGAAACTACCAATCTGAAACTACTTTCACTCTCTTCCAAGTCTTCTGCTTAATGGAGGAGTTTCCAACTGAGAGGGAGACCAGTCTGATGACCCTAGCATTTGCCTCCAGGGCACTGCTCACTTTTATGTTTGCTCGGTATTCTGGTTTCAGCTCAGAGTTCTTATTTCTCATTATTTCTTTTTCTTTTCCCTCCTTGGATATCACCTAGTTTCTGCTAATCCTGCAGTACCTTAGATATCTTTGAGTTTGTTTTTGTTTTTATCTTATTCAAGTCACACTGGTTTATAATATTGTGTAAATTTCAGGTGTACATCATTATATTTCAGTTTCTATATAGATTGCATCTTGTTACCATACACATGTGCCCCTTTACCCCTTTTGCCCCCCCTTCCCCTCTGGTAACCACCAATCTGTTCTCCATATCTATGTGTTTGTTTGTTTGTTTGTCTTCCACACATGAGTGAAATCATACAGTATTTCTCTGACAATAATCGCTTAGCATAATACCCTCAAGGTCCATCCATGCAATGTAAACACAAACACACACACACACACACACACACACACACACACACCCCAAAATACTACTCAGCCATAAAAAAGATGAAATCATGTCATTTGCAACAATATAAATATCTTTGTTTTAATTTATTCAACTCAAAATCAACAAAGGTAACTCTCCAAGTGCTGCAAATTGAGAGAGAACCCATGGCGGTGAGAAAGAATCAAAGATTCAAGGACAAAATGTTGCTGGGAGCGCAAGCCTTCATCACTGGGATTTTTAGCAGAAAGGAGAAAAATTCTACCTACTAACCATGGGCTCGTCCAGAAATGAACTACCCATACCTAATCATGAATGGATGCAGAGTTACCTGCCAAAGAGTCCACAACCCGTATGGTTTAAGCATAAGCCTGAATTCTATATGGCTCAGAAATCTCAAGCTGGAAAGCTGATATAGAAAGTAGTTCAGGACCAGTGAATCCTATAGGATCTGATGTGAAGCCACCAAAAATCACTCCATAGAGAGGCAACCACCACCCAGTCATACAAAGGACTACTGTAGGAAATTAATCCTGGCAAAGTGAATCATTTGAGAATGTCACATTGGGGAGTCCAACATACAGAAGACATTCCAGAGACATAGACTCCAATAAAACAGAGGATTTACACCTGGGAAACTAGAGATAAGAGGGGACTTGGAAAAGAATTTTAAACTAGTTATGTTTAAAATGACCGGCGAGGGGCCGGCTCAGTGGTGTAGCAGTTGTGTTCGTGCTTTGGCGGGTTCGGATCCCAGGCATGGGCCGACCCACCGCTTGTCAAGCCATGCTGTGGCAGCATCCCATATAAAGTAGAGGAAGATGGGCACAGATGTTAGCCCAGGGCCAGTCTTCCTCAGCAAAGAAGAAGAGGATTGGCAACGGATGTTAGCTCAGGGCTAGTCCTCCTCACAAAAGAAAGAAAGAAAATAAATTTAAAAAAATAAATAAAATGACCAGCGAAAGGTTTAGTAACTTACCCCAGGTCACCCAGCTGGCAAGTTCAAACCAGGCAATCTAACTGCAGAGTTCACTTTCGTAATGACCATGTTATGCTATACTGACTTCTCTCATTGCACCTGAACTTAAACAATTGACATCTCCCATACTAGTCTACCTTGCTCTGATTTCAGAGTTTAGAACTCTCTTCCTTAAGCTGATAATCTTATATACAGCATCACAACATCATCAGAGCAACCTACGATTGTATCATCAAGAGGACAGGAAGATAAATGCGAGTTTCCACTAACTCTGGAAAATTCATCTCTCTGTGGTACTTACCTGTTATACTGTTCAGAATGGACATGGAAACATCAAACACACTCTCATCAGTTTATGGAAAAATTACCAGATGAACTCCTTGTATAAATATCATCTCAGGCAGGAAGGTGGGAAGGAGAGGTGCTCCTGGCTGGATGTGATTTCATCGCTTACATCATATTTGGATTATAATGTTAAACAATTTTCTGAGACAGGTTCACTGAATTTTATGAATTATGCATTCCACTTGCTTTTCTTTATTTTACATTCTCTAGATTACCACCCTCTAGACAGATCATCATTATGGCCTAATTGATCATTAATTTCTCTCTGTTAATTTAAAAATAACCCTTTGTTAACATCTGTACATTCTGACAGTCAGAAAGCAGAATTTTTGACATTTTATGAGGCTAGCATTACCCTGACACCAAAGCAATAGGAAAGCAGCTTGAGAAAAGGAAACTACAGACCAATACCTCTCATATACATATATGTAAAAATCCTCAATAAGACATTGACAAATTTAATCCAACAATATACAAAAAAAGGAAATACCTCATAACCAAGTGGTGTTAATCCTGGAAATGCAAGGCTGGTTCAACATTCAAAATTCAATCAATATAATCCATCATATTAACAGACCATAGAAGAAAAACCACATGGTCATGTCAATAGATGCAGAATAAGGATTTGAAAAAATTAAAATCCTCACATAATAAAAACTCCCAGCAAACTGCATCATATAATTATAACAGAAGGAAACTTCTTTAACCTGATAAAGGATATCTACAAAAATCCCTATAGCTAACACCATATTTAATAGTGAAGATTCTATTTTTTCCCCTTAAGATTAGGAAAAAGTCAAAGACATTGGCTCTCCTCACTCCTACTCAACAGAGTACTGAAAACCCTAGCCAGTACAATAAGGCAAGTAAAAGAAATAGAAGCTACATATTTTGGAAAGGAAGAAATAAAACTGTCTCTGTTCACAGACTACATGATCTACATAGAAAACCTAAATAGTTTCCAGAAAAATCTCCTAGAACTCAGAAATGAACTTAGCAAATTTGCAAGATAAATGGCAATATACAAAAACGATCCAACACGTATGCATACATCAGCAATGAAACATTGAAACAGAAGTTTTTAAGTGTCATTTACAATGGCTCCAAAAAATGAAATACCTAAGTATGAATCTAATGAAAAAATGGCTGAGTCTGTATGATGGAACACACTGTATGATGGAAAACACTGACGGAAAAAATCAGAGAAGAGCTAAATAAGTGGATTGGATGGATCTAATGTCATTAAGATGTCAACCCTCCCCAAATTTATCTATAGATTTAACACTTATTCCAATCAAAATCCCAGCAGGATTTTTGTAGATACTGTCAAGCTGATTCAAAATTTTATATGAGAAGGCAAAGAATGTAGAAAACAACTTTGAGAAAGAAGAACAAATTTGGAGGATTCACACTACCTGATTTCATGGCTTACTGTAAAGCTATACTAATCAAGACAACATGGTATTAGTGAAAGTATACACACACAAATTAATAGACAAAATAGATAGTCTAGAAATAGACCTACAAAAATATAGTCAACTGATTTTTTTTGGGAGGGGGGCAAGGTAGATTGGCCCTGAGCTAACACCTGTTGCCAATCTTCCTCTTTTTGCTTGAGGAAGCGTGGCCCTGAGCTAACATCTGTGCCCATCTCCCTCGTTTTGTATATGGGACGCCACCACAGCATGGCTAGATGAGTGGTATGTTTGTCTGCGCCTGGGATCCAAACACGCGAACCCTGAGCCACCGAAGCAGAGAGCGTGAACTTAACCACTATGCCACCGGGCCAGCCCCTCAACTGATGTTCAATACAAGTGCAAATGTACTTCTATGGATAAAAGATAGTCTTTTCCACAAATGGTGCTGAAACAATTGGACATTCGTATGCAAGCAATATGTGCCTCAACCCACGCCTTATACCATATAAAAAACATTAACTTACAGTGGACCATGGACTTAAATCTAAAACGTAAAATTAAAAATCTTCAGAAAAAAGAAAACACAGGAGAAAATGCTCATGAGTTTGCGTTAGGAAAAGAATTCTTAGATACAACACTGAGAGCGTGATCCATATGAGAAAAAAATAGATTAATTGTACTTCATCACAACCAAAACTTTTTTCTCTATAAAAGATGATTAAGAAAATGAAAGGCAAACTACAGAAAATATCTTCAAATCATGAATCACAAATTATGGGTAAGGACATATAACCATACTTTTAAAAGAACTCTCAAAACCAACAAGAAATCAAATATCCAATAAAAAAAGTAGGCAAAAGATTTGAACAGACATTTCACCAAATAAGATATACAGATTGCAAATAAGCATATGAAAAGATACTTGCCTTAAAACTTGTCTTAAAACCACAATGAGATGGCATTACATACTTATTAAAATGGCTAAAAGATAAAAACAAGCAAACAAAAAAACTGACCATACCAAGGGCCAACAAGTAGTCAGAGTAACTAGAACGCTCATACATTGTTGGAGGGAGGGCAAGATGGTAAATGTCACTCTGGAAATCAGGTTGTCAGTTTCCTATAAAGTTAAATGTACATTTACCATATGATCTGCAATCCCACTCCTAGGTATTCATTTACCCTAGAAAAGTAAACACTCATATTCACACGAAAACCTGTGTTTAGAGCACATTATGTTTAAAGCAGCATTGATCATAATCACCAACACCTAGAAAAAGCCTGAATGTTCTGTATTGGTGAATACACCAACAAACTCCAGTACAAGAAAATACTGCTCAGCAATAAAAAGCAACAAACTGTTGATAGATGAATGACACAAATGCATTCTGCTAAGTGAAAGAAACCAGACTCAAAAGGTTGTCATTTAAATGACATTTTGGAAAAGGCAAAACTATAGACACAGAAAACAGGTAAGTGGCCCCAGGGGTTAGAGATGGGGCAGGTTTTGACTACAAAAGGGCAGCAGGAGGGAATACTTTTGGGGTGAAGGAGCTGTTTTGTATCTTAATTGTGACGGTGGTTACAAAACTCTACATTTGTCAAGACTCGCAGAACTATACACTAAAAATTAGTGAGTTTTACTTTATGTAGATTTTTAAATAATTTAAAACATAAACACAAAATAAAAATCTGTGTTCTGAGAGCAGACTATCTCACCCTGAAAGAGTGAGAATCCTTTCTCAAAAATAAAACAAATCTTAAAAACAAAGGAAAAGAAGCAAGAACTTTTTCAGGATTGCACTATTCAGAACTCTAAAACGTCAACGTGTGAAGTTACTGGTTGCTTTTACACATGACTGCTCAATTCATCTTGACCTCTTACCTTGGGTTTCAAATAACAAGAACAGCATAATGAAAACAAGACACTTTGGCATCATAGTATTTAATGACATGTAATCGCACCTCTGTTAGCTCTGCTGCACATAGTCTAACATTAAACGCTGTTTCTCTCACGGCAGGAAGGAATAATAAGGATAATACTGTCTGAGCAATGCTCATGCAGGACAAAGTCTTCTCTAAATTTCATTCTATTCAATCCAAAATGCCTCTAAGCCCTCTCTTCCATGATTTCCTCTTTAAGCCTACATGGTCACGAAATGCCACCAACCAAAAGTATTGTACAGAACATGTGGCAAAGCTAAGCTTCTAAATGAAAAGAAAAATAGGAACTGAGCCAAAAGAATATTGTACAGAGGAAGCTACTAATATGAAAAAAATCAATATGCTGGGGCCGAGCCGGTGGCATAGTGGTTAAGTTTGCATGCTCTGCTTTGGCACCCGGGGTCACAAGTTCAGATCCCGGGTACAGACCTATGCACCCCTCATCAAGCCATACTGGGGCAGCGTCCCACATACAAAAAGAGAGGAAGATGGGCACAGATGTTAGCTCAGGACCAATCTGCCTCAGCAAAAAGAGGAGGATTGGCAGTGGATGTTAGCTCAGAGCCAGTCTTCCTCACACACCCAGACAAAATCAACAAACTTAATTTCAAAATCACCTAGTGGATAATTTGTGTGAGATATTTGGACCCTGCTGCTGTATAGTTTTCTGTTTTTCTCTTGCACTTGTAAAGTGTGGTTCCTGCTGGCTAAAATCTTCAGTCCTACGAGGAAGACTTCTGATTACCAGGCTGAAATCAATAGATGTAACCATGCCCTGAGTCTTGGAATCTTTGCCTATAAAACGTGGTTTATCAGGCTTTGAGGAGCTATGGAGCAGATTTTTACCTGAGGTTGTCACTTTGTTAATGCGGTATATTTACGTGTATATATATATGTATGTATAAGTATATATTATTATATATATAAAATACAATTGTGCAGATCCATGTCATTTCAGCCAAAGGAGGTTGCCAAGCACACAATTGTAGCCTTGACTCCTTTGTAAAACAAAAAATTTAAATGAGTAAATATGAACATCTGCATACTCTTTTGAAGTATCTGGGGCATATTGATAGTAGAGGAGACAGAGAATTCTAAACACTCAGGTTTTTATGCACACCTGACCGAGGCTGAACCTAGTTGCACTCTATCTTTTTGTGTGTGTGCCTGATTGGTGGGCCCTTTGTGGATGGCATGATACAAGGTAAGTGTTAATTACTGCTCAACTTTAAGACTCTTCTTAAAGCATAAGAGAAGCATATGAATCATATATTTCTGGATAAAAATCAGAGATGGTCATAAAACCATTAGACAAATTATACTGGAGGCAAAGTCTCATTACTTCATATTCAACATTCTCTTTAGACAATTCTTATCAATCTCTGGGTTTATTATTTGTATTATAAAATAAATGTAGCATCCTTCTTGACTTCAAGGGTGATAAAAAATGAAACAACATATGTGGAAATATTTTTTCTAAAAATGGCGCTATATAGAGTCAAGATAATATTTTCCTTAATAGCCACTGTGGTACTATCCCAAATATATAGTAACTTTCCACATTGAAAACCTAACAGCTAGGTTGTTATTTCACGTCTATGATATGGAACGTTGCTTAAGCCAGTTTAAGCAGTAGTATAAGAATGATGGTTTTGCCAAGTGCTCTGCACTTGTAACAAATGGACGCAATGAATTAAATAATCAAAATACACTAGCCACATAAATCTTTGCCTTTTGCAGCCACCAAAGAAAGATGTCATAGGAAATATTTTGAAGATGAACATCTTCAGTCCTTAAATTCTCAAAAATCCATTTCTGCTGAGAATCACTTGCTGATTACAATGGGTTTCCTAAGACAATTAGACATAGGATGAAAGGCGAAATTAATTAGTGATAGTCAATTCAGTGTTTCCACTGTCTTAATCACTGAGGACTCTAGAATGGTCAATCAAATTGATTTTACCACCTAACATATCTAAAACATCTCAAAAAAACTTCATTATTTTCAATTCATACATTCTGATTGCCTTACTCATTCTTTTATTGCACTTGTAGTGGCTTTACTTTACAGTTTTTTTGTGTTAGGAGCCCACTAGGTAAAGAATAGATATTTCTATTGAGTTGCATCTTTGGATAGCCTTTAGCATAATCAGAGAATTTAGGTTCTTTTAAACAGCTAGAATTACTAGAACGACAGAGTTAGAAAGGTCCCTAAAGCTCATGTAGTGTAGCCATCTTATTGCACATATATTATAGGTCAAGCCATTGACATAAATTATCTTATTTAATCTTTACAATCATTCTAAGAGGGAAGAATTATTAACCCTACTTTGTGTACAGGGAGAAACTTAGAGTTTAAGTAATTGCTCAAGGTCACACAGTTTATAAGTAGGGGATCTGGAATTCCAATACACATTTGTCTGACTCAATTGCTTCTCCAGCTTGCTTTTCTCTCCATGTTGAACCTCCTCAACTACTAGAGGTAAGGAGCTCATTCCTCCTGATACAGCAAATCTTTGGACAGTTCTGGCTATAGATCTTTCTGATGTCAAACAACTAACTAGAAAAAATTACAATGTGCCATGAAAATTAAAGTTATCATTTGTCATCAGTAACTACATCCTGATCCTGCTGGGGAAGGTCTAAACCTACATTTTCCTTTTGAAGATAATCGTCAAAATATTAATCATTTTACCATACATTACTTACTTGGTTCTCATATTATAATCAAATGCCTTCCCTTTCCTTAAAAAGAAAGGCTTAGGACTTCTTTAATGTTGCATCATTTCTTGATTGAGGTCCCAGAATTCTGCATAATAAACCAGATGATTTTAGCCTGAAAAACTGTTCATGCAGATGATACCAACCAGCCTTCTAATTCTTAAAAGAACTTCCAAATGATTCCTGTAGAATATCTTATTCTAACTAGAATTATATTCTGATAGATCTGCCTGGATAAATTACCTGGAAAATATACCTCTAAGTAGGAGACTGAACTGAATTGTTAATGGGATACTTTAAGCTTATCCATATATTATATGTGATTACCCAAAAGCGTTTTACCCTGGTGATAATTGTTGCTTAGATACAGCTTCTGTCAGTTCCTACCCAAAGGATACCATCACCACTTCTAATAACATTAAATAAAATCACATGTACAGCATTCTTGTTTCCTACTTGTGATTGCAGAAAGACATGTGTTCAGTTTAACAAGCATCTATGGCAAGTGATCTAGAAAAAAATTAGAGTCCTAGAACAGTGTTATCTGGCATCATAGGAGATGGAAGCGGCATCTCTAGTGAGTTTAACTTACCTCTCCAGCTCTATCCTATTCATTGCCTTTCTTCATATTTTCTTTCCTGTCACTCCAGAAACACTCGGTTTGACTCCAAGAGTCTCTTCATCCACTTGCCTCTCAGTTTATTTTCATGCCCTTTACACCTAAAAAATGATCTCCCCCATATGAGGGCTTGGCCAGTGTCTTGGCTTACCCATCAATCCTCAGCAGAGAGGACTCCCAAATTACTAATTCCAAGTCCCAATGCCACAAACTAGCACCTGGAAATTACATACTAATTGGAAATAAGGTGATATTTTATATACTGAATTGCTCCAAAAACTTTATGATATCTCCTAATATAAACAATAAGTTGAACAAACTCCTTAGTATTTCAAAAGAAAAGCAACTAAGAATAGAAATCAATTAGAAATTTGATTTTTAAAGAAAATGAAAATAGCAATACAACGTTTGCAATACATTATTATGTGGTTCTTTGTTAAATAGAATTCAATCACACTCATGGATAAATTCATAAAATAAAATCCTGATATGAAATGATTAGTGTACAATCAAGATATATGTCCTCTTATCCAACATCAGCAGATATTCAACATTCAAAACTGTCTATTAAGTATGTACTCTATGCCAGGCACTAAAGATGGACTTAGCTATGTTTAATATTTACATAGGGTTATGCTGTTGATGAGCTTGATTCACATTTTCAAGACAACAACAATATTCCCATGGAGTGAAAAGTCACATATAGAGATATCTAAAGATTTTTAAACAAAACTACTTATCAAATAAATATGGAAATGTAAAAATTAAAAAAGGTCTTACTTCTCAAGTTTTGGTTTAAACTATCATACATTTTCTTCCACATTCCCAAGATTCTAAGCCATCTCTTCCCTACTATACAAATGAGATTCACTGAGGAAATAGTTAACAGTCTCTCTAAGTAAATTACAAATATATGTGTCAACCTATACATGAAAAAATTGATTGTAGGATTAACCATCACACGAAACCAAAGCAAACATAGTTTAAATGACTAGAATCCAAATGTAATGGAATTTATAGATATATATGTTGATCAATTTTGCATTGCCAGAAGTAATACATCACACAATAAAAGCCTGATATAACACGTCTATTTTATAAAACATGCCCACATTAACATGCAATTTATTTCAGTGTTGCAAGGTCATGGAAAAAATTCCAGTAACTAACCCTCTGTTGGAACCACCCAATGAGGTTAATTATAGACTTGTCTATAATGAAGACTCCCTACATCAAACACTTGCTTGGAAATCTACTCTGCATACTCCAGAAATTTTGAAAACAAATAAGATACTTGACTATCACTAAGATACTTACAGTAGAAGTTCTTTTTTGCTCGTGGGTTCATCATTTGGGGATGTTTTCATCAGGAGTCATCATGCTTTTGATCTTTAAGGCCGTTCTTCTTCCAAGGTTTCTTGCCGGTAATTTCCAAAACAGAGTCACTTGTACTAACAAGCCATCGTCCCATACTGTTTCCTTTTTTGTGTGAATGTTACCCTGTAGATCAATTTCCTGTCCAAAAACACTCAAAAATGAACAGACACTGCTGTATGCAAGTGAAACGTGCTACTCAAATACTCTGTTTCTGCAGTTTGGTTCAGGAAGATAGTCCCTGATTAAAACGGGGAACTATAGCTCAGTTGTTCCAGAGAACTTAAAAGACACAAGTTTCTTCCTTATGAATGAACATATCAAAATTGCCAGCGTCATTTATTCTCACTAGTTTGTGGCTCAAGTACTATTACACATGACGCATCCACATACTGTGTGCAGCTAACGACTCTCCCAATTGCCACAGTAACAAAATCCCAACTACATTTTAGGCTTAGTATGCTTTGAAGTACATAATGTTTTCCATTCCTGAAAGGACAAAGAGATCTACATTGTCAAAGTTTATTTTTAAGCTCATGTGCTTGCTAAGTGCAGTGGCGAACAGGCTTTCCGTGCCTGTGGTACCATTGCTGGAACCTATTAATGCAAACAGATGAATCATTGGCTTGATTCCACCTAGCCTTTTATTTCTTCTTTTTTAACCTTATCTAAATTGCATTGATTATAATTTTTTAAATCGAGAATGCTATCAGTTTTCTGAACTCACTTGTTTTAATTTTATCAGTACAGAAGCAATGTAAGAAAGGCAAATAAGAGGAAGGTTTCAAGTAGCTTTTGCTGAGATAAAGTTAGAAATTAGAGGTAGATCCTGTTCCTGGACGACGTTTGAAGGACATTTGGAGACAGGAAAAATAATGACAAATTTTAAATAAAAGAGGCAAAGATGAAGAGTGAAAGAGAAAGTGAGAGAGAGAAGAGGGGAGGTAAGGAGAGAGCGAGCAAAAGCAAGAGAGAGAGAGATGTCTTGACTAATAGCAACAATTCCTCACATATTTTCTTGTTGTTGGGAAAGCAAATTGCTCTGGCTTGTATAACCCCCTACCACTCTGTTCAACCCACCAAAATTAGCCCACATGTCATCTAATACCAGAGTAAGACTTGTGGAAACACATTATTGCTCTATTAAAGCCATAACAAAATACAGCTGAGCAGTGAGCATTAGGTGGTAGGGTGACCCTGAGGTAATACAACCCGTATTATGGAATTTCTAGCCCAAATTTTAAACATCTGGTTTTGATATGATAATAAATGTGATAATGTACATTAAATACCAGTATTCAAGTAACGTAATCCTTCCATCTGACTAACCCAGTGCACGCTTTTCAAATCATGTGAGAGAGATTAGATAGACAGACACACACTTATATTTGTGCATAGACCGAACGTGACCCTCCCATGCACAAACACACATGTATACATGCACAGCAATAGCACATAAGCTGTCAGTTGTCTTTCCAGAAATGAGAGTAGTTTTTCACTGAACCCTTCCTGTGCTCTCTTTTCTTGATGCCCCTTTGCACAATTGCACTATTTTGTAGGAGACTTGGCTGAGATTGAGGGAAATGGAAGGAGAATGTTAAAAAGAATAACGCTAATTGGACCAGACAGAGATGTGAACCTCCGACCTTTGCTCCATTAATACCATCTCATGCTGTAATCTGATGAAGTACTCAGCCACTGGCAACTTGGAAAAAAAGTGAAATCGGATTATCCTTATCCTGTTTTAACTTCATGGGAAGGAGTTTCTTGATTTCAAATAAAAATATTACCCTATTACTAGACGTCAAGTAATTCAGTGCTGTAAATGGTGCTAGAGTCCAGAAGTTGAGATCCCTTTAAATTAGCGCTTTAGAATTAGACCAGCTGATGGAAAAGTACTAACCCATGAACATTTGCTGACCTTTTATATCTGCATATGAGATGGCTGATAGAGTGAACTGGAGGATGGAGAAGGTTTGTGGAAGCTGCTGGGATGAAAGTCCTGTTGGGAATGACAAACGGTTGATTAGTATGGGGTTGAGAGATAAGGATGAGGCTAATGATGACAGAGGGCTCATGTGTTTCCGGAAGAGAAGTTTTTATACTTGTGTATTGTGCAATCCATTTCCATTTATTGAACATCTACTAAGCCCCAGGCACTGTGCCAAGAGCACAGTTTTGTATGTTAAATGCAGTAATATAAATATGTACAGAATAGAGAGATAGTAAAGATAAGAGAGTAATTAATTATGTTTGGCAAGATTAAGGTTGATGTCTGAGCTGGATTTGGGATAGAAATTGGAATTCACCAAGTAAATGACAGGTGGCAGGACATTCCAAGCAGTGGAATCAGCGTATGCCATGGTGAGATGAGTGAAATGGCAAAATTATTCTCAAAAACACAAATAATATGCGTTACTGGATTTTAAAATTCTAGGGGAATTTTGGAAAGGGCAGAATAATTTGGTCCAGGTTTGTCCCCCTTACTCAATCACGTGAGCTATCTAAAGGGAGAAACTAAGTCTTGTATACCATAGTATCTCCTACAATCCTGGCACATAATAAATTGACTGATTAACAAATTGCGTTGCCACTCACCCTCCAGCAAAGATTGTATGAGTACATTTTGCTCTAATGGTATTCTATATTCTGCTCTTTCTCCTAGCAAGAAGGAGTCTCATTCAAAGTATGTTTGATCATCAGGAATATTGAAATTTATTCACTCCATTTCCTCCTGATGTTCAAAGCTTCGTGAGTCAAGTGAATGGTATTTGAAGGAGCTGGCACAAAATAAAAACCCCAAGTGTTCTTTCTTGGCTTGAGCCAAACCCAAACCTTTTCAAAGGCGTGAAAACATGCAGCCACATTGGTTTGGTTTTCTCTTCCTGGGCTGCTCTTCCTCTTGGTGCTGGCCAGCACCACACAGAAGACTTGCAATATGAGCCATTTCCACGGAATTTTAAATTCTGCCAAAAACAAGAGGGATTGGAAATTTCGTGAGAATGATTATTCTTAGGAGATTTCCATCCCAAATTCCTAACTTGTGTGGCTCAGATAAGCGTCTAAAATGCACTGCCAAACCTTCTGAGGTCCCCAATGCACTTATTTCCACTCACATTTCTTCATAGAGACCTCAAAGTAACAGTGAACGCAATGGTTTGTTGGGAAATATTTTCTGTATGCCAGCCCAAGATCCTTCTACCTATGTGGAAATGGGTTTGGAATGCCGTTTAAAACACAAACATTGGTTTGAGTGTCCCCAGAGCATGCTCAATTTTTAGATGGGACATGTTTAAATTCTCCCAAATCAAAACAACCTACCCCAAAGCAACCCTTCAATTATTTTCTATTCTTTAACTTCTGAGAAACTTCAAAATATAATAAGAATATTTTCTTGGCATATTGTTCAGTGTGTAACTGCTCAAGCTCTTCCTAAAGGCTTATTTCTCATGAGAAGACTATATTACAAATTCAATCAAAAATCTCACTAACTGGGGCACTGTATCAGTTAGCCGTTGCTATGTAATAGACCTACTCCAAAACTCAGTGGCTTAAAATGCTAGGTATTTGCTACTGCTGACTATTTTACAGGTCAACGTGACAATTCTGGTCTCATCTGGGCTCATTCATGCATCAGCTGCATGTTGGGTAGGTGACTCTGCTGGTCTTCGTTGGGCTGTCTAATGTGTTTGGGAGTCATCTGACTGCAGGCTGGTATAGGATAGCCTCAGCGGGGCAACTGAGCTCTTCTCCTTGTGTCCTCACTTATACATGTCTTTCATATCCCTCCAACAGACTAGCCCAGGCATGGTCTCAAGCCAGCTTGAGTATGTTTTCAAGGCAATCAGAGGCAAGAGAGGAAGTGGAAATGTACATGTACAGCTTAAATTCTTTATTGGGGTCAAATTGTTAAGGTCATTTTGGTCAAAGCAAGGTACAAGGCAAGTCTGGAGTAGGTGTGGAAGCGCGTCTACCACCAAAGGATGTGGATACAGAGAAGCATGGAAAATTGGGGCCATTCTTACAATGAATCTACCACAGGCACATTGGACATAAGAAGCCAGTCATATTCAGTTACTTGGATGGACCTACGACAGTATCAGGGTGCCTCAACCCGTGAGACTAGCGTTAGCTTTTAGTACCAAGGCAGAAAAGGAAAGCCAAACCCCAAGCTGTAGTAGGTGGGAAGTGTCCCAACAAAGCACAGGCAAGTCACCAAAATGGCACCTGTGTCAGTGACGGAGTTGGAGGTATGGCCAGAGACAGCAATGAGGAACACATAATAAGAGCCAAATAAAACCACCAAGCACGGTGAAACCAAAGTTAGCAAGCACTAATAACAAGTTAAAAGATGAGCACTTGGGTGACCTCTCTCTGGAGTAATTTTCTGGAAGTTGGTTGTTTGAGTTGGAGCACAGTAAACGCAATTGCCATCAGGAGACAAAAATGATTGAAGTGGATTTGATTCAACACAACTGAGTGGTGAGAACGAGGTAAGAGGAGAGCACCGGGATCAATGTGCACTGGCTACTTACCTCCAGCAAATATTGCCTTTAAAGACGGAGCATCTAGTGTGGCCAGACATTAAAATTTTATATAATATTTCCTAACTTTTAAAACACTTTGAGAAACGTCTGCAGGCATGTTTTACCCTACAGGCCCCTAGTCTGCAACTCCAGAGGTAGAGGTTTCATTTCTATGGGGCAATCTCTTTCTATCTTAAACAGGCTCTCCAAGTTCATGTATTTACATCAACATATTAGAACAAATCATTTGCCATTAGAATATAAATAATTTACATAGAAATGATTGGATCATTCTAGAGTATCAAACACACAGTTAAAGAGCTCCTAAAGGTATTTTTTATCTCCAGAAAGCTTTTGCCTTTCAAGAGTTTGCCTTCTTCCATTCTCTATATGGAACCCTAATGTGTGCTTCCAGAATTCCACTCCAAAGTTAATTGCCTGTTACTTTTAAAATCAACTTACTCCTGACATTTTATTACATAATAACTTTTTTTATAAATATATTGGTGAAACAATTTTCTTTATCCCTCACATTGCTGATTTCTGGAATGCACTTTTTCCTACATAGATCCCTTCCCGTAGCATCTAGAAAATATATTAAGCACTTATAATTCTCAGCTTTGTTTATCTGAAAGACTATTATCCACACTGCAGTTTTCTGGATTTCCAGTTTATTGATTCAGCTTCTCCATTTGCATTGCTGGCTTCTTAGCTCTTCTTGTTTACTCCACAGGCAACCTGGAGGGAAGTTCTTTGAAATCCAAAGACCTAACTATTTCTTCTGCTCTGGAAAGACGTCTCTTTCTAGGCATCTGATTTTTGGCATTTTTTGGAAGACTATCTTATCTATTTCCAGAAAAAATGATTTTACTTCAGGTGGTTAACCCAAGGGCAAAAGTGGAGAGGGCCGTTAAAGATGGTTTTCTTTAGCTTCCTAACCCCAGTCTTCTAAATACATCCTCATCACTCTGTTTTCAAACTTTTACTTGGATCTCAGTAAATACAAAGACCTATTCCAAAGCCCGGCATATTTTTATATTCTATTCTATACAAGCTTATGCATACCTCTTTTTCCTTCTTTAATGCAGAGATTTGAGAATGCATTATACATTATGTTGACACTGTTGCTGTGTCTGAATACATATATTTATGTTGCATTATGCACTTTTATGCTCCTATCTATATTCTCTTACCTCATCTGTTTCCCAGATCCTCAGCAAATTCCTCCATCTCAGCCACTGACCCTGAGAACTACTTGTGGGTCTGATGCATGATTTTATGATTTAGGCCAAACAGGCAACATGTCTGGAGTCTCTGGTTCCTCCTACCATTTCCAGACTTAGATTCCAGAAGCACACATCACATGGAGGGTTATCTGGCTTCTCCAAGTCTACCAAAGGGACCAGGTGATTGAACTTCTTAAGTGTGGGGAGTCAACTCCCACAAGGCAAACTGCAACCAATAGGAAGCAGAAGATGGAAGAGAGCTGGCAGATAAATATCATCTCACTTCTTTCTCCCAGATGGGCTATTTAGATGCAGGATTTTGCCATGCTGTCTGTCCAAACAATGCCACACATGGCCAAGCCGGTGCACAGCTGATGAAATGGCTATGTTTCTTTGTGGCTCTTTGTGAAGCAGTGGTCAGCATGGTAATACATCATCTTGCATTTGCTTCCCACTGTTCTTTGCCACTCTTCCCTTTTCACTCATTCTAGTTACCCTGGAATTCTCTTTCCAATAGAGCATTAGCACTTAAGCCTGTGTCAAGCTCAATTTTCAAAGGAATCCTGAGTAAGACATCTGTGTATATGTATATGTATGTGTGTAATTATACATATATATACACACACATGCATATATAGATATATAGTTATAATATACATCTACATATAATTATATATACGTTTAATCATTTATTTCCCTTTGCTACTTCATACGAAATGCTATACCACATAAAATCCTTAAGTATTGTATAGTGACATTGTGAAATAAGATATTAATACGAAGAATTTATGAACCCCAGAGTTTTTATTTTCTTTTTATGGTTTTGTTTTGTTCTTTTCTGGTGAAAAAAAAAGCTTTACACAAAGTAATAAATACAAACTTTGTAAAATATCAACCTTAAACTTTGGGAAATAATCAGTAAGAACACTGATCCCTTAGAAAAGACTCTTAAAATTATGTAAAAATGAGATGAGTACTTTGAAGACTTTTAACTCAAAACATTTTTTAGCTTAACATATTATTTTTCTTAAATGTTGTGGGGCCTGAGACCAAAGCTCTGCTCCAGTTGCCCTGCTAAGAGCAGAGGCATGTTTTGAAATAAATATCCATTGACAGTTCTTTATATGTGTACTATTTCATGTCATATTAGGGAGATGATAAGGTGAACTTCTGTGGTCATTTGTAATATGCTTTTATAACATAGTTAGAAAAACAATATAGATCTTTTTAATAATTTTGTTATCATCTTCCTTATTGCTCAAATCTAAATAAAGACATGCATATTAACTTGTGGGCTGACATTCCAGTATTATTGATCCAGATTACTATCACTTACTTAAATTTTATGTCATATTTATGGATCAGTTTCATAAATCAGACCATTTGTACCTGATTGACTATTGCCCGTGGGTGAAGAATAATTTAATAACCACTCATAGCCTATGTAAGAGTCAACACACTTTGAAACAGTGAGAAGCAACCCATGACCTATCCGTCCTTGAGATAAATCCTGCAACCTAAATTGAATCACAGCCTTTCAGCACTTACCAAGCAGAGAGATCAGAGAAGAAAAGCCACCAAGACACTCTTTTTGAAGAGGAGTCTTTCTGGAATTGTTCATCTTAGGCCGCTCAGCTAAGAGAGCCTCAAGAGTGAAGAGTAAGATAAAGGCTGAAGTAAAGCAACCTCTGGGGTGGGGGATGAAGGTATTGGGCCTCTGGCCTCCTGGGGCAGGAGCAACTCCAAGAATAAAGCATCCTGAGTTTAACTACCTTCTTCCAGAGGCTGGAGGCAATGGAGATTAGAGTGACCCTTTCTTCTGGATCAGTCCTAGAATAACCCAAGTAAAGAGATCCTGCAACATGGAGAAGGCCTAGGGGAAGGAAAGAGGAACAACAGGCTCCCATGACTAGCCTGGGGCCTGACACACAGTTGGCATTCCATGAAGTTTGTATTGACTGGAATAACTAATTTTAGCTCCATGTGGGTAACTTCCATGTGACATTGAGCAAGTTACCTTTCACTTCTTCACTTTGAGCCTTAGTTTCTCCATCTGTACAGTAGGGATAATAATAATTCTTACTCTCAGAATAATTTCAAGGATAAAATGCAAAAATAATATGACTTTGTGAATTCCAAAGTGCTAAACAAATTCAGGAGTGGAAAGATAGACAGCTGCCTCCATATTGCTTCTTTTCAAATACGCATAGATTTTACCATTTGTCATCTTTTTGCTTCCCTCTACAAGCAGATCTTGAGACAAGGACTTGTATGTATGTAGGTAGTCCAGTTGAGAATTCCAAGGAGTGGGAGAGAGGGAATGGGAGGAGTTTAGGAAGAGGGAAAAGCTAATTTTCAAGGACACTTCTATGGGCAACTGGGTCTTGGTCTTGCAGAGGGACTCATGAAAAGTATATTAATGCCCCTTAGAACTGTCCACTTGAGGGTCAACTGGGGATGAATTTATCCATCTGTTCCCGCAGTCCACAGGGGCTGCCCCCAGAGGTGTTAATCCTCTCACTTCCAGGTACAAACAAATGCTTGATAAGAGAGCAGACTTCCACCAGTTGCTGTAGAAAGAAATGTGCATACAAGAGAAGATGCTATTATTATGAGGTGAAATGAAGCCCACATGGACATAAGGCTGAAAGAATTTGAGTATAGTCATCAGAGATATCAGATACTCTTTTATTTGCTAAAAAGCAGGGCCAATTTTCTCTTTGAGACTCTTATATTTAATATAGCATATAATTTAAATTGTAGTATAACTCAGATGTTTGCTGGAGCCACCTGCTCCAGAGAAATCTTATTAAGCTTAACCTTAAATCCAATGCCATACCTTTGTGAGAGCCTAAATAACCCAGCCTTGAATTCTACAGATTCCTGACAGTTTACATCCTTAAGCGTCTCTGCTTCTTGGCTTACTGCCTAGAGTTGCAAAATCCAACATCTACATCAATTTCCATTGAAGCACTGTGTGAGTTGAGTAGATTTAAGACTCAAGGGATCATTAGAGGGGTACATCTCACATTGTCTCACCATCTGTCATTTTGCCCACTCCACTCCACACACACCCTCTCCTATCCTATGCCTTCAATCTGCTCACAAATGCATCCCATTTTCTCTCTCACACAAAAGAGATCCATTCATGCTTAAGTTTTAGAAGCTTGGCTTTTCCTAATAAAATTGGGTTTCTACTTACAAGGAGTTCTCTTATAAGTATTAAAATTTTTTTCTCCGTATCATGAAGTAAAGATACAAAAATTTCCCTATGTGACTCAATAAAACTATTTTTGGGTAAAAAAAGTGTGGTCATAAACATTTTATTTCTCCTAAACTATCCCTTACATAAAATATAATACCCATAGTGGACTAATTCAGTTCCCCCTTTTAAATGCTTGCATAGCTCAAAGCATTTCTACCATTTAAAGTTATTACATTTATATTATCCTTGTATTTTTATGAGTTTTAATTAATATATATCTCTTCTCACTAGGCTGTAAACTCCAACAGTATAGTCTTGTTTGGAAGTGACTCATTAGCATCTGATTATTAGCCAGATACAAAAGTAGATGATCAATACATTTGTTCAAAGAATGAATGAATGAAATTATATCTGTAAACTTATTAATTTCATCATGCATATGTGGAAAAAAAATTATAAAGAAAAACAAAAACCTAAGGCCCAGAAAAGTGAAATGTCTTGCCCAAGGTCACACAGCTAATTTATAGCAGAGTGATTTTAGCAAGTTTACCCTGCTCATTCCTTCAGCCCTCTTGTACCTTTAGACTGTAATTCATTGTGGTATTGCCCAACAGAAGCACTATTATAAATCCAGTGTTTTCTCTCAAACCCATATGCTTGACTGAACAAACATCAAAGAAGTCTGGTCTCAGCATTCCTTGACTCTTATTTCCCGTTAAGAGATACCAAATTAGTTTACACTCTACATTGAAGATGGCACTTTGGTCCTATGCCCTCATTTTGAAATCACTACTTTAAAATTCCTCTGTTATTTCCACAGGAGCTTTTAGTGATTTAGGACAGGGATTATTCCTCACATACATCAAAAACCAACAAGAGCTGAGTTTCCACTCCTCAAGAACACACAAAACACCCATCAAGGTGGCCCTGGTGAAGCACACCCTGGAACCCCCCAGCCCATGCCCACCCCAGCTCCAGCCATTCTGCCAAGGTGGTCCAGATGTGGGGCACCCTGGGACGCCCCTCCCCCACAGCCTGTGCCTGCTCCAGCTCCAGCGGAACTGCCAAAGCTACCCAGTACGTGCAGTCTATGCAGGTGACACTCCTACACAAGGCCACTCCTTCAAGACCAGGAGAGGTAGCTGTTTCACCTAACTCATAGGAAAAAAACACAGAAAGTCAAACAAAATGAAGGGAGAGAGGAATATGTTCCAAAGGAAAGAGCAAGATAACCCTCCAGGAAAAAAACCCTAATGAAATGGAGATAAGAAACTTACCTGTTAAAGAATTCAAAGTAATGGTGTTAAAGATGCTCACTTAACTAAGGGGGAAGAATTGAGGAACACAGTGGGAACTTCAACAAAGAGGAAATATAAGGAAGAACCAATAGGAGCCAAAAAATTAAGGAGGAATGAATGCTTCCAAACTCATTTTATGAGGCCAGCGTTACCCTGATAACAAAACCAGACAAAGACACCACACACACAAAAAAGAAAATCATAGGCCAATATCTCTGATAAATGTAAATGCAAAAATCGTCAACAAAATATTAGCAAAACAAATTCTACAATACATTAAAAGGATCATACACCATGATCAAGTGGAATTTATTCCAGGGATACAAGGATGGCTCAAAATTCACAAATCAATCAATGTGATACACCACATTAACAAAACAAAGGGTAAAAATCATATGATCATCTCCACAGATGCAGAAAAAGCATCTGACAAAATTCAACATCCATTTATGAAAAAAAAGTGAGTATAGAAGGAATGTACCTCAACAAAACAAAGGCCATATATGACAAACCCATAGCTAACCTCACACCCAATGATGAAAAGCTGAAAGTTTTTCCTCTAAGACTAGGAAGAAGACAGGGATGCCCACTCTTGCCACTTTTATTCAACATAGCATTGGAAGTCCTAGCCATAGCAATTAGGCAAGAAAAAGAAATAAAATTAATCCAAAATGGAAAGGAAGAAGTAAAACTGTCACTATTTGCAGATAACATGATACTATACATAGCAAACCCTAAAAACCCCATCAAAAACTATTGGAATTGATAAATAAATTCAGTGAAGTTGCATGATACAAAATTAATGTACAGAAATTGGTTCATGTCTCTACACTAATAATGAGTTATCAGAAAGAGAAATTAAGAAAACAATTCCATTTACAATTGCATCAAAAACAATAAAATACCTAGGAATAAATTTAACCAAGGAGGCAAAAGATCTGTACTCTGAAAACTATAAGACACTGATGAAAGAAATTGAAGATGACACAAATAAGTGGAAAGGTATACTGGTTTCATGGATTGGCAGAATTAATGTTGTTAAAATGTCCATACTACCCAAAACAATCTACAGATTCATTGCAATCTCCATGAAAAGACCAAGAGTGTTTTTCACAGAATTAGAACAAAGAATCCTAAAACTTGTATGAAACCACAAAAGACCCCGAATAGCCAAAGCAATCTTGAGAAAGAAGAACAAAGCTGGAGGCATCACACTCCCTGATTTCAAATTATACTACAAATCTATAGTAATCCAAATAGTATGGCACTGGCACCAATATATCAATGGAATATATCAATGGAATAGAATAGAGAGCTCAGAAATAAACCCATGCATACACTGTCAATTAATCTATGACAAAAGAGGCAAGAGTATACAATGGGGAAAAGACAGTCTTTTCAATAAATTGTGCTGAGAAAATTGGACAGATATATGCAAAAGAGTGAAACTGGACCACTATCTTATACCAAACACAAAAAATTAACTCAAAATGGATTGAAGACTTGGATGTAAGACCTGAAACCATAAAACTCCTAGACAAAACACAGGTAGTCAGCTCTTTGACACTGGTCTTAGCAATATTTTTTTGACCAGTCTCCTCAGTCAAGGGCAACAAAAGCAAAAATAAATAAATAGGATTACATCAAACTAAAAAGCTTTTGCAGTGGAGGAAACCATCAACAAAATGAAAAGCAACCTACTGAATGGTAGAAGATATTTGCAAATTATACATCCGATAAGGGATAGTATCCAAAATATATTTAAAAACTTACACATCTTAATATCAAAAAAACAGTCTGATTAAAAAATTGGCAGAGGATCTGAATAGATATTTTTCCAAAGAAGACATACACATGGCCAACAGGTACATGAAAAGATGGTTAACATCACTAATCATCAGGGAAATGCAAACAAAATCACAATGAGATACCACCTCACACCTGTCAGAATGGCTATTATCAAAAAGACAAAACAGTAACAAGTGTTGGTGAGGATGTGGAGAAAAGGGAACACTTGTGCACTGTTGGTGGGAATGTAAATTGGTGCAGCCACCGTGGAAAACAGTACAAAGGCTCCTCAACATTAAAAATAGAACAACCATATGATCCAGCAACTCCACTTCTGGGTATTTATCTGAAAAACACGAAAACACTAATTCAAAGAGATATATGCAACTTTATGTTCATTGCAGCAGTATTTACAATAGTTAAGATATGGAAGCAACCTAAGTATCTATTGATAGACGAAAGAGTAAAGATATGGTATATATATATATATATATATATACACACACAATGGAATATTATTCAGTCATAAAAATGAATGAAATCTTGCCATTTGTGACAACATGGATGGAAATAGAGGGTATTATACCAAGTGAAATAAGTCAGACAGAGAAAGATTAATACTGTATGCTCTCACTTACATGTGGAATCTAAAAAACAAAATAAATGATTAAACAAAACAAAACAGAAATGGACTCATAGATACAGAAAACAAACTGGTGGTTACCGGAGTGGGGACGGCAAAATAGGTGAAGGGGATTAATTTGCAGTTATAAAATAAATAAGTCATGGGGATGTGGTGTACAGCATAGGGAATATAGTCAATAGTATTATAATAACTTAGTATGGTGACAGCTGGTAACTAGACTTACCGTGATCATTTCGTAGTGTATGGAGACAATGAATGACTATGATGTACACCTGAAACTAATAGGGTATTGTATGTCAACTATATTGCAATTAAAAAAAGAAAAGAAAGAAACAACACATAGAACATGCTGTGGTTGGACAAGCACTCACAAGTTCTCGTAATAACAACTAAGGGCTATCAGTCCCCTCTGGGACTTCAAAGAACCCCAGGAATTTATGTAAAAGTAAAAGACAGGTAAAGAAAATCTGACTTGATTTCAACAAATCTTAAAAGAAGTCAGGTTAGAATATAGATTTCCACTTGGAGCCTGAGAACGGATACATTTTTCTTTCTTTTTTTTTTTTTTTCTAGTCTAAATACATAGGTGGAGCTGCCAGAATGGATAGCCTGTGGCTCCAGGTCCACGTGGAGTCTGCTTCTGCAGTCAAGGTTTGGGAAGGGGAGAGGGAAATCAGAAGTTGAGAGCCTGAAATTCAAACCTGTGTCCCTACCCAAGTACTATGCAATTTGTTTTAAAATAGAGACTACACGTTGAAAAGCCCTCCCACATTTGTTCACCCTTAATGCATTTCCCAAAGACTTTTACATATGTTATGACCAAGAAATGCAATAAAACTTCATTATTCCACACAAAGCAAAGGGAGATCATGCTCCTATAAAGGGTATAGAAATTATATTCGATTAAATGTGTTAATATTATTCCTTGAAAACTTGCTTGCATATTTTAAATGGCAAGTCTTCTTTCAGAAGATAAACCTCAACAGAGCCCTTGTAGCATGAATTCCAAATAAGTGTGCCTAAAGTCAATGGCATTTGCCATGAATAGACTTGCAAATAATCTCTAGCAAGTGATCCCCACTTGTGATCCCATCCTCTATATACAGAACCATTCAGAGCTTAGTGCATTGCTTACATTCCCATAAGGATATCATAAATAATTTCTCACTGGGAAAGATCATTTTTAAAAGCTTTATAATGATAAGAAAACTATCAGAGCAACCTCTCTATGCTACTGCAGAGGATAGGATAATTTTTCTCTTTCCTTCATTTTCCTTTCTTCCATACTACACCCCTGTTCCTGAAGTCAATGGTACTTTAAAAAAAAAAAAACTATAATGGCCCTGCTTTGTAACTTGTTCCATATGTTTGACATGCTTCATAAAATAATTCCACATTAGTTTCCCCAGCTTAGTGTGTGGATCGTGACATCTGTTTTTTCCTATGTTTTCATGATTTATTTTGGTGTCCATGTGAATTTGCTTTATAATAGTAAAAGGATTTTGCTTAGATTCCCTTTTCCTGGAATGTCTCCTGGTGCCTTGCAGACCCACCAGACTTCCTATTCACGAAGATCTGACACAGTCACTGTCAAGCCTACCTCTGCCATTTACTAGCTTACGAACTCAGACAAGTCCTTTCCCTCTGGACCTCAATTTCCACATCTGTAAAATGGAATAAAAATAATAACTATTTATAGGGTTTAGGGCAGGCTTAAAGAGGTTACTATATATATATGATATATATTACATATATATCATATATATATATAAAGCGCTTTGATCAGTGCCTGGCACATGGTAGTTATTAAAGCCAAGGCACAAAGAAATGTCTCCAAGATGTAGGTTCCTCTTACTCTACCACACCTTTGCTGGCCTTCATTCATTCACTCATTCAGCAAATGGTTATCAGATGTCAAAAGATAAAGACAGCACTAAGTGGAGTCATATTGGAGACCAAGGCTTCAGGAAGTCAGGAATACTAATCCTATCTTTATTTAAAATTTTGATAAGTTATTCACCATAGATTTTTCCATTAATTTCAACTTTAAAAAAATTTTGCATTAAAATATTATCTATCTTGATTACTGATAAAATATTATTTGTCTTGCCTACTTGATGTGCCTTCCCAATTAAATTTTATGCCTAAAGGAAGTGCCTCACTTGCCTCACCTAGTCCTGACCTTGGACAATTGTGAGCAAAACAGACCCAGTTTCGGTCCTCATGATGCTAACAATCAAGTGGGAGGAGGGATAGGCCTTAACAAAGTTATCACAAAAGTATGCAAATTCTCTACATTAAAAATGCAGGAGTTTTGGGGGCCAGCCCCCTGGCCTAGTGGTTAAGTTTGGTGCACTCCACTTCTGCAGCCCAGGTTCAGTTCCTGGGTGCAGACCTACACCACTTGTCAGTGGCCAGGTTGTGGCAGCATCCCACATACAAAATAGAGGAAGATTGGCACAAATGTTAGCTCAGGGAGAATCTTCCTTAAGCAAAAAGGTGAAGATTGGCCACAGATGTTAGCTCAAGGGGAATGTTCCTCAGCCAAAAAAAAGCAAGAGTTTTATATTACTCCTTAGGCTTGTGGATGACTGTAAATACTTTTTTGAAACTAAGAGCTCAAGTTTTCATTCATTTATTTTTCAATAAATAGGTATGAAGCACCCACCAGGTGCCAGGCACTGCTCTAGGTGCTGAAACAAGCAAAAGACACAAACTTCTACTTTCAGCATTCATATTCTAGTGTGGAAGAGAGACAATGAACAACACAAATAAATAAAATTGACCATATGTTATATAGTGCTAAGTTATAAGGAGAGAAAAAATAAATGAGATGGAGAGAAAAACTGTCAGAGAGAAAATTTAAATGTTAGATAAGGACAACTGGACTTGTTGACCTTTGAGTAACGACTTGGGGGAGATGAGAGAGAGAGATGCAGACATCTGGAGGAAAGCAGTCCAGACAAACAGAGCAGGCAGTGCAGGGCAGAGACCCTGAAGTGGAAATGTACCCGAAGTGTTGAAGAAAATAGCAAAGAGGCCAGTGTGGCAAGGAGAAAGCGAGCAGGAATTTAAATCACAAAGGTAATGGAGCAGATCGTGGAGGACTTTTAAATCATTGTCAATGCTTTGTTTTGCATTCTGAGTTAGAGGAGAAATCGCTGAAGGCACTTGAGTAGAGGAGTGATGAGATCTGACCTGGGTTTAGCAGGCTCAGTCCAGTGCTGTGCTAATGATGGACTCCTTGGGAACAAGAGAAGTAGGACCAGTTAGGAGCCTACTACACAATCCAGACAAGATGAGATGGTGGCTTGGGCCGGGGTGGTAGCAGTAGAGGGAATGTTAAGCAGTCAAATTCTGGATTTATTTTGAAAGTAGAGCCAACAGGTGTTGCTACTGGCTTGGATGGGGCATGAGAGAGAAAGAGGAGCCAAGGACAACTCAAGGTTTCTGGCCTAAACAACTGGAAGAACAGGGTTATCATCAGCTGAAATGGTAAAGACCATAAAGAAGTAGGTCTGGCAGGGAATGTCAGTTTTTGACATGTTAGCTTTAAGATATCAATAATCAACAAAATGGATATGGTGAGTTGACATTGGGATATAGGTTTGAACTCTAGAATTCAAGATATCAGCTGGGTCTAGAGACAGAAATTTGGCAGTTAGCACATAAATATTTTAAACCATGACACTAGATAAAATCACATAGGAATGGGCATAGATAGAATAGGGAAGTGTTTAGTACTTAGATATATGAGAAGGTACTAGCAAAGGACACTGAGTTGGAGAAAATCAAGATAATGTGGTGACTTGAAGTCAAGTGAAGAAAGAATTTTGAGGAGGCAGGTGTGATGAATTGCCAGATGCTGCTAGGTCAAGTACGGTGAGGACTAAACATTGCTCGTTGGATTTAGCAAAGGGAAGTGACCTTGATAAGAGCAGTTTTAGTAGAGCAGTGTCAGTAAAAGCCTGACTTAGTAAGTTTCAAAGAAAAACAAAGGAGAATTTTTAGAGAATTATTTTGAGTTCTGCTGTAAAATGAAGGAGGGACAGAGGGGCAATGACTAGGAGGGAAAGTGAGTTCAAGAGAGGATTTTAAATGTTTGTTTTGTTTTAAAATAGGGAAAATATTACCTTGTTTGTACACAAGGCAGAAGACAAAGGATAATGGAAACTAAGAAAGTGTAATGGGTACTAAGTCTGGTCAAATGACGTGTGTGTGTGCGCGCGCGAGTGTGTGTGTCTGTTGTGAGAGGAGGGAGAAAAAATGGCCTATGAGAGGCAAGGAACAAAGAGAGCAACACCCCACACTCACCCCAAGCCAGGGTCCCAGGAATGTAATTGGAAAACAGCTTCCACTTGGGAGGACTGCAAGAGAGCAGAGTCTGCCGGAGAGTCAGATTTGGTTAGAGCCACAGTTCTCAAACCTTAGCAAGCATCAGAATCACCTGGAAGACTTGTTAAAATAAAAATTTCTGAGCCCCACCTTAGGAGTTTCTGATTCAGCTGATTGGGGTGGGATCTGAGAATCTGCATTTCTAACAGATTTCAGATGATGCTGTCTCTGCTCTTCCTGGGAGACCCAATCCACTGAGTTTGGGCAAGAACGTGACAGTGTTTACAGAAGAGGCTCTTTAAGCTCATGGCTTCTAAAATTTGAAATCAACTAAAGTCTGGTCCACGTAAAATTAACTCCAATTTTCACTGATGTTTTAATATAATGCTTAAAAATTCATCATTAAGCACAATTCTATTTTTTCATGTTCCTTTACACTATTCATAAGACTGTTCATTATAAATAGTGTAGATTTAATTATATGTTATTTCAGGTTGAGAGAAGAAATATATGCTTTCTTATTCATTTTTCTAGTAGTTTTCAGTCCCTTCCTCATTTATCTACTCCTTTGAATCTATTCCATTCATCTTGAAAACATTTTACTTGGAGCCTGTTCATTCATTATTCAATAGATATTTATTGAGCACCTACTAAGTATCAGGCATCATTGTAGCACTTGGGATGCAATGAACAGAACACTCTGGCCTTTGGAAAGCTAAATTCTAGTTTAAAGAGAAGGAGACAATGAACAAATAAATAAATAAACACAGTAATTCAGATGGTGATCATTTTTACAAAGGTCAAAAATAAAGCAGGGAAGCGGGATAGGGATGCAATAAAAAAAAAAGAGGATGGGTGGTTAGGGAAGGCCTAACCAAGAAGGTGAAATTTCAGCAAGAACATGAAGAAAGTAGGGAAGTGAGATACCCAGGGAAGAATATTCCAGACAGGAAGTAAAAGTCTCTAAGACTGGAGCATACAGCATGTTTAAAGAAAAGAAGGAGTTCACTGGTGTGGTGACGAAGGAAAGACAATGAGGAGTAGATGAGATCAGAGAAGCAACGTGGAAGATTGGGGAAAGGGGCCATGTAAAGTCTTGTAGCCCATTCAGATAGTTGAGGCTTTCTTCTGTGTGAAATGGGAAGCCAGTGGAGGGTCTTAAGCAGCAGAGAGACATGATCTAGCTTGTATTTTAAAAGGATCCTTCTGGCAGTTGTCTTGAACAGTCTACAGGGAGCAAAGGCAGAAGCAGGGTGACCCTGAAGAGGAACCCGCTGTGATAATTCAGGCAGGAGATGACAGTGGCTTGGAGGGGTTAGCAGTGGAGATGTTAAAAAACTGTCGAACCCTGGAGATCTTTTGAAGGTAGAGCCAACAAGATTTGCTGAGGGATTAGTTACGGGGTATGGAAGAAAGAGTCAAGGATGACTACAAATTTTACAGCCTTGCTGAATGGAGCTGCCATTCATTGAGAAGGGGAGTATTCTGGAATGAAAATATTAGTTGTGGATTAATCTATATCGAGATGGTATTAAAAGCTGTGGGGTTAGGTGAACTGACCCAGGGAGTGAGTATAGATCGATGATAGAGAAGAATTGATCTAACAAATGGAGCCCTGGGTGCGCCCACATTTTAGAGTATGGAATGAAAAGAAGGCACCTGCAAAGGAGACTGAGAGGGAGTGGCCATGAGGTAGGAGGAGAACTGGGAGAGCATGGTACCCTCAAAGCTAAGTAAAAAATATTCAGGGAGGAGGGAGTAATAGGCTACCTGCATTAATTTGTACTATTTGCTTTCTAGGTGTATTATGTAAATGTTTTTTCTGGGATGCACAGTAAAACCCACTATAACATAATAACTGAGGTCCCAAAAATGCAATCACATAAAACATAAGACCACATTATTTCACGGTGAATGAAAAATAATCAATATTAATTAGTATATACTCTCACTAAATGAACAAGAGTTAAGATAGTACAATTTACGTGGTACAAAACCTAGTAAACACAGAACTGAGGAAATCCTTAGAGATCAAGAGGCACTCACTTCCTCACTTGTCCTCTTCCCCACATTAAAGAGAAGAAATACACCCTGCCTTCGTTTAGGGATGAGGGTCCTAGAGCCCATCCCCAATCTCGTTATCATGGGATTATACTTTATTTTCATTGGATGCCTGGGTTAGTTCTACTAATTCATGTTCCTACTTTTAGTTTTTTTAAATTAGTTTATCTGTTTGCTTTTTCTGGAGAACTTTCTAGGAGGTAAACTTTATGAGTACTTACGTGTTTGAAAAGGACACCTGATTATTAATTTGTATGCCTGATTTCTCGTTTTTATAGATAAGCAAATCCTAAATTTCAAAACATTCTTCGGAACCTGGAGGCCTGTTGTGGTGAGAAGGATGACATGCTTTTTAGTGTTAATGTGTGCTTTGTCTTCCTCTCAGACCTTTTCATCATTTCTCTTATCCTTGTTGATGTGTCTGGGTGTCTTTTTTCTTCTACGTGGCCCTCAGTGGTCCCCTTTCAATTTAAAATCTCATGTAATTCTTGAGTCCTGAGGAATTGTCTTCTATCATTTCTTTGATAATTTTGTCCCTTTATTTTTCTCTGTTCCATTTTTCTGGAATTCCTGTGAATTGGATATTGAAGCTCAATACTGATCCTCTGTACCTCATATCTTTTTTCTTGTTACTATATTTTTTATGTCTCTATACCTTTTACTTTCTGGATGATTATTTTAAAATTTATCTACCACCACCGATTTTGAATTTTATATAAATCACGTGCTTAATTTTTAAGTTGTCTTTCTTGCTCTTGAATTTTTCTTTTCCATAGCACCCTGTTTTTACTTTATGGATGAACTATTCTTGAATCTCTTTGATGATGCAGATCAGTTTTCTTCTTTAATTTTTCTCTTGTGCCATGAATTATCTATCTACCCACAGACTTGGTTTTATACGTGTTTATCTTCATCTCTCTTTTTCATTTTGCAAGCTTTTCAAAAGTGAGTGACAATCTTTGGCTGTTGACTCATATTTAAGAACGGGACAAGATGACTGGCTTGAAGTTCTGTGACTGTGGGCAGGGGGATGACAGAGCTGATTCTTAGGCTGGCACTCTGGCTCCATATGCCAGAAAGTGGAGAGCTGCGCTCCACAGCACTAATACACACAGCAGCTACTCCAATTCTCCCTAAAATAGTTTGTTTTTTTCTAAGAAAAAAAAAAAGACTTGAAACTATAAAAATCCTAGAAGAAAACATAGAGGGTAAGCTCCTTGACATCAGTCTTGGAAATAATCTTTTGGATTTGACACCAAAAGTAAAGACCACAAAAGCAAAAGTAAACAAGTGGGACTATACCAAACTAAAAAGCTTCTATACAGCAAAGGAAATGATCAACAAAATGAAAAGACCACCTATTGAATGGGAGAAAATATTTGCAAATTGTATTTCTGATAAGGGGTTAATATCCAAAATATATAAGGAAATCCTAAAACTCAACAGCAAAAAACCTAACAATCCAATTAAAAAATGGGCAGAGGAACTGAAAAGACATTTTGCCAAAAAGACATACAAATGGCCAAGAGGTGCATGAAAAGGTGCTCACCATCACTAATTATCAGGGAAATGCAACAAAACCACAATGAGATATCACCTCCCATCTGTTAGAATGGCTATTATCAAACAGACAAGAGATAACAAGTGTTGATGAGGACGTGGAGAAAAGGGAACTCTTGTGCACTGCTGGTGGGAAGGTAAATTGGTGCAGCCACTATGGAAAACAGCATGGAGTTTCCTCAAAAATTAAAACTAGAACTACCATACAACCCAGCAATTCCACTCCTGGATATATATCCAAAGGAAGTGAAAACAGGATATCAAAGAGATAACTGCACTCATATGTTCATTGCAACATTATTCACAATAGCCAAGATATGGAAAAAAACCTAAGTAACCATCAATGGATGAATGGATAAAGATGTATATATATATATAATGGAATATTATTCGGTCATGAAAAAGGAGGAAATCCTGACATTTGTGATAACATGGATGGAACTGGAGGGCATTATGCTAAGTGTAAGAAGCCGGACAGAGAAAGACAAATACTTCATGGTATCACTTATATGTGGAATCTTAAAAAAAGCAAATTCATAGGAACAGAGAGTAAAAAAAGTGGTTGCAGGGGCTGGGGTTGGGGGAAATAGAGGTTAGTAAAAGGGTGCAAACTTTCAGCTATAAGATGAATAAAGTCTGAGGATCTAATATAAATAAAATGTGGTGACTATAGTCGATAACACTGTGTTATATAATTGAAATTTGCTAAGAGAACAGAGCTTAAATATTCCCACCAAAATAAATACATAAATACGTAAGGTAATGGATGTGTTGATTAACTAGATGGTGGGAATCTTTTCACATTGTATACATATATCAAATCAACACAATGTACACTTTAAATATCTTGCAATTTTGTCAATTATACCTCAGTAAAGCTGAAAAAAGAAAAAATAAACCAAGAAAAGGAAAGAAAATAAACCTATTTTTTGACCTGAGTGAAGACGTCTACATGTTGTAATGGCATTGGGGAAAGAGGTTGACTGCTCCACAAGAAGTTATCAAATACATCCTTCATTTTCAGCCCTACATCTCCCTTCTACCCTCCATTTACCTACTCACCCGGACTCCATAGCCTCATCCGTGTCACTGTCAGTCAGTCTGTGAGTACCATGGACTGTGACTTTCAAATCAACACATCCTATTAAGTTTCAATCCTCTAGAAATGTGTTGAAATTTCTCATTTATTGGTGCCCCCTCCTGCTCCCTCTGCTGTTATGGATTTTTTTATAAGGAACTACAAAATCAGATGACAATCAGGGTGAGGGAGATAGAATAACTTTGTGCAGCAGAATGTTGAAGACTTATTATTCATCTAAAATGGCAATCATTATATACCCCCAATCAATTGTTGGCCTGTGGGAAGGAAATACAAGTGTTGTCAAATCTTTGATTTTTCAAAAGTTGCCATATATATGAACTTTTATGAGAAATAACCAGTTTTTAAATGTTGGAAAATAATATCTTTCTTATTCTGCAGGCCAATCAAAAATGTCACTGCCAAGATCTATCCCTTGGTTTGCCAATTTTCAACTCTGATTTATACCTTTTTTTTGGTGAGGAAGATTGTCCCTGAGCTAACATCTGTGCCAGTCTTTCTCTATTTTGTATGTGGAACACCTCCACATCACGGCTTGAGGAGCGGTGCACACGTCCGAGCCCGGGATCCGAACCCGCGAACCCCGGGCCACTGAAGCGGAGCATGCAAACTTTAACCACTAAGCCACCAGGCCAGCCCCACTGAATTATACCTCTTATTTAAAAAATTATTTCTCCACTCACATTATAAGGAACTCAGAGAAAAGAAGGGAAACAATTACAGGTGTTCAGTCTGCCTCCAAATTTTAGCAGTTAAATTCGATATCACCTATAAAATCTTAGAACAATCTACAGTGCATAGTAAACAATAAATGTTAACTCATATTATTATGATGATATTTATTTGGAGTTTTAGTTATATCATTACACTGCAAATGGCAACAATAACTTATGCATTCAGAACCAAAAACAACAGGGTCAGGTTGCAGTTTTCAGAGGTCTAAGCAAGATTGTGTCCAAGTCATGCCAACATGCTACAAGATGGCAAACAACTGACTCTCACCTTGAAAGGGAGGGGGAAAAGACATAAAATACCTATAAAGTAGGTGGTTGCCAAGAATACACTTTAACAAATTCTAAGTATACTGTAACTCTTGGCACTCATTTCTCCTTAAAAGAACCTAGGAAAATTCCATCTCAATTTCCATGGCTCCCAGAAACGTATGTTTTCTCAAAGACAACTTGATATGCTTGCACAGCATTCCAAATACTCTCCCCCAAAACATTTGTGGGTACTTTAAAGGGCACAAAAAAGAAATGTTAAACACACACATAGATGCATAGGTACTCACAGGCACACGTAAGCGTGCACACACCTAAACACACACACACATAAACACACACACAGACACAAGAACACTCCTCTTTCTCATTCTGCTACCCCATCAAGGTTCCAGCAGAGTTTTCCAGTTTTTTGAGAAGTCTTTTATATGAATCTATCTTGGTGCTTTTTGGTAATTATTTGTCAATTACCTGGAGCATCACCTACAGTTTCGTGTTCAGGCAATGTTCAACATTCAAATATAGAAAGAGTTGTCCAACTGTGGGCAGAGCCTGTCTTTCCCCGCTGATCCCCAGTTTCTTTGTGCAGGCATCCAGCCATCACAGGAAAAGCCACCTTCATCTCCAGAGCGATCTGCAACTGAGTATCGCCAGCCTCCCAAAGTCCTCCCACTGCGGACAGCGATGGTTTGCTTTTGTCACAACCCATTTGTTTTTTGTTTTGGGGTTTTTTTTTTATCAGCTCTAGTCCTAATTAGCTGGAGTAAGAATTCTGTCTTCTCTCCTCTGTAAATTTACAGAAGAGAACTGAAAGCAGGGTGCCCTGGGCTGTACATTTTAGTTATTTATAGTGAGGATGGATCAGCAGCCCAAAGAGGAAAGAAGCATAACTTCTTTCCCAAGTACATATCAGTGAAAGCACTGGATGGCTGGACCATTCCTGTTCAATACTAAAAACTACCTGGTGGGAACAAAGGGGTTCTGTCTTAGTTTTTTAATGACAGTATCAGTTAGAGAAAACCAGGCCCAAGTTATATCTTTGCAGGACTGACCACTTGCGTCACGTGACTTCTCTGAATCTGAGTTTCTCGTCTGGGAAGCGGAGAGCCAAACTTATGGGCTGGTTTTTCGGTTTGGGGTTTTAGATTTTTTTGCTGAGGAAGATTCTCTCTGAGCTAACATCTGTTGCCAATCTTCTTTTTTGCTGAGGAAGAGTGACCCTGAGCTAACATCTGTGGCCAATCTTCCTCTCTTTTGTATGAGAGCTGCGGCCACAGCATGGTGTAGGTCCACACTGGGAACCAAACCCGGGCTGCTAAAGAGGAGCAAGCTGAACTTAACCACTAGGCCACCAGGGCCGGCCCCTCATGGGCTTGTTTTAAAAGCCCTGTTAGCTAAGTATGATTATCCCTATTCTACAGTTGAGGAAACTAATGTTTCAGGATATAAAAAGAGCTTTTGTACATTGAAAACCGCTTTACAAATTTATTACTATTGCTATTAATCTAAAACTACTAGGAAGATCCCCTCCCCTTCCTTCTCATTTCCTCTTCAACTACATAAATTTGAAACTTACAGCCTGATGATAACACAAAAGAACATTTAACATTGCAACTGGCGATAAAGATGTTACAATCCTGGTCAGGGAACAACAATTTCCAGGGGAAGAAATAGCCAATGCTCTCATTTCGATGGAAGGATGATTAGAGAATTGACTTTTCCATCATGAATCTGTGAACCTACTGTTGATTTCCCCATGGTAAAGCAGTTGAAGGGTATTTTAATGAAAAGATAGTATGTCACTGTGGGAAGGGACTCCAAGATTCAGATACCAGAGAGTCCCTGTAGGCAGAAGTGACTGTACTGAGAACGAAAAAGAAAATTAAGAGAATTCTCAGAGAATCGAAGACACTATGACCAGAGTCTCAAACTTGAGCATGCATCAGAATCCCCTGGCGGGCTTGTTGAAAACATGGATTGCTGTGTCCCACCCCTTGAGTTCCTGATTCAGCAGGTCTGGGATGGGGCATGAGAATTTGCATTTCTAACAAGTTCTTGTCTGTGTGCTAATCTCCTCTTATAAAGGACACCAGTCATATTGGATTAGGGTTCACCCTAATGACCCAATTTCAACTAAATTACCTCTTTAAAGACCCTAACTGCAAATGCAGTCACATTCTGAGGTGCTGGAGGTTAGAACTTCAACATATGAATTTGGGGGTTGGGGAAGGACACAATTCAGCTCCTAACAGTCAGTAAACTGAGAGTGATGAGCAAACTCTGCAAGCATGGTAACACTGAAATCACAGCAAGCCAGGAGCCAGAAAGCAAATCCCACACCCTACACGTTGCTACATGGAGTGTGTCCAAGGACAAGAGGCGCCATGAGGAGATATTCTGGAGGACTTTGTGAGACTGTGGGAAGGTGACACAGGCTTCAGATCTGAAGGATACTGTGGTTCTTTGAGTCACTCAACTATATTTGTTTTAGAACATATTAGTTTAACCTAATTTTAATAGATTAACACACAAATGCTTTTTAAATGGGGAGCTAGAGTCAGCTGGTGGGTTTCTGAGTGGGGGGTTATTTAAGTAGAATGAGGCAGCAAGCCTTCTAGAAATGAAGGCACATGGCTAGAGCATTCATGCTCTCCAGCAGGGTTTCTTGGCCTCAGCACTATTGACATTTTGAGCAGAACAATTCCTCGTTGAGGGGGCTGTCCTGTGCATTGTAGGATGTTGAGCAGCATCCTTGGCCTCTAGCCACTAGATGCCAGTAACACCCATCCCTAGTTATGAAAAGTAAAAATGTCCCTAGAGATTGCCAAATGCCTCCAGAGGAAGGGGAGTAAAACACTATTCAAGATAAGAACCGCTGTTCCAAAGGTTTGGTCTTAATCCTTTTGGCCTGCTATAACAAAAAGACCATAGATTGAGTGGCTGAAAGAACAAGCATTTACTTCTCACAGTTTTAGAGGCTGAGAAGTCCAAGATCAAGGTTCTAGTGGATTCAATGTCTGGTGAGGACCTGCTTCCTGGTTCATAGGTGGCTGTCTTCTCACTGTGTCCTCACACGGCAGAAGGGGAGAGGAGCTCTCTGGGGCCTCTTTTATAAGGGCACTAATCCCATTCATGAGGGCTCCACCCTCATGACCTAATCAGCTCCCAAAGGCCCCACCTCCTAATACCATCACCCTGAGGATTAGATTTCAACATATGAATTTGGGGGGACACAAACATTCAGTCTATAGCAGGTTCCGATTCATAAACTCCAAGCACATTATGTCCATTCTCACAATTCTGTGAAATCAGTGTCATACACACTTCTTAGTAAGAATTATGGATTCATTGATATTTGCTCACTTTCACACATCTAGAAAGTGTCTCTCTGATTCTCAAATCTATACCCTTTTTTTAGTAGGCTGTCTCCATGCACTAGAAGATAAGGACGATCAAGTTCCTGTAACTGAAAGTGACTCTAATTTCCAGAATTGGGATAAGGAAAATATCTCAGGTCCCAGCCCCAGAAAAGAGGTCATGTAGTGGTGAAAGTGAGAACAATTTTCGCATCCAGGTGTGTGTGAGCAGCAGCACTGGGCCGCCCTGAGGCTTGTTCTTCTTGCTGCAGCCTGACAGACATCTGTCAGGTGGAAGCTTAACACCGGCAGGGTATGAAACACACACCCAGCCCTCTGTGATTTATGAGCCAAAGCACAGCTTGTCAGTCTGTCAGCTACTGTCACGACGGTGCCAGACTGATTAGGGTTCTTGTATCAGATATATGAAATACTTTGTGTTAGCAGAGAAACCCTTTTGGGAATCAAAGTCCTGTGGCTTCATAAATCCTTTCTTCAAACGTTTCTTGGATGTCAGAGGTAATTCATTGCTTCAGAGGAAGTAAAAGAATAAACGGTCTATTTAAAGAATACTCAAAGAAATGGCCTGAAATCCTGTTTGACCAAGCAATAGGGACACTCGTTTATTCATTCATGTCACAACTTTCATGGAACACCTAATGTGTGCCCAGTCTTGGGCTGGGCACAGGAAACTCAGTGATACACACAACATGCTCCATGCCCTCAAGCTTCTCCCTGGCATGCTGCAATGAGATGCTTAATCAATTGACTATAAAACAATGGTGCTCAGGTGTTCAATGTCAGAAGAAAGGCTATGGAGCCATATTAGGAACAAAAAGGACAGAGAATACAAATTCAGACATGCCTTACTTAATTAAATCATAATATAAGCTATTCTCTCTGCTGGCAATTCAGAAAAAAAGAAACCCACTGCAACAGAATTATAACCCATTTGATTATTCTGCCTAAAATCAATCCTTTAGTCTACATTGCATCCATCTTCTTCAATCCAGACAACTGTTTGAAACACTGCCCAAGATTTACATACCATTCTTCTTTCAACAATTCTTGCAATTTGTCTTATTTGCAAACTGTTAACCTATCTTGAATAATTCTTTTTCCTATTTGTTCTTATTCTTTTGTGTTTACCAAATGCTCTCACTTTCTTCCTGGTTTGGGTTTTGTTGTAACTATCAGATGCCCCACTCCCACTGATAATTCTCTGCTTTTCTCTCTTAGGTTTTCTGGGATGAGTTTCCATTCTTTTAGCAAAGAGGCACTGAGAACTAAACAGAGCCAGACATATTATTTCTGATTCTGCTAATTTTGCCTTATTGCAACAGCAACTCAGGTGAGATTTCAACAAAGACTTGTTTAAAGCTTGTGGACGCAGAATCTAAATTAAAGAGAACTGCAAGCATTGATCTATTTTGTCTTTTCCACATAAAATGGCATCTTCACTTTGCAGCTGTACTTTACGTGGCACTACAATTGATTTTGAGTTCAAATTGATTGTAAAGGAAACAGATTAGAAGTCAACAGTGGGGCAGAGCAAGTTGAATCAGTAAGTGAAGTTTATTTTGCCACAAATAAAGGGCAAGACAAAATTGGAACAAATAAAGCTAAGTGTTTAGAAGCTGGTGTTTTATGAGGGGAAGGAGAAACATATGAGCCTTGTTTATTAATATCTTTTTAAATTCAAATAACCCAACCTGATGTTCTGACATAACAGTCAGAATGTGGTCAGAGATCATCTCATATATGACTCTTTCCCCAGCTTTGCCCAGCAAGGAAAGAGCAATGGGAGGAAAGAAGTGTCCTTCCCCAGGCCCTCGCTGGTCCAGCATGTGTCCTTCTTGTGCACAGACAGAATCAGGCTAATTCAGGTGTTCAATACATCTGATAAGAGGTTGGAAGAAGTACAAGAAAATAGCCCATTTTCCTCATTTATTTTTTTCATCTGTTTTTTTCTCTCATCCATGGGTAACAAAACAGAGAGTGTTCCTTAATCATTTTTACCCACTCAACAGCATTGGATAAACGCCAAAAAGGAAAGATCTAAATGATCTTCGCCCTATATGCATCATTTGCTCCTATCAGTTTTTGAGCGTTTACTATTTGCCAGACATGATTCTTAGAGCTTTATCCACATTTATATACTTTGTACCCTTATAATCCATATAAAAACCCACGAAGTAGGTCTCAATATCCTCATTTTACAGATCTGGAAACTGAGACTCAGAGAATTTAATTAACTAGCCCAAGGTCACACACATCCATGCTAAGTGATCAAACTGTGATGTGAATCAAGGTCAGTTGACTTCGTACTGTCCTGAGCATTCCTCCTGGCATGCACGTGTGTAAATCTGTACTGGCTCTCTCCTCTTGGACCTACCATATGCATTCCTCCTAGAATGCTATGTCTGTTCATTTCCATTCATCTAGCCCTCCCATTCACTCAAGGTCTCAATTCAATCCCTATCTCTTTCATAGAGCTTAGTCCAGCCTTTCCAGTAGTCAACCGCTCCTCTCAAATGCTATGGTGTTTCCTTCCTTGGCATTTAACAAATGTGACCTTCTGTTGTTCATCTGTTGTGCAGCAGGGGTTAGAAGCCAATATAAGCTATTTATCGACTGACTATTCAGACAGTTTTGGGCTGTAATCCTTCCTGCTAAGATGCATGATGAGAGAAACTGGGATTGTTTCATCAACCACTGTACCCCCAAGGCCTAGAAGGGTAACTGACACATAGTAGGTACTCAAGATATTTTTATCGAATAAATACATAGATGGTGGTACATTGAGGTTGAGAAAACATGAAATCCATATGCCTAAAAAGCAAAGAAACATCTTGTGAAAGTAATTTATTGTCACAAAGATTAATCCAAGCCCAGAGGGCCCGTGTGGGAGAGTAAGGGTTAAGTGTCACCTGAAGTATGCTGTTCCCATTGTCCCTGGCCCATCAATCACCACCATACCCAATAATTCTAGCAGAACCTAGCCGAAATCCCCGGAACTTAAGAGTTTATAAAGTAAATAAATAAAAGCACTCTTCTGTTAAGAGCTCTGTAAGGCGCAGAGCACACAAAGGGTTGCTGCTTTTCACCCCCAGGCAATAGACCAACGCAACAAGTGGGAATGGAAAGTATTTTCCTCTCCGGAGCAGAACAGTCACCCAGGAGGTAGAGATCCATGATGTAAGACGGGAGAAGACCATACAAGCCTGAGTAGGAAGCCAGACTGACCTACACAAGGGCAGAAGATGAGAGGACAACATTACGAATTAGTGCTGTCAAGAGGCATCCCTGAAGAGCCAAAAGCAGAAGAGACAGCATGGTGTCCTCTCAGGATGGCCAAGAGACCTGTTGCAGTAGGCATGATGAAGAACTCCTGGACTCTACTTCACAGACAAGAAATCTATGTTAGTTAGCACAAGTGATGTACTCGCTCAGAGCTTCCTGCACTAAGTGAGGGAAATTTGAGGTGGGAATGGTAACCAAACTATACATAGTAGATGAGCCAGAGAAATATTGCTGGGTTTAGTATTTGTTTTTTACTATTATTGTGAACTTTTTTTTCTGTGTAACCTGGGCATACTCTGGCTATACTGGTATGTTCCCTGTCTTCTGTACAAGATTTCAATCCCTTAGAAGTTGAGAAATACATTATATTCATTTTTGTATCCCCAAGTCTTAGCAAGATGTTTTCCATCAGATCCTACGAAATAAATGTCTAATGCAAATATGATAATGGTGATGGTAATCTTAAAGAGATCATCAAAAGACACCTTAGTTTTCTTACATGCAGTTATCATTTTGAATTTTTTAATGTTTTGCCCCTGTGCTAAAATGTGCCAGTAATAGTATATTCATTCTGATTAGTAATTATGCCTCAACCAATCAAGGACCCCCCCCCGAAAAAGCCTTTTGTGTTTTTAAGTCTTCAGTGCACATTCTTTTGCCTCAGAGGATGACACTTGGAGAATCCAAGGTCAAGCAAACTTGCCAAAAACCACATAAACACAGTACCCCTAGACATCACAAAACAAAGCAGAGGGCTCAGCCTTTTCCAAAAGAAAACAGATGAAACATGAAAGCAATCTGGCCACTGCAGGGGCCCATTTTTCCCCCAGTAGAACGTCAGATGCACCTAAAGCAACAAGAGCCTATTGGACTCTGAGTTCCCAGGAAACAGATTCTCTTTTCTACGCTCTAATGCCTTTTCACCACACTGAGGAAGCTGGAACGATGACATTCAGCCCTGGATGGAAGAAGACGACTCCTAATAATCCTCCTCTCCTACAGGTTGAGGTAGTGATGTTCTAATCCAGACTATCCTAAAAATGGTTTGGTATTCTTTTGAATCAGAGTATTGATGATAGAGGAAAGGAAAATTGGGTAGCCCTTGAGAGAGCTTCCTCACAATAATGTGAAGTCCCTCTTACGATTCTGTGGACCTTAAGTCATTAAACTCGCCAGGCAGCTTGTGCTGCAAATGACAGAAATAAATAGAACTTAACTTTGTATGGCAGAGTGGGGAATATTTTGGTCAAGGAGTCAGCTGTGAATAGCTCTAGGCTGCAGTTGGACTTAGAGAAAACTACGGTGGGCTCTAGAACATTACCAGGATGCTCTCCAATCTCTCAAGTCAGTTTCTCTCTTGAGTTCCCGCTTCCTTCTTTCAGACTGGCTTTCTCGAGTCCACAGCATGACGTTTACTGCTTCCCACTTCATATCTCACAGCTTCACTCATCACCAAAAGGGATTACTCCTCTTCCTTTAGTCCAATTTGAAAAGAACGTGGAATGGACTGACTGAGATTGGGTCCCATGCCTACCCCTATGCCAAGACGGTTGGGTTACTATGATGCAGAACTTTCACCAGGAACACACGGTACAAGTGGAGATGGGAGAAGTTTCCAAAAGGAGGGGGAATGTGATTCCAGAAGCAAGGAGGACATTTGGGTGGACATTTATAATGGTCCAACGTACCACTGTATTCTAAAACTCTGATTCAAAATAAAAGAATATTATTCATTTAAAATTAATTTAATGTACTATCCAGAAGATTCTATCTAGGCTTCAATTTTCTTGTCTTGTTTTTGTTTTTGTTTTTTCCTTTTCTGCTATTAATCCAGGCAATCAAGAAATTGCTGACCACGTGCCTTATAAGCACAAATAGAACCTTTAAAAAGTTAATGAACAAGCAAGAACACCAAGCACTTTTTTTAATTCTGAATGTTCTTCTCACTATCGTCTAATCAATCCATATCTCATGCCCTGTCCATAGTTCTTTGCATACATATTGCTTTCTCTGGAATGTTCTTTCTCTTTGCTTTTATCCATCTTCACCTGTCCCTTCTTTCACAATCAGGCTGGGAGCTCACCTTCTCCATAAAGCTTTCCACGACCGGTCTGACTTCTTTACTCAGTGCTTTTGTCACAGCATTTGCTCTATTATCTTAAGCTTATTCTTTTTGTTGGGGGGGGGGTTCTACCTTTTCATTTATTTTTTTAAATTATTTTATTTTATTTATTTTTTTATTGAAGTATAGTTGACATATAATATGTTGGTTTCAGGTGTACAACATAGTGATTCAACATTTATAAGTTTGTTTTTGTAATCAAGAAGGCTTCCATTCTATGAATATCAGAATCTCACCTCTTGAAAATGCCAAGTGCAGAGCCTGGGTGTTGAGTATGAATGAGTAAATTATACGTGGCTTTCCCCTATGGTTCAAAAAGATACTAAGGCAAAATCCAAGGATGTACTAAGGAGAAATAATAAACATATTATTTGTCATAAATAATTATCATTAAAATGAACATCCCTCAATAGCAAATATAATTCCAAACCTCAGTTTATTTCAAGCAAAATTCAATACAACATCCTAATTCAACTGTGAGTTACTGGGTGCCACAGTACAGTGTTAGGCAACTCTGGGAATACAAAGATGAGGAAGAAGAATCTATTCACCAGGAAACTCATAATCCAGCAGAGGTGAATTGAAGGTGTGTTGGAGAACAAAAGTAAGTAGTAGTGGAAGATAAGCCTTTTTCAACTTTCCTGGAAGGCTTTGGCCAATACTTCCCCTGTACCTTTTGCATATTCCCATTACAGCATGTGTAATAGTTTCTTTCCTTGTCTTTCTCCTTTCTATCTACTCCTCACTCACATCCACTCTCATCTGGGCAGTAACTGTGCCCATTTATATTTGTATATATTTCCATAAAGCATTTAATAATAATCTATTGAATGAGTGAATGAATGAATGCATGCATGCTGACATGGGTTGGATGCAGACAGTCAAGTGCCTTGTACACCATGCTCAAGGGTTGATATTTTATTCCATAGCAGTAGAAGGGCATCACAACTTTTAAAGGTGGGAGTACAGACCAAGTTTGTAGTTCATAAAGAACACCCAGCTGTAAGCAGGGTACGGACTGGGTGAGGCAGCAAGAGTCTGGAGGCTGTTATAATATTCTAGACAAGAGATGATAAGGGTCTGAACTCAAGCAGTAATAAGGAGAATGGAGAAGCCAGGACAGATATTTGTGAGTTAGAATTTGGTTTCTGCTTGGATGTGGAGATGAAGAAAGACTCCAAGATAAAACCATTTTGATATGAACAAAAGAATCTGGGCAATTCCATCAAAAGATTTATAACAGGGCTTTTTCTGGAGCGTAGTGTTGACTGATAGTGTAGTTGCACAAGCCCACACAATCAGCATCCCTTGTCAATGCCAAATTTTCCTTACCCTGGAATTCCCAACATCTGTACTAAGATAGACTTGGTTCAGGTATTTCATGAACTGCCACAGTACTTGTTAATTTTATAACTTACATAATTACTTCCCTTTATGTGACTTAAATGTCAAGATTCCTGAAGTAACAGCAGAGCAGAAAATAAATAACCTTTGCTGAACTTATGAAGTCCTAAGTATTTAGGCAACCTTTCAACATCAGCAACTTCTAGAAAATAATATTATGAATCCTTGGAATCTCCCCCCAAAAGGGTGCCTTTAACAAGGTGGAACTAGTTCACCGAAGTTGGAAAATGATCTGCAAGCATGAACTGGAGTATTGTTCCATCTTGGCCCCCACAGAAGTGATCCTCCCCAACTTAGGCTGGGAGCCCAGAGGCCATTTTGTTCTAAGGGAGAGTTTCATAAAGAAACAAGTGGACAAGTAAGCTCAAAAATTTCAGATCCACGAATAAGACTGACAGATTAAGAAGTAGATGTTATCAGCCTGGTTAGTCTAGATAGAGAATACTGTGGGCTGGGCAGGAAAAGATGTTAAAGACAGAATAGATACAAACCGTGAGATATAACCATTCATGAGAGAGGTGGGGAAGCTGTATCCTCAGCCCTCACTTCCTCAACCTCAGCCAGAAATACCTTGGTCCCCTAATTAAATTTTTAGATTCATAGTTGGGAGAACCTGGGCCTCAATTTTCAGATGAAGTCATTGGAAAGCAGTGGCCACCCAGGAGTAGAAAGCGATAGGGCTGTAGACAGCCCAGGAGATTCCTTCAGCCCTGGAATCAGTGGGAGAACATCCAAAGGTTATTGGGGTGCCTCGGAGTGGGTGCAGCAGTTGGCTGAAAGAAAGAGTGCTGGTGGGTTACAGAGGAATGACAGCAAGGGAGCTAATGTAAAGACTGCAAAGTGGCCTGTCCGCAGGGGGTTCAGCTGAGAATGCTGTTAAAATGCCACAGGTACCATTATGATGGAGACAAGCCAGACAATCAAATAAACGGACCCCAGCAGGCCACCAAGGCAAATCCAAGTCATGAAATCAACATCTCTCCATCATTTGCATAGCCTTCCGATCGTAGCATTAACTCCAAAGAAAAGAAGGGTGTTGTTGAATAACCTCAAACCTGAAATGACAGACAACAAACTTAAACACGACTAAGTTTCTCTGGTAATGACTAAATTAAAATGTTTGTATCAGAAACAATGCGGGCTTGAGATAGAAATTAAGTTTTTATAGACAAGTGAAGGAATTTACATATTTGCTCACCTGAGTAAAAATAACTATGAAATTTGTGCATAAGTTCATAACAGGTCAAGGACAGGATCTCTAGTGGAAGACAGACCTAGATTTGCCAAGAACCAGCTATGTGGCCATGAGCACACAACTTATGCTCTCTAAGCCTCAGTTTCCTCATCTGACATCCTCGTCTGACTCGGATTTCTGATGTTCATTCATTTACCAAACTTAATTCCTTGCCCACGTATCCAGCTGGGCCTGGCAAACAGATCTCATCTTGTGTTCCTGACCTCTTTTCCTGTTCTATACCTGCTTCACCCAACATCTTTAGTTTCCAATTTCTGGCTCCAATTTCTAACTGCTCCTTTTCTAGGACTTTCTCACCCAGAGCCGTGTCCTCACAACAATTAACCCAGGCAGGACAGTCCTGTACCTGAAAACCCAGTCTCCGACATCGTTGTTGCAGTAGCCTTTCTGGAGGAGATGGACCTTCAGTTTAGTTGATTCTGCCCTGATTCTGACTGTAGCACCCACAAAGATTTTAGAAGGAGAGAATAAAGAAATTTAAGTCGTGATTGGATTAGATGGTGCTTGTAAAGCCTTTGGTGTTAAAAACTTTAGATGTCAAAGCTGTTAATAGAACCCTTGTATGTACACCAAGTTCCCAGAAAATAAAATAATAAGGGCAGAAAATATTCCTACTAGGGAGGAACATTAGCACTATCAGGAGGTACAAGCTGAAGCACAGAAACCAAATCCCAAGCAACACATGCAGAAGCCAACTGTGCTTTAGAGTTCTCATCACCTTTGGATTTATTATATTCGTCTTAGTAGTCAATCTTTATGCCGACTTTCCCAGGATCACTCAGAGTGGAAATTATGTCATTGTACAGAAGCCTACACCCTACATTTACTAGTAAATAAAGACGTGGGAAAGAAGAGAAATAAGCAAAGTGATTCTTATTTCTAATGAAATATAATAAAACTGAATTTTTTTAGACTATTATAATTTAGACATGTTAGACTATTCAGACTTTAGTTTAAATCATGGCGGGTTCACATCTACAACATATATACATGTGAAATCCCCCATGCTTTCTCGTGGAATGATAACAATCTCTTCTGTCCCCCACCTCCCCCTAGAATGGCCCATCACTGGTCCTCACCTTTGGAAGAAGAGCTGTGATCATTGTGATGGAGGATATAGTCAGGGTTGATGACAGGGCTGACAACAACAAGAATACTAAGACTTGCTGAAGCCTTATTATGATTCACATGCTGCGCTGAGCTCTATCAATATAATCTTTGATATAATCCTCACAATAATCCTTCAAGCTTCCCTGTTTCACAAAGGAGGAAACTGAGGCTTAGAAAGGTCAGGGATTTGCCCAAGATTAAACAGTTAGTAAGTGGCCACCCCAGATTTCAGAGTTTGTTGAGTCAATTAACATCCAAGAACATGCGTTAAACCACTGTCCCAACCTGCCTAGAATCCCCGAATTCACTCCTCCCTCACCTCAGGTGCATTTGCAGCTTCTGTCTCTGCAACCAAACCCCTAGCATAACTATGAAGACAAATTTCATTAATATTTTTTAACTCCAGACTTTTCCAACTTCTGAATGGAACCAGACGCCTTGTAAAAGATGACGATGTGCGTTCAGGCCGTCCTGAACCAATGGGTGTCAAAGCCCTCACGACCGTTTTCCTCTGCCTCCCTCAGATGCTTGAGACAAATTTCCCAGAGAAAAACTAGAAGCCTTCTGCAGCTTTAGGATCAATCACATTAGATTTCAGAGACTCTGTCCTGAAGATCATGGACCCCAGAATCCAACCACTATGCTCCTATGAACAAAATGCATCCTTGCAAAACTCTTGGGAGATTTTGCTTCTTTTGTTTAAAAAAAGATGAAAATATTAAGAACTCATCCATTTTACTAGACAATATTTAACTTTGAAAGTAACTCAAGAGGCACATCTGAAAAATCTAGAAACAGATATTTTACATTTTACATTCAGCCTATTTTCCTGTGCTTAATTGATTCCATTATTCATGTTTTTCACACCCAAAAACTTACTGATTTTTTCTTAGTGCTTTTGCACTTCACAAATGCATAGTTATTAATCAAAGGATCTGTTCTTCACTTAGCCAACCTATCCATGTTAAATTCTTTTTGTCTTCCCCCGTAAATCAGTTCTTGCAGCTCCTTCATCATTTTCATTACTCATGTCCAAGTTCTTTGCAATTTGTCTGAGATGCTTGAAACTTCCCATTGTTACAAATCCCACAGAAAGGGATACTTTGCTTCCAAAACCTGACATTATGATTCTCTAATTAAAGTTAAATTGATCGGGACTTTTTTGCTTTCCACTGCTCAACTCAGATTTAATTTGCTACCTTCCAAGATGGCGGCTTTTCAGATTTGGCTTCTTCGTTAAGAATCTGTTTCTGGTTACTTGTTGCCTGCCTGAATTTGGGATGAGACTCCAACCAAAAATAAGACCCTAGCTGGGTGTTTGGGATCCAAAAAGGACTAGAAGTCTGAAATATTTGATTAAACTAATTCACTAGAGTCCATCTCAATACCAAGAGTAGTGAGTCTAGAAGCTCCAGACCTCTGCCTTTATATGAATGTATAAACAATCAAAAGATTGTTTTTATGATGCATTACTCAGGCATCTATGTACAGCCATGGTCTTCGTCACCAACCATTTCCAAGACATCCTAAGCCCAAATGGATTTTATAGTGTATGAGGGTTAGTGGCAAAAATATTTTTATGTGCGAGGCTGGTAGAATCCCCTTGGCAAAGTTTGACTTGGGGAACCAAGATGCACATAATTGCTAGTTAATCCTCCACTATTCTGACATTGATTGTTCAATGAACATACAGCCTTGGTCATTTTCTCCTTCCTTTCCTTCTTCCCTTGGCCTGATACATAGACATTACTATCTCTACCAAAGGATGGAGGTGAGACATGAAAAGTAGCAAAACAGGAAACGAAATCACCCTTTATCAAGCATCTACTATGTTCTGAGCACTATGCCGACAGATTTGTATTCCTTGTTACCAGCTCTGGTCTTCAAATATTTGAGCCAGCTTTCTCTGTTCCTAGATCTAACACAAGGCACTCCACAAATCACAGAGAAAACTCCATAAGTGACAGCCAATAAAAAATATGGTTTGATGTCACCTGAAGATTTTATTTACTAAAGTTAGTATTACAGCTCTTGGCTATGGACAATCAAGAATGAGCTGTAAGTGAATCACCCTTACAAGGATCAGCCAGCTGAAAGTGGCAGGATAGAGAATTAAGCATCATATCCTAGAACCAGCCTAATAAAATAATCACGGTGTATTAGGAGTGGATGTTTTCCACTGAGACTCCATATATAAATCTAATTACTACTAAATATGCTAAATCTTAAGGCAGAGCTTTGGTCACTTATTAATGAATTTTCCAATCCAGTGGAAAGCATCATAGACACATCCCAGTGAAATCCTGCCATCTAAGAAAATATAAGACTTGTGATTATAATTTATGAATAAGTTGACTCTCTTCTGAATTGGAAATGATAATGTACCAATGCATCAGTGATCATACAGACATAATTTTGTCTTGTCATCAATTACCTTTCTCTTTCTTATATTTAAACTACAAATTATAAGCAAATCTTTAACATTCTTATTTAAATAAGAAAGATACGTAGTTTGAGGTATAACGAGGCTAAAATTTCTAATGGGAACTTGGATGTAATTAGCTGTTAATCTCTGATTAGAAGCTTCCAGATGTTTTCTACTGTGATCTTGAAATTAATTGTCAAAGAGTCAGGATCCACCTCTGGCAACCAATCTGAATGAAGCAGTGGTTACTGTTGCTCATTGGCTATTTATTTAACAAAATTTTGATTAACTGGAGGTTCAAGAATTTGCAATCTTCTGATCATCAGAATCTCCTAGGCCACTCAAACATGAGGGCTAATAATGAATATAATATTTCTTTGGTAATTAAGGGTCTGGGTATGTTCAGAGTTAGTATGAAAAACATTCACCTACGACGTCAGTACAATAATGTACATGTGATTGAGATCACTCTACACATAAGCCCTCAGTGCTTGCCGTGCAATTCCCTTTTCAGTTCAGCTGATAAAACAATTATGTCATAATCTCTGTCATTTATCTTGTCCTGCAAAAGCACATGGTTGAAAAAAATCTAGTTAATTAACAGGTGTCATTAGCTTTTTACTGGACAGTACTGCTGAGTTGTAGTTGTTTTCTATGTAATTCAGCATGATTTTCTTTGGTGTGATACACACAGTAAACCGATGGTAGAATCATCCCTAAGGATGACAAGTTGTGGCAATCATCATAAACACGAAAAGAAGAAAACTCAACATCTTGGACATGTCAAGTGATTTCTAACCATTATTTCGTTTAATGCTTAAAGCAATCTGGCCAGATTGAAAATATTAACCCCATTTTTGAGGTGATAAAACTGAGACTCAGTAAAATTAATTAATTACAAGCCACCCTAGAGGGGTAGGGAAAGTGTTGTAAAGTGTTCAGCTTTATAGCCATAAGAAAGGAGCATATCTCCTCCTTGAATGAGCTCTTCAAGTAATACCTTAGCCCTGACTGAACATCCAGATAGAAGATTCTGAACCAAACCACTAGGGGCCTGAAAACCAGAAGCCCTTCTGAGGGTGCCTGACATTGGTGAGGAACTCCTAGAGGAGCCATCTCGTCCACAAGCAAGTCCACAAGCCAGTCGAGTTGGGGCACAGTCAATGGTAAACATCCTTTTGCAACACTTCCACCCAAGGCGCTAACTACACACCTGAGGTTTGGTGCCAGATCCTGTGGATCAAGACTTCCCTTGATGTTCTTTAACAACTTTCACTTTTATTATAATTCCAGGCAGGAGACGAAGAACCTCAGTTCCCAACAGAACTGTTCTGACAAGAGATTGTCAGGAAAGTTGGAACAGCCTGAATGAAAATGCGGCAGGCAAAAGAAATGACTTAAGGGTGCACTGAGGCACTGCTGTAACAAAGCTGTCTCAGAACGCTGGGTGACAGCGCTAACAACCCCTAGCAGCAGTGTAGCAGGAGAAACTGGGAACCAGCCCTTGTCAGGCAAAGGCTTCAGGCCAGTGTCACACAATAATAAGCCCTACAAACAGCTCTGGCCACACATCAAAGCACAAACAAATCCTCTTCTCCAAGATATTCTGTGTAACACTCACGTCTCTCAATACTTCAAACTCAAAGGAGGCGGGTGCTTAAAGATGCTCTCAGCTCTTTAATGCCTACACTCAACCTGTAACTGTACTTTATGTATGGGCAGGTTTAGACTCTCAGCAATTGCAAGCCGTAAGACAGTAGCAAATTGTTTCTGTGTGTGCGTGGGAGAGAAGATGGAAAAGGAGTGCAATACATACTGCATTTGTGTTGCTGCTGCTCAAGAACAGGAAACAAGACATAAATAAAAATCCTCCTCCTTGCAGGCTGCCGCACCCTACCCATGCTGCCTTCGCTTCCAGCCTGTGTAGTCCCAAATCATCGCAATCTGAATCTTCTCTCCCTTTAGCCCCAATCCTACTACACCTGTAAAAAAAGATTCCTCTCCCTAATAAGGATGTGGAGTAACAGTCTTTTGTTCATTTTTTAAGACTATGAGAAAATACCAATAACAAAAAGTGCAGCTTCCTGAATATCTACATTAATTGCAATATAGAAGAACCTAACATTTTTCCCTGTCATCATATAAAATCTTTGGTCTACAGCTCACCTTCAATTATTTCAGAATGATTTCAGAATCAAAATCAACTCACCCTCCTTGAGAGCCTCCTGTGTCAGCATCCAGGTAGGGTCTCTTGTAAACATGAACTTGGGTATTCTGTCCTCAAAACAGCCCTGTGAAGCAGAGGAAAACTAAGGCAATAAGGGGGTAAACATCCAGCTGTCTACCATACAGCTGGGGGTGGGTGAGTTGGGGGAGCAGAAATCAGAGTCTCATGACTCTTAAGCCCAGGGCTCCAAAAGACACAATATCCCTCGTTTTTCTCTAAAACCAAGTTATATAGGATTTTTTCACAGTTTACTGTTCTTTGTAGTTTTAAGGAATTTAGAAAGTCTTTAAAAGCAAAATTAAAGGCTAACTCTGCACAGAAAATTTTAATACTTATGATCAGAGAATCTAAACACTTCCACCAAAAATGCATTATAATGGAATAATGCCTTACTTCTGGTACCAAAGTTTTGTAAATTTGAGGACTTTGCTAAATGCTTCCATTTCAATAGAGTGACTGGTGTGTCCCCCAAACTGGCTGTCCCTTACTTTTTAGAGGAACAGCAGTTCATACTTACTGAACACCCTTGACCTACCCTCCCCTAGCAAGTGAATGAAAGAGAGTTAATTATAAGTGTTAAGTCAGACCAAATGCCTGAAGAAACAAAGTCAAAGAAAGGAACATGTGTTTGCCCAAATCATCGAAGATTGCCCCATTTTCACTTTTCTGAACCTAAATAACTATGCGCAGTGCTCATAGCATCAGGCTTTTAAGGCCTCAGACTCTGGGCTTGTTGAAAGCCTCTCAACCCAGCCTTGACCTGAGCTCATTAGCCTGACTCTCATTTGCCAAACCCACTGGACCTTCATAGGCTGGGGCCATAACTTCCGTTGAGTACTACACTACTTGAGGTTTTCAGATTCAGGGAACAGAAGCTGACTCTGGCTGAGTAGGCAGAAAATGAGATTAAAGATATCCTGTAGTTCCCAGAATCACTGCGAGCGCTACGGAAGCAAACTCGAGGCTGAGCTTCCAGGAACAATGTCCAAAATTGTGCCGCAGGGCTGATGTGATGAGAAAAAGGTTGCCACTACCACCACGCACTGGGCACCACATTGTCATTTCCGTGCCAAGAGCTAAGCCTGGCAATCATGGCTAATGCCTATGTTGACTGAAAGAGGGACAGAGAGTGAGTGCTTCAATTGTGTCACTAGCTAAAGAGTCAGAAACTGGAAATGGTGAATCTGACTGGCAGACCCTTTGTCACATGCTGTCTCCTAATATAGTGGTCATTTCCAGCTTTACCAGGGAAGGAAGTCTGCCACCCGCCAAAACTCACAAGGCAAAGAGTTCCCAAATGTCAAAAGGGAGGGAATACAGATGTGTTTCCAAAACAAATGACAAATGTAATGTACATTTCTTACAATAAAATAGATATAACAATTCCTATTTTTGAGTTGAGAAGACAAGAAGGGTACAGTAACTTGTCTGAATTCATAGTGACCAAGCCAGGATTGGATCCCTGGTTTTTCTGATTCAAAAGCCTATGCATTTTCAACTAAGCTATGTTGCCACCTTATTTTAATAAAATAAGAATAGTTCTACTTCAATATTCCGAACAACACATTGACAATTTTTGACTAAAGAAATGTCAGACATACAAGAAAAGGAAAACATCTTAAGCTGGTGATCATGTTTATTTGATTAAGGTTTTATAATCCCAAGCCGAATAATTACTGCTGTTAAATAAGCTACCTACTTTTTTCCTCTTTGGGTTAAGTATGGATCAAACATTGAATCAAAATGGTGAAATTTTATATTTGTAACTCATTTATCCCTTTTCTTACAGGACATTAGGAAATGAGCTGCAAAAGCAGTGTAATGTGCGAGACTATCTTAATGTATAGATAAAAGTACATAATCATTAAGCTGCTACTCTATGCAAGGCATTGTTCCCTCCACTGGGGAAGAAATGATGACTCTGCTGTGGAGAAACTCAAAGTCTAGGAAACGTGTCAGAGAAATAAAGATATCATTTCACTTGTACAGTGAGTGCTGTAATAGGACCACACATAGGATATGAGAGAAGCTCACAGGACACCAAACCAATACCCAGGGAATCTGGGAAGGCTCCTTGTAGGAGGTTCCAAGCCATTTGGGAGGAACCAACCGTGTTCATTCATCGTTCTGCAAGCATCTATGGAACTTCTCATACAGGCTTTGCTGAGAGTTAGGTGTTTAGGATACAAAATAAATACAATGTCTACCCACATGGAACTTAGAATCTAGTGAGGATGATATAAATTAAACAAATAATTACACTAACACTTTATTAAATGTAATTGGAATAAGTGCTATCAAGAAAAAGCAGTTTTATAAGAGTTTATAACAAGGGAAACCTATCATAGTCTAGACGAGGTAGTCAGGAGGTGTTGGGAGACCATTCTCTGTGGTTCTTTCATGTCTACACACATCTTGTCTCAGCTTTTGTTCCATGGTTTTCTTCCAAGGACGTTTGTATAATAAGCAGCCTCAGAAGATAGAGATAGTGCCTCCCTCTGGGGAAGAGGGAAGATTTATTTCCCATCAGTACATAAAGACAATGTCTCCCTCCATGGCAAAGTGTGGGCAGGTTTGCTGGCAGTCCCCTTGGGAAGACTGGGGTTTCTTCAGCTCGAGGTTCCTCAGCTGGGAGGCAAACCCACTGTGTGTGCAGCATTGACTTGTGCTGCTCTGCATCAGCCACATGAGACTTCAGAGACAGGGGAAACTGATGAGAATGTATAGCTCTGCTGCCTGCTGTGCTGTGAGTAACATAAACCTTTGTCTCTGGCCCAGGAGTCTCATTTCTTCTGCTCACATCTATGACACTGTATCAGGATAACATGTTAGCTTACACAGGTAAAATTTCAGACCATTCAAGGAATTAGGGGGACTGGTGGGAAATCAGAGGTCTCCTTGAAGAAGAAGGCTTAAACTGAGATCTGAAGAATAAGGAATTGATAGTGGGGATTGGTCATTTCTGGGCATAGGGAATCCATGTGGCAGGACTCTGAAGGAAAGAAGCATGGAATGACTCAGGAGCTGAAAAGCTGAGTGAAAGTGAAGTTGGAAGGATCGCTAAATGAGGCTGCAGAGGGAAGGGGTCTTGATCATATAAACATATGTGATATTGTGATTTATAATAAGAAATATATATATTTGGTCTTCATTCCCATTTCTGGCACAGAGCTCCTAAAACCCTTGGAATTTTCTAAGTGATGAGAGGAACAAAGATATCTTTTGTTTCAGTCCTACCCCTCTGACATCTGGGGAGGTGAGAGAAGCTGGAGTTTGAATCAATTGCCAATGATTCAATCAATCACGCCTATGTCATGAAGCCTATGTAACAACCCAAAAGGAAAGGGTTCAGAGAGCTTCTGGGTCGGTAAACAAGTGGAGGTACTGGGAGAGTGGAACACCTAGAGAGGGCATGGAAACTCCATGCCCCTTCTCACATACCGTGCCCTGTGAATCTCTTCATCTGGCTGTTGATTCCTATCCTTTAACATCCTTTGTAATAAACTGGTAATCTAGTGAGTAAATGGGTTTCCTGAGTTCTGCGAACAGCTCTAGCAAATTAATCAAGCCCCAGGAGGAAGTCATGAGAACCTCTGATTTACAGCCAGTCAGTCAGAAGTACAGGTAACTTAGGTTTGAGGTTGACTTCTGAAGTAGGGGGCAATATTGTGGGACTATCCCTTAACCTGTGGAATCCGATGCTATCTCTGGGTAGATAGTGTCAGAATTGAGTTGAGTTGTAGGACACCCAGCAGGCGTTGGAGACTTGCTTGTTAGATGATGTGGGGAAACCCCCTCTCTGCACTTTGGAAGTGGGTGCAGAACCCTCTTAACATATAAGAGAGCTCAGTATGTATTGGGAGACAATTCTCCATGCACCTCTTGTTTATCTATCATCCTGCAAGCTGCTCACCTGCCCTTTGTTCCACACTACCTTTTCAAGGATGCTTGTATAGTGAGCAATTTGGGAAGATAAAAATAGTGTCTCCCTCTGGAGTAAAGGGCAGGCATGCTTACTGCCCACTATAGAAGATTTGGATTTTCTAAGCTCAAGGTTCCGTCCTGTAAAGTGATCTACTGAATACACAGGTGTCATCTGGCCCTCTTCGTATTTCGCTGTGGGAACTGAGGCTTCGAGAAAGGACACAAAAAATGCTGATTCTCTGGCTACTGCTATTGCTTTGAGGAATCTGTATCTTCCCCCAGCCTCCATGAAACTGTGGCAGGCTAACTTCAAAGCTTGCAAGTAGGGTAAAATCCAATCCTTCACAGTTCTAGAGAGTACTTTATTCTAAAACCATAAGATGTTAGTCAGTGGGATTTTATAGTTTCATATTTTGGCTTTTGTTTGGTGTAGTCACCTACACATCTGTAGAGAATAGTGCTATAAATTGAGGAAATCAAACCATCCACTCCCAGAGTGTTATTTGGTACAACGAGGAGCAAAATTGCTAAAAATAATCATTTGTTTTCAAGGGGCCTACAATATTTTTTGCACAACTGTGGAAAGGTATAGTGGAAACCATGTGGACTTGGTATATTCAGGTCCCAGTTCTGCCCCCATGCCACCTGTCTGACACTGCACAAGCCACCTGATTTCATTTGCTCTTGAATTCATCATTCACTAAACAGAGATAATATGACCTATACCCTATAGTTCACATGAGGGTGAAATGAGATGGGGGCTTTGAATAATAGTAATATATTTCTCTACCAAACCACTTTTAAAATCAGCCAACAGTGTCTCTCTTTGGGAAACTTAGCTAGTGAGGATCACTGGGAAAAATTTTCTAGAAGAGTTTTCTCTTGACAAAACTTTTTATTGTTAGGTCACTGACAGCCAGTTGTCATTTTGGGACAATCTTGCTTTTATCTTTCTAAAAGCTTTGCCAAACTCAGGGAAAATGGTGAAGCCAAATGCATTAAAAGTTTGAAAATACGACCCACTTCCCAATCTCAGGGTATGATGGTTTTCTTTCCCATAACCAATAACATCATATATCCTATAATACTGGTAGTCCATACTTGAAAAACGATTGCAGGAAAACCACCGTGACTGTCTGTGCCTCCAGACGGCCCTTAGAGGCACAGCTGCTGAGATGCTGAAAATTAAGCCGTATGTCAATTCCCAAAAAACATATTGAAAGCTATTTTCTTAAAATACAAGTAGCAGGTGAGATTTTTGTTTCTGCTTTTAAGTAGCAGTGAAATATCCTCGTTCTCAAATTGGTGAAGCCTAGATACACAGCAAAGCCCCTGTTCTAAGCTGCCTCTTTACAGCTTTCAATCTTCTGTGAATTCTGAGAAAAAAAAAAGTTGCCTTTCTATTCTACTATGACATGTTCTGGCACATGCTTGAGATTATGATAAATCAGAAAAATCTGATTAATTAAAGCCTTAAGCTGAAGATAACCAAACAATTTGGAGTGATGTTTCTTCGCTATTTTGTGGAGGAGTGCAATTAATCTGAGAGAGGCTGAGTCTGACCTGGTCCCAGTATTAGAGCCAGGACTCAATGGGTATTGCGGTTGATTTAGGGGACTTTCAAAACTCACCCAAAGGTCATTTCAGCTATGGCATCTGACTTTTCTTCCTGTTGCCTCCATTTTATCCTATACCTATTTTTTTTATCATGGCCTCTGTATCACTTTATGCCAGTTACCGGTTCATCTGTTAGTTGCCTTCCCTGTAATGGGGGACTGTGTTTATTTAACTATTTGACTAACACAGTTGCTTGATAAATGATTTCTTTTTTAAATTGACTGACTCAGTAAGTAAAATAAATAACTAGTCTGATACATTAGAGTCCATACAAGCAGGGAAATTGCCATCAGGAGGCCGTGGGATAGTGTTAAGAGAGGAAACTCAAGACTTAAGGCAGTACTGCAGCAAGCTAAGTGAGTTGGATTGCATTTCAAAACTCTAATTAAAGTTCTTTTCTCTTTCTTCCAAAAGGGAAGAGTTTGGCCCCAAGGCTACTCTGGGGAGCAGAAAAGAAAAAGCTGAAGCCTTTACCTTCTTCCTTCCACCTCTAATTACCCAGAGCACAAAGTAAAGCTTAGACCTTAGAATTATGAAAGGCCAGAGACCTCCAAGGGTGGCAGGACAGGTCCCAGCAGAGCAGAGTTTCTGGGCTCCAAGCAGAGAGGGAATGGAAGACTCGCTCCTCACAGAATTCTGAGAGGGGGTAGACCATGGAGCTTCTCCGTTCTAAAGAGGTCTTCTCAAAATATTTACTCATTCTTCCAAGAGTCACAAGTTGACCTGTGGGTCCAGTGATCAGACCCTGTGTCCAGGATGATCACCAGATGCTTTTTATCCATGCTTGTGCCCAAATGCACCCATCTTTGCAGTCTACCTGCCTTGACAGGTGGTTCTTGCTATTAAAGATAATTTATCATCTCCCTATTTATGCTCAACATTTTCAACTAGCATTCTTCTCTCCCATGATCTTACACAGTTTTAAGAGGTAAACTTAGTGACTATATTATTCAACCAGTACAAATATCTTCCAACTTTATTGTTTGCACACAAGTAATCATTAATCATAGTTAATATTTCTACAACCCCACTGAACCAAATTGAGTATAAAAGGGGGAAGGGCTCTGATGAGTTAGGGATTATTCCCCAAATCCCTCTTGACCAAACAACGGCAGAAATACAGGCAGTGTTGCATGTCACTGCATGAATAGGAGGTGAGGGGGCTGTTCCAGCAGAAAACAAACCCACAGGCAAGATGCAGTGAGCATCAGGGGGACCTAGCGGGAGAAAATAATGACCAGTCATGGGAACTGTGGCTTCAAGGGGAGAGGATGAAAGAGGCCCAGGAGCAAGCTAGGATCCAAGGAACTGAGGTACTAGACAAATATTAAGACCAGACTCCATTTCAAGTAAGGGTTTGGTCACCAGAGACAAGGAAGGAACCCATTTCGTTGAAAAAAGGCACAGGTGAGAGCAGATTCATTCTCCCTAAGCAGGAAGCCTTGGTTGTAGGACCTGAGTTGGGCTCAGTCTGCAAGTGAGTACTAAGAAGGCCCAGCAGTAGACATTAGAGCTCTTGCAGAGACAGGCAGCATAGCCTCCCAAGTGTTACAGTGGGAAAAACTGTAGACGGACAACTTTCAAAAGACACCTCCTTGAAGTCAGATGTCTGGAAAGTCACTCAGAATGATCATCACCATCCTGCCAAGGGCCAAACATCACAGGCAAACTAAGAACATAACCCCTTCTGTTTGCAAAATGTACCTCCCGCCATCCAGGTGCCTCAGCACAGAGTCTCTCTCACTGATTCCTTACCTTTCTCTTGAACTTCACCCTTCTTCCTCTCTGTTCTCCCCTTTCTCAGTCCTCTGCTTTTCTTCAGCCCCCCGGCCCTTGATTGCATAAGAAATGGACGCTTACCTAAGCACCACAGAAAGCAAGATATTTGTCCTAACCCTGATGTTCTGTGCCTCAAGTGAGCTCTTTACAAAAACTTCCTGAAATTTTGAGGCAGGGTAAATGGGAATGTTGCTCACAGTTCCTGGTGGGATTAAAAAAGAAAAAGGTTCTCCTCTTCTACACTTCAAAAATAGCAGCAAACCTGAGAGAACAGGGCAAATTCCCATCTAGATTTAACCAGGTGAGTTCTCAGAATTCAAAAGTAATCATCTGATTTATGATCTCTGTTCTATTCATTAGGATATCCAGAAAGATTATATCATTTCTGCAAGACTATAAGATAAATAAGGCCAATGGCTCTCTCTCTTATCTATTAACACATGCCCAATGCCTACACAGTGGCTTATGCCCAAGAGACACTTAACAAACATCGGTTAAATAAATTAATACACGGTCTTCCTTTATTAACTCTTACCTGGATTTTGCAACTTTAAAGTTGGAAAAATTATTTAAAACCCATCTTTAATTCATCTTATTCCTCTATAATACTCTTTTTAGACACTCCTCTCCTGTCCTACTGTTAAGTCAATAAGCCCAAAACTTCAACTTCTCCTCAATGGCCTTGGAACCTTGAGCTCTTGGTTCAGAATCCCCAGGCTCAGATCATACCCACTCTCTCCCCGTTTCACACATGATTTTCTTCCCTCTCACTTTATGGTCCTCTCCCTGTAGCCTCTGGTCTAGCAAATAAATCACTGCATTAATGTGTGCTTTCCAACCTCTTGGTTAAAATTTAATTGTTAGAAGATAACAATAAATTGGCAACAGATATTTTTTGCATTTCTCCTAAAGAAAGATAAAGTAATTTATGTGACTTAGAGTTCACATAAATAACTTATTTTGTTATAAATAAACGTTTTATTTATTTATTTATTTTGTTATAAATAAAACCTAAAAATAAAATCTGCCAGGAATAATGAAAACAGAATTTAATTAATATTGTGATATATTCCATTTCAATGGGTCGGTCAAGATCATTTTTTTTACTCACTAATAGAATTATATGCAGAGCCCAAAACATAGCACATGGTAATAATTTCCCCCATTTCATTGTCATTATGATTATCATCATCAAAATTACAGATTGGTCATTTTCGTTTCTGAAGAGGAAAACATTTGTTAAATGTGGAAAAAATTCTACATTCGTTGTAATTCTTTCCTATCCCGGTAGCTTGTATGCCTACTGCCTCTGTCATTTCTTGGTATTGTTTTGTAAGGAGTACAAAAAAATGGTAAGGAATATTAGGGAACAAAGTGACTGGTACTCCTCTCCCTGGAGTGGGTAAAACCTAGTGGTCTGGTCTCTGCTCCAATCAGTGTAAGGGAGAGAATTTCTCTCTCACTCTACCCTATCAAAGGCTTTAGAACCATAAAGCAGAAATATGAGGTTTATTAATTCTTCATTGAGTACCCTATGGTAATAAGAGGACCCTACCATGGACTCCAGTAATTATTACCATGCTAGTTTCAGAGCAGGCCACCATTTCACTCTTTCGATAGTCTTCTTCCATTAACTATAAACAGAATGAGTCTTTAAGAGCATATAAAAACACTGAAACATTTTTGTCCAATTTAAATTGAGAACAGTCACCTTTGCAGTTAGAGCTTGGGTTGTAGAGACAGACATTCCTGCTTGCAATCCTGTCACTAACTTCGTGCACCTGATCGAAACTCTCTCCCAGTCTGCTTCCTCTCATATCAACTGACCTCATCAATGCCTATGTGATTGAAGTCATTAATTTTAGGAAATACCTAGCATGGTTCCCAGCAAAGTGTAGGAGCAGTGAAATACTGTCTTGCAATGGTAATCCATGTGCTTTTCTTTATGTGTAATCTTACTACTCAGTCATTTCCTAGAGGAAAATTAGGATTGTTTTAGGACAAAAACAAAGAAGGAGAAACAACAAATGTTCTGGTTTTTTCAGTTCACAAATAGGCTTTTGAAGCCCAAAGAAAGCAAGATAGAGGGTGTTATGGGCTGAGTTGTGTTGCCCCAAAATTCATATATTGAAGTCCTAACCCCCAGGACCTCAGAATGTGACTGTATTTGGAGAAAGGGTCTTTACAGAGGTAATTAAGATTAAATGAGGTCATTAGAGTGGGCCTTAATTCAACATGGCTGGTGTCCTGATAAGAAAAGGAGATTAGGACGGAGACAAGCACAGAGGAAAGACTACATGAAGAAATAGAGAGAAGATAGCTATCTACCAGCCAAGGAGAGAGGTCCCAGAAGAAATAAACCCTGCAGACACCTTGATCTTAGACTTCTAGCCTCCAGAATTGTGAGAAAACAAATTTATGTTGTTTCAACAACCCAGTCCCTGGTGCTTTGTTATAGCAGCAAGCTAATTCATAGAGTTTTAATAGATCAAAAAGAATGGAGAAAGTCACAGATGCCTCTGGCTCCACCGGGGATGGGCCGAGGGTGGTCCATTCAGGCAGAAGATGGAAGAATGAAAGAGTGGATTGGAGCACTGAAGAAGGAATCCAGAACGAGGAGACCAGATCTAGTGGAGCCACATGGAAGGCAGTCCCTCTACAGAGATATTCAACAAAGGTCAACCCATCTCATCCCTCTCACCATCACCCCCACCATCACATACATTGATTTCAATGCCAGCTAAGTACAATGTCAGTCATGGAAGTCCACTGCAGATTTGACTTAATATTTCATTTTTATTATAAATATCAAGAAAGGTTTTTAAGTAAATATTCCAAATAACAATTAATCTAGAAGAGGAAGAAATATGTGCTGTCTAGGCAGATGAATTGCTTAATTAAGAAGGTCCTGGAAGGATGTGGAAAGTTCATTTAAAGACTGAAAAAGAACAATTCCTAAGGAAAGGCAAGTTCATTAGAGCAGATACTGCTAGACAGATGTCTAGAAGAAAGCTCTGGAGATTAATCTGCTTTTCAAATATGGAAGATTTAATGGACTTCCTGAAAGAAAATCCAGGAAGAGGGCCTATTTGAGATGTAAAATCTCAAGATATTTTAAGACCATTCCACTAAAAAAATTTTTGTGAAAATAGTTGAATTTTGAATGAAAATTCTAAACCTGTCTGTAAATCAAAAGCCATTTCGTTGGTATGGAGATATGAAAACATAATATGTACTTCTTCACTCCTAATCAATCATGTCAAATATGTTATATTTTACAGTGTTTTTTATGGCATTATATTTAAAACTATTCATGCTAAAATTATCATTTTACTAACTGATTTTTCAGATATTTTTCATTATTGATCAGAACTAGTACTATAGACTTCTGCACTCCAAAGGATTTAGTAGTTCTTCAATTTTGTCATTTGATGGAAAACAGGGAGCAAATTGAGGACAGAAGTTGTCAATAGTACAGTGAAAAAGAAAAAAATTTTTTTTTTTGCTTCTACCATATTCCATTCATTCATGATTTTTCCTTTAACTTAGAATAGTTTTATCATTCGTTTACTATGTGCTGGGTACCAGGAATACCAGAGTAAACAGGACCAGCACTTCCACTGCTTTCCCGATGCTTACAGTCTCCCAGGGAGGCAGGCAGTAAACTAAGAGTTACCTGAATAATTATTTGAGAACACTGTACCGGGTCGAGGTACAGAAATAGGACTCCATTTCAGAAAAAAATTCAGGTGGGAAGGAAAGAAAAAAATTTCCAAACAAATTGAATATCACTTTTGAAATACAAAAGTAATCCATCTCATTTACTACCCCTCCTTAGCTGCAGTTTCTTTTTAAATCATCTTCATGAACTTCTGAAAACAGAAGTTTGCTTTCAATTAAACTGGCATTTCATGTCTTCGTTTATTTCTAAATATGATATATTTCTGAATATAGATCCTGATTTTTCACATTTTGCTGGAAAATGGAAGCGCTGAAATCATTGCAAAGTGGGAGCATTTAGAAACTGTGCCCCTATTTTGTAGGAAAGATCAAAGGGACAGGGTCCCAGTTAACTCCTGGGTAAGCGTCCTGAGGAGATTTTTCTCTTCCTCCTCCTGGGAAGTCACATTTTCTATCAGTCAGGATTCTTAGTGCGAGTAATAGAATCTGACTCCAAGTGAAAAAGCACAGAAGGGGGGCGTTTGTTTGTTTAAGGATACAGGGTAGCTCACAGAATCCTAGCTCCAGGTAATCTTCCAGGAAAAACATCCAAAATCACACTGCAGAACTGGTCTGAGGAGGAAATTACTGTTGCTGCTGCTGCCAAAAAGTAAATTTGCTACCCTTGAACTTGATGTTGCCACAACCACTTCCGTCACCAATACTACTGCCCTTCTGCCCTTTGTGTCACTAGCTCCAGAGTTCAAGTCTGACATGAGTGCCAGAGCCTGGGTGACATGCCTATTTGACTGTCCCTGCACCATTACCAAACTGTTTTAATTACTCTAACTTTATGGAGAAAGTCTTGATATTTGCCTTGTGGAACTTTTTCTAGACTTTCAACTTTTTTGTGTCCTCAGATTTAGGTGTATCTCTTACAAATAGATGAGCTTTATTTTTTTATAGAGCCTGACAATTTCTTTTAACTGGAGAGTTAGCCCATTTATTTTTATTATGATGACTGACATATGTAGACTCGTTTCTACAATATTATTTTGTGCCTACAAAATCTCTCTTTTCTTGACCTTTTTACAATTGAAGGAGATTTTTATATTCCTTTTCTTCTCTCTCCAGCTTGGAAGCTATGCACTATATTTCTGTTCTTTTAGCACTACCCCCACAGTTTAATATGCCTACCCATTTTAACAAAACATAGGCTCTAAGAATCCTTGAATTATTTTCATGTTTTTCCCAATTTCAATACTATTTTTTAGTCCAAGAAATTAAACATTACCATTTTATTCTTTCAATATTCTTTTAGAGTTATCCATTGGTTTACCAATTTCTTTGCTCTCCATTCCTTCTTGCATTTCAGATCTTTAGAAACATTTTTCTTCTGTCAAAAGTACTTCCTTTAGTGCGGGTGTGCTAGAGGCAAACTCTGCCAGTTTTTAACTAAAACTATCCTTATTTTGCTGTCATTCTTGAGAGATAGTTTCAGTGGGTTCTAACCTAACAATTATTTTGACTCTGCATATCTGGCTATTAAAAAGTTAGATGCCAGTCAAATTACGTTTTTAATTTTCTTTGCTTTCTTCTGCTTTAAAAAAATCTCCCTGCCTTACCTCTCTTTCTTTCCACTACCTCCCACATATTTTGTAAATTTTACAATTTTACATAATGTATCTGGTTGTGAATTTCTTTTAATTTAGCATGTTTTGGGATTTAATGAGCTCCTGAATGTAAGCATTGGTACCTTTGATTAATTCTGGAAAATTCTCAGCCATTATCTTGTAGTATCCTACTCTTCCTCCTTATCTTTCTATTATCAACTTCTGAACCACTAATTAGATTATGTTATACCTTTTTTGCATTTGTTTTAATCCTCTATGTGTCTTAATCCATATTTTTTCATTTTCCTGAATCCTGGGAAATTTTTTCTTCAGATCTTCTTCTTCACTAATTTTCTCTCAAGCTGTGTCAAATCTACTGTTTAATTCATTTATACATATTTAAATTTTAGTTATTTTATTTTACATTTGTTAGTGTTCTGTTCCTTTTTCTATTTACCAAAAAAAAATTTAATAGCCTCTTGTTCTTCTATTACACTTTCAGCTCCCTCTTTAATTTCTATAAATACATTAAACATATTTATTTTATGTTATGTGTTCATATTTAAAGTCTCTGCACGTCTGTTTAGTATGTTTTTCTGCTGGTTCTTATGTGCCTTTGGCACCTTATGTTCTTGTGTGTTTTGTGATGTTTGCATACTCATGTAACTTCATCCTGACTTGGAATTTTGAGGCCTAAAATGAAGATTTCCTGAGACAATCTGTCTTTGCTTCTGCCAGGCATTCCCTGGGGCATTGCAATGCCAGGACCATTTTCATCAAAATCTCAAGTTAAGGTTGTTTGTCACACAGATGGGATGAATCCAGATGATGTATATGTATAGTTGTTGATATTAAAGGGATTGGTTTTTTTCCCTTCAGTCAGCTGCAAGGGCAAGATAGAGAAGACCCTTTACTGTCCTTTTCTGAAGAGTAGATTTATTTCTAGTTTACTCCTACCCTAAGAATGTAGAAACATTTGAGGTCCTAGATATATAAGGTCCTAGAATTATACAATTTAAAATCCTCACCTTGAGCAGAAAACTCTCAGCAACTATCTTTTTAAATTTTTCTCTTTCCCAGTATTTCTTTATTATCAGACACTGGGATCTCCAATTAGGTGTATTTTAGATCTAGGCTTTGTCAGTATATTCTGCATCTTGTGTGACCACCAAACTGTAAGCTCAAAGTCACCACGGTTAGTGTGCTTTCAAGAATGTATACTTAAATGTATACTTACCTCACTGGTGTCAACACAAATAATCCATAATCAATCTATAAATCAAAATTGAGGTGAGTTTATTATGAGCCAGGTCTGAGGACTATAGCTCGGGGCCTTCTTTCCCAACAAAGGAAGGGCCCCAAAGAAGTGTATATACAGAGTGGTTATAGACTGTCTTGGAACAAGGAATATACATCACATACGACAGGAATATCTCTTTTACTACTGTCATGAGATGCTTAGCTGGTACAGCAGGTCACTGGTCACAAGGTGAGCACAGCAGATTGGTAATTAATCCTTAGTTTCCAGGAAGAGATGCTTATCCTTAAAGAAACGCCAATATGAAGGGGAGCTACATCTCTATCTTTAAGGGCATCATTCTTGCCTTTGGGATATAGCAAATATTTAAAGCAGATGTACAATGCATGCTCAACAGGCCACGTCAGGCCCTTTTGGAAAAAGAAGTTCAGGCCGAATTAGCTTTAAACCAAATGGCTTCCTCATATACTCCAGTATATCCTATTACTTGTCATTTATTCATCACTGGTTTCCCACATTCACTGCTGTTCTGGCCTCTAAGGATTTCTGATTGCCTCTACTGTAAACACATTACAACTCATCAATACATATAAAATATCTCAACCTTCACATCTAATTGTTTTCAGTGATATGCTTATTCAAATAATACTGCTGGGAAAAGACTTCTCTCTCTTTTTCCATTTATTCTTTTCCTTACTTTTTATAGTATGACTTTAAAGATATCTTCAGCAACCTGTGTGCTTATTTATATGTCTTAATGTGAAATCTTAGGTAAAATAATCAGATTTTCATTCATCCCATCCCATCCCCATGCTCTTCCAATGCTATACTGAATCAGAGAGGGGGATCCTCTTTTCCTTGTTATTTAAATGTTGGGGTCCTAATAAACTATTTCCAAGGGTTTATGACTAATAAACTACGTACCAGAGTAAACATAACTAATATGTGTAACTCTGTACACTTGACCCTAATAAATGCTACAGGTGTACCAGCCCTTCAGATCTGGGGCCAACTGAGTCTTAGAAGGTTTTGGCTTTTAATGTCCCTTGGGTTAAGGCAGAGACAGAGAACCACGTAATTTTAGACCTGAAAGGGATTATATACTCCGAAATCACATGTTCTCTCTTTGCCCATGGCAGATCTTCCTTATTAAATGGGTTATATTTATATGTAGTATAAGGAAGTAAAAAATATGTGAGAAGGCATGCCTCCACTTTCCTTTTAATTTATATTCAGGTGGAAAGATAACAGAAAAACTCACTGAAAATATCCATCTATAATGAGAAATACTGTGTGTAACATGGTACAAACAATACAGATTCTGAGTAGGCAATGAGGTCATCAGAATTAGAGAGAACAATTCAGGATAGAATTCCTCCTACCTTGGTGTCTAAATTTATGTTAAGAAAGTAAGATATTTAACAAAAAATGATGGGGGAAGAGAATCACATTCCAAGAAGGTAAATTGAAATAGAGGAAGGACTGGCAGAGGGAGCCATAGGACAATTATAGATGGATGATTAATACTTGAGTTGCACTCTTGAGAGGAACCAGAATCTTTTCTGAAGTGAAGTGGAAGGAGCACGCTGCTCACAGTCACCTGAACGTTGGTTCAGTTGCCAGCCCTACTATTTCCAGGCCACTTAACAAGGCAAAGTGGGAGAAGAGTAGTGGCGAGAGGAATCCACTCTGACTTGTTCACCATCTTCTCCCACAGGGCACTCAATGTCTCCTCTAAATGATTACCTCTGTTAATCAGTCTCGAGTCTACACATGTCTTTTGATGCTGATGCCTACATGCCAACCCCTCAACTTTATCCATACTCCAAGCGAGAACTCCAAAAGAGAAAAGTTATTTTGTAAACCAGAAAGCTCTATATTATGTTTATCATCATCATTATTATTATAGAAAGGTAGTATGATACTATACTATACTTAATAAACAATTAGCACTATTGTCCCTAATATTAAAAGACTGTATAGCATATTTTCCTCCTCAATATCAGGGAGCTCTAGAACCAAACTACCAGCCTTCAAATCCTGGTGCTACTACTTTCTACTACAGTGAACTTGGGCAAATCAATTCATTTCTTTGTGCCTTGATTTCCTCATTTGTAAAATGAGGAGAATGACAGTTCATATTTAAAGTTATTAGGAAATTAACTACTTTAATGTATGTAGAGTGGTTAGTGCCTGGAATACAGGACATAATAAAAGTTAGTTTTCATTGTCATTTTCTTCACCATTATTATCATCATTAATATGATTATGAATCAAGGATGTGTTGAATCTGGAACCAGAACAAGTATGGCCAGCATCAGGACTAACAGATTTAAAATTTTTTAAATGAAAAAAATAAAAGGAACAGAAGAAGCAATGAGACAAAGCTGACTCAAGTAAGTATTTTCCAGATACTGTCAGATACAGGCTCTGGAGATAGAAAATTTATCAATAAAATCAATAGCACAGGACACAGGCCCAGCTTTATGGCCAGAGCCAGAACCAAGATATCTAATCTCTGAAATCTAAAGGCAGCAAAAACGGTCAAAAGATAGAGTCGGCCCAGACACAGGAAATCAAAAGGAAAGAGCCATTTTAACAACCTAGTATTAAACCGGTGGAAGTTCACTGGTTTCTCTCACTAGACAGGAGCAAGTTAGGGACCTGACCCTGCCATATCGCTGGTCCTCAGAGCTGAGCCCAGCAAGGCGACAATCTTTGCTCAGAGAGGTATGGGACCTAAAGGCATTTGGTAGTAGAGGACTGCAAATAAGTTTCCTCTCAGAATTGTTGTGAAAATGTAATGAGACTCTGTGCAATCTCATAATGTAAATTATTATAATTATTATTTGCATAAAACTAAGTAATGAAACTAAGATGCCCAGTTTTCCTCTAGGTTCATTCGCGATAGAAAAGAGAGTCATCGCTATTTGACATGAGCCTTAAGTTTATTACCCAGGTGTCTTGATTATGTAATTTTTTGTGCATCTTTTTTTTTTTTTTTAAGTAACAGCCTCCTTCGGTTCCTTGATTTGTATTTATTTCATTGATTATTCTCTCCTTCCTTGGTATGAATCACATTTCATTAATTCCTGGATTTGAGAGTTATTCAAGCAAAGAAGAGAATTCATTGACTCATTTAACTGGGAATTTCAAGGGTGGTTCTGACCTCAGGTATGACAGGAACTTAAGTAATGTTTGGGTTCTATCCTCCTATATCTCATAACCTTCCTTCCTTATGTGGCCTGAATACACTTTCTGGCTAGTTTTCTCTATGTGGCAGGAGAGATGGCCCTTACAACCCTAAGCTTAAATCCTTATGGCTTCAGACCTAAAAAAAACAGGAAGCTCCTCTCCCTAAAATGCATATACTCATTCAGAGAGAAGACCCTGATTGGGCTTGCTTATGTCAAAGGTCCTCTCGTGCATGATAAAAATCTCAAACTTTAACATACATACATATCACTTGATGTTAAAATGCAGGTTCTAATTAAGCCCACTTTTATATTTACAATTACAAATATTACATATTTGTTGTATGATATTTTGAGTTGAATGACTGTCATTTGAAACAGAGGGTTCTGAAATAAATAATATAGCAGTATCAGCCATCAAATATCAAATACCAAAAGATACATATATTTACCATTCTGGAGCATCATGCAGAAGATAAATTTAATTTAATTTCCAGTCTATTTCTGAGCCAGGAGATTTGTAAAGGAAGTAGTGAATGGACAAATGGATAAATATTATATCTCATTGTCAGGAAGAACACTTGTCTTCTTTCATAGCATGCTAGTTTCCCCTTCTGTTCTATTCCAAGTATCTCCAAACCCAAGATTTCCAATTAGTTAATAAACTGTCTTCAGCTGTTTCTCTTGTTGTGCAAATTTTAACAGAAGGAGGAAAATCAATTAGCATGAACCTGAATGCATTTAGACAAGATTTTCGAGTGGCTTTTTACTATAAAAATCTGAGCAGCCCTTTAAAAATAAATCAACAGGGTTTGGGAATGCAAGATTGGAAATGAAGGACTTTCGCTTTCAACCGGCTTAACAATATTGAATAGGCTAAGCGATCAGAGTGATGGATACCTGCTGAAGAGAAGTTTCCTATAGAAATCAGTCATATTTGTCACAGAGTGTTGAGAACAGTTTTTATTCTCTGGAAAGACCAAGGATAAAATGCCTCTTTTCTACATGAACACGTGGGGCAGAAGAAAATGATTGCTTTTAATCCTCTGGAAGGACCAATTAATTTTCAGGGTTCTACCTGTTTTTTCTCTAGTATTTTACCCACTTCATGTAGGCAATATTGTGGATGGTATGTTTGCTCTTATAGTCTTATCAAAAATACAAGACTTCTAAGGCAAAGTGGAGAATTTGACACTTAATGTTCATGAGTCCTCAAAAACTTTACCTGACCTATAAATATGCCTTATGATGAATAAGACATACAATTTTTTAAAGTCCAAAGTAAAAACACACTTTCCTCCAAACAAAACAAAATGGAAATGTTGCATTAAGCAAGCCCTATGTTGCCCTGCATCTGCGCCTTTACCATGTCTTCAGCTCATCCCATATCTTTTGCCCTCTCTTATTTCTAAAACATACAAAATGATTCTTGCCTTAATATCTATACATCCTAAATGGGCACCACTGATTGGAATTTGCCACCCCCACTCAAATAATAATCCTAGTAGCTAGCTGAGCATTATTGTGATTGCTTTATCCATATTAATTCACTTAATCACCAGAAGAACCCTATGAGGTAGCTATTACCATCATCCCCATTTTACAAGTGAGGAAATACAAGCATAGTAATTTGCCCAAGATCACACAGTGACTAAGCAGCAGAGCCATAGTTCAAGCTGTGCTATACTGACTGTCTAGCACGGTATTTTTCACAGAAAAAACTATTCCATCTTTAAGAGAAAATTTGGCAAAGCTGTTACATAATTAATAGATTTACATGAACATGCACAACTTATTCTTCTGGCAAAACTTAACTCAAAACCCCCCTTCTTAATGACCCTGCTCAGATTTCCCTCCCACTATTCCTAATTCCCACTTGGAAATAATCTATGAACTCATATATAATTATGTTCTTTTAAAGGTACTTATCTCAGAAGTCCTTGAATTAAAATTGTGTATATGATTTATGGACCCAATGAAACTTCAGGCTCTTGAAAGTTAGAGCATTTAAAAATTATTACAAAGTATCTAATGCAGTGTTTTGCATGGAATATACACTTGATAATCACTTGTTAATTGAATTAATTAATATTTATAGGCCAAAAGTGACTTCTGCATGAAGTATAGAGTCCAAGCAGTTGTCTCGAATCTTTTGGGAAAAAGACGATGACGATGATGATGATGATGTATAATAATGGTAGGTAAACAGAAAGAAAGAAAGAGAATCTACTACTGGCTAGTTCTGTAGAAAGTAACTGTTTTCCATAACAATTTTGATAACTCAGATCTGTTGCAAATATCTACTACCAATATCTAAGTAACCACCTCAATGTTTTTCATTTACACTATGAGGACAAATGTGGCTTCTTCCAATCTCTTATTGAGAAAATTTAAGGTAAAGTAATGAGATGATACATTTAAAGCTTCCTGAGCTCAATGGGAAAACAGGGCGCCTGTGCATTAATTCTTATTGCATATTTAGAATAATAATAGCACTAAGTGAACATGATGACAATTATCTGAACAGCAATACTCATCTCTCTAATTTTCTAATAGCTTAATACTTAACCTCAGAAAAATGCCAGTGCTATTTTCTGGCAGCTTTCTCAGAGAGGGCAGAGAGGGCAGGGTGGTGAGCACCGTGGTCTCTAGCATTAAATCTTTGGGCTCAGATCCTGTCCGTGCTATCTGGGCAGACTCAGGTCCATCACTTTGCCCTCTGGTTCCTCTCCTGGAGGATAGTGATGACAGTTCCTATTTCATACAGCTGCTATGAGGTTTAGATGACATGTTAAGTGCTGAGAACAGTAAATTGCATATAGAAAGCATTCAATGAGTATTGGGTACTATTTCAAGGGTGTTTTATTAACAATATTTATGTCTCCCTAATATTATCCAATCGTCAGGAAAAACTGCTTAAAACCTAATTGTACCACAGAATTTGCATGTATCAGTAGAGATGTTGCCTGTTGGGTAATGTTCTCAAAATGACCTCTTAGTCCTTTATTTCCCTGTGAGCATTTCTGAGAAGGAAATAGCAATGATAATTATTTACTTTTTGATGTAATTATTCTGTTCTGAATTCGTATTTATTTATGTATATTGTTATTTGCCTCATCAGGTCTTTTGTCACTATGGCTATCACGTGAACATTCTTCTATTAGTATCCTGATGTAATGCATTTAAGACAGGAATGGTCATTTGTTTTGGTTCTTCTAGCAAGGAGATAATAAAATGAACCAGAGAAGAAAAATCACATGGATTTTGAAAATCTGTGACAGTCAAACAATATCTTTTTTAATTTCTGAAGGGCTGTTTATTTTCAACTTAATTCACTCCTCCTGAGACTCTTAATGTGATACAATTTGCATATTAATTGTTGCATCTCAAAGGATTAATTGGTTACTTCAAACAAATTTGGTGGATTTTCTAATGAATTGTCCTAAGTGATGAAAAAAAAAACAGTAATGAAAATGAGCTACAGCCCACACAGAAAAGTTTCTAAAAGAACTCTCACATGCTTAGTGGAAATTAATCCATGGTTTTCAAAGACTCATTCAAAGAAATGAGTCTTATTTTGGAGCAGACTCCCCAATGTAGTCCCAGGATATTTAATGCTGCTCTATGTCAAATCAGACGCTGAGGGAAGTCTCAAAGGCTAGCAGGCCCTCACAAAGGGTCTGGATCAAGCTGTTGGATGATTCCGATCTTGACCTTAGGTGTCAACTGATTAAACACAGATTTGTAATTTGGATTATAGCCAAATACAAAGTTATGTTCCAAGACTATGTCAAAGATTTCTAATGTTGATTCCTTCTCCCCAGTAGTTTCATGTGTCCTGATAAATCAACATTTTCCTTCTTGAAAATCCTAATTTTTTTCCTACATATTTCACTGAATGAGTTACCAGCAAAGCTTAAATTTATCCTCCCTTGACATTGAGAAAGTCTGGACTTCCCTACCAAAACTGCAGTGGGATTTTACGAATGTCATATCACCTTGTATTCATCAAGATAACATGTGTGTATTTGAATTGAGACTCTTCATAATTTTGTAATTAATGAGTAATACTCATTTTCTTTCTTCTTAATCAAGAAAACCAAATGTAATTGCTTTTGCTGCAATTTCCAATGTGCCATATTTCCAAGCTCTTTGACAAATGATTCTATAAAGTATAAATTGATTTTGCCGTCATAATGAGTAACATAAACACTTGATCAAAATAATTACCTCTATATTTCTGGCATTTTTGTGTTCCTTCCTTGGGGGAAAAAAAAACTAAAATTTTTCCTAGTTACGTTCTTCCCAAAAATGTGGAATCACTGAGAACAGATTTTTGCCCTAAAACACCTGCAAAAGTAGTTATGTCTTTTTCCAAAGAATTTTCATCCTGTGCAGCACTATTTAGCATTTAACACGTCAAAGTCATGTCAAATTTTCCAATCTTCTAATCTTCCTTTTACCAGAGGTAGGTGGAATATTGAGTGGCATCATTACTAGTCTTTTCTAAATCGGAGATACTAAGATCTGCAAATGCCATACATGTGTAATAACTCTTCTTCACCCCTGTCTTTAATAAAAAGATGAAATTGCATCTGCAGAGGCAAATCTGAGTCTCAAAGAGAAAAAAAAATGTTTTAAAAAGCTGCATGTGTGATGCAAACAGCGTGGTCTTTGGAACCAGATAGGCTAGCGTCCCTTGTCACAAATCATAGCTTCACTCTTTGAGACTCTGACTCTTTATCTGTGAAATGGGAAATAATAATATGAAATAATAATATCTAGCTTCCAGAACAATATGAGGATTAATTGAGATAATCCACAATATAAGATAGGTATCTAATAGACATTCAATAAATGGCAGTTATTTTTATTGAATTGTTTCATGGACAGAATTCATCAGTTCCCAAAGACCATTTAATCTGACTCATGTAGACAAAAGTGGGAGTTCAAGTAACAAATAAAATAAAATGACCCTAGTCTTGACTGAACCAGATCTCACACAAAACAGGAAAGGACTATTGAGAGGAACAAAATAGAGAGTTGAGCTGATTACTCTCTGAATTGAATCCTACAGAGAGTCATTTGGATAATTATTTGTTTCACTCAGACATCACAGAATCAGCCATTCCACTTAGCCACTTTCCTTTTTTCCATCCCTTCCTATATTTTCCAACTTCATAGGTATGTTTACATGAAAGCAAATCAACACCGTAGGGAACATTTTCTGATGCTGGTAAGTGATTATGAGTTAGGATGGTTTGAAATTAGGACTGAATTCTGAATTATCCAGATTGCCTGCTTACAGTGCCCGCCTAAGCCACTACCAAAACACTTGCTCAAATGCTTAATTAGGAAACAGCTACTTCCTAATTGGTCACAAAACTCTTATGATAGAGAAAACAGATGATAATCTCAAATCCACCTGTGTTAGTTATTTAGAAGACATTTTATATTGAAATTATTCATTGTCAACCTTGGGACCTCGGGTTTATTAGATTGCCTGGAGCGTCTGAATGGTGAAGGAATAACTGGGCTGGAGACACTGGGGAAAGATCTTCAGCAAGCGGAACACCACTGGAATATTGTGTAGAGGCAGGTATCATCAGCATGATTCCAGCTCCTTCTGTTAAACCTAGAGTGCCATCCACCACTGCTGACCCAACCATAATCAGCCCCATGTTTTGCTGCCAGTAAGGCTACTGTTAAGATACTGACCACACTGCAACCAAGCATGGAAAACAGGCCTTCTCAAACTTCAAAGCTATCTCCCAACTGTGGTGTTAGTAGATATTAAATTTCCCGTATTCTGTGGCTTACTAAACCTGGACAATTCTAAGAACTTTTGATTGCTTGAAAGATGACGCCAAATATGGTACCCATAGAGAAGGCCTCACCACAGCCATCCATGATCTGCCAAAGAGGGGACTCTGGCTCCTTCTTTTTCGTTTAATTGTGCCAGCACCTGGATTAATCACTTTTACATTTCTACAAAGTCTTCATAATTAGATGTAATGGCCACATAATATTCCATAGACCTGAAGAGCAACATTCCTCTATAGTTGGACATTTAGACTGCTTCCTCTCTTCCAGTATGATAACGATGCAATCATATTCTGTTGTCATTTTTCAAAATTCTCTTCTCAGGACAAAGATCACTGAATCAAAGGGAGTAACTTTTAGAGTTTTTGATATATAACACTAAATTCTTTCCAAAAATGTTGAACCAGTTTATACTGCGAACAGTACAAATCAAAAGTATCAGTTTCGCTTTACATTCTACAACATCGGATTCTTTGAAAGATTTTGCTAAAATATGCCAATTCATTATTTTTATTCTGTATTACCTTGATTATTCTTTTTTTCTTTCATTTATTAATCTTATTACCTCAAGTGAATAGTATTTTTGTATATTTTGCCAGTTTACCTATTAGAATCATAATGCTTTTCCAATCACTTTATACACATCTTCATATTTTAAAGGTTTTAATGTTATTTTTATCATATATACTGAAAATATTCTTCTTCTGTGGTTGTTGTTTTTGTGTGTAAAATTCTGAACTTAAGTTAATAGATATTAATTAAGAGCTTACTATGCATTAGGCATTTTACAAGATGCTGGGACTACAAGACAGACATGTTTGCTGTTCTCATATACCTGCATTCAAGAGGGAAATGTAACTGGGAAGAATGCATTAGACATCCAAATAATAGAAAACTGGAAATCAATGGCTTAAGCATATCAGGTTTAAGTTTAACAAAAGATTCAAAGTTCCTGTGTCCAGGCCTGGTACAGATGATACCTCTCAAGCTGCTGTTGTCAAAGACCCAGACTCTTCTCCCTTTGTGTTCCATCAATCTTAGCCCATAGCTTTCAGACTCATGATTACAAAATTGCTGTTGTATCTCTAGGCATAATATCTACATTTCATGTAGGAATCATAGAGGAGTTCTAGAATCAGGTAAGCAAGAGCATCTCCAGAAACCATCAGCTAATGACTCGTTGACTAGACCTATATCACATCACCACTCCTAAAGTCAAGAGAGCTTAGAGAAGTGAGCATTTTTATTTACTTGGACACAGTGGTGCTCCGAAGGATATCAAGGTTTTCTTTAACAGGAAGTAGGAATTAGGTAGGCATCTAACAGTGTCAACCTCAGAAAGACAGTCCACAATAAAATAAAATAAAATAATTAAAATAATTTTAAGTCTTAATGAGTAAAATAAAAAAGAGCATTGAGTGCTCCTATAAAGACTAATAGGGAATGGAACTATATTAGATTGGATGATTCTGGAAGGCCTCTTGAAAGAGGTAACAAATATGTTGGGAAGAATTAGAAAGATTCAGTCTTGCAAACAATAGAATAAAAAATGATCCAGACAGAAGGGAAAAAAATGAAAGACTTTGAGGCAGAAAAGAATTTAGGTTATTGACCAAACGAAAAGAAGACTAACGGAACCATGAGTGCAGGGGAAAGAGCTGGGAGATGAAGCTGTAGAGCTGGTCAAAGTCTTGATCATTCAGAGCCTTATACGCCTTGGTAAAGTGTTTTGATTTTAATTCAAGAGTAATGGGAAGACTTTGGTGTGATGTCTTACATAATCCAAATTACATTAAGAAGTACTCTAGCTGCTATTTGGAAAAAGGATTATAGAGGACAAGAGTGTAAGTGAGAGACCAATTAGCATTCTATGATGGTCCAAATGAGAAAAAGTGACTGTCTGGACCAAGATAGTGGAGTAGTGAGAAAGAGAAGTAAATAAGGTCACAATAAGCCTCAGAAGAAGAATTAACAGGATATGCTGATAGCTTGACTATGAAAGAGTGAAAGGGGAAAAAATCAAGAATGAATCTAAGATTTCTGGCTTGAACAATAGTAAGACAGGTGGACCTACTATTTACTACAAGAACTGAGAGCGGAGAGAGTAGAGAAATCAAGAGCTCAGTATAAGGTGTGTTAAAATTAAAGCTTCTATGAACCATCCAAATGGAGAGATCAAGTAGGTAATTTAAAATATAAGCCAGAAGCTCAAAGAAAAAATCTAGGTGTGGCAGTCAGCAGAATACAGAAAACATTTAAAGGCATGAGTATCAATAAGATCATATATGGAGAAAGTATGCAAACAAGCATAGGATAGGACCCAGGGAAAGGCAACAAAAATATTTAGTGAGGAAGAAAAGATCTCAGCAAAGAGAGTGAGAAGGAGCAGTTAGTGAGGTAGGAGGAAAACTAGGAAAGTGTGGCGTCCTGGAAGCCATAACAGAAGTGTTTCCAAAAAAAAGGAAGGGACAGCTCTTTCCCAAACTCATGGGAGATAAAACAAGAGGGAAATAGAGATATATCCACCGGATTTATTATTTTTTTCCTAGCAGCTTAGTGATACTTCTCTTACCTTCCTATTATAATTATAATGTAAATGTCTTGAGGGCAAAGACAATGTCCAATACTATTTCTGTTTTGTCCATAATGCCTAGTAGAGGACTAACTCAATAAGTGCTTAGTCACAGAATCACAGCAGTGATAGAAGTCTTAGAAATTACCTGATCCAATCTCCTCAATTCAACAAATACGGAAACCCAGACCAAGAGTGGTTAAATGACTTGCCCATAGTCACCCTACTAATTATTGGCTACTTACAAGAAGATCTGAAACTAAAACTGATACCATCAATTCCCAATCTGTGTATTTTTTTTTTACTACATTTTACAATAGATTTCTTTTCATTTTCAAACATGGACATGGAGGGAAGAGGAAATTCTTTTCTTTCTTATAGGTAAACTCAGCTTCCTATAGCTAAGGCAAAGTTTTAGGTCTAGATTAGAAGGAATAGCGAGAGAAATGAAATGTTGACAGTGAACATGTCTGTATTGAATCCGCATAGATATTGCCACATATCTTTCCATATAACAAAAAGTGACAATGATTGGGGGAAAAGCAAAGAAAGAGAGAGAGAGAGAGAAAGAGGAATATAGTCCTTGTTTCAGTCAGAATATCTAGTAAATTAAACTACTTACCTATCTGATTGCTTCCTAGTCAACCTAACCCAGTTCAAGAACCATCCAAAGCTGAAGACTTTAGCCAGAGAATTTATTATCTTGCCTCTATGTGGTTTCACACATCGCTGCTTCCAGTCACTAGAAACACTGAAGACATTGCTGACAAGTTAATGCAAGACTATGGTGAAACACATGCCACACTAACAGTTTGTGAAATCAGCTCTTTATATAAAAGAGCATATCATTTTGTTTTGCCAGTATTTCAATCACTGGTCTAAAATGATAAGCTATTTGAGAGCAAGTACAATATTTCTTATAATCTTAATTTTTGCTGGCTCCTAGACTTCCATCAGGTAACCCAGTGCCATATTGCCTCTAGATAGTAAATCAAGTTGACAATCCATTGTAAATATTAAATAAATCCTGAATGAATCACATAATAAGTTCTTAGGTTATTTCCTTGTGTAGTCTCTCCACAAGAGGTTAATGCCTTTATCTGATTTTCTGTTACCTAGAGTGTTCATATTCTTGAGAAGTTATCTAAAAATATGTTCCATAATTGTGTATAGTGTTATTTGGACTATAAACAGTACTATAAAATCTATATTAGTTCTAAAATTTTCTCATTAGTTCAAAATTAAGTAATTTAAAATGCTAAAGCATGCCATTCTCTGCTGCTGGAGATACAAAGGGACAGACGGTTCCAGAGTAATTATTACAATCCCTTTAGTTAGACATGTTTTTAAATTATTGGTAAACAGAATCAAGCAGAGCAATTAATCAAAGTGGAAATTAATAATACATAAAAGCAGAATAGCATGAAGGTATTTTTAAGAAATTTGTATTATCATTCCTAGTTAAATTTTATCCAATTCTATCTAGTGAACACGTCTTGAACATGCTTTCAGTAGTTATTTCTTGAAAGACTTCCACTTTGAGAAAGACAGCTGACTCATAATTTTGATAGCTTTTCCAGTTGATTTTGTTGTCTCCAGAGTTCAATAGCCTGAACAGAATTGGATGGCACCTGTCTTTTAGCCACAAAAGACAAACTTACCCAAACAATATCTCAAAGAAGGAACACAAAATAGATAACAAAATTTGAAGCAAAATTTGCCCAGGCCATACTAACACATCTCGCCAATTCTAGTCCTTAGTTAAAAAGAACTTTATCCATGGAGAGTAAACTCTTTTGTAATATGCCTCTCCCTAGGAATAGTTATTATCATACTCCAGCATTCTCAGTGGTTAGAAATTAATTGTTGCTTTGTTCTTCACTGACTCCATAAGAGACTGAGCTGAAAATGATTCCTTAAATGGCTCTAGACTCTAGAGTAGCTGCATATAATGATTTGGCTGTTGTCAACTCACCCTGGGAGGAATAGTCTACATGTCCCTCCCTGCCACTCCGGACTCCTGGTAGTAGACATGTCATATAACACAGGCTCTGGGACCTCCACTATATTGAGCCAGCTCCATCATTTGTAACAAAGGCTAAATATACAGCAATAATGGCCAGGTAGTAACGTGAAGAGAGTAGCATCTATGCTATCTTCTCTTCTGTCTCATAAATCTTTAGATCATCTAACATAGAAAAAAGTGAACTCCAGTGGAGGAAAGAAAAACTCAATCCCTTAAGAAGATGCTAAAGGACCATGTCATGATCTTATATTCAAGGAAGTTCCACAGTATATTGTATATGAAATCCACAAAACCATAATGTAGAGGTGTTTAAGACACCTCTAAAACAGGCTTAGGAATGCTTTCATCAGACTAACAGTCTTGATATTGACATTTAAATCCCTGGACAATGACAGTGATGAGATCTTTTTCAACAGTTGAGAGTTTCTCAAACTTTTCCTTCTTAGGTGGAGGGCATTTTAGTGCTTACATGTACCTGTTGTAGAGTCAAACTCAAATCTTGAGGCTCAAATCGTGGCTCTACAGCATTGCTCCATAAAGAGGTGACTTTGGGCAAGTTCTCAATCTCTGGGAATCTTAGTATTTTCATCTGTAAAATGAGACTTACTTTGTAGGCTCATTAGGAGAATTTAAGGTAATAACGTAGATAAAGTATTTGGTAGAGTGCTTACTATGCTCAAAAGAGGTTATTAGTTAAGAAGAAGAAAGAGCTAATAATTGCATGTTTGGGCTCCACAGATAACTAAAATTAGGAGGAGAGCACGTCTCTGTTGAGTATTTTCTCCTTTGTTTGATTCCCTATAGCATGGAAAGTCAGGAAGCAGATGACTGATATAATAAAATCCTTCAGGGTGCACCAGAGCAGCCAGGAGAAGGATAGAATCGGTATAATTTCACGTTTGGATTAAATTCAATTATTATCAGAAATTCATAGGAACAGAAATTACAATATTTGCTGTTGTCCAGATTTCTGTTTGTCATACTATATTTCATCCTTATGATCAGAAAATGTAGTGTTTAAGGTCAAGTAACAAAAAGGGATATTTGGTTTCAATATTTTTCCACTTTTTTAATTCCCCAAGACCCAAATTTACTTTCCATGGTTATGAATGTGGAAAGCACAGACTAAAGCACTTCATAAAAACCAAAGCTGAAATACAACAGCCAATAGTATAGATAACAATAAAAATTAAATACAATTTATAGCATATTCATATACCTTATAAACATATTATATAATTAAAACTATTTAAAATGTTGTAAGTATATAATAAGAATTAGAAGAAAGTTCAGAAAAAATAAAAATAGCTTGATTTGTTGAAGAGAAAAGGTTGCAGGGAAATATAGTGACTTTTAAAATTTTTCACTGCTGTTGTTTACATAGTATTTTAAACTGTACACATAACCATATCTACTAAAATACTTTTTAAAAACTAGTCATTTGACTGTGGAAAGTTGCTAATTATTTTTCAGTCATACAAGTGAGGAATAGATTACTAATCTCATTCTCCAAAGGATTACTCTGTGATAGTTTACAAAACCCCATTTGTAACAAATTCTCAAACAGCTGAAAATGCCTATTACCAGGATTCCTAATAACAGATAAATGATTGGTTATTAAATGTTGTAGATTCAATATAAAGAATATAAAACTAAGCCGATTAGAACTTATTTATTCTAAAGTTGAGTCTGCCAACACATACACACACACAAACACACATACACGTTTAAAATTATCAGTTTTTAGTGATATTAAGTTATATAAGCCTTTAATCTAGAAATTAGGTAGATCTATCCACCTATTAGTCAGATCTATAATCTAGACTCTAAAAATGACAGTCTTATTGAAAGTTGTCTTTTAGGTAACTATTTTTATTAAGAAATATTTTCTCAATATGGATTAGACTTTTGTAAATGCATATTAAATGTGTTTGAAAAATTATTTACCTCACTATTACAATTCACTGAACATTTTATATGCGCTTATGTGTATTTATTTATAAGAATAAAGTAAAAAGCATCTTCCGCATTGACAATTACAGTTAAATACAACCTTTAGCCCTAACAAATACATGTGTAAAGAGACATTCAAATACAGATACAAATTAACATCAGCCACTCAATAATCTAAATGCCTCAGCCTCGTGGCCAATAATGCTATTTAGGAATATGTAGACAGTTTTGTTTTTATATCCAAAAGTGGCCCCCCATCCCAACCATGCAATGAACTTCTTCGTCTATAAGCAAAACTCTCTAAAGAAGAAGAAGAAAATGACTGGCCTCAGAGGAACTGAGCCAGTGGTCTCGTCTTCTGCTTGGTAAGATGTGAGTGGCTGAACATTTATCTAACAGATGCCTGGAGTCTGTTGTGTGACTCTCAGAACAGCTACATTTGCATAGATCTGGGCTACACTAAGCATTCAGTGAAGAAAATTACAATGATAAATCAAGGAACAAAATTTATTCTCTGTCCATTTCCTGATTGTTTTAGGTGAAAGTTTCAGACCTAGATTACTCAGAAGAACATCTTTTATCTCCACTTTCCTTTGCCTATTTAGTTAACAGAAGATCCCATGCTAAGACATTTTATTGTGTCTTTCTACTAAAAAGACACTTTTCAGTAAGGCACTTTGAATATTGGTATTTAAGCTATTCTCTAAGTCAGGTATATATTTAGTACTTGCTTTCACCTAGTGAGGAGATGCAGCATATTTGCTGGGTCAACCACAAGTTGAACAGGCAAAGTTTTAAAGTAAAAGCAATTAGGACATTATAGTCTTTTGATGTTTGGCTATTTTCACACATATGATGCATCAAAATGAAGACTAGTTAAGGGAAAGTCGCTAAATAACTGAAAAGTTTTAGCAAGGGCAACACTAACCCATGCTTTGCTTGTTGTTCTTGTTGAAAGCATTCCTTACTGTTGATCTGTTTGTTCTTTTAGAATGTTGACAGGAGGAGGGAGGAAGGCAAGCTGATTAGTAATGTTTTTCTTTGAATTTGTTTTTTTGAGTCCCACAGTTCAGTATTTACATAAACGGGTGCCCTGCTGCTGTTAAATCATTCATCTATGTTTGTCTAGAAACAGTTTCCCATAAAGCTAAACCCATATGTTTTGCAAAGCTTTTTTCCCTCTTAAAAATAAACCTGAATTTCTTCTTTCTACTACCATTGATAAGTATTCTAGAATTGATTTTTTTATAAAGTCTCTTCACAAAGGAGGATTAGGAAATGCATAATAATAACTAATCTAACAGCCCTCCACAGCTAGTTTATTATCAGGTTCTAATTCTTCTTCATTTTCTTGAAGCTTCATCTGCTTATGAGGAGAGAGAAAAAAAAACCCTCAATAACTTGGCTACAGGAAAAAAATACACGGTTATTATAGTCAAAGTTTAGACCATAAAATTGCAACTAGTCTCCTTTTTTCCAAATATCGTAAATGCTTAAATTTTATTTTCCCTAGTTTTGGGAAATACGAGGCAGGCACTTTTTTTAAAAAACAAAATTCTTTTAAAAGCCATGATCATAAATTTGTAGGGTTGAAGCCCAAACTACTGAATTTATTCATGAAAAAATCATAGTACAGTCTTTTCAATCTTGCCAAAAAAAAAAAAAACAAAAAACACTGACTTGTGAAAGTACAGTAAATCTTAGGGACTTTTTCAGGACATCAATAATACCATCTCCCAAATAAAACTCCAAGAGAGTTAACCCTCTGATATCAAAGAAGTGGAGGTTTTGCCAGTGGAGAAAATTTCAAGATCAGATACCGATATACTTTCTAGATCCTTACTACTAATATTAGCAGCAGGTGGGAGGCACAAAGGCTAATGGCTTAAAGACTTTGGTTCTCTTTTCTACCCTCTCAACTCATTACCTCTTAAGCCATTTGATTTAAAAACAAGCTGTGTTTTTATTCAATTATTTTCCATCCAAGTTGGGATGATGGGAACAGATCTCTATTTTGTTGTGCTGCATTCCTGCCTTTTCACTACTTTTCTTTTCAGAAGAGATAAACACGTTCTCGTCACCCACAGCTGTTCCTCCAGACATTCCTGGACCAGGACCAAAATCAGCTCATCTGTGCTTTAAATGTGGTCTTCTTGGGAATCCTCAAGGGAGTTGCTGTCATCTCTAGGTGAGATCTTTCACAATTCCAGTGCACAGCAGGACACAGACCTTTCTTTCTTGAGAACATGTGCCCTCCAAGAGCAGGATGAGGCTCCCTGACCAATTTGGCTAGGGAAAAGGCAGCCCCGCAATCAAGTGGCCCATCCAGGAGAAGGCGAGAACAACAGCTATCAGCTGGGACCTGGGCGGAGAGGAGACACAGTGAGAGGTCCTGTCGTGGAGGAAATCTGAGACCTCATCTGCCGTCGAATCCAGAATTCATTTGTTGAGGGAGTAATGAGTGCTGCATAGTTGACATTCATCATTTTATTTAAACCTTACTTTATGTCATAGTGAAACGCATCACCATTTTATGAATTGGAAAACCAAGACTTAGGGAGTATGCGAAGAAGGATGCTTTGAGTGAAATTGCCAGAAATCCAACTCACACTATCTTAAGTAAAAGAGAATTTAGTTGACTCAAACAACTGGAAAGTCTACAGCGTTGACTTCAGGCCTGGTAGAGTCCACGGGTTCAAAGTTTATCATCATATTTCTGCCACTTCCTCTTCATTTCTCAGCTCTGTTTCCCTCTGTGTTAGCTTTATTCTCACATAGGCTTTCTCCATGTGTATCAAAGATGACCACCATGGTTCTAGGCTGACACCATCCTTATAGCTAGCAATTCCAGCAGGGAGAAAGAATGCCTTTTTCCTGACAACTCTGGAAGAAAGTCCTGAGGAAGACTGTGGTTTGGCTTGGATCATAACCCCAATACCTGAACCAATTACTTGAACAGGGTGCTCTGGCCAAGCCTGGATCACATACCCACCTCTGTGGTGAAAGGTCAAACTCAACCAAACCACCTGAAGAAGGTCCCCACAGAAAAGAAGAGTTCAGTGACCACAAGAAGTGGGAAAAGAAAAACATGGTTGGCAAAAATAAAATCTATAGCTACCACATTTTCATAAAGGGAGGTGGAAATCCTGCCCAAGGCCACCACACTGGGATTCATTCTCACTTGAACTGTCTCCAAATCCCATACATTCCCACCCTAGAGAAGAAAGACAGGAACATACAGTTGAACTATCTAAGGAGAGAAGACTGGCGTTATATCCACCAAGCAACTGCAAAACACTTTGGAAGTAAATTAAATGGTAGATTCAGTTGTTCATGGGGTTTGACGCACCCTACCATGAAAGTGGAGATGCCCTAGAAAATGTGTCTTTCTGAATGATGAGTTTCTGTTTTATGGTTTACCCTCATAATCATAAAAATGTTTACTATTCAATCTAATTTGTAATTAAACCATTCTGAAATATACTTAAAGTGTTCTTACCATTTTTAAGAGAGCATTTATATGGAATATAATGGCTCAAAATCATCAATATAAAGATCAGCCATTACAATGTAGTACAAGATAATTACACTCTAGGGTCTCCTAAGGTTAGTAGAACTATTTACCCATATCTTAAATTTAAGTTTCCATATCAGCTTTTGTTATTTTTCTGTCACCTCCCTTACTTGTCAGCACAATATAAAAAATTATGTTTTGAGTAGGACAAAAGAAGTGGCCAATCATCTACCACTTCTAGCCTCCATCATTGTGCTCTGCCATCCTCTTGTTTGATGCTTCCAAAGTACAGTGAAGTTAGAAATCAAATAATCAGTCGTATTAAAAAGGTGTGGGTATGTTAATTAATGCTTCCAGAAATTGTCTCTTTGTAAGTGAACTTATAAATAAATTTATAACTGGTAATGATTTTGTTTTATGGCTTAAGTATTAAGAAATAACATTTCTAAGAAAAAAACATTTGATTAGTAACTACATAGGCAATGCCTCAAATAGTTAAAGAAAAATAAAACATAAGCTCCTTTATATGAAGTAGGCTCCATAAAATATTGAGGATAAAGAGACATAAATAGAGATTGGCGTGATGTGGCGGATGTGGGTATCTCTCACTCCCAGAGTAGAAAGGTGGTAGAGAATCATTTTTTAGAGTTTGGGATTTGGAGTCAGATGGGTTTGGGTTTGATTCAAAGATTGATCATCTTTTTGCTAATGTATCCACAAACAAGTTTAGGTGCCTTCCTCTCTCTGAGCACCAATCTACTCACCTATAAAACATGAATAGTAATAGCATCTTCAGAGGTTACTTAGGAGAATTAAATAAGATAATATTTGAAATGCTTGTCACAAATGTTTGGAAAATGATGTTCAAATTATTATTGTTGTTACTGCTTCTTTGATCCACTAGAATCTGATCACATGACAGGTATAGAATGGACTGGATTTCAATAACATAGCAACATAGACAGGAGAATGCTAGAACTTGAAAAAGTGAGAAGTAGGGTTTTCGTCTTAAATCTTCCTTAACTACCTTTTAATCCTGTTGGAAAAGAGATAAAGAAAACAATTGGAGAATTTTTCATCTTCAAAATTAAAAAAGTAAAATTAATGATTGCATAAAATTTATTTATGCTTACAATTCCATCTGTTATGATTTTAGTGGGATGGGGTGGACAGAGGATGAAAAGTTAATACAATAGAGTAATGTCTTATAAAGAGTGGAGGACCCTAAGTCGATGGGTATAACACAAACCAGTACAAATAGCCAATCATCCCATATACCAGACCTGCTAGGGCTGTGCATAGCAATCTAGCAGGGCTGTATTTCAAAGCACAGTACACATGGTCTGTATTCAGAATTCAGCACAGTAATGTTATGCACACTAAAATAGAGAATCACTGAGCTAGGCTGCAGGGGAGAAAAAAAGGAAAAGTCTATATGCAAGAATCAGGGTATTCAAATCATTTGGCTTTTAAAACAACACTGAAATCTCTAGGTAAATGAGATCCTGATGGAATTCTAGAATGTTCCCACTCAAGTACAGAGCTTACTCTATTCTCTTTTAGTAGAAAATCTCTATAGCATTAATACTTAATAGGTTTATTGTTGGAAGAATTATATCAGTTATTAAGTTAAATGGACTTTATTCAGTTTCCATAGGTTAACAGTTGTTGATGTAATAAAAACTACTGAATTATTTTTGCTTTTATGTGGTATGAGCTTTTGAGCTTTGCTTTGTTTTTGTTTTCTTCACCAAGAGGTAATTTGTGGTCAAATGGAAAATTACAACACACAAAATATTACATAAAAGAAGAAAAATTATTTATAAGAAATGTATATTAAAGAGTCAAGCACACCATTTTTCCTCTTTCACCTCATTAGAGGAAAACTACCATTTGCCAAGAAGATTCATATCCATTGCCTGATTTAATTCTTACCATAATTCTATGACACTTATCCTAGTTTTACAGATGAGAAAACCCAGGCCTCAAGAAAAGAAGTGACTTACCGTACTTCAAGCAGCTAGTGAGTGAGAGTGACAGAAGTAAATCACTGCTCTTTTGAATACAGGGCCCTCTGTCCTTCTCTTGCCTCTACATCATATCTTAAAAAATAATCTGATATTTAGGCATCATAATGAAACCTTAAATACAACATAGAAATTCACTCACCTCTTTAGTTAAATACATTTGCTAAAAATAGGCATGAAATCAGCCTATCAAATATTTAGCTAATGATCCTATCTATGCATGCTGAATCATTGGCATCACCTGGTTCTAGATGTTATGAGAAATACTGTGGCATTTTTTGGTTCTAAATACTATTAGAAATATCAGCTTGAGGGGACCAGCCCGGTGGTGCAGCAGTTTAGTTCGTGCTTTCTCTGCCCGGGGTTCGCGGGTTCGGATCGCTGGCGCCGCTGACGCATTGCTTGTCACCCATGCTGTGGTGGCGTCCCATACAAAGTGGAGGAAGATGGGCATGGATGTTAGCCCAGGGCCAGTCTTCCTCAGCAAAAAGAGGAGGATTGGCAATGGATGTTAGCTCAGGGCTGGTTTCCTCACACACACAAAAAAAGAAATATCATTTTGAAACTTATCTGACCAGATTTACTCATACGTTTCAGGAATGACAATTCCTTAAATCTAACTCAAGTAATTACCCAGCCAAGTGTTGGCATTCTTGCCTTTCCTTCTTAAGAGCCCTGGAAATAAGTCTAAGTGTTAATTGCTACAACAGCCTAAAGGCATTTTATTACTTTTCAATTGTTATTTGTATAATCATATAACATTATTACAAATGATGGCATTGTAATGTATGAAATTGTAATGTAATATTAATCAATTAATAATATAATTTATTTAATATTGAATACTCTAAAAGTATTAATTTAAGATTATTTACTGAGCACATTTTATGTTTCAGACACTTCTCAGTGCTGAAGATACAGCAATGAACAAGGCAGACAAGATCCCTGCTTTTATGAATCACCTCCATAGAAGCAGGAGACAAAAAATAAATGAGTAAACAAAATAATAAACAATTAATGGATAACAGATTGTAATATCTGCGTTGAAGGAGACAAACAAGGAGACATGAGAGGAAGTCACATAGGTGATGGGGAGGTGGGAGGACAGGGGAACCTTCTTTAGCAGAGAAGTCAGGGAAGGAGATATTTGAACTTATAGCTGAAGGTGAGAAAGAACCCATCAAGTTAGGAGCAGGGAAAGAGGCTTTGCAAGTACAGAAAATGGCAAATTTCTAAGGCAAGAAAGAACAGGGCTGTTGGGGCAACAGAAAGTCGGCCACTGAAGCAGACGGTGTTATAGGATGAAAGCAGAGGGTAGGCCAGGCCAGATCACACAGAGGCTTGAAGGCCACAGTCATGGGTTTGGATGTAATTCCAAGACCAATGGGAAACCACTGAAGGTGGGTTCAGCAGGGAAGGAATGAAATCTGGTTTGTGTTTAGCCTGCCTGAACAATGTTCACGTTGTGTCAAACTCTAGATTGAGAAGTCTCCTTCTTAGCCCATTAGGTGGTCTTATCACTATTGTGATATAAGGAAACAGGCACAACAAGTTATTTATTTAGCATCGCCCAGCTGATGGGTTTGAAACTCAGACATCTGATTCCCAGACCAAGTACTTAACCACCAGGCCTGGCTCTGATAATTGCTAAATGGCCTAATCAATGACACATTTCACATTGCTGATATTCTCGGCATTTGATTTTCCCATTCTTGAGACAGACTGGGATCCAAACTAAATTCAATAAGTTCTTTAGAGCTAATAGCAGTATTAGGTTAAAACTAAGATTGCCCTGGAATAAAAATTCTGAGTCAAAAGGTGAGTGAAGTAATTAGAACTCAAATATATAAAAAGATGTATGGTTGGTACTGACAAAGAGCTTTTCATTTTCAGAGAGGACCACTTTAGGAGCAAATAGAATTAAACTAACAAGAAGCACTTAAGAAAACATTACAGAGTCTGGCCCAGTGACGTAGTGGTTAAGTGAGTGCACTGCGCTTCAGCGGCCCCAGGTTCCCAAGTTCAGATCCTAGACACAGACCTACACACTGCTCATCAAGCCATGCAGTGGTGGCGTCCCATATACAAAATAGAGGAAGATGGGCACAGATGTTAGCTCAGGCCAGTCTTCCTCACCAAAAAAAAAAAGAAAGAAAATATAGAAACTTACCAGTGGTTAGTAAAACCTTATACACGACAAGAATAGACAGATTACTGCTCTGAAAATGGAAATAGATTTGACTCTGACCTGGACAGTTTAGGTACAGCCCAATTGAACATAGGTGTCTGGACTTCCCAGGATAGTTCTAGTTTCAGAGTCTAGTCCTAACATGCCAGGCTCCTCATTACCCTGCACACGTGGGAACACATGTCATAAGTTCTGGGTCTTAGGCCTTCCTTGACTCTGCAGCTATATTATATTTCTTATTCTTATTCTTTACATTTTTTGTTTCCAAAACTGCTTGTTATTTCCTTGTAGTTTATGGCATCTTTTCAACAATGAGATATCCAAAGACCCACAGGTGACATTGCTAAAGAGCAAGGAAGAAAGGTAACAACATACTTCACAGACTACATGGTCCCCATAAAGAATTATGGAGAAGGATCTTAAATTTTTTTTTAAATTATAGAATAACAGTAGTGGTAATGTTTACTCTAAGCATTAGGCACGCCTCTAAGTGGTTTATGTATATTAACTCTTTCAATCCTATTAGGTTGTACTATTATTACCTCCATTTTGCAGATGTGGAAACTAGCACAGACATAGATCAAGTAAGTTGGCCAGGGCTCCAGAGTAAGTAAGTAGTAGAGCTTGAATTGAACCCCAGCCATCTGGTTCTGAGTATGTACTCTTAGAAACTTCCCTTTATGCTGCCCTGATGGCAAGATCTAGAAATATTTGGAATTATGAACCTCCTGATCTTTTAATAAATGTCTAGAACTTAACATAGCCCTTCAGTACCCTAAAGCCAGGAGCATAATAGCTCAGAGCAAACATTAATAGGAGGCATTAATCTTCAGGGCTTTAATAGGAGGAAGAGATTTCTATCAACCTAGAATGATTCAGTCAGAGACATACAAAATAGATGTTTTAGTACAAAGGCATTGAGAAAAATATGAGCTAAGCTCTTTAAAAGGGTTTCTGGAGTAAAAAATGCAAACTGTAACTGAACAAAAACCTACCAAAATGGTAGAAGTTGATAGATGATTTCTTGTAACATCAACCTGTAGAAATAAAAGATTCCTGCAGCTTCATTTCATCACTGCCCACCGAGACTGGACCCCTCAGCTAGTAGAAAACGTAAAGATTTCACCTGGTCTATGGGCACACTTTCCCGGTAGTTCAATGTTTGTACTTCCTGCCTGACGGGATTAATCATGGAGTGTTATCACAGTTCTCCAGAGGATAAGGAGCACCCAGGAATAATAATAGCTAAACCGTGGTGGGCCCTCAGTATGTCCTAACGAGTTTGCTCCTATTAATGCTTTCAAGCCTCACAACTGCTCTCTGAGGTCAGCCTTGTTTGGGGAGGGTGCAGACCCCACACTCCTCCAACTGACCCCTCTCTTATGTAGGAGGAGTGGCTAATCTGAGTTCAGAACTGGAAACACAGGGCCTGTTCACAGTAGAAAAGATTACACTTTCTTAAAGTTAACACAGGACCCATGTGAGACTTCTTGTGGTAAACTGACCTGGGCCAAATCTGTCTTCTGAGTCAGGTCTTGGGCCACTTTTTTCTCTTTCACCTCCTCCATGATGAGATTGGGTGGCTAGTCTGGTTAAAATCAGCTCTGCCAATCCAGCTACCTCAGACTCAAAATCAAAGGCATAAGGGGCCTTGCATTCTCTTTTTACCAGCATCCTGGATGCTGGGTTACTGGGAACTCTTCCAGACATTTTTAAAGTGGCTCCTTATTTCCCATTTTGGTTATTTTTCTTGTCATATAAACATCTTTTTCTTTTTTTTTTTTTTTTGGTGGGGAAGACCAGCCCTGAGCTAACATCTGTTGCCAATCTTCCCCTTTTTGCTGAGGAAGACTGGCCCTGAGCTAACATCCGTGCCCATCTTCCTCCACTTTATATGGGACGCCGCCACGGCATGGCTAACAGGCAGTGCGCGTCTGCGGGCGCCTGGGATCCGAACTCGCGAACCCCGGGCTACCAAGCGCGGACTAAACCGCTGCGCCACCGGGCGGCCCCATAAACATCTTGATTAGAAACTCCCACAGGAATTGGAGTGAGTGGCAGATTACCAAACCTACCCTCCCCCTCTTCCCTTACAGTAAACGATTTTCTTATCTCCAGGAATCAAAGGAGGGAACCAAGGCATAGCTGGGCTAGGTGAGGAATCATTGGCACATGGTTAAAATCCAGAGGAGCACCAAACGCATGCCTTGGAGCAAGAACTATTTAATCAAAACCTTTTTTAGTAGAAGAAATTTAAAGCCCTTGGTCACATTCCCTGCAAAAAATCTAGAACTAACCTAGAACTCAGAGTGTGCTCTTTCATAATGGGAAGTGGGAGGGAGGGAGGACTTTGAGACTCTGATGATCATTTTGGTTGATAGGGCCATGTTGTTTAATAAAGGACACAGTCCTAGAGCTGGTAGTGATGGTTCTGGTCCCAGATCTTTACCACTTACCATCTCTAGGGTGGGCTTCCCTTGCTACAAGAGGAACACATGACCTACATGACCTCAAACTACCTCTCAGCTCCAGAATTTCATGGCTTTTGGAAAGGGCTGCTGGAAGAATCATATAAGACGATAGACATGAAATCACTTTAAAACATTTTACCACAAACTCTGAAAATGTATTATTATATGGAAAATCATAGCAAAAAAGTTCCAAAAAGTCCTAAAAACAAAGTACCCAGGTGCTTTCCCACTCCGGCCCCCTCTCAGGGCACTGCCACCCAAAGAAGCATCAAAAGACCTAAAATACCCTTAAGAACAAATGTTTCTGCTTTTATTTTTTGCCTGAGACTCTTTTCTTCCCCAGCTGGGGTTCCTTTGAATTGATTTCACAGGAAGAACCCCCATTGTCACAAATGAAAATTGCACTTGCAATCTATAGAGAGGCAAATGGAACTCACCAGGAGGATAATGAAACAGATAAGTTTTGCTTAAATCAGAGAAACAGGAAATAGGTAAGTATCAGTTTGAAATTATACTTTATCACAGCAGTTAAAATAGAGGTCTAAGAAGTAGACATTAGAGAGTCCTGAGAGAAATGGACAGATATTTGTGTATGAGAAAAGATCTGGTGATAGAATGGGGCCAGGAGGGAGGAGGATGGGCATTTATAAAGGGGATTATATAGCAGATGAGCACAGTGAGGGCAGACTCATGGGACAGAATGTTAAGAAAAGGTCTATCTTGTCCGTCCTAGTTACCATTACAAAATACCATAGATGGGTGGCTTACAAAGAACAGAAATTTATTTCTTACAGTTCTGGAGGCTGAAGTCCAAGATCAAGGCACCAGCAGATTTCATGTCTAGTGAGAACTTGCTTCCTTATTGACTGCTGTCTTCTCGTTGTAACTTACATGGCGGAAAGGAGCAAAGGAGCTTTCTCTGGCCCCTTTTATAACGGCATGAATTCCATTCATGAGAGCTCTACCCTCATGATCTAACCCTCTCCCCAAGGCCCCATTTCCTAATACCATCACCTTGGGGGTTCGTATTTCATCATATGAGTTTTGCAGGCACATAAACATTCCATCCATAGTAAGGTCCAAATATCTATAAGAGATTTTACCTACGTGGATTTAAAACAACCTAGCAAAATAGATCTTTGAATTCCTACTACATAGAAGAAGAAGGCAAGGCCTGGGAGAGATGAATTGCTCAGGTCCCAGAGGTGACAAGTGGAAGCAGACTCCTCAATGTGTCCCCCAAAACACTCAGATCAGATTCCTCAAATCCTCCTCTATATTTCTACATTTTTCACTGAAGTTTCTGTTTTATCTGCAATGAGGGGATTGGAGTGAAAAGAGCACCCTGTTCTGCACACAAGTGAGTGTTCACATGTACGTCAATGTGAGTGTGGCCATCACTGCCGGCCCAGGTGCAGAAAGTACGGTCACTGAACCAGAAACGATTGACTTTCGTCTATCTTGATGGTGGTGACACTCAGGTGACAAGCAGACAAGTCTCTTCTTTCTGCACTCTCTTGCAGCTTGACTATACCGTCAAGGTAATCAACTGCGGAGTGGTAACAGGGCGGGTCCTCTCGAGCTGCCACCCAGTGTGATGGAAACAAGATTATCACGTGGGTTAGGACTGGGACAGCTGACATTTAAGTGGTGAGTGGAGGACTTGCTCATGCAGCTTTGTGTCACTTCTCAGGAGCAAGTCAAATGTAAAAGAAGAACCAAATCCACTTTGGGAGAGGCTAAGGCCAGATGATCTGTGCAAATTATTATTATATCCACAGGTGCCATTCTTTCCCTGGTTTTCAAGTTACAAAATAGGTTTTCAAGTACAATTTTTCTGTTTTTCCACTACCAAGGACCTCTTTTCTTATATTTCAACTGAGACCCCATGTTTTGAAGATTTTTCTCTACCAAACTCCATTTAAAACATAAATTAATTCATTTGCTGAGTTTTGTTCATTAAAGTCATAAGTGCCCATCAAAGCTTCTAATCAGCCTGGGAAAATTAATATTTCCACAGTATGCTAACTATAGTTCCAGGCTAAAGCAAAGAAAGTTGACATTTTAATTAGCATGGGCAGCTTTGCCATAGTAAATGAGTCATTTCCACTGGATTTTGCAGATATTGAAAATAGTTTCCAGTTGTCCTATAAATCCAGGCACCTAGGGTTCAGAAACAATGGAGTCCCCTCGTCCTTGAAACTGGATCAGGTGCCCTTTTCACATAATCCCTTACAACCTCCTGCAGACCTTTTCCATAACACTTTCCATGATGCACTGTAATTGTCTTTTTTACATATATATATACAACTAGCTTTTGATTACTTAGCTACCATCCCTAATTACATGAGCCTATCTACTGTTTCTTACAAATATGTACTTTCCCCGAGAAGAATTCCAATGAGTGTTATTTTCTCCATCTCATATCAACAGTATCTGTTTTGTTACACATCCATTTGAATATTTTGGCAATGTACATTCAAAGACATGTAAATTCCCTTCCTCCAATCCCCAATTTGATGAATAGGTTGAAGCAGATGGGTCATGTGTCAAGTAAACGAAAGGTAAAATGAAAGGAGGAAGGGTACAAGAAGAGGGAAAGAGCAGGGAAACTATTTTAAAATTTATCAGAATATGAGCTTAGGCAGGCAAAGAAGAGAAGGTGAGCATCAACGCACAAGGGAGAGAATCAAGCTGAGGACACCTTCACCAGCTGCACCTAACTAGCGTTTAGAGATTGAGAAGGAAACGACAAGAGATGATGATGCAGGTTGTAGATTGTGTATTCACCAAGAAGAAACTTAGATTCTATCTGGAAGCTACAGGGAGTCACTGAAGAATATAGAAAAAGATGTATTTGTGCTTTGGAAAGCATAACGGCTCTGACTACAGTGTGACCAACCTGTAACCCAGATGACAGCAGCATTGAGCCTGCCCAGTGACACAACGGAAATGCCCTGGGACCCACTCAAGTTCACAGTCCTCCCCTAGAGCTCTCCTAGTTCCCTCAGAGTTCTTGTTTCCTGGCCTCCCCGGTCTCTCAGGCCTCTGTTCCCTCTCAACATCAGTCTTACTAGGAAATCCAGTTCTCTCCTTCAGTTTCAAGCACACAAAAAGGTTTTTTTCATTTACACCAAGTCTTTGGTTTTTTGGTTTTACAGTTTTGACTGTTTTGTTTTGAAAACTACACTGAGAATTTCTTAGGGAAGACAGAGAAAGATTTACATCTCAACGATGCAAATTGATGGGAACAGGAGACATTATTCTCCAAATACCCTTGGCTATCCACCACCCTGGAGTTTAACTGGGTTTTCCTGGGCACTTGTCTCTTTCTCTCTCTTTCCCCATTGTACCACTGTGAATTTCACACTCCTTTTGGGAATATCCCCAGGAGCTGTGAATGACTGTCCCTCTATTAGACCGAACAGTGTGGCCTCTGCTCTGATATCCGGTTGCTGTAGATAACTCTGTCCTGTCAGCTGCCTCCAAGCAGGCATATCAAGGCATATTCCCATAAAGAATATTTCTTCCTCAGGAGAAATTCTAACAACTGTTTAAGGGAATTAGATGTGTTTCATTGTGTTAAAAATTATTGAAAGAAGGCAGAGTTACAATGGAAAAAAAGAAGTAGTGCAGAAAAATAAGGGGAAAATGATAAAAGCCTGAAATAGTAGCAGTTCAGATAAAAATATGAAGATTGTTTTAAGATACAATAAGGAGGCAGAATCAACAGTGCTTGAAGAAGGATTGGACACCAACCTTGTGGAGGGAGAGATGGGGTCAAGGATGATTTTGTTTTCTTCCTTGGGCAACTGGGACTACCATACATGATAATGATAGTCACCAAAGTAGAGAATATTAGAGGATTATTGTTAGTTGCTATGTTCTTCTTTATGTGTTGAGTTGAGATGTGTGTGGAACATGCAATGAAGTTGTCTAGCAGGCCATTGGATTTACTGGTCTGGAACTCTGGAGAAAGATATTTAAACATCATCATCAGGTCAGTCGATTTGAAGCCATATGATAGATTACATCACCCTGGGCCAGTGTAAAGTGAGTAAAGAAGAGAAGTGACACTAAAACTGGGGAGACATCTACACATAAGTACTAGAGAAAGAGAAAGAAGCCCTCACAGAGCCTGGAGGAGCTGTCAGAATCCAGTGTGTAATTTAATAATCAGGAAGGAGCTAATATCTTGAAAGCCAAGGGAGGAAAGTCTCCAAAAGGAGAAAGACTGGTCACAGTGTTAATGTTGTACAGAAATCAACTGATACGGGACCGCAATCCTCCACTGGATTTTCTCCTTTTTTCTTGAGGGGAGAAAACCAGTGGGAGATTTGGCAGATTTGAATTAAACAGCTGTTTCTATTTCTCTTTAGTTCTAATAATTTATTTGTCTTTAACTCAATTCTCATCACCAACAGGTAAATATATTCCAAATGTTCCAGAATATGAGTTTCTTATTTTCACAGCTATGAAACAATGATAATCATAGGTGTACCCGAGGGACCATACATCAACTCCATTTTAATTGATAGAGCTTAGAGTCCCAAGGAAACCAATCTAACATTAGCATAGCAATTATCAAGCATAAGCCATTGCCTAGTGAAAATTAAGCATATTCAGTAGCTGCATTAAAACTTTCAGGTCACTGGGTCAGACTTTATAGGAAATGGTATAAGAGAATAAGTACAGATTATTGAAAGTCCAGAAATGTATCTGTTAGAAGACTCTGCGCTAGGACAGTGGTAATTTGATTTTTTTTTTTAATCTTATTTTCTCCCTGTATACACTATTCCCAGACAACCATAACAAGATCTCCTTCAATATAATCGGCCTGGCTGCCCGATGTTAACAGACACTATTCTTTAGGAGAAAACGATAACATCAAGAAGTATTCTCCTACCTAAGAGAAAATATGTCATAAAAATTGTTGTGGTGGGTACTGTGGTATGCCACCCAGATCCCCTCTTCAGGCTCGAGGCACGCATTCCACCGGCTGCAGGGAGAGCTGGCTGCTGAGTACTCACAGTTGAGACTCTCCCTGAGCCAGGGGAACTGCCCCATTCAAGTTTATGCCCCATTCACAAGCGCAGTCCACATCCAGTGACAGCTGATGTGGGTATAAAGCCAGACCCTTTGCCTTGGCTCTTGCTCTGATTCTGGACAATTCTAAAGGCCAAATGAGCTCCAGCGCTCCATCTGGGACTGGCTGAGGTCTCTGTAGCAACTGCATCATAGTTTGGCTTCTTTTTTACCCAAACCTGCTTCCCTTGCTCCCTCATAGGCGTTGATCCCAAGAGCACTCCCCACTAAACTTCCTGCACACAAATCTCAGTCTCCGTGTCTGCTTTCCAGGGAACTCAACTGAAGATAACTGATATTACGTGTTTATTTAGATACTCTACATTAAGAGATAGGCAAATTCATAAGGGATTTAGTATTCTAAATATTGATTTCTAAACCCTTAAAATGCAAAAGCACAAAGTGACTATAATACAAGTATGTGTAACTTTCAATCATTCACATCATGTGTGCTAATAGTTCAGTTAATAATTATCACATTCTCCATCATTTCGGTAAAAATGCCATGTTGAGCAGAGTGCTTTTCATCTCTTAGTCTAACTGCTCACCTTCCCTTCTTCTTGAAGATTTTAAGAAGTCTGTTGTGCTTTTGTCATTGATGGTATCATGGTTGACAATTTCTACCTTCCTTTCATTGACTTTGATTCTTACCCTCTTCATTCTCAGATGTTCACTATCTACAATTATTTAACCTTTTATGTCCATCTATAATCTTCACTGACTGCATTAGCTTATAGAAATATCTACTGTGATGTTTTTTCTTCACCTTGATTACTTTCTTCTTCTTTTTTGAAACATGTCCCTTGACACTTCTGTCATTTTTTTAAAAGGACAAAGGCTTCCTTCACTTTAATCATTTCTCTTATATTTTAAACTTTGTTCTCTTTGTTAGCAGTTAGAAGGAGGTTATAATGGTGTCAGTTAGAGAAACTAGAGGTGCTCTGATTATGCCTGGTCTATCACTCCATGCCCATGAATTCTTCCATGAAAACAAACACTGAAAGAATTAAACCAAATTGCATACAAGATACCATTCCAAATCAGGTAAAGACAGAAGCAGAACACTTGACCTAGACTAAAAGCCTCATCAGAACACTACCTAAGCTCTTATGATCCTCCAAGTGGTTAGGTGTTATAGAATTCTAAAAAATGACTAATGCATTTAGGCCCAAAAGCCAAGAAAAAAGGATAAAGAAAGCTGATCCCGTACATCTGTGTCCCTGATGGAGGCTGGAATAGGGACAACTCACAGGTAAATGCACAACCTTTTCACACACAGTGATCTCAGCATTCCCAGCAACTCGACCAATCCTTTAGAATGTTATCCTGTGGAGGAGCAAGAAAGAGAGTAGGCAGAAGAGGCAGGCAAAGAAAAACAGCTTCCCTTCTCCAAAACACACACACACACGCACGCGCACACACACACAAGCGTGCTAATATAGAGGGAATTTTTTTATTCTCCTTAAGTTTCTACTTCTGCTAAATTTACCTGCTTTTGAAAAATTACACTAGCCAGAGAGAAGCTCTCTGCCTACACGTTTCTATAAGGGATACTGTTTACCTGATTTTGCCCACTCTGGAAATCAGATTTTTTTTTCCAAACCCAGATAAGATCCCTGGTGACTCTAGTCACCAGGCTCTTATAATATTGAAATATTCCATCATATTTGTAAATAGCTGTTGCCTGCTATCTTGGCTCTTCCCCAAAGGCTCCCCACCCCACTCTCATCTACACACTTATCTCTTCACAGTCCATCAACTAAAGAGATAATGCCTCACACTGCATGGGGACCCCAGAACCCTGCTCTAGCACCATAGCTGGTGGCCACTCAGATTGGTCACTGCAGATGATAAATTGGCTGGGCGTTAGATACTTTGAATACATAGTGTGAAATTAAAGGAATTACTTAACTTAGGATTTTGTAAAGATGCAAGAGGAATTGATTCAGAATGACTGTCACGATAATAACAAATAGCATTTCCTATGTACCCATCACTCTTCTAAGAGATTTGCATGCACAGTGCACTAATGAGGTGTGCCCTATTATCTTCATTTTACAGCTGAAGAAACCAAGATTTGTAGATGATAGGTAATGCTCCCAAGAACACATCATTACCAACTGAAATGTGAAGTGTGTACAATTTATTATGCAGTGGATTCTGATAAGAATTTCCCACATCTCCTCCCCCATGTGTTTAAGGGAGTAAAATGGGTTCCACTAGTTCCTCTGTAGTGTCTCCATCTTGTTCGTGACCCATGTGGTCTAATTTGCACTAAGATGCCGGCTCCACGCTTCAAGTCCTCCTTACTAATCCTCAGTCTTAATCTTTATTGAGATACTTAACCACTACAATCTTTAAGATCTCAGTATTTCCCAGTTTATTTTTGCTCTTCTCTAATGTGCTTTATATACATGCTCCTATTTCGCTCACCTTCAATAATTTCTCTCGAAACCACTTCCTTTGCCAGCTGCTTCCCTACTGCCCCTGCTTTGTAGCAAAATTCATGCCAAAACTTATTTGCACTCATTGTCTCCAATCCATCTTCTGCCATTCTCTCCTAAACCCACCTGAGCAGAATTTTCTCCCACAGCACTGAAACTGCTCTTGTAAAGGTCCCCAATAACAATCACATTGACAAATCCAATGGTCAATTCTCAGTACATGCCTAACTGCATATACAGCAATGTTTGGTACATTGGATCACTACATCATCCATTACTCTACATTCTATGATTTCCTTTGGAATTTCTAGGATGCCACACTTCCCTGATTTTCCTCCCACCTCACCGGTTGCTTCCTCTCATCTCCTGTCCTGGTGCCCCTTTATCTCTCAGTCTTCTTAATGTTGGAGCTCTCTCAGAGCCCCGTCCTCAGTCCTCTTCACTTCTCTGTCTACACTCAGCCTCTTTGGTGATCTCATCCAGTCTCGTGACTTTAAATACCATTTATATTACAAAAACTCCCAAATTTATACATCCAAACTCAGATTTCTCTCCCAAGCTCCATCCTTATATATCCAACAGCCTAGATGACACCCCACTATAGATGGTGTCTATCTTCCTTCCACCTAACAGGTCCAAAGCTCTACCCTGATCTTCCTTCCCAAACCTACTCCATCCATGGTCTTCTCATGTTAATTCACAGTCACTTCATCTTTCCAGTTTTCAGGTCAACATTTTGGAGTTATCCTTGACTTTTTTCTTTCTCTCACAAAGAATAGCCATCCCAGCAAGCAAATCCTGTCAGCACCATCTTCAACATATGTCCAGAATCTGACTACTTCTCCCCACCTATTCTGCTACCATTCTGGTCCCACCCACTCTCATCTCTCTCCGGGGCCACTGCAAGAGACTGCCTCACTCATCTCCCTGTCTCCATCTATGCCTCTCTTTAATCTGTTCTCAACTCAGCAGCCAGATTTTATAAAACATAAAGTCAGATTAACCATTCTATGCTCAAAACACTACAACTTCTCATGCACTTTGTAGTAAAAATCCAAATTCTACAGTGGTCTATAGGACATGACAGGGTTTGATCTCTCTGTTACCTTTCTGACCACCCTTCCTACTGTTCAATCCCTTGCTCACTCCATTCCAGCCTCCATGCTGTCCTTAGAAGACACCAAGCATACTCTCTGTTTGGAACACTCTTTCCTCAGATATCCACATAGCTATCTCCCACACCTCTTTCAAATCTTTGCTCAAGTGTCCACCTGCTCAATGAGACTTCCCCTGATCATGTATTTAAAACTGTAAAACCCGCTCAGCACTCTTTGATCACCCCTATCCTACTGTAGGCTATTTTTCATAGCACTTATGGCCTTTGACTGTCCTACATAAATTGTCTCTTATTTATTATGTGTCTCCCCCAATTAGAACACACATTCCGTGAGAGGAGATACTTGGCTCTTTTTATTCACTGATGTATCCCAAGTACATAGAATGGAGCCTGGCACTTAGTAGGTGCTCAACAAATATGTGTTGAATGAACGGCTTTAGTAGCACTGTCTCTCTAAACTGAGCACTCCATTTCTCGTTCTATCTTCCTTTGGTGGCTGACTGCTCCCAGGAGATTGATGTTTTCTTGTGTATTCTGCCAAAGATAGAGTTTTTTTCTTGTCTTTTTTATTGAGGCAAGATTCATATAACATAAAACCAACCAATGAAAGTGAACACTTCAGTAGCATTCAGCACATTCACAATGTTGTGCACCTCTACCTAGTTCCGAAATATTTTCATCACCCCAAAAGAAAGACCTGTACCCATTAAGTAGCCACTTCCTGGTACCCCCCTGCTCCCAGCCCCTGGCAACCACCAATCTGCATTCTTTCTCTATGAATTTACCTATTATAGATATTTCATATAAATGGAAGCACACAATATGTGTGTGGCTTCTTCCATTTAGCATGTTTTTGAGATTCACCCACATCATAGCATGTATCAGTACTTCATTTCTTTAATGACTGAATAATGTTCCATTCATGTATGTATCATAATTTATTTATCCATTCAGCCACTTATGGACATTTGGGTTGTTCCCATCTTTTAACTTTTGTGAATAGCTATGAACATGTGTACATAGGTTTGCTTGAGTACCTGTTTCCAGTTCTTTGGGGTATAAACCTAGGAATGGAATTCCTGAATCATACCGTAATTCTATGCTTCACGTTGGTGCAACCATCAAATTGTTTTCCACAGTGGCTGAACCATATTACTTTCCCCCAGCAACATACAAGGGTTCCAATTTCTCCATATTCCTGCCAACACTTGTTATTTTCCATATTTTAAATTATTATTATTATAGCATCCTAGTACGTGTGAAGTGGTATTTCACTGTGATAACTAATGACTAATTAATGACTAATGATGTTGAGCATCTTTGGAGAAATGTCTATTTAAGTCCTTTGTTCACTTTTAATTGGGTTTGTGTCTTTTTGTTGTGAGTTGTAAGAGTTCTTTATATATTCTGAATACTACACCCTTATCAGATATATTACTTACAAATATTTTCTCCTATTCTGCACGTTGTTTTTTCATTTTCTTGATTTAAAAAGGTGGGATTAATAAAACAATAGAGGCATTCACAAAGTAGAGCAGTAGGTTTGAGAAGAAAACAGGAGCTAAGGGGCTCTGGAAGCCGATAGCAGGGTCTAATCGCAGAGCGCACACATTGCCACAGCCATCACTAAAATATCACAGCTCCACAGCTCTTTCTCAAGGGTCGAGTTCCCAGGCAGGAGTATCCTAATGGTAGAGCCGAAATCATGTGCACGTGCTCCGGCTGCCAAAGAGAGAGTGAGGGACTAACTGGTTTTTTTCAATTTCCAGAGTGAAAGGTGTGGATGTGCTTCCCACTGAAGGCCCCCAATGAGATCATTTAACAATCAAACTGGTTTGGTGTCGGGCTGCCTGGTCAAATGAGACATACATCCATTATATCAACACCATGCTATTCCGTGCACCTTAAATCCTGCTAACCTTACTTTTCTACTTCCTTTTTATAAACAATGCTTAGCCTGATTTTTTTTTTCTTTTAATCTTATGGCTAGAAACTGGAAAGACTGCCATTTTAAAACTGCAAGTACTTTTGTCTCCTGACAGACAGAAAATCAAATTATCCTTTAAGGCAAATTGCGCCTTCATTTTCTGGAGAAAAACCCATCTCTGTTCAATAACACAGCATCCATCCTGAGTACAGATGTTTCTAGTAGAGCCATGTCTCTGAAGATTTAGTTGGCTTGTTGAGATAAATATTTCTTGTTTTCTGTAAGGAGAAAAACTGCCCTATGTCTTTATATTATTGTTTGTTTGTGTGGAGATGTGTGTGTGCGTACTCAAGTTCAAGCACTTTTTCAGAGGAAATTTGGGAGCAAAGACTCTAAAAACTGAAGAAATATGATATTTACTGTGAGCAGACAAGAAACCGTAAAAAGGAACTGGAAATATAATGCTCGACGCATGGTATTGTTCAAAAGGGAATAACAGAGACTTTGAAAAATATACTTATTTTGGACAGTGTTTGGATGTGATTATCTTTTGGAGGCCCCGGGACAAGACCATAATGGGGCTCCTTGTGAGCAGGATCCCTTCAGGAGAGGGAATGTCCCAGCAGCACCAGTTCGGCAACCACCTCATTTTGCTGCAGCCATTTCCACAACTGTATGCACTTCTACATTCAGGAGCCCAATGTTTTAGCTACTGCTACCTCCTCTGTGACCAGAGAGAGCCACCCACCCCTCTGCCTCATGTCACTGGCTCCTGAGACAACCTCTGATGTGAGGGTTGCTGAGTGGCATACCCTGAGAAATCTGCTTGTATTCTAACTGCAAGGCAGACTGAGAAAGCCAGTGGAGAGCATTTACAGCTCCTTTAGAGGGAGAAAGTCTTTGCCAATACTCCTCTCTCCCCACCCACCCAACCCCACCAAGATGGGGGATTCCCAAACTTGGGAAAGAATTTGAATAGACAAAACAAGGACAAATGGCCGCTATACATTCTAACATTGTTTTAAATACGCTATTATTTTATAAGACGATCAAATGTTAATTAATCTAGCTACCATTGGCCTTCATTTTCTACCTTGGAACCAAGATACAGCAGTATAATTGCCTGATGAGCAGGAATTTAAATTTGCTGGCATCAGAAATTATTTTAAATTCATTAATTCAATCCATTCAATAAGTATCTATTAAATGTTGAATCTTAACTTGTAGTAGTTAATAATTTAGAATTATGAGAGCTGGGAAGCAATGTAGAATGCCTTACATAAACATTTTATTAAACATTCTAAAATTGCTCAAACTTTTTTAGAAAAAAATTAATTTTTACAATTTCTTTATCTCCCTGAATCTTTCTGTATTTATCTTCTTTTCCAAGTTTTTCCACATCTCTGATACTTTTCCATCTTAAATTTTTATGGAATTGTATTTGAAATATCACAAATTTAAAAATGAAGGCAGGGGCTGCCCTGGTGGTGTAGCAGTTAAGTTCGAGTGCTCCACTTTAGCAGCCCGGAGTTCACAGGTTCGGATCCTGGGCGCGGACCAATGCCCCACTTGTCAAGCCATGCTGTGGCAGCGACCCATATAAAGTAGAGGAAGATGGGCACGGATGTTAACCCAGGGCCAATCTTATTCAGCAAAAAGAGAAGGATTGGCAACAGATGTTAGCTCAGGACTAATCTTCTTCACACTCACACACACACAGAGAGAGAGAGAAATGAAGGCAGTAGAGAAATATTAAATAATATTGCTTCTTTTTTTTTTGGCAAAGGGCGCTAGAAACACAGAGACATCTCCCCTAAATCTCAAAACATATTTTCAAACATCATGTAATGAGCACATACTGTGCGACAGAAAACACAGTCTGGTATTGAGATAGATTTCTTAATAAATAATTATAAAAAAATAGAATATGTTCTACCTTTCACACTTAAATAGTTAACCTAATTTAAATTCAGTTTTGCTTATGGTGTGAAGTAGGACATATTTTAACTTCCTTCAATATGAAAAATTTCTCTAGAACCATTAATTAAATCATGTATCCCTTCCTCACTGATCTGCAACGTGGGTTTCATCGTCTATCTAGCTGAAATCGAGACATGGTTCTCTATTACCACCCACTGCACTGTTTTACTGTCCCTGCATTAATGCCGGGCTCTCCCAGCACAGTGAACTGCTCCAGAGCAGTCTTCCGTGGAGGAGGTAAGATGGGCTCAGGCACTTGGTTCCTGTGATGTAGGCAGCAGATCATCTGAAAGGCAGCACCAGAGGATGGGCCTGTTTTAGGGTCTGTGAATTCTGAAAGTGATCACATCTAGAACCAATTATAAATTACTCTCTGTGTTGTGCTTCCTCCCCATTATTCCAAATCTCCATTAAAAATGTTCTAAATTTTATAGCCTTGTCTCATCTTTCACCAAGGGAAATAGAAGAAGGGACAAGGAAGTAATGGGATGAAATAGCACAAGAAAGGGCAGCTGTTGGGACACAATGCTCCATAAATATTTTCATGTTTCGGCTCAGGGCTTTCTGAGCAAAGAGCACTGGCACCTGTGTTAAAGATGATTGAAGAGCAACCGTAAAGAGAGAGACATCTGGAGAGATACAGAGATTTATCTCCCCGAAACCATTTGTTTACATTGCAGCGTGGTAAAGTAGAGACCTCTCCTTCCTCTCCCCACAGAGGATTTGTTTACTTTCCAAAACAAAAGCCATTCTCTCTTTCTTACTCTCTCTCCCCTTTCCTCCCTCCTGCACTTCTCTCCAAGCCTCTAGAGGGGAAGATGGGCAGATGTGCCAGTAACTCCTATATAAACTCCAAGTTTCAGAATTTGGGGGTTCCTCCTTTGTAGTGCAAACCCCTGCACGTGCATGTACATATAATTCACCATGCCACCCCATGGAGAATTAGGGCTTGGGGAACTGATGCAGCTGTATTATGGGAAAGATCTGTTCCCTGATCCCGAGATATCATGTTTATAGATGTAGATGACATAGATATGGATATGGATCTGGAGTATGGAGATAGACATAAAGAGATAGAGATATAAAACTATGGCACATTAACTTGTTAGCTTGCAAGTAAGGTAATATTTCAGTCTTTACACAACTTCAAACTTAACAGAAGCTACAATCCAAGTAAAATTATTTTGGAGCTCATAGAAAGTGATCTTGAGGGGAGTAAACAGTGGCCCACAGGCAGCACGGAGACCAGAAATCTGGGGCTGGATGGTGCTGGGTCTGCAAGAGGCATCCAGGACAGATCTGTTCTCAAAGTTTTCAGTAACTCTGTGGGGTGAAAAAATTGGTAATAAACTAACCTTCCTGTAGCCACGGAGGGTGGGAGATGAGGTTGGAGAGGTAGGCTGGAGTACGACCAAAATTACCGATGTCACAATGAAGAATTTGGACTTTATTCTATAGGTAATGAATACTTTTAAACAATGATCAGATTTTTGTTTTATTGTTTTCTTATTTATTAAGATCACTCTGACGGCATTGCCTAGTATAAATTATAAGAAGTGACTAGCAGTAGGGAGAAAAAGAATGAAGATTATTATACTAGTCTAGGTGACAGATGATAAAGTCTTCAATAAAGGTCTACAGATTCTAGTCCCGTCTCTCTTAAATTGATGTTAAAATTAGAACTACCTTCTCTGAAAATCAAAACTGTATTTGTACTTGTCTCCAGAATTTGGTTTATAGCAAATATGCTTCTTGTGCTCCTCCAAATTGAATATAAAACCAATTCTTCACTTCATATTTTCTTGCTACATCGCTCCTTGTAACTAAATGTTCAGCAGACACTTGAGTCACATCTGTCCCTGAAAGGGTCTTAGTATTTCTCTCCCCTCATAGAAGCCATGTAAGCCTCTTCTCTTTCTTGCTCCTCTTCCCCCTCTCATTCTGTAGCCCTTACAAAAGACAAAATGAGAATACCAGAAAGATCTGTTTTCTTCCTTTGTGCCTTTCTTTCTTCCTCTTACTTCTTATCCTCCACCTCCAACTTCTCAATTTCTTCCTGTCATTCCACCCCTGAAAGCTCCCATTTGTAGCTGATAGCTGACACTGACAACACCCCTGGCTAAAGCCAAGGAAAGAATATTTGGGGCTTCAGATACCTCACCTCCCACATGTCTGCAGTCCTGGCCCCCACTGCTGTTGACCTTGCAGTCTCTTTCTCCAGCAAGTTCTCTATAATTTGAGCCCACGTCTTCAGTGTATCCTGACTCTTCATCCTCTTGGTGCCTGTTTGAGTCCCTGTGGATTCTATGTCCATTCATTAACTTTCCTTCTTCTCCTCACTGCTGATGTCTACATTGCCTTTGTCCCAGGAAGCACTCGACACTGAGAGAAGCTCAACTTACACTTATAATAACCCTGCAAAATAGGTATAAAAAAGATATTATCTCCATTTTGTCGATGGAAAAACTAAATCACAGAGACATGAAGTGACTTACTCAGAGTCACACAGTGCATTGGTATCAGTAGCAGGACAAACAGCCTGGCTGTCTTACTCATCATGCACTACTCTTTCTAGAACAACATCTTAATCAGTTTGAAACATTTTTTCAAACCAAAATCTTCCATTCACATCCAAAGACTGAACTGAGGGCTTTCACAATACTCACAGAATAAAGAAATGTAAAAGCTTAAAATAGTCTGCAATGCCATGATTCAGATTGCCTTGCTCTTAAAAAAAAAAAAAAAAAATCAGGCCTAAATCTTTGTCAAAACACTTGGGCTACATTTCAGACAAAACCAGAGAATTTAAACAGTTATCTAGACTACTAGATTAAGCTTCCTAAGATTTTTTCCAACTGTCCAGATAATAGAAGGAAAAGTGTTTAACGATTTTATTAGTATAATCAAAATAACTCAATTTTCATCCCATTATACATGTACAAGAACTGAGGAGAAATTAAATCTGAAGAATATTTTAATCATATCGTTTTGTGATTGTACTATTTAACCCTAGAAATATAAACACTTGAATCAATAGTTCAAGAGATGAGCAAATACCTAGTAGATAACTTGATGCTTTTCCCAAAACATTAAATACTATTGAAATTCCAAAAAAAAAAAAAATTTCCCTTGAAGTTACATTAAAGCTTGCAATCTCTCACACAGTCTCAATAACTAAAAATAGATGGCTTCCTTTCTGCATCTGCCATAGGAATTTTTCAGTAAGGTTCACAAAGTAAACGTTTTGTTTGAAATATTTTATATTTATATGCATTGAAATAAGAAACAGAATAGACAATTTTCAGGAACCCTCTAAAATATAATTTCAATATTCAATGAATATATAAATTCTACGTGTTTAAATGATATTAATTGGCTCCATGCACTCTGAATACAAGAATTGTCAAATGTCTTCAGAGTATTTTTCCTTTTTCTCCCTCCAGCTTTATTGAGATATAATTGAATATAACATTGTATTAGTTTAAGGTGTACAATGTGATGATTTGACATACATACATATTGCAAAATGATTATCATAATAAGTTTGGTCAACACATCTATCACCTCACATAGTTACCATTTCTTTTGCAGTGAGACCTTTTAAGATCTACTCTCTTAGCGACTTTCAAGTATACAATACAGTATTGTTAACTACAGTCACCATGCTGTACATTACATACCCAGGACTTATTCATCTTGGAATAATTCATCTTGGAAACTGGAAGTTTGTACCCTTTGACCATCTTCACCCATTTCCTCCAGCCCCCTGGCCCAGGCAACCACCAATCTACTCTTTGTTTCTATGAATTCAGTTTTTTACATTCCACATATAAGTGAGATCAAATAGTATTTGACTTATTCCATCTACCATAATGCACCAAAGTCCGTCCATGTTGTCGCAAATGGCAAGATTTCCTTCTTTTTTTATAGCTAAACAATATTTCATCGTATGTATAACACATTTTCTTTATCCATCTATCTGCAAGTGAACATTTGTTCCTGATCTTAGAAGAAAAGCTTTCAACCTTTCACCATTAAGGATGATGTTAGTAGTGGACTTATCATAAATGACCTTTATTATATTAAGGTACATTCCTTCTATACCCAATTTGTTGAGAATGTTTGTCATGAAAGGATTTTGAATTTTATCAAATGCTTTTTCTTTATTGATATGTTCATATAATTTTTATCTTTCATTTTATTAATGTGATGTATCACACTTATTGATTTACATATGTTGAACCATCCTTGTATTCGAGGGATGAATCCCACTTGATCATGGTGTATGATCCTTTCAATGTGCTGTTGGATTTGGTTTGCTAGTGTTCCATTGAGAATTTTTGCATCTACATTCATCAGGGATATTGGCCTGTAGTTTTCTTTTCTTGTGCTATCCTTATCTGGCTTTGGTATCAGGGTAATTCTGGCATTGTAAAATAAGTTTGGAAATGTTCCCTCCTCTTCAATTTTCTGGAAGAGTTTGAGAAGGTTGCAATTAATTCTTCTTTAAATGTTTGATAGAATTCACCAGTGAAGTCATCTGGTCCTGGGGTTTTCTATGTTGGGAGGTTTTTTGTTATTGATTCAATCTCCTTATTCATTGTTGATCTGTTCAGATTTTCTACGTCTTCATGATTCAGTCTTGGTAGATTTTATGTTTCTAGACATTTATCCATTCTTCTAGATTGTCCAATTTGTTGGTATCTAATTTTTCATAGCAGTTTCTTACAATCCTTTGTATTTCTGTGGTATCAGTTGTAATGTCTCCTCTTTCATTTATCATTTTATTTATATGAGTCCTCTCTTTTTTTCTTGGTTACTATAGCTAAAGGTTTGTCAATTTTCTTTCTTTTCAAATAACCAACTCTTAGTTTTGTTCGTCTTTTCTATTGTTTTCCTATTCTCTACGTCATTGATTTCCTCCCTAATATTTATTATTTCCTTCTTTTTACTAACTTTTGGGCTTAGTTTGTTCTTTTTCTAGTTCCTTTATGTTGTTTATTAGGTTAATACCAGGTTGTTTATTCAAGATCTTTCTTTTTGCATATCTTTCATTTTCTTAATGTATGCATTTATAACTATAAACTTTTCTCCTAGATCTGCTTTTGCTTCATCCCATAAATTTTGGTATGTTTTATTTCCATTTTTGTTTGTTTCAAAATATTTTTTTACTTCCCTTTTGATTTTTTCTTTGATCCATTGGTCGTTCAGGAGTGTGTTTTTAATTTCCATGTGGTTGTGAATTTTCCAGCTTTCCTCCTGTCAGTGATTTTCAGTTTCATACCATTGTCAGAAAAGATTCTTGATACAATTTCTATCTTCCTGAATTTGTTGAGATTTGTTTTGTTGCCTAACACGTGATCTTTCCTAGAAAATGTTCTGTGTGCACTTGAAAAGAAAGCATATTCTGCTGCTATTGGATGGAATATATGTTTGTTTCTGTTAGGTCTATTCGGCCCATACTGTTGTTCAAATTCACTGTTTCCTCATTGATTTTCTGCCTGGATGATCTATCCATTGTTGAGAGTAGAATGTTAAAGTCCCCAGCTATTATTGTATTGCTGTTTATTTCTCCCTTTAGTTCTGTTAGTATTTGCTATATGTATTTAGGTGTTCCAATGTTGGATGCATAAATTTTAACAATTGTTACATCTTTTTGATAAATTAACCCCTTTATCTTTATATAATGACCTTCTTCGTCTCTTTTTACCACTTTTAGCTTAAAATCTATTTTGTCTGATATAAGTGTAATTAACTCTGCTCTCTCTTGATCACCATTTGCTTGAGATATCATTTTCCATCACTTCATTCTCAGCCTATGTGTGTCCTTAAAGCTAAGTGAGAGTTTGTAGGCAGCATATCACTGAATCTTATTTTTTAATCGATTCAACCATTCTTTTTCTTTTGATTTGATAATTGAATCTATTTACATTTAAAGTAATTATTCATAGGTAAGGTCTTACTATTGACATTTTATAAATGTTTTCTGACTGTATTGTAAATCCTTTGTTCCTTCTTTCTAGCTTGCTGTCTTCCTTTGTGATTTGATGGCATTTTGTGGCAGTATGCTTTGACCCTTTTGTTGTAATCTTTTGCGTATCTACTACAAATTTTTTCTTTGTGGTTACCATTAGGCTTGCATAAAATATCGTATAGTTATAACTTCTTAACCTAAGCTGAAAAAAAATTAACTTTGATAGCATACAGAAACTTTAAACTTTTACTTCTCCCCAATTCACATTTTAGGTTATTGATGTCACAATTTACCTCTTTTTTTGTTGTATGTCCAGTAACAAATTATTGTAGAATTATTTTTAATAATTTGTTTTTAACTTTTAAACTAGAGTTGTAAATGATTTATGCACCACAATTACAATATTAGAGAATCTGTCTTTGATTATATATTTACTTATACCAGTGAGATTTATACATTCACGTGCTTTATGATATTAATTAGCACTTTTCATTTCAGTTTGAAGAACGCCATTTAGCATTTCTTGTAAGGCAGGTCTAGTGGTAATTAATTCCTTCAGCTTTTGTTTTTTGGAGAAAGTCTTTCTCTTTCATTTGTGAAGGATGGCTTTGCTGGATATAGTGTTCTTGGATGACAGGTTTTTTTCTGCCAATATTTTGAATATATCGTCCCAGCCTTTCCTAGCCTGCAAAGTTTCTGCCGAGAAATCCACTCATATTCTTATGGGTCTTCCCTCACATGTGATGAGTCACTTTTGCTGCTTTCAAAACTCTCTCTTTCTTCTTGATTTTTGATATTTTAATTATAATGCATGGCCCTTTTCAAGTTCAACCTGTGTGGGGTCCTTTGGGCCTCATGAATCTGGATGTCCATTTCTCTCCCCAAGTTTGGAATGTTTCCAGCCATTATTTCCTTAAATAGACATTCTGTCCCTTTCTTTCTCTCTTCTCTTTCCAGTATTCCCATAATGCACATATTGTTAGTCTTGATGGTTTCCCATGAATCTTGTAGGCTTTCTTCACTCTTTCTCATTCTTTTTTTCTTTTTGCTCCTCTGACTGGATCATTTCAAATGATCTGTCTTCAAGTTCACTGATTCTTTCTTCTGCTTGATCAAGTCTGTTGTTGAAGCTCTCTATTGAATACTTCATTTCAGCCACTGTATTCTTCAGGTTTAGGATTTCTGTTTGTTTGGGGTTTTTTAATGGTTTCTATTTCTTTGTTGAACTTATTTCATTTCTCATGCATTGTTTTCCTTTTTCCTAATTCCATTTAGTTCTCTCTCTCTGTGTTCTTGTAGTTCATTGAACTTCTTTATGAGGATTCTTCTGAATACTTTGTCAGACAGTTCATAGATCTCCATTTCTTTAGTGTCAGTTATTGGAGATTTATAAGTTTACTTTGATGGTTTCATGTTTACCTAATTCTTTGTTATCCTTATATCCTTACTTTGGTATCTGTGCATTTAAGTAAGTGGTCTCCTCTTCCAGACTTGTGCTCCTCAGTTGGGCAGGGTCACTGTCCAGGATCTCTGGTCAGATGGGGCTGCAAGTTGTGCTCTATGATTGGGTGGGGTCACTTGCTGGGGCAAGACTATAAGCTGTGTTCAGCAATTGGGCAGGATCATAGCTGCACTCCAAGTCTTCCCTGGCTCACTGTTTAGGTTCTCTGCTTATGAGGGTCCAGAGGCTACACTCCAGGGCTGCTGGCTTGGCTGTGTCCCCAAGAAGTGCTGTAGGATAGGTTCCACAGCTGCCTGGGTTCTTTGGCTGGGCTTCCTGGCTGGTGGGACTGGAGGCTGTGCTCAGCAGTTGTGAATTTGTTTCCCTGCCCAAGTGGGACCATAGAATAAGTAACATGGCTGGCAGAGCTCATTGGCTGGGGACCCAAATAGAGCAGAACTGCCAACCGAGCATCCTGGATGAATGAGTCCACTGCCTCAACTCTGCCCATCTGGCTGGGATAGAGATTCCACTGGCTGGGATCTCTGCTTCGGCACTGCAGTCAGCAGGAATGTGGTCCATCAGGATCTGAGTTCTGGAGCTGTAAGCCCCTCCCCATTCTCCATATCTGTCTGATTGAGATGGTAGTTGATTCCCAGTAGTTGAACCCTGTAGGTTTTCCCAGTGATCCCCATGAGGCAAGACCTGAGTGGGCCTCTTGGGAAGCATCCCACAATGCTAGGGAAGCTGGACATCCACCTTGGGCTCTCTCTCCCACTGAAGAAATTGTAGGCCCAAGGAGGCTCTCTTGATGCAATGCTGTGCCAGCCTGGGGGAGGGATGATGCACTCAATGTGAAACCATTCTTCTTACCCTTCTAATGCAGTCCTTCTCAGTCTCTGTGGTCCAGGGAGGTTCTTCAGCCTCACCCAGGTTCTAGTCACAATGGTGTCTTGTCTATGAAGAGCTGCTAGTTGATCTTTTTATTAGTATCTTTAGAATATCTTTAATTCAAGTCTGTATTTGAGTATTAAATGTTTGCTCTCATTCCCCCACTCCACACATTCATCCATTGGATTATGCAAAACTCTGGATTCTTATGTGATGTCAGGAAATGGAGAGCCAGCTTGGTCTTTGATCTGTGGTGGTTTGCATATTTATTGCTTTTCCTTCTGTTATACTTGAAGCCACTATCAATCATCTATCAGATATGGCTTCCCAGGGCAAGCTAGAGATGTGATTCTCCCAGAGTTTGCCTACATGGACTGCCAGCTCCACCACAGGGATCAGTCCTCCAGCATCCCAGAGCCACTCCCATTAGTGGCCCTCTACTTCCAAAGGAGCTATGTGGGTCTCTACTATTCACAGAATCCATTTACTCAGCCCAGCTCAGTGAATCCCTCCTCAGGCCACTCGCTTCTTCTTTCCAATCACCAGCTCCTCTCCCCTCATTCTCTTTTGTGGGGCAACTTCATCCCTTGTTGATCTTGACTTCTCCAACAAAGGCTACATGGCTGAACTTGAAGGTGATGCAAAGGGGAAGAGAAGGGACCCTTGATCAATCATTCTCAAAACACACTGTGCATGAGAATCACTTGAAGTGCCTTTTTAACATGTATGTCTTATTTAGTCAGTTTTGAGTGGATCCCAGATATTTGCAGGAAGGGCACTGGATAAATCAGAAACAGGTGGTTCCATGACCTCATTTGGAGAAACACTGGCCTAGGTCCTACAATACAAATGCTTGGCTGACCCTCTAGGAAAGATAGGAATGGAAAAATGTCTCTTAGCCTTTCGTGATAAACCTACAATTAACCTTAAGTCCGGAAAAGAAGAGAGTTGATTTCTCAAATCAGATTGTCTTGGTTCATATGTTTTGTGATTTTTTTCTATAAAATAAAGATTCTGGGAGTCAAGATGAGAATCTGTCTCTCTGAACTGACAGTAGCTAATAGATCAAGTCATTTAGTCTTCAAGAAGCAGAAAAGATATCAACATGATATATATTGGAATATTTTATATGTCTATGTAAATTACATGCACATATTTTCAGATTTGCTATTGCAAGTGTTTTCATTGCCAGCTTATTTTTTAAGCCTATAAGTTAAATATATACATCTATCTATGCCTTATAGAAACCACAAAGTTATTTTATTTTTCTCTTACAGAAATTTTTTTCTTATTTTGCTGTCACTTTACAGTATGTATCTAGTCTTATAATAATAACCATTTCTACCTCAGAAAGGGAATATATGAAGAGTACAAACCATAGTAATGAAGCAACTTTCAAAGTTGCAACTTTCAAAGTGAGTATTTCTTTTCTCTTTTTAACCCCTCCCAATAAGTACTCCAAGACATCCATTAGTTGTTCCTATGAAAAAATTACCTTTTTGAAATATGGAAGATTGAAAGCTAGAAAATGTAAAATAATAATGGAAAAATGTACACAGTAGACTCTTAGGGAGAAAGATGCATCCAATACTTTCACTGTTTTCCTATCACTGCCATACATAAGATCGAAGTCCTCTTAGGGTGGATATATATGCTGCTGGTTATGATTCTGGTTAGAGAATTTCTCTCTTTGAACATCTATCCCAAGAATTTTTGTGTTATTATGCCATTTACAGAAATGGGGAAAAACATCATTGGCAATTAGATGGAAAATACAATTGCATGTGAAATCACTTTCAGATTGTTATATTTCTTTGTGGTATACTGCATTCTTATTATTATTTACCAGATAAGAATTCAATGTATACTTGCCTTAAAAACTACCACAGTTAAGACGCCTCCCTAAACTGAGCAGGAGAGTACTTTGAGTCTTTTCATTACAGTGAGAGAAAATTTTCAGGATACAGAGAGGCAAAGAGTGGCCAAAAGTCTTTATTTTCTCTTTCCTCCCTACCAAGTGCAGTACAAGTAGCACACAGATCATTAAAATCCACACGCTCCTGCCTTCTGCTGGGAGGAGGATCGCTTCAACTATCTGAGCAGTCTTAGAATCCATAGCAAGATGGCTCTCTGAATAGTGGGCTCGGACAACAGAGGGACTGCGTCAGAGGCAACCAAGGCTTTATGCAGTAAGCTTGGGTGACCATTGTACAGGGCAGAGGTGTATTACTACTTTCCCCTTAGAAGAAATTATGACCCTTTTTGATAGTCTATGTTTCAGGTGTTCAACTATATTTCACCTTATTTTAGGACATTGATGGGCAAGTTTTACCTTATTTTTCATAAAAAATATTAGAAGAAAATAAGGATTATCTCCAAACAAAGAGAACATTTAACAATGGATTATCAGATGCTTCATGGTCTCTTTCCTTTCATTCCTTTTCTAAAAACAATAGACTATAGTCACCAATCATTTGTTCATTGTCTTCTCATGGGAAGGAAAATGGATCATAGGTCCCAAGTAGGGACACAAGTAGGGGGTTTTCTCAGGAGTGTCATATAACTACACTCAAGAAGAGACAGAGAGAGAGAGAGAGAGAGAGACCCCTTAAAACATAGAATTCAACAGAATAGGAAAGATGAAAAAGGATTTACTGAAAGATATATTTTTGAAAATGTTGTGTAAAATCTATTGTATTAGTAAAAACTTAGTTTTTATTTCCCTTATAGGTTTAGGCATACTTTAGCTCCATTTCTGAATTATTTTGCTAAACAATGGCTCCTAAAGGTATAGCTTTCAAGATTCCTGCCTTTCCTCCTCCTTGCTTTTGCAAAACTCTTAATGACTTGTTAGCCAAGACTTAAATGCATCAAAGAACACAATTAAAAATTTTGCAAAATGAGGTCACATTCTTTGTAATGTGAATACTCGCAATTTATGTAATGGTCTAGCAAATCTGTTTTCTTAATCAACATTGATACAACTAAACAGAAATGTAATTTATCCCTTATTCACTTCAGATACCATAATCTTAAAATTGTGGTTCAACTATTCTACTGAAATTAGTCAATTGTTATCCAAAATTCTAGAGAGCTATTGACACAATCTAGAGAACTACATGCCTCTAATGTGTGGATAGCAATTCACAGCAACAGCTCATTTGGGATCCATTTAATTTCCCTCAGGATCTTAATATATATAAAACATAAGCTGTTCTTTTATCTTTTAAATTTTCTCCTATTATTACAAAACAATTAAATTATGTCTCCTATGTGGAATCCATTAGTGTTTTCAATGTTTGTGAGTTTGTGTGTGTGTGTGTGTGTATGTTTAAGAAAGGGCTAGAGAGAAGCAGAAAATACATGCATTATAAAAATTTGAGAAAGGTGATACTCACTTTTGAACTGTGGGCAAAAGATGATGTTTGGAAAACAGGCAATAACACTTTAGGCAAGTCTAGTCTTACTTGATTTTGTTCTTAAAGACTCCAACTTCTCTACTCTTAGATAGGATTTTTAAGAGCTTTGCTCAAGGGAAGTTTGGGAATGTGAACAAAACAACCAGCCAAGAGCATGTACATATTGTATAGCATTATTTCAAGGTATACAAAACTCTTGTCATTTTGCTAGCCTTAAGAGCACATCAGAGTATGTACTGTTCTCCTTGAAAACTTAAGTGCGGAAAAAAACGTTACATGTCATACCAAACAGCAATTTGGATTCACTCTATCATAGTTTATATTGCATTTTTGATTTTGTTTTATTGCAAGGCCATGGTATTATGATGTCAATTTTTTCATTTGTGAAAAAATTCATTCATCAATAGCATTTTATGTTGTTACAAGAAAAATTCATTTGAGAATAATGGCCAAAGGAATCTCAGACATAAAGAAAGACTGTGTTTTAGACATAGAAAAGTCATAGCTTAATTTCCTGGAGAAATTGAATCATTTCTTATTTAATTCTGAGACAGATCTGGTTTGATAAAACACTTAAAATATGATCCAGAGAGCAAATGAATTTAACATTGCAGAATAATGTTATATTTGGGACTTTCTTTTTTTACTTTATGGTTAAAAAATGGTTTTGGAAGCTAAACAACTAATTATTTGTATACTTTCTTACACACAAATATTGATCACTTTCCCCACTTTTCTTAATATACCAGATAATTGATTGATATGAATCATAAGCCATATTTTTTGTGTATCACTGGTAGCCACTGAATTGTTGACAAAATAGCTATTAACTGTTGTGGGGATGTCCTGATTGAAAGAATTTGTGTTCAAGAACAAAGAAGCCTGGACTTGGGTCTGACTCCTCCCTGTCAACTAGCTGTGTCACCTCTGACAAACTATTTAACCTCTGCACAGTTTCCATATTTCATCAATTAAAGAGTTTAAACTAGTTGGAAAAACTAATTTAAAATTCTAGGTGAATTTCATGGGGTTTTGTTTGCTTCTTTTTGTTTTCTGTGGGTTGTTTTGTTTTGTTTTATTTTTGGTGTATCTTCCAAAATAAATCTCCATAAAATTATTCTTACTTTCTCTTTTTTAAGAGTGTGTATATGAGTGTGGCAGATGGCAAGCCTCAGGATACTTAATATGTACTATCAGATTTACTAATTTCATTGACAAGTAATAAAACCTCAAGAACATAGATTTTTTTCTCCTTCTTAGACAAGGACATTTTTACCTGTGTTTTCTCCTTCTGGACATACTGCCAGGCTAGTTTACCTCTGAGTATTCTCTCTTCCTTTACTCATTGGTGATCTCTCCTTTGAGTGTTGTTTGCTGGGTTTGCTGATTTTTTTTCTTCCACCCATAAAAATTGTGTTTTCTTCAGAAAATAGATTAAGAAGATGTTCATTTCAGTAAATCTTACAGAGTTCTTTCAAGAATGCAAGAACTTCTAATAAATTCGATTCCCTGACTTACAGCAATCATTAAAAACTGAAAAATCAGTTAATAGCAAACTTGAAAACAAACAAAAAAAATTAAAATATATTATATCTAAAGCCATTTTAATTGTCTTCCTGTTTCATTACTTTTTCTCCCAATCACCAATTTTTACATAATAGTAAAGAGCAAAATTTTGCCATTAGAATTTATTTTAGTATTTTCCAATTCACTGTTCTTAATGTAATCAATTACAGTAATCACTATCCAGCCTTTATCCCTCATGAGTATTTATTTACAACCTATGAAGATTCCAGGGTAAGATACGATATCTGAATCCTACCACCCCTCTTTCCTTCTTGGCTTCTAGTCTATAGAGAAAAAATATTGAGCTAAATGGAGCAATTTATCAGCTTTATTTAGGGCTCTCTGGTAACAGCTATATTGGAGACTACAGTAGGACTGCTTCTTTCTGCTCAGGACTCGGAATTCAGTATCTTCACTATTCTGACTCAAACGTTAAGTCACTGGTGAAAAAGCCATACCTGAGATAATAAAGACCTGGTTTGCTTATGTAATGGGGCTAGAAATACAGAAATGTTTGAGTGCAGGTAGTTTCTAGGGATTGGCAGAGAGCTAAGAAAGAACTGGCAAAGTCATCCTGCTTTGGCCCCACCCACTGATTAATGTAGTTCCTATGGAAGTCAAATTTTTCTCTCTGCTAAACAAGTAAGTCACTTCTCCTATGAGGATGAACAATGAAGAGGTAGAGAGAGAGATCTTAATTGTTCCCTCGTATCCTGCCTTCTCCTCCACTTTCTTAGCTTCATGACGCAGTGAATTTTCTCTAATGAAAAAATATGGACAGGAAAATAACTCCCACACACACATTATTATCCTTAGTTTCAAAAAGTAGTACGGATGTGTCAGCATGTGGAGGCTTAATCTGAAAGATTAAAAAGTGAGTATCCATTTTAACTTAGCCAAGAGACTGTGTTCCAAAACGCAGTTCTCAGAACTCTAGAGCAGAGGTGAGCAGAAAGGGAGACAATGATGCAAAAACAAATGAGGCACAAATAACTTCAAAGAGATTATAGTACATGTTTTAAATATAGGAACACTAAGCAACTAGTCTTTGATTTGATCTATACCTCTGAGAATTTGTTCAGTTAAATGCCTAAATTATGAATGGCACTGTGGGAAAAGATGAATAATAGTGAGCAAGTCAAATATACATCTAATTAAAATTTTAGGAAGAAAGAAGAGAAGAGAAATAATAGGGCACAGGCAACATTTGAAAAAAAAAAATCATTGCTGAAAAGCAATGCAAGCCACCAATCCACAGATTCCATAATCCACTGAAGTTCAGACAGGCAAAATAAAAAGAAAACCACACTTACTCAAATTATATTGAAATTATAGAACTTAAAAAAAAACATGAGAAAGAGTAAAAAGCAGCCAGGGAGAAAACACCTTTAAGAGAGTGCAGATTGGACTCTCAGCAAAATATCAAAAAAGAACAACAGAAGTCACAAGACAGCGGAGTGGCATTTTCAGTGTTGAGAGAAAATAATTGTCACTCTACTATACTCAGCAAAAACATCTTTAAATAACAAAGACAAAATTATTTCCCAACTAACTAATAAATTCACCCTCAGTAGACCTTCACCAAGAAAATTCTATAGGAGCTTTTCAGGCAGCTAGACATTCCTATAAAAAGGAAGGTCTGAGAAGCAAAAAGGAATAAAGAGCAGGGGAGAAAAAAACCTGTTAATTCATAATAATAAAGGTTTAATTCTCCAGGAAAATACTTAAATTCTAAACTCACATGCATAAAATAATATATCTTCAAAATACATCAAGCAAAATTTGACAGAATTACACTGAGAAATGGAAAAGTCTACAGTCATCAGCGTAGATTTTAACACACTTCTCTCCGTAACTGGTAGATTAAACAATGAGAGATTTCAAAGAAGGTCACAATTACAATTACAGTATGCACAGCCCTTTGTAGTGTGATTTTGTCACTTTTCCCATGAAAATGTGGAGTTTATTTCTCTACTGTTTGAATGAGGGTTTGGGCATGTAATTTGCTTTGGACAAGGAATCATTAGCAAACATGATACAAGTGCTTACACACTGGAGCTTACTCTCTTGCTGGTCTTGAGAACCCTACATCCACTACCAAATGAATAGCCTGGACCAACCTGCTACATGAAGAATGCCTCTGGGCTCAATTGTCTCCATCACCCCTGCTGATAGCCCACCAATGCAATGACCAGATAGATGACTACTGTGAACCCACCTGTGGAGTAGCTGACTACTAATGTATGAATAAGCCTAAGTGACACCCCTTGGAGCAGAGACAAGCCATTCTAGCTGAACTCAGCCCAAATTGTTGACCTAAAAAATTATGAGAAATAATTATTATTTTAAACCAATAAGTTTTGGAGTAGTATTTTTTGCAGTGAAAGCTAACTAATAGAGTTTCCATTTGTAGAAAGTTCAAACAAAGGTAAAATTAAATAACATATTCTTATAGATACATAATACAAAGTTGATTTTACAAAGCTATTTGAAAAGCAAGAGAAAATTAACATAAAAGTCAAAATATTGACCAGGATTGGGATAGAATTGGGAAATGGCATACAGAGAATTTCTAAAGTGTCTGCGATATTTAATTTTTGGCTTGGGTAGTGGGCACACATTATTTGGCTTTTTATTATTATTCTTTAAAAGGTACATATATGTTTCCACACCCTTATAGAAGTATATTTCACATTTTAAAAAGGAAAAATAAAGTAAAAAAGAACAAACAGCAAAATCAATGCTATAGGGATGCTGTAGGGAATAAATAGAATGGAAAGAAAAGGTTTCCCCAAGTGGCTGGAAATGTTATTCAATCTACTAGTAAAGAAATAGAGCCAAAGATATCTGACTGAGCAGAAAAGGTTGATATCTGGAAGTAAATAAAAAGAACTATACTTGTCTCTGAAATACTTGTGAATAGCCCCCAATTGGAGAATTATAGGTTTCTGAGAAAGTGATGCAGACCAGTTAAGCAACTTCAAAAACTTTTAATATTGCATAAAGATTCTAGGCAGGTAAAAGGCAGATTATTCCAGAAGATCAAACTGTGAGCACCAGGAAGGCTAAAATGGAAAATCTAAGGAGGCTAAAATGGAAGGACTACTTATATATTGACCTATTTTATGTATGAGCTGGACAAAGGAATAATTTATTACCAGTTGAAACTTTGAGCTCAAATCTCAGTGCAGGACCCTCAAAACTAGACTGGCCCATCTGAAGAATTATTTTTGCTGAGGCTTACATGAGCCCAGGGACTTAAAGCAATGGTAGAAATGCCTTATACTCTTAAGCTCACAACTGCCTCTTGGACTTCTGATAAGGAAAGCCCAGTTCAGAGTGCATACACCAGCAAGAAGAGAACAGTTTGCAGAGACCTCCCAAGAGTGGAAAAATATTCCCTTCACTGGCTTACACACTAACAGAGCATTGAAAGAGTCATAAAGATCCAAAGAAGAAGCCAAAGTAAAAGGAGATTGTTGGGATTTCTCTGGAAAGGAGCATCCCTGGCCAGTCTCATGCTCCATACACATTAGGCTGTGTGCTTATGAGAGGAACAAAGGCAGGGTATCTACCCTTTGGGAGCCTGTGTGGTTGAGAATACTGATCAAACTCTAATGGTATCTATGACAGACGATAAAGATGTTAATCATGGGAAATACAGCTAACGCCACAGAGAACCTAATGGGTAGAGTGGCCATTCATTCCTGTTTGCTCAGGAAAGTCAGATTTACACCATTGTCCAGGCATAATTATTAATAGCAGTCCATCACACCCAGAAAAGTGTCTGTTTTGGCAATAAATTATATAGTCCTCCTACTTATAAGGAAAGTCGTTTGAGGGGAGTTCAGGGCAATGAAGCTAAAACAAGCACCTGTTTGCTTTCCCAGTCTCTTGCCTTCACTCATTTTTGATAAGCATCTCTTTTCCAGGACATGATAACCCATCTCTGGCTCCTCTCCAGTTACTTCTCATTCCCTTCCTTTCTGCCTGTTTCTCCAACAATAGAAATCACACCATCACATCTTCATTCCAAATAAATGGAAATCTCTAAACATCTTTGGTAGAGTGATTCAATGGATCATAAGAATTATAGGAATCCCCAAATTATAGTATTCAAATTGTGGGCCAAGAGGGAAAAAAAGATGAGAATGTAGGGTAAAATAAAATCTGAAAATTCCTGTTCTGGATAAGTCTTGCTTTTCATTTTAGTCCTTTCTTTTATTATAAAATACCTGCTCCAATATCAATGGATGCTATTTTCAATGGTGTTAGACATTCACATTTTTTCTCAGTGGAGTGTATTATACCACATCTTCAATCCAGTGACTTCCATTTCATGTGCTCATGTTTACTTTCATTTCTTATGTGTGCTGGGGTGTTTTCAGTAGCTAGATGTTTTGTCTTTTCTTTCCCTATTTAGAGATTATCTGATTGTCCATTCACAAAATTTATATACTTGCTACTGAAGATGATTGACAATTTCAGTTGTCATTGCGTAGAATTAAAAGTATCTAAAATGCATAAAAATAATCTCCTAAATCCCAGCTTTCCCTCTTTAATTTCCATACTTATGTGATTTTAGCATTAGGCCTCTAAAAGTTTCTGCTTGTGTTTTTTTAAAAAAGGTGAGAACTCTACCATCTGTCTCTACAATGATCAATTTCTTTCCCTAAAATAAATATAGTACAGAACTCTCATTTTCTAATTTAAAATTTTAGTCTTTTTAAGGTAGATGACATTTTACAATTCAAGGAGAGGCCAATTATTTGGGAGAGACATTCTACAAGGAGACAAACATCAGGTTGTGAGCTGGACATGAGCTATTAATTCATTCAATAAACATTTATGTAGTGAATGCAATGAGTCATAGTAGATTATGATCCTGGTTTTATTGCTGTCAAAAGAAAGCAAAGCCAATGATACTGGGATGCCCCAATCATTCCCTGCTACTCATCTTTCCTCCCTAAAAGATTTCAGATCAACAACCATAGCCCCAAGGAGGAGTAGCAGGACAGAAGTCAAAATAACAATTTATTGATTGTTCAATACTCTTTAGTCAAAAGCCTAACCTGGAGACCTAACTGGGACATTTTATTTTTCACTACTATCCCTATTCCTAATCTAAATTTAGGGTCCAGCATGTATTAGTTGCCTTCAGAGAAAGAGAGATGGTCAGGTCACAAGAGGGAACTTGGATCCATTCAACCACCTAGTTACAATGAACCAGAGAGAAGAGAATGAAGAACTTTCACCTTATGGCCATGACTTTCCTAGGAAAGAGAAAGGAAGGATATAAATGACACAGATAGAGAGAGAGAGATAAAAGAGGCTATGAGTGCAATGCTGAGATTTAATGCCCTTGAACCCAAACATGTAAGAGAATGTGGTTCTGACCAATTGACTTACCAATTCTTCCTCCATTTTTGAAGCAAAATGAGACTGAACTGAAGAATTCCCTCCTCAAGTGGTACCAGGCACTTTGCTGAGTGTTAGTGATACAAAGATCAGCATTTTACACAAAGAACAATTCTGTTGGAGAGAATGGCAAAGGAATCAAGTTATCATTGAGTCCTTTCAAGGCTACAACTACATGATTCTACTAAATGTGCCTCAATCTAATCAGTAGGTCAAGAAATAGTTTATAAATTTTGATCCATGTAATCATAGGGCTTTGTAAAACAACTCTAGAAATTCACTAGAATTAAATGTCTTATTTAATTCTAGTGTTTTCAGAGCCCATCCAATCCCCAGATAAGGATAGATTTAGGCTTCTGATCAATGAATAGCAACACATAAAGGAACCATGGTTTCAAAAAAAAAATGTAAAAATAATTTAGACCTTCATCCATTCATTCAATAAATACTGATTGAGCACCTAATATATGCAGGCACTGGGGATGCAACAGTAAACAAGAAAGCCAAGAACCCTTCCTCAAGGAATTTATTTATATAACAAAGACATAAAGTATGCATAACTCACAAAATAATTGTTTTGAAATATCTATGGATCTCTTACAAGCTTCTTAGAATTCAATAAATTTATGCTATAAATTAAAAGTCTAGTAAGAAAGACTGCCTTAAAAATCAGATAAGGAATTCAGAAGCAAAACATAAATTGTACACGTGATTATTCTCTTCATTAGCATGACTATATGGCCTTCCTGTGCTGAAATACAGATGTCATTCATCAATCATCACACTCTTTCCAGCCAAGTCCAGACAGAACCTCAGAATCTTTCTCATAGTCCTCTAGCCATTACCAATCAATCATGGTGGTCACTCAGGGTGAAATTGTGTTCTCACTGATATACAGCATGTATCACAAAGCATTTTGTGAGTACCTACCATGTACATTCAATTGCTACTAAATGCCAAAAGGAGAAAATAGGACTAGAATTCATGGACATAGACTAGAAGTCTTGCACTTAGTTATTGAACAAGACTTTCACTGATGTGGAGAGAGCACAAGAATTGAAGGTGATGTTGTTTTTCTAGTCTGAACACTTACACAGCTGTGTAATCTCAGGCTTGTTTCTTATCTCTCTGTGTCTCATCTTCCTCATCAATGAAATGAGAAAAAGAATGCCCATTCTGCCTATCTCTCAGACTTGCTGTAAAGATAAAATGAGACACTATACAAGAAAGCACTTCAAAAAATATAAAATGCCACACAGGGTATTATTGTATTGCTTAACAAAACATTCTAAATCATGAGATATTGGCAAAAAAATGAAACAGTATTTCATATGGTGTCAAATCATAAAATGTATGAAGAGTAGATTGAAATACACCAAATTATAAAATTTTGATGTGACAAAACATCATACACAAAATAAAAGATAAAGGACAAACTGGGGGGAAATAGTTACAATTTGTGAGAGTGAAAGATTGGTATCTTTACTCTGTAAAATATTCATGGATATGTAAACAAAGTGAAGAGTTAAATGCCACAATGGAAATGTGGGCAAAGTCTGTGAATTGACAAAGGAATAAATACTAAGTTGCTACATTCAAATGAAAAATCATATGGAATCAAAGAAAAGGAAACAGTATTTTTCATCGAGTAAATGGGCAATGATCATAAAACAAGATGCTGGCAACAATTTGGGGAAATTGGCACACTCATATTCTACCTATACGAATATACATTGGTACAATGTCTGCAGAGGATGATTTGTCACTCAACATCAAAATTTTTATTGTATCTAATATCCTTTTATATGGCTGTCCACAACACTGTTATAATGGAAGAAAATGAAAATACTTGAAATATCCACCAATAGGAGTCATGCTAAATAAGTGATGATTTTCCTACCAATGTAATACTCTACAGCTAACACAAAAAATAATATATAACTATACTGGGGCCAGCCTAATGGGTTAGTGGTTAAGTTTGTGTGCTGCACTTCAGCAGCCCGGGATTCATGGGTTTGGATCCTGACTGCAGACCTACACACCGCTCATCAAGCCATGCTGTGGCAGCATCCCACATACAAAATAGAGGAAGATTGGCACAGATGTTAGCTCAGTAACAATCTTCCTTGAGCAAAATGAGGAAGATTGAGAGTGACATCAGCATCATGGCAGAGTGACCTTTCCCCCTGCGGCTCTCCCCCGCTAAAATACAACAAAAAGGACATTGAAATAACAAGAGAGGACACTCACACAACACAAAGGATGTTTGGAAGACCCACACAGCCTTACATCTGAGGGTGGAGGTGCTGGTACCCATGGAAGAAGTGGAAAGAGGTGGGGAGAACTCCTCTCCTTCCCGAACAACAGCAACCCTGGGGCCAGGACCTTGTGGCTGGGGGACGGCGGGGAGAGATGGCCATCCTTGGGAAAACCATTGCTCTCCAAGTTCCCTCAAAGCCTGTGGGAAATTCACATATGGAGGGGACTGAACTGTTGTGGGGGTGACTTCATCAGGCTGGCAGGCCAGGAGAGCAGATAGTGAGGGAAGAGTGGGAAGCCCCCAGGATCGGTTAGGCAAAAGAAAGACCCCTCCCCCCACCTGGAGCACCAGCACAGCTGGTTGGCCAGAGTGCCTGCAGATTGTGGTGGGCTCAGAATACAAAGCTCTTGACCCCCACCCAGTGGAGGCAGGTGGAAGCTACAACCAGATATCTCAGAATGAGGAAAAATAAGCCCACAGCCTCAAGCAGTATGCAAAAATATATTAAATCTCCAGACCAGAAGGAAAATGACAAGCGCTCAGAAATCAATCCTGAACGCACAGAAATTTATAACCTAAATATAGAGAATTCAAAATAGCTATCATAAAAGCTCAATGAACAAGAAAATACAGTTAGACAATTCAATGAAATCAGGAATTTCTTCACAAAAAAGATTGAAACTATAAAGAAAACCCAATCAAAAATGTTGGAGTTGGAAAACACAATGGAGGAGATAAAGAAAAATCTGGAATCTTTAAAGAACAGAGCTGACAATATGGAGGAAAGAATTGGCAATATTGAGGATAGGAATGCAGAAATGCTCCAGATGGAGGAGGAGAGAGAATTAAGGCTAAAAAGAAATGAAGAAATCCTCCGATAAACATCTGGCTCAATTAAAAAATTGAGTCCTACACAAGGATTATACACCATAAACCCTACATAAGGATTATAGGTATTGCAGAGGGTGAAGAGATGGAAAAAAGAGCAGAGAGTTTGTTCAAAGAAATAATAGCTGAGAACTTCCCAAACCTGGGGAAGGAGCTGGAAATACAAGTGAAAGAAATCAATAGATCTCCTAAATATATTAAATAAAAAGACCCTCTCCAAGGTACATAGTAGTAAAACAGGCAAAAGTCAATGATAAAGAAAAAATATTAAGGACAGCAAGACAAAACAAAAAATAATGTGCAAAGGAAGTCCTATCAGGCTCTCAGCCGATTTCTCGGCAGAAACTTTACAGGCTAGGAGACAGTGGAATAATATATTCAAAATATTGAAAGACAAAAGCTTTCAGCCTAGAATACTCTATGCAGTGAAAATATCCTTCAGATATGATGAAGAAATAATAACCATCCCAGATAAATAAAAGCTAAGGGAGTTTATTGCCACAAGACCCCCACTACAAAAAATGCTCAAGAAGGCCCTCATGCCTGAAAAAAGAAGAGAAAGGATACAAAGCTTTGAGCAAGGAGAAAAATAGGTAGACAAAATCAGAAAAATTGCAGCTCTCTATCAGAATAGGTTAGCAAACAATCATAACGTGAAAGATTAAGGGAAGGAAAACATCAAAAATAAAAATAACCTCATCACTTTAAACACAAATTCACAACACAAAATGGAATAAGTTGTGACAATAATAACTTAGAAGGGGAAGAGGAAAGGGATGGAATCAACTTAGTCTAAGGAAATAAGATGCCATCAGAAAATGGACTATCTTATCTACAAGATTTTTTATACAAACCTATTGTAACCACTAAATAAATAATCAGAACAGAGACATATACAATAAATAAACAGAAAACTAAGATAGCAATCACACAGAACTACCAAACTGAATTGGTAGTCTGAAACACATGGGATGAGAAACAAAGGAAATGCAATAGAACCAGAAAATGAGTGATAAAATAGCAACATTAGCCCCTCATATATCAATAATCACTCTAAATTTAAATGGATCGAATTCTCCAATCAAAAGACACAGAGTGGCAGGATGGATCAGAAAACAAGATCCAACAATATGCTGCCTCCAGGAAACATATCTCAGTTCTAAAGACAAACACAGGCTCGGAGTGAAAGGAAGAAAGACAATACTCCAAGCTAATGGCAAACAAAAGAAAACAGCTGTTGCCATACTTATTATATCAGACAAAGTAGACTTCAAGATAAAACAGGTAATGAGAGACAAAGAGGGGCAATATATAATGAAAAATGGGACACCCCACCAAGAAGTATCGCTTATAAATATATATGCACCCAACACAGGAGCACCAAAGTACATAAAGCAACTATTAACAAACCTAAAAGAAGACATTAACAACAAAATAATAATAGTAGGGGACCTTAACATCCCACTTACATCAATGCATAGATCATCCAGAGAGAAAGTCAATAAGGAAATAGTGGACTTAAATGAAAAACTAGATGAGATGGACTTTATAGATATATAGAGAGCACTCCATCCAAACACAGCAGATTACACATTCTTCTCAAGCATGCATGGAATATTCTCAAGGATAGACCATATGCTGGGAAACAAGGCAAGCCTCTATAAATTTAAGAAGATTGAAATCATAATAAGCATCTTCTCTGACCATAATGCTATGAAACTAGAAATCAACTACAAGAAAAAAACTGGGAAAGTGACAAAGATGTGGAGAATAAACAACATGCTATTGAACCAATGGATCATTGAAGAAATTAAAGGAGAAATCAAAGAATATCTGGAGACAAATGAAAATGAAAATACACCATACCAACTCATATGGGATGCAGCAAAAGCAGTTCTAACAGGGAAACTCACAGCAATACAGGCCCACCTTAACAAACAAGAAAAATCCCAAATAAGAAACCTTAAACTCCACCTAACAGAATTAGAAAAAGAAGAACAAAGCCCCAAGTCAGCAAAAGGAGGGAAATAATAAAAATTAGAGCAGAAATAAATGAAATTGAAGCAAAAAAAAAAAAAAACAGAAGAAAAGATCAATGAAACAAAGAGCTGGTTCTTTGAGAAGATAAACAAAATTGACAAACTCTCAGCCAGACACACTAAGGAAAAAAGAGAGAAGGCTCAAATAAATAAAATTAGAAATGAAAGAGGAGAAATTACAATGGATGCCACAGAAATACAAAGGATTATAAGAAAATACTATAAAAACTAATGCCAACAAACTGCACAATCTAGAAGAAATGGGTAAATTCTTAGACTCATACAACCTCACAAAACTGAATCAAGAAGAAATAGAGAATCTGAATAGACCAACCACAAGTAAAGAGATTGAAACAGTAATCAAAAGCCTCCCAAAAAATCAAAGTCCAGGACCAGATGGTTTCTCTGGAAAATTTAAACAAACATTCAAAGAAGATTTAACTCCTATCCTTCTCAAACTATTCCAAAAAATAGGGAAGATGGAATACTTCCTAACACATTCTACAAGGCCAACATCACCCTGATACCAAAGCCAGACAAGGACAATACAAAGAAGGAAAATTACAGGCCAATATCACTGATGAATGTAGATGCAAAAATCCTCAACAAAATATTGGCAAACCGAATACCGCAACACATTAAAAAGATCATACACCATGATCAAGTGGGATTTATACCAGGCACACAGGGGTGGTTCAACATCCACAAATCAATCAATGTGATACACCACATTAACAGAATGAGGAATAAAAATGACATGATCATCTCAATAGATGCAGAAAAGCATTTGACAAGATCAAACATCCATTTATGATAAAAACTCTCAACAAAATGGGTATAGAAGGAAAGTACCTCAACATAAGAAAGCCCATATATGAAAAACCCACAGCCAACATCATACTCAATGAGCAAAAAGGAAAGCCATTCCTCTGAGAACAGGAATAAGACAAGGGTGCCCACTCTCATCACTCTTATTCAACATAGTACTGAAGGTTTTGGCCAAAGCAATTAGGCAGGAAAAAGGAATAAAAGGAATCCAATAGGCAACAAAGAAGTGAAACTGTCACTGTTTGCAGACAACATGATTTTAATAATAGATAACTCTAAAGAATCCATTGGAAAACTATTAGAAATAATCAACAACTACCGGAAAGTTGCAGGATATAAAATCAACTTTAAAAAATCAGTTGCATTTTGATATTCTAACAATGAACTAACAGAGGAGAATGCAAGAAGAAAATCCCATTTACAATTGCAACAAAAGGAATAAAATATCTAGGAATAAATTTAACCATGGAGGTGAAAGAACTATGCAATGAAAACTATATGACATTATTGAAAGAATTTGATGGTGACATAAAGAAATGGAAAGATATCCCATGCACATGGATTGGAAGAATAAACATAGTTAAAATGTCCATACTACCTAAAGCAATCTACAGACTCAATGCAATCCCAATTAGAATCCCAAGGATATTCTTCACAGAAATAGAGCAAAGAATACTAAAATTCGTTTGGGGCAACAAAAGACCCCAAATAGCTAAAGCAATCCTGAGAAAAAAAGAACAAAGTTAGAGGCATCACAATCCCTGACTTTAAAATATACTACAAAGAGGCTGGTCTGGTTGTGTAGTGGTTAAGTTCACATGCTCTGCTTCAGCGACCCAGGGTTTGTGGGTTCAGATTCTGGGCACGGACATATGCACCGCTTATCAAGCCATGCTGTGGCAGCACCCCATATAAAGTAGAGGAGGATGGGCATGGATGTTAGCCTGGGGTTAGTCTTCCTCAGCAAAAGAGAGGAGGATTGGCAACAGATGTTATCTAAGGGCTAATCTTCCTCACAAAAACTAAAAAACAAAAAAATACTATACAGCTATAATAATTAAAACAGCATGGTACTGGTATAAAAACAGACACACAGATCAATGGAACAGAATTGAAAGCCCAGAAATAAAACCACACATCTATGGACAGCCAATCTTCAACAAAGGAGCTAAGAACATACAAAGAAGGAAAGTCTCTTCAATAAATGGTGCTGGGAAAACTGGACAGCCACATGCAAAAGAATGAACATAGACTATTTTCTTTTGCTGTACACAAAAATTAACTCAAAATGGATCAAAGACTTGAGGGTAAGACCTGAAACTATAAAACTCCTAGAAGATAACATAGGCAGTACACTCTTTGACATCGGTCTTAGAGGGATCTTTTCGAATTCCATGTCTACTCAGACAAGGGAAGCAAAAGAAAAAGTAAACCAGTGGAACTTCATCAGGCTAAAGAGCTTCTACAAGACAAATGAAACCAGGATCAAAATGAAAGGACAACCCACAAGCTGGGAGAAAATATTTGCAAATCATGTATCCAACCAAGGAGTTAATCTCCATAGTATATAAAGCACACAACTGAAGAACAAAAACACAACCTGATCAAAAAATGGGCAGAGGATATGAACAGACATTTTTCCAAAGAAGATATACAGATGGCTAATAGGTACGTGAAAAGATGTTCAACATCACTAATCATTAGGGAAATGTAAATCAAAACTACACTAAGATATCACCTTGAAACAGTTAGAATGGCTATAATCACCAAGACAAAAAAATAAATGTTGGAGAGGTTGTGGAGAAATGGGAACCCTAATTCACTGCTGGTGGGAGTGCAAACTGGTGCAGCCTCTATGGAAAACAGTATGGTGATTCCTCAAAAAATTAAAAATAGAAATACCTTATGATCCAGCTATCCCACTACTGGGTTTTTTCCCAAAGATCCTGAAACCAACAATCCAAAGAGGCTTATGCACCCCTATGATCATTGCAGCATTATTCACTATAGCCAAGAAATGGAAGCAATCCAAGTGTCCCTTGACTGATGATTGGATAAAGAAGATGTGGTATATATATACACAGTGGAATACTCCTCAGCCATAAAAAAAAGACAAGATTGTCCCATTTCCAACAACATGGACCGACCTGGAGGGTATTATGTTAAGCAAAACAAGCCAGACAGAGAAAGACAAACACCACATGATTTCACTTATATGTTGAAGATAAACTAACACATGGACAGAGAGAACAGTTTGGTGGTTACCAGGGGGGTGAGCAGAGGGGTGAAGGGACACATTTATATAGTGACTGACAAACAATAATGTACAACTAAAATTTCACAATGTTATAAACTATTATGATATCAAGAAGAAAAAATTTTTTTAAAAGAGGAAGATTGGCAATGGATGTTAGCTCAGGGCCAATCTTCCTCACCAAACTAAACTAATAATAATAATATATAGCTATACTTAGTAGTCCATATACTTAAATGTCCATCATAAATCATGGCTTTGCCATTTTCTCTTATTTCTATCTTTGTATTAAAAAAAGTTTGAGGGAGTTTGGATGTGTGCATGCATACTCACTTTTGAACTTTTGAAATATATAATAAAATTAGTATATAGTTCAGAATCCTACATGAAAAATAATACTAAATTTTTTAATGAGGTAATTTAATATTGTATACTTTTGTGATTTAAAAACAAGTGTTGGGGCCGGCCCTGTGGCATAATGGTTGAGTTCAGTGCACTCCGCTTTGGCAGCCTGGGCTTGTGGGTTCAGATCCCATGCATGGACCTACACCACTTATCAGCCATGCTGTGGCCTCGACCCATATACAAAATAGGGGAAGATTGGCATGGATGTTAGCTCAGGGCCAATCTTCTTCAGGCAAAAAAGAAAGAGGAAGATTGGCAACAGATGGTAGCTCAGGGCAAATCTTCCTCTGCAAAACAAAAAAATGAAAAAAAAAACCCAAGTGTTAATACTTTTTTACAAAAAAAGCAAATGAGAGGAATAGAAGACATGATAGTCTGTTTGTTTTCTCCCAGACATAATGACTGCCATATGTGAGGCTTAAAAAATGGCCCTGAATAATAAAAAACAAAACAGCTTGGCTTCAAATTCAACTTTTACATTTACTGCTTTACACCCTTGGTAAATCATTGTATCCTTCAGATTCCTTTTGCATTGCTGTGGAGGAGTAACCTTTCACTTTCATTTTTAAATGGAACTAATTTTTTAAAATTTTACTTTAAATTTTGGTTAGAAAAGGCTCATTTTGAAGGGTAAATGCATCTAAAGTATCTAAAACCCTTTAAATAATTGTCACATATGGTTAATTTCCAAAGGAATCCTTAGCTCTTGTGACAAAATTAGCTGACATATATCATTCGTGTCACTTGAATTTTCCTGTGTGATAATAGATTGTCCCACTGAAAATTGAAAAGTTATTACTTAATACTTACAAGACAAAAAACAGTGATAGAAAAGAAAACTGTGATGTCTTCACGTCTCATGGCTTTAAACACCAGCTAATGGATGGCTCTGAAATTCCCATCTTTAGCCCTGACACATGTGTCCAACTGTCTTATTGACATGTCCACTTTTTGCCTAATAAGCATCTCAAATTAAAATATTCAAAACCAAGGGGCCAGTCCCATGACGTAGCGTTTAAGTTTGCTTGCTCTGCTTTGGTGCCCCGGGGTTCGCAGGTTCAGATCCCGGGCGTGGACAGATGCACCGCTTGTCAAGTTGTGCTGTGGCGGCGTCCCATATAAAGTGGAGGAAGACGGGCACATATGTTAGCCCAGGGCCAGTCTTCTTCAGCAAAAAAGAGAAGGATTGGCAACCGATGTTAGCTCAGGGCTAGTCTTCCTCACAAAAATAAAAAATAAATTTTTTAAAAATAATAAAATATCCCAAACCAAATTTTTGATATTTCCTCCCAAATCCTATGGCAACCCCACTCTCTATTTCTGCAAATGATGCCTCCATTCACCCAGTCCTTGGGCCAATTATATTGGAGTCATGTTTGACTTTTTCTCCTGCACTTCAAGTTCAATCCATCAGCAAATTCTGATGGCTGCGCCACTAAAAGCCATCCACAACTGGATGTGTAGAATTGGCTACGTAGATTTCCCACCACTGCAGCCCCACGCTCTCAGTCCAAGCCACCATTATCTCTTACCTGAATTATTTCAATAGCTTCCTGCTTGTCTTCCTGCTTCCAGTCTTGCCCTCCTCCTCTTTAGTCTATTTGCCAAGCAACATCTAGAGCAATCCTTCTAAAGTGTGCATCTTATTCCTTCCTGCCCCTGCTCAAAATCGTCCAAGGGCTTCCCACTACACTTAAAATAAAATTTAAAGTCCTTACCGTGGACTACAAGGCCTGACATAATTTAGCCCCTAGATACCTCTGCAAAATCATCCCCTACCACTCTTCCTCTCACTTATTCAACTCCAGCCACACCAATCTCCTTATTCTTTCAACATATCAGGTGCACTCCCACCTCGGGGCCTTTGCGCTTGCTCTTCCCTTTGCCTGGGTAATTGTATGGCTTATTCCTTCACTTCCTTTAGGTCTCAGCTCAAATGTTGCCTCATCAAAGAAGTATTCTTTGACTAACCTACCTACAATAATGGCTTCCCCCACCACCCAAGATTCTCTATCCATTCACCTGATACAGTTTTCTGCAAAGCGCATTTCACTACCTGATGGGGTTTTTTTGTTGGTTTTGTGGGGGGATTGTTTTTGTGAGGAAGACCAGCCCTGAACTAACATCTGTTGCCAATCCTCCTCTTTTTGCTGAGGAAGATTGGCCCTGGTCTAACATCCGTGCCCATCTTCCTCTATTTTATATGGGACACCACCACAGCATGGCTTGATAAGTGGTGCGTCAGTCCGCACCCAGGATCCAAACCTGCGAATCCTTGGCCACTGAAGCAGAGTGCATGAACTTAACTGCTATGCCACTGGGCAGGCCCCTACATGATGTTTTATAGTATGTCTGTCTGAGTGTTGTTTATTGTTTGTTTCAAACCAGTTCCCACCCCATGTGAGCTCTGTGACTTTATATGTTCTGGTCATTACTACACACCAGGGCCCAGAACAGTGTCCAGCACACACTGGCATTCACAAAAAGTTTTTTGAATGAAAAAATGGTAAATGAATAAAGTGTTTCTGGTACCCACTCTGTTCCACACTTTTGTGAACTTTTTCCTACAATCTTTTGTAGAGAGGCTTCCACTTTTAATGCAATTTAAATATCTCTTGGGTAATGCATAACAGTATTAGAACCATAAAACACTAGACAACATTGTCATAATGTCCAAACTATCAGTTTCTCTTTAACCAAGTAGTTACGTTCTGTATCTTCTGCATACACTCAGATACTGTACTGTTTCAAAAAAATCTCCACACAAGCAAGTTATATATAAACCAAAATTTATGGCCTTAAAAATTCTATTTTACTGATACAGAGTTTTCCATGGAATATTAAAATTTGTAGGTAGGCCTACAATGTAGTCTAACTTTCCATTAGCTCAAAAAGAGTTTTATACATCATCAATTGACCAAAAATAAAATATTATGATTTTACCAAAGCTTTTTTCCATTGTCATAGTCTTTCAAAAATGACAGATACCTGTATGGACTAATAAAATACAGTTGTGTGGGCATTTTAATATCTACGTGCTTATGAAACATACACATTGTACCCTATTTTTGCACTTTGTAGCAAAAGAATTAAAATAAATTTTATGTCAAAATAACAATGACCATCATTGTACTATTCCAATTACCTTCTTTACAGAAGAATAAAATGGGTTAATAAAAATAGATATACTTCCATTATGTAATTTAATATTTCAATACTTGAAAATGAGCACTGTAGTATACATGTCTACATGTTACATCTGAAATAAGTTGAGAATATCTTAAAATATTTAACAATAATTCATCAGAAGGAATATTTTAAGTGAGACAACTTGTAGGACCTACTATGTGCCCAGCTAGCTACAAAACATTTTTTCATACAATACCTTCTTTAATCATTGCAAAGTCACACATATTAGCCATTGTCCCCATTTTACACATACTGAAATTAAGGCCTGCAGTTTCTGACTGAAGTCATTCTACTCGTGAATTATGTAGCTACTGTTAAAGCCCAGGTCTCAACAATGCTCTTAAATCTATATAAGTGACCTCTAAGACATGTGTTCAAGATGGAGTGTGGGGAAAAATGGTAACTTCCATTTATATTTATTTTGATATTTCATCTTATCTTCGTTTTTTTGTGTTTTATATAGCAGGCATATTTGTACAAAAATGCCTGTGTTTGCATACACACATGCATATACAAGTAGGACCCACACTCAAAATTGTTTTACAAATGGGATACACAATCAAAAAAGCTAGGGACCTCTTTTATATAGTTTGATACCTCACTCTGAATGAAAAAAACGTATCTACTAAATTAAATTTAAATTCACTTTAGGTTTTGTTTAGCCAGGAAGTCAGAAAGCAAAAAATAAATACCCTGAGGCCACTATTTCATAAGGGTTTTCCACAAGGTGTGTTCAACAGAACACTGGGTCACTCATTTACTCATTCCACAAAAATCGATGGTGCATGAACTCTGTGACAGGCACTAGAAATGCAAAAGGGAACAAGGAAGGTGTATTTCAACAAATGTTGATAGATCCTGTGGGTAGTGTTTTGAGGGCACAAAGGTAATATCCAACTGAATAGCAGCAAAGGGTGAGAGAGGCATCCCAGAGGAGGGTGGTGTGTGAGCTGACATGACATCGGAAGGATGAGGAAGGCTTAGCAAGATAAAGAGGACGAAGAAGAGTGTTTCTCTCAGGAAGTAGCATGTGCCAAGCCTGGGAGGGAAGGAACACGTGAGGAACTAAAATATTTTCAGTTTGGGAGAGCAACATGAGGTGGTAAGGGGAGGGAAATGAGCCTAGAGGGAAAGACCACTGATGACTTATTGTCTCTGTTCTTCACACATTTTGAGATTTTTGAGCACCCACATTACAGCAGGCTCTGTGCTGGTGTTGGTGTTCTGTAAAATAGATCAGCGCTCCTACTGGGCTTACACAATGTTATGGGAGGGGAAGAATTGAGTTTTGTGGAAAGGAACAAGGAACATTCAATTTTAACTTAGTGGACAAGAATTTGGAGAAGGCTTCCTGGAGAATGGAACCTTTCAGAGGATCCCTATAGAATGATAAGAATTATCCATGGAAAGGGGAATGAGGAGGAAGAACATTCCAGACAAGAAGAACAAACCTTGTGCCAAGGCTTAGAAGTAAGAGGAAGCCTGGAGACTGGAAAGACTTCATCGTGGTTGAAGCATCAAATGTGAGGCAAGCTACCGGGTAAGACGGGAGAAGAGGAGCGAGGACAAGTCTCAGAAGACCTCACCAGCCACATAGAGGAATTTGATGTCATCCCAAGGGGAACGGGAACCATTAAGCTGGGGGGTAATGTGAATAGACTTATATTTCAGAAGGGTAATTTTCACTGTGGTATACCGAAGGGATTGGAAAGGGCCAAGACTGGATATAAAAAGACTAGTTAAGAGGCTGTGGTAATAGTACAGATGAGGGATGATGATGGCCTGGTCTAGGGCAATGGCAGTGGAATATTATTTGGGAAGGTGTTGTTTTATAGATTTAACTTATTTGTCTATAGGTCATAAACCAAAAAAAATTTAAGATAAAGTACAGATAAATTTATATATGTATATATACATGCACGTATGGAGATTATATACATTATATTAATATATACAAACTATATAGAACAATATGTCAAAATAGTTCTATATATACATATTTATATATATACACATATACAATAAGACGCTAAAATAGTAACTATTGTAAGGAATTATGTATACTAATATTAGGTTCATGAACATGATGACAGTTACCATTTATTGAAGATCTTCAACATGTTAGACACAGCAATAGGTACTTTGCATTATCAATAATGATTACAACAATCAGGTAGAGTAAGTAATATTACTATATCTAGTTTAAAGTTGAGGAAACAAATTTAGAGAAGCTGTGATTAATGCAAGGCATCAAAGCAATCGGTGGAACTGGGATCCAAATACAGGGCTGTGGGAACCCAGAACCCATTCTATTTCCACAGGTTCCCAATTTTCAACACAAACAAAAAGAGATTGCTGTTTTTACAGCACTGAAAGTAGATAATCTGAAAAACTCTCTTGCTGAAAGCAATCAAGACACTGGACTTTTTTTAACATCTTTTTAAAAATATTGCTATTCTGGAAAGGAAGTAAAGGATGCTCAGAGGCTAAAAAAAAAAAAAAAACAAGTGAAAGGAGGAATTGAGAAAGGCAAGCAGAGCACTGACTCCGGCTTCACCCCAAAGGCATCAGCTGAACCCTGGTGAACATGAGCTTGACTTTTGATGGCCCTGGGTACAAGGCAAAGGAGACAAAGCCCAGGGCCAACCCAAGACAGGGAGTAAAATAGGGATCCCCCCCATAAACATGGAATGCCGATGAGATTCACCTTCAGTGTGAGAGAGAACTAGAAATTAGCCCACCCACTGAGGGGGATTTCAAGGTAACATACTTGTCCTCAATTTAATGCTGAGTCAAGGGGGAAATCCTTCCCTAAGAATTCAGAAACACAAGCTGCCATTCAAATTTATACTACGTGTGAGATTAAAAAGAAGGTAAAAAAAAATGATAATAAGACCTTGGGCTGAGAATTACTTTAATGTAGTCCTGAGTTGATATCCCTGATGACTAAGCAGAAGCAAACAGAAATCTTCTCTGAATCTATGCACCTTCAACTCAGGCCTTAAAATATCCCTCTAGGTAAAGTTCCAGAAAATGTGAGCTCATGGTCAAAACTAAAACACACGAGGTAACATGGTGCCATGCAGGAGACAACAGAATCAATCGTGAACAGAATCAGACTGCAAAATATTCAGGTATTGGAATAAGAACAGAACATCAAATAACTATCAATGCTATGATTTAGAGAACTAAAAAGGGGACTGGTAACATGACCATGGAAAAAGGGATTTTTAATATAATCGAGCAAATTTGACAAAGAATTTCTAGAAATAAAAACTTTAATAATTGAAATTGAAACTTAAAAATCAGATTTAACAATAGAGCTGAAAAAGACATATTAACTGGAAGATAAATCAGAAGAAAATACAGCCATGTGTCATGTAAGGACAAGGATACATTCTGAGAAATGTATCACTAGGCGATTTTGCCATTGTGTGAAGATCATAGAGTGGACTTACATGAACCTAGATGAAATAACCTACTACACACCTAGGCTGTATGGTACTAATCTTACAGGACCACCGTCATATATGCTGTCTCTGATTAACCAAAACATCGTTATGCAGTGCATGACCTTATTCAAAACACAACAAAAAAAGGCAAAGAGATTAAACATGGAAGAAAAGTTAAGAGCCATGAAGGATATAATGGAAAAGTCCAACATATATCTAAGGGGAGATGAGTAAGAATTGGGAATAAGCGACACATGAGGAGACAGCCAGAGACGCCTCGCAATCTCACAGTTCAGATATGAAAGAAACTTGAGGGAAGTCTTCCCAAATATGACAGCAATCCTAACAATTAGAGGGCATTGCCTATAACAAATTAGGAAACTGAAAGCAAATTTTCTAAATTATCAATAATAAGAACAACTTTTGACGGACTATGCTTATAGGAAAGACTAAATTGTCTTTCTATTCTCCATGAAAAATTAAATTATATAGCTATTACAAAAAGAAACTTCCAAAAATATGCAGTCAAAAGTGTACAAAAAAATTATTCTACGTACAAGTCCGGTAGTTAATAATAACAAGTTATGTTACTTTTCCAGGTTTTGTGATTAGGTAGGATTTTTCAGTTTTGATTAATTTGTAATATGTTGTGATTTCTCAATCTAAATAAATATTTATTTTTATATCTAATTTTGTATGAATAATATTATATTCTTTTTTAAAGATGGCTTTCAAAATTATAATCTTTGGTCTCCACAAAACCTAGATTCACCCCGTGTTCAACTTACAGTTGTTTTTCACAGGACAAGTCATTATAAAGCTAAATATATATTTTGCATAGTACAGCCACAGATATTTGCAATAAATGTGCCACCAGGAGTGTTACTTATAAATAATTTTAGGTAGCTAACTTGTAATTGGAGATAACTTTGAGATCAACTTGCAAGTGTTAAATCTGATATTTATTTTTAAATGCTTTGGGGGGAAACAGTAGAGAAAAATCTATGTACCCTTATCCTGCAGAGAGCTCCCTCGCAGTAGGATAACAGACATCAAATTACCTCCATCTTTTCCTACTTGTAAGAAACCAGGGGAATTAGCCAGGTCACGGACCAATAAAACTGTATATTGACAGATACAGTCCTGGCCAAATGGGGGGAAAAAAGAATTAAGATGAAGAAGACACCAAATGCTCTAAAAATGGACACATGACAGAGAAAATACAGAGACAAATCCATACTTTGTGGACTGTGTGAAGTCTATGTTTAATTTCAGGCTGGTTTCTTCTCTCTACTCAAAATTTTTCTAGGTCAGGCTCCCCTGCACTTTCAATTGATACATGTCAGGGCACACAAACCAATTTCAAGGGAAAAAATCTTCACGAAAAAGTTTTGCAAGAATAAATTATTTAATATAGTCCAGTACCAAATATAAATTATTCTGAACTCAGTGAAATCTACATCTCCATGGATAGAATAAAAGAGAATGGCTAGTTATGCGTGTGTGTGTACGTGTATGTGTGTGTGTGTTTGCATTTCAAAAGTCAAAATATCCCTTAATGTAGACATAAACTGGATAATCTGAAATTCTAAATACACTAGAACAGAACATGTACACAGATCAAATAGACTCATGTATCATTTATAAAAGAATTGTATCTTCTAGTACTTAGCAGACTAAACACTCTAGCTCCCATTAAAATTTAACATAATAGTATTTGTTATTAGAATTGAAATAAATATAGCATGACTAAAGATGTAATGCTGTCTAATAATGACTTTCTCTGACTCATTTATTCATTCTGCTAATATTTACTGAGTGCCTACTTTTTACCAGACCCTGGTTAACTGATAATACTTTGTAGAAAGCTCTGAATCATAATTTTAAAAATTGCAAAGGAGAGGGGAAACTTTCCATTTTGACAATGTTAGAAAGTAGACATTATAATGTTGTCAAATATTAATTGGGGATTCTACTAGATACTGGGGCTGTCACAGCCATCAAAGGAAATGAATCTCTTACTCTCATAGTCTGATGGGGGGAGGGTTCATATGTCATTATTACATGATCCTTCTACTCATTTCTAAATTCTCCTCTGATAAGAGAATTAAAAAATATCATAAAATATGTGATTTTGAGAGCCAAATACTAAAGAATGTGAGATTCGTTTACGTGTTCAGCTGAAATTTATTGAGATCCTGCCCATATCCCCACTATTTTCACACAGGCTGAAGATGTTCAACTGCCAGCACCTGTAACTCTCTACCTGAGGCCATTTTGAGAGTGAGCTGGGATGGCCAGAAGTGCTAGGGAGTCAACACTCTTAGAGGCAGCGTTCAATGACAGTTGAGAGTTGGAGCATAGTGCCTCAGCCCCCTTGCTCCTTGGGTGAGATCATTCTGAGGGGTTCCATATGCACACCATCTCCCAGAGACCCCCAGAGGGATTAGGTGCCAATTGCCCATAGAGGTAACTGCTAATTAATGCACTCTGACTCAGCATCTTTCCCTTTCCTCACTTATAGTCTGTGCTTCCTAGGAACACAGGTCCCAGATAAGCTACTTTCACTTAATTCTTTGGGTTAGAGTCTCCCTTTGGGGAAACACAGGTAAAAACAATGCCAAATGAGTATCCCTGTCTTCTTCCTCTGCTTGATCAATAGAATATGGTCTCCAAATAAACCTTCACTGAAAGACCAGGTAAAGTGATTATATCAATTTGTTTTGTAAGTATATTCTTTTACTAAACAATCATTACTTGAATTTTCTGGGAGAGATTACTATTTAAGAATAATTTGTTTTGTGATCATTTTCCACAATTACCATTGCAAAAATTTCCTCATTACCAAAAGTATATGTCTAAAACATTACCAAGTTGATATTTTTATAATTTGACACAAAATATAAGCATGCTGTGAGTATACATTAAGTTGGTGAGCTTTTTATTAGGAAATAAGCAAAACAGCGTGACAGCAGAAATTTGTCTGGTTCTCCACAAAACTTGCCTCTTCCTCATTGCCTCCTGGCTAAAAGCTGAGTGAGGTCTTAGCATAGCCTGAGTAGAGACATATAAGCTCCGAAGAAAAGAGCCTGCACACCAAGGGAATTGCAGAACCTGACAAATATGTCCTGGATTTTGACGATGTGGAGTGGGATGGGGGGCACAGAACATATGAATGGATAGAGGAGAATTTACTAACAAGGGAGCACTAACCCTGGACTCAGGGTTCAATATTTTGGCAACAACACATGGAAGAGTTCCAGATGGTTTGATGGGGAAGTTCTTTGAAGTGCCCACTTAATTATGGCCTAAAAGTAAATGAAATAGGAGTGATAGAATGTCCTTGGCGTAGTATTGAGGAAAGGAGTAGAAAGCTCAAGGAAGCAGAAATGTTAAAATGGATTTATTGTGGGTGATTCAAGAACACACAATAAATCCATCTAACTCTTTTCCCCGAGAGGGCCTTCAGGACATTCTCTTCCTAAAGACAGTTACTATAATCACTTGAAAAGGGCAGCAGCATCTTTGAGAAATTCTGTTCTATATGTCTTCTGTAATTTGGGGTGATGGAGGATGCTATGTGGATTTGGATTCCTTATATCAATGGGGATGGTGGGATCCTAGAATGCAGAAAAAAATGGCAGCACTTAACTGTCAGAGGCAAGATGGTAATAACTATTGCAACGAATCGCAAGACTGGAGGTACAACCAAAGTGTTTTGCCCTACTGGGATCTGCGATGGTGGCTAATAGATCATGGTACTCTTAGGTAGAGAGCAAACTAAGTTTTTTAAATAACTATTGAGATTTAATTTACATACCATGACATTCATCCTTTAAAGTGTACAATTCAGTGTTTTCCAGTATATTCACAGAGTTGTGCAAACATCACCATTGTGATTTTAGAACATTTCATCACCACAAAAAGAACTCCTTTAACCATTAGCAGACACTCCCCATTCCCCCTCTCCTTCAACCTCCCAGCAACCACTAATCTACTTTTTATCTTTATGATATTCTGGGCATTTCATATAAATGTAATAATAAAACATGTGGCCTTTTGGACTGGCTTCTTTCATTTAGTATAATATTTTAAAGGTTTATCTATGTTATAACATGTCAGTGCTTAATTTCTTTTTATTGCTAAATAATATTCCATTGTATGAATATTTTGTTTATCCATTTAAACATTTTATTTATCCATTTATCAGTAGTTTCCACTTTGGGCTATTATGGATAATGATACAATGCACATTTGTGTACAAGTTTTTGAGTGGCACGTGTTTTCAATCCTCTTGAGTATAAACCTGTGAGTGGAATTACTGGGTCATAACGTTCTCTATGTTTAACATTTTGAGGAAATGCCAAAGTATTTTCCAAAGTGGCTGCACCATTTTACAATCCCCCGGCAATGTATAAGGATTCCAGTTTCTCCACAATCTCATAATTATTATTGCCTTTCTCTTTAATTTAGCTATCTTAGTGGGTGTGAAATAGTATCTCATTGTGATTTTGATTTGTATTTCTTAATGATTAATGATGTTGATCATCTTTCCATATGATTATAGGCCATTCACATATTTTTTTTAGAGATATGTCTATTCAAATCTTTTGCCCATTTTAAAAATTAGGTTGTCTTTTTGTTGTTGAGTTGTAAGAGTTCTTCATATATTCTAAATATGCCTCATATCAGATATGTGATTTGTAAATATTTTCTCCCATTCTACAGGTTATCTTTTACTTTCTTGTTGGTGTCATTGCAGTGCAAATTTCTTTATTTTGATAAAATCCAATTTATCTATTTTTTCTTTTGTTGCTTATGCATTTGGTATCATATCTAAGAAACCATTGCCTAATACAAGACCATGAAGATTTAATCCTATGTTTTCTCCCAAGAGTTTTATAATTTTAACCCTTACATTTAAGTCTATGATTTTTTTTTTTTTTTTTTTTTTTTTTTGGTGAGGAAGACCAGCCCTGAGCTAACATCCGTTGCTAATCCTCCTCTTTTTGCTGAGGAAGACTGGCCCTGGGCTAACATCCGTGCCCATCTTCCTCTACTTTATATGGGACGCCGCCACAGCGTGGCTGACATGCAGCGCGTCGGCTGGCGCCCGGGATCCGAACCGGCGAACCCCAGGCTGCCAAGCGCGGACGAAACCGCTACGCCACCGGGCGGCCCCATCTATGATAGATTTTGAGTTAATTTTTGTATGTAAAGAGAGTTGGGAGTTCAACTTCATTCACTTGAATGTGGATGTATAGTTTTCCCAATACTATTTGTTGAAAATACTGTTCTTTCTCCCATTGAATTCCCTTGGCACCCTTGTAAAAAATCGAACTAAACTTTTGCTTGATTTATATAATCAAAAATATCAAGCACTGGCAAAAAGATGACTGAAATCAGCTACTACAATAGGAATGTATGACGACTTGCACACAGTTACAAAATCCAAGTAATTCCTAGGAACTGAGTCCATTCATTGAAGCAGAGGCTGGATCCCTTGCATAAGGACCTTGAAATATCTCCACAAGAATATATGGAGTGTATTGCTTCTGTCTCTTCCCAACAGATCAGTGACTATTTCCTGGAGTAAACTGCCCTGGGACATGGGAAATTCTCAGATGTTTTGAGAACTGTTACATATAAGGTATAAGATAACACTGGTCCTTGCTTAGATGAGCACCTGTGGAGGCCAAACGGTACATTGTGTTTCTGCCCAAATCTGTTGCACACCATGCAAAGGCTCACAAATCTCCCCCTCCACATGCATAAAGTGATTATTTCCCAAGTTTCCTTTAAACATCTTTTCTTCATGATGGTCTACCATATTAATGTTGTTAGTGCCATCCAGTCAATTCCAGTTCCTAGTGACCTGTGTACAGCAGAGCGGAACCCTGCCCAATCTTTTTGCACCACCCTCTCATCTTTCAGCACTATATCAGACAATGCTCCACTGCCACTCATAGGGTTTTTATGGGCAATTGTTTTTGGAAGTGGGTGGCCAGGTCCTTCTCCCTAGTCTGTCTAGTCTGGAAGCTCTGCTGAAACCTGTCCACTATGGGTGACCCTGCTGGCATTTGAAATACCAGTGGCATAGCTTTCAGCATCACAGCAACATGCAGCTGCAGCAATATGACAACTGACAGACAGATGGTGTGGTTCCCTGACTGAGAAACGAACCTGGACTGAGGTGACAATAGCACTGAATCCTAACGACTAGACCACCAGGGCTGGCACCATATTAATGATAACATACTAATTTGGACTTGGTGACAAGTCCAGAAATTGACAAGGACCCTATATGCACCTAATAAGACACATGTATACAAAAGGCTTGGAGTAAAATCCCAAGGGTTCAGGGCCCTGCCACTTCTGTGCAATTTCTGAGGATACAATGTTTTGGGGCATGCCAGAAAAACCTCTCTAGTAGGAAAGACAAAAAAAGAGGCACAGCATTTGGTAGGCCCCTTTGGATTTTGGAGAAAGTAAATATCACATTTGGGTATGTTATTTAATCTATTTATCAGATGATCTGAAAGGCTGCCAGTTTTGAGCAGAGTCCACAGAAAGAGTTGGTTCCTCAGCTTACACAGGAGTCCTAACTCTGGAAGCAGAATAAGACAGAGACTACGTTATCTTTATTCTCACTCTGAAAATACTCTTCCCTAAAACCATCATCTAATGCTACCAAGATTAAGCCTTTAAGAGAAATCCCAATCCATACTTACAAATAATAAATAATCTTTCATTAAAGCAACTCATTGATCTCTTTGGTTTTCCATTATCCCAACAATGCCTGACTTTTAAAGATTCCTTGCTAGCTCTGATAAGGAGCCAAAAATCTTTTTAATATTTATTCTAAGTCAAGTTGAATTTGGCATATTCACCAACATGAACATCAGTTAGACACCAATTGGTATTTTAGAAATCACATTTCACAGAAATTACTTAGAAAATAACCCGCTATAAAATGGATTCAATTATTCTGATAACTAGACTTCATTTTCCAATAATAAAGCAATGCGTAATGGAGCTCTTGCTGTTAGAAGGAGACGTGTCACATTATAATCACTTGGCAGCAGTGATAATAACAGGGTTGATTTCAAATTTTCCATTTTTTTCTGAATATCTAAAATTTATTGAACACATTTATACAGAATGATATTCATTTGTTATAAATAACTTACATTTGTATAAGGTTTTACAACTTTCAAATCTTTTTTAAGTTCATCTCATTTAGTGCTCCCCATCACTCTGTAAAGTTATACAACTATTGCTATCTTTAGTTTCACATTACAAACCCGATGTTTAAACTTTTTAAGTGATGCCCAAAATTGCACAATGATTAAGTGGCAAGTTAGAATCCAAATCATTTGACTCCAGATTTGGTTCTCCAACCAAGCATCTATTTTAAAGACATTAGTGATAAAACCTTTTCTGATCCTCCAATCAGACATGACATTGTCTTCCCGTACATTTAAAAAAAAACATCTAGCATGTTCTCGGCACATGGTATGCATTTACTCAATGTTATTTCTCTTACATTTAGTCTTTGATGTTCTACAGTACTTTGATTGTATACTAATATCAACAATTTCCTTGGGCTATAGTTTTTAATACTGTCTTTTTTCCCCTACTAGATTTATAAGTACTTGAAAACTGACGTGAGATCTGGTTTCCTCAGCAATTGATATACTTCGATCATTGAATCTGTCTGCCTATAACTTCTCCCCAAAGGTGGTCATCTATCTTACCTTGGTCATTGTCTTTGATCTTTCATTTCTCTGTCACCTAAAAGTCATGGCTGGGGGAATCCTGAGATTACTATTTCCTACCTGCTTATTATCTCTTGAGTGACTTCCAACCACCAAATTATCATCTTTTCAGATCTGAGAACACCACTATTCTCCTTCTCAGACCAGACCCAGACTCCACTACCATTGTAACCTTCATTCATACATTTCTCCTTTTTCACTGTCATCCTGATGTCTAACAATCATGCCCCTAGCAGAAAAGAGCACTCCTTCTATAATGTACACATGAACTGATCTATAAACTAGTGTGGTCTAGAGACCCCGATCTCAAACTTCCAATAGATTAGTTACTCTTCTATGTCAATCAATCAAACATTAAGTATTTGTGGAACACCAACTATTTTGATCACAGTCACAGAATTATCTATATGCCAGCTAAGACAGGAACTTAATAATTTTTTATTCCTTTTTAATTCCTTTAAGGCTGTGATCTTTTTTCTGGAGGTGTACACTGCAGTGATTTATGCTGGGTTAAATCAAAAGTTTGATAACAATGTTGTACCCTGTTGTTAAAATTCTGCTTATTTTTCTGTCGGTTGTTACTGCAATTCAACACAACACAACAGGGAGGGATCGAGGTATAATAGCATCATACTTCTCTTGGGCCACACACCACATATTTGAAAAGGAGAGGAGAATGCAACTGATATAATTAGGTTAACTCCAGACTATGACCTCTCCTATTACATGATAAGCTTTTGAAGGTCAATTTCCAGGTCTTACTCATTTGTATCTCCTGTATAACAATAAAAATACAATAAACAATAAAGACAAAAAAATTAAGTTCTAAAATAAGTAGTATAAAACAAATTCCTATGAGATTTGGATAAAGATTATATTCTAATTTCCAGCACTGATTATATGAAACTTGCCATTTTCACCTTGTTACAACATTATGGTAATATGGAGATAGGACTCCAAAATAAATAAGAATAACTTCAAAAACAACACACAAGACTTTTGATTATTTTAGGGTCACTACATGTACCTTAGAGTCATTAACATTGATTTAGGTTCAATATTTCTCATTATTCTCCAAACTCATATTTTGTCTATTTTGGAAGATAGTCCATGCAGGTATACTCCAAGGAAATTTCTTGCCTTTCTTTCACATATTAACATGGAATTTGTCTAGATGGCTCTATTCTGAGTAATTTAGTAGTATTTTTGAAATACATGAATCTTTTAGCCTCTTTTCCATCTGAAGTTCCAGTTACTAAGTTCACCTTAGATTATGTTGCTTTTCAAAAAAAGCATTACAATCAGTTTGTTTTGCAAAAATGATGGATATTTCTTTAATAGGTGGGCATCTAGACCTTCTCTGCTTCTTACATCTTTAGTACAGTTCCTTTAATACTTTCTGAAGGCCAAAATGGAAAATAAATAAAAGCAATTTGATTACTATTAAAAAGAGCCTAATCCAAACATATTCATAATATCCTTCCCCCTCAAAAAGGATTAAAAATGTCCTACTAAAAATAAAAGGGAGAGGCATAAAAATTGATATAATAAAAATAGAAATGGGAAATTAGAATTAAGGAGAGTAAGGGGAGCAGGGAGCCAACACAGTAAGCGAACTTAGTTATAATTTTCCTGATAACCAAAACTAAAAGTGATACCTAATATGTTACATAACTTACAAAGTCAGCAAAGAGGAAACATAGAAATTCTTCAAGGTATAAATATAGTCACTGGTCCAAAAAGTCTAATAGTTTTCCAAAGTACCTTAAGGCAGAAGTAATACCTTGCCATTGCTTCAGCTCAAAAAAAACATTTATTAAGCACTTAATTAGTTCCAGGATTTACATTAAGCATTGTATTTAATATCAAGATGCAAAACACTCTAGTTCCTACCTACAGAATATGTATAATTCAGCTAGACAGAAAAGACATGTGCTTATGATGGTAACAGAAAATACAAGCCTGTATATTTTAAGTATGAAATGAATTGTGCAACCATTAAGAGTTGGAGGAATTGAAAGAAAGGAGAGGCTGCTATTCCAAGCTTGCAATAACCATAGGACAAGCAATTCTGGAGAAATTAGGACTGGGGTTTGGGAGCGCAGAGCAGAATGTTACTGGGAGTCCTGAGGGTAAAGATGAGGTCAGAATCCAGGGTAGCAGAACAAGCCAGATGACATGAACGAGTTTCAGTATCCAAGGAAACTGACCAAATTAAGCTTTTGGAGATCCAAGCCAGGCAGAAAGACATAGGGGGAGTAAAATCCAAAAACACATCTACTACTCAGGTTTCAGTCTTCAACCCAGCTACCTAGAAACAAGTGAAGAATGGAGTTCCCTCCGTAAGACTTGAAGCCCCATCTGCTTTCAAAAAGACTCCTTAGAATGAGTGAATAAGGAGTAGGAATGGATGATTCTCAAAGGGAGGTGGTGCTCTCCAGGGGCCCGCTCAGAAAACCAACTCTGGGAGTCACCTTTTGGGAACCAGTAACCCTCAAACCAAGTCCAGGATGTTCAGAGAATAGCAAATAGAATACCAAGGGGTCAGGAAGTCTTTGCACGTGAAGACTTATTTAAAGAATTCAGCATGTTTGTCTTGAAGGAGACTAGTAGGAGCACAGTGGTTGTCTTCAGATTTGTTAAAGGGCTACCATGTACATCAATAAATGTAAATTATTTTATGCTACATTTGTGTATTATTTCTTGGTTTTGAAGTACTAAATACGTAGTCTCAGTTCAAATTTTTCTTAATTGAACGAATGGTCTACTTTTAAAAACAAATGAGTTTTCCATCCCAAGATCTGAAAGTTAGATGACCCTCTGCAGGAATGTTGTAGATGATATTTTGTCATTGATATAGTGCCTTACGCAGGAGTGCCACTTTCAAGAATTTCCAGCTCTATCTTTTATTGAGTCTCATAGTTCCAACACTACCTCCCTTCCACTCAAAGAATATCTTAATCCCTCCTATATACACCAGCTTCTCATAATAGATCCGACAGTACCTTACACTTGGTCAGGGAAAGAATCTGCTTCATTGGCTCCCAAGCCTGATCCTTCTGGTGTGAAGCCCTCCTATTCCAGAAAACCAAGGTTGAAAGAAGTCAGGTTACTTGCACAAAGTTGCAAGGTTAGTTAATGGCAGAGCCGCAATTTCCACACACCAAAGCCTTACCTATTCCCTTTTCATTCTACCACTCTGCCTCCGTTGAGGATGAGGAACCCATGAGAGAGGTATATGGTAAGGCAAGGGCAAGGGTAGAAAGCATATCCTCATTGAATGAGAATCTGGGCAGTATGCAAACCCATAAGCTTTTCAAAAGTAAGGTGCTTCCTTGGAGAATCCTCAACCATCTCACTTCCCATTTGCCCTGTCCACACATAGACGAGTGAAGATGTCTCCAAAATGGGATGTGTAGACCCTAAGTGACACACAAGACAATCCATCACAGGAAAAGAAAGAAACACAAAAGCTTCTATTCATATTAATTTTAATGTAACCTGCGTATTACTACTTTTGTATATTTTTATATATACTATAATGCATTGTTAGAGAAGCTTGTGAATATCATTTATACCTTAATATACACACATTGAAAATACATACTCAAGAAGCAATCAGAAAAGTTTGGAGACCACTAAAATAAGCTATACATAAGATGCAAATATCCATAATGGTCACTGCATTCTGGAGTCGCTGCATTCAAATACTCTTTCCCTGCATTATACAAAATAAAAGAAAATATGTACCCCTTATAATTAGTCCTGACTGGCCACCTCCAAATTGTCCCGAGGAGCAAAATACAGGAGGGATTTTCCCCAAGGCTCAGAACTGCAGAGCAAAATGTGGGAATCCCAGGAAATGGCCCAATTTTCATAGCAGAGACGGAGCCCTGATATCAGGGTTGAGCCACTGGCTGAAACAAAATAATCAGGTTATTTGTACCTCCTCAGGGCACAAGCAGCAGATTGGAATTTTTTAGGACTAGCCATCTATTTTGAGACTAGAGGACCATCTTCATCTCCTGGACTGCATCTGCTAAAGAAGCAGGAAATTGTTGATTAGTCACTATTTTGTCACTCTTCAGAAAGCATAAAGGATTTTTAACTTCCAAAAATGTTTCTGTGAAAATATATGTTGGAATAAATTTTCTTGTAAGAATTCACGGCAAAGGATAACCTTACTCAGCCCTGGTACCACTGCATTTTGTTGGCAGAATTCTAATGTGAGGAATCACTGAGGGTCACCAGTTCTTCCAAGTAACGCTGCACAGTGGGGAGGACGTAAGTCACTTGGAGCCCCCACCAACATCTGAAACTAAACCCAGTCTGATCCACACTTCACGTGCCCTGCTTAAGACAACTTAGAAATGGTTTCTGAGAAAACAGTCTTTGGCTTCTTGGCATCAGAACTTCAAAATCAACTAAAACACCTCTTCTTCATGTGAAGTACAACCAATCACAAGCCAGTTAGGTAACAAAAAGGATGAACAAAATCAAAGCTCAGACTAGATGTGAGAAATAATGAGAACACCCGGGTGAGAAAAGATGTTGCATTCCATCTCTAATGGGTGAATCAGGAAGATTTGCAAACCGAACCCACTCTGGCTAGTTTATTAAAAAGCAATTTTTTTAAGAATTTCAAAATATTCCAGAGTGTGGAGAGGAGTGCCAGAAAACCAGGTTTAGAGGCTATGCCACCTGGCACAACACTCCAACTATACCATAGATCTGCCCCAGTGAAGATGTCACAGCTGCCACCACTAGGCGGAGACCCCACGGTTTGCACCACTGATGCTATTACCTCTGTCCTGCTGCCTTTGCAAAATGGCTGTCTCTGCTTCCGCCTTTACCAGGCTGGATGCCCCACAACACCTTCTCCTCAATGCCATTAGTTTCTGAATTGAAGTCTTTGGCGAGTGAGCCTCATTGGTGGAGGCTAGGTCACACCTGTGCTTCAACCACAAGAGAAAATAGAAAGACCAGTATCTGACTTCAACCTTGGGGATACAGACTCATCACAAGGTGGGCAATTTCCCAAACATCAAAAGGTGTTCAAAGTTGCAAGAGGCCACAGTTTCAAAGATGTATCACGTTGGAAATGGGCTACAGCACCCCACTATCTGGTACTGCCTGACATCTGGGATGGGACACAGTTTCCACTTGACCAGACCAAGCTCTTCTAAGTGGTGATGAATGCTGTGCCTGCATTTAAAAATAAAAAAAAGTTTAGATTGCAACTACCATGAGGCAATGGTGGGTAAACAGAGGAGTTCTTGTCCATTGTCAGATTAGTCTGGAGCTGTGGAAAACATCTAGTCAAGAGCCTAAGCTTAACCACAGGATCAGGGCAAGTCTTATCTAATTTTGCAGAAATGGGTAGATTCAGACAAGCAGATATTTTGAATTAATAAAGCTGTAATTTAACTCCTCAAGTAGAGGCAAGCTTGTGGTGCTACAATTTTCCTCATTGTGTAAATAAATATCAGGCTACACATATGTAATTATAAAGAGAGAGTTATAGTTCTATATTAGATTCAACAAGCAATTATAGAGTCCTGGGCAGTTTCTCAGTCTGATATGTGTTGGGTGAAAAACTGTACTATGCCTTTAAGATATAGTCCAAGGATTTTTTGGTTGTATAATAGCAAAATAGATATTTCTTTCCCCTTCTTCTCTCAGAAATTATTTGAAAATGGCATAAAGTGTTAAGATTCAAAACACAAATTTCATCTTTGATGAAAGCGGGAGACATTTAAACCACAATAAATGAACACCGAAAGCAAATGGAGAGGAGCGGCAAAAGCTGAGAGTAGATGAGGTTGAGACCTGAGTGCCCACAGACACTGGTGAGTAACAGTGCTGTTCACCCACAGAGAGCCTGAGAAAGGCTCGGGGCTCACCAGCATGACACAGACAACACAAGGCAGGTGTGAAGTGTTGCAGTGAAATTCAGAAAATGGATGAGGATTGTGTAAGAAACAGTTGCACTGTTCCCTCTCCAACCCACCATTAAAAGAAAAAGAACAATGAGAAAAGAAGAAAACCTTCTTGGAAATTAAAATACAACAACTAAAATAATTAACTCCATAGAATAGTTAGAGGATAAAGCCAAGGAATCTCATAGAATGGAGTGGGAGGACTAAAGGCTGAACAAAAAGCAGAGGAGATAAGGGAATGAGAAGATGAATTCAAGAGGTCCAACATTCTACTCATGGAAATCCCAGAGAGAAAACAATAAAAGAGTGGAGAGGGAATTATCAAAGAAAGACGACTGGAAGTTTTCACTTAACTGAATACAGAAGACTCCAGATTGAAAGGACCCACCTACCAGCCACCTAGCTCATTGAACAAAAACAGGCCTACACCAAAGCACATCATTTTGAAATGTGAAATAACAAAATCATAAAAGCTTCCAGAGGGGAAAAATAGATCACACACAAAGGATCAGAAAAAGAATGACATTGGACAAGTCATCAACAACATTCGAATTTAGAAAACAGTGGAACAAATCCTTCAAATATCGGAAGGAAAATTATTTTAAATCCTGAATTCTACCCCAAATCAAATTAAAAATTAGATGTGAAGGTAGAATAAACACTTTTTAAAGCATGCAATGTCTCATAAATTTTTCCTGTATACTTTTCTCAAAAACCACTGAAGGCTGTGGCTTTACTGAAATAAGTGGGAAAAAAAAAATCAAGAAAGAAAAAAGACACAGAATATAGGAAGGAAGGAATCCAACAAAGACACTCACAGATAAATCCCAGTATAAATCCCAGGATGCCAACTCTGAAGCAGTCTAGAGAACGCAATCCAGACTGAAGCAAGAAGTTGAAAAGCTCCAGCAGCGGTTTCTTCAAGGAAAAACAAGAATCTGATCGATGACCTCATTCATTTCAAATATGGAAAATTGTATTGAGAGGCCGCGGAAGGTTATGAAAATACTTAGCAATAGCTACAAAGAAAACTCAAACAAATGAAGAAATGAGGCAATGCTTAACTCCAAGAAAAAAAAATATTTGTTCATGAAAAGAAATGAAATTGCAGTATGCTACTTGGCTCAGCAGTGAGCAAGTTTTGTATAGTCATAAAAACGTAAACTCTGAATCTTGGTTACCCCAAGTTGTGATGTAACTTTTTGGAAAGATGGGATGTGAGGAGTAGAGTGTATGTAAAGAGTGGGGAGGCTGGGCAGCAAGTCTCTGTAAGGGAGCTAACTCCTAATCTTCCTTAGTCAAAAGTTATAAGACAATGTCTAAAATTGGGAAATCAAGAGACAGAGTAAACAGTCTTTAGAAATATGAAGATAAATACAAAGGGAGGCTACAAATGACTGTAAAGAATTTGCCTTTGCAGAGAAGACCAGAGGTGAGGAACTAGGGGGAGGGATTACTATTTTTCACAAGCTTTTTAGTACTCTCTCAGTATTTGATTCTTTTTTATATTTCTTAGATTCAAATTGAAATTAATTTCAGAAGATATCCCCAGACTCACAGCTACCACACCCTTGCAACCCTGAGCCATTGGAAAAGCAGTTTCGGGAGCCACAAGGCATTTCACAAAAAGCTGGCAGGATCAAGTCTCGGTAAATCCACCCTGGCTCAAATTTCTATTCCCAGCCTAGTCCCACCCCTGCCCTTGGTATCCCTATTGGAACCATATGTGGCTTGGCCTCATGCAGACTCCCTTTGCAGGCCCCGCTGCCTGTCTGGGCTCTCACGTTGAGCTATGGATTGGACCTGGTGCGCAGTCACATCCTCCCACCACTGCGGCCTGCACCCTGCAGTTTTCAACACCACTGGGAGACACTGAATGCTAAGGAAGGTGACTGTGGAAAGCCATAAGTCAAATTTGAGTGGCAAATGAGGATAAATAGGCTAAGTCAGAAAAGGATGGAAATAGTCTGAGGAGTACAACCAAAATGCCCAGCAGCATATTTTTTTCTTAAAGCTTTTTAGGAATCACTAAAATTTTGTGTGCTAACTCTTCGATGGCTCAAAGGCTCCTCCTGGGGTCTTTATTAAGTATCTGGTCCCAGTCTACCTTTCTCAATAAATCTCAAATAGTATTTAATTACAGATAAGGAAGAATATTCTGATCTATGCAAAGAAATGCAGTTAGAAATTTTTGTCTATCTTATTCAAATTAAAGTCAGAAGTTTAGGAGATTTTTATTTGTTTGTTAATAAACTTAATATCATGCAAATAGGGTTACATTGCCTAGCAGTATTCCTCCAGGATGTGCTGGAGACAGAAGCAGTAGCAGATGTAAGGGCGGCTCCATGATCCGCTGCATTCTATGAGAGTGCAAGACATCTCGAAGTGTTGACTCCAGAGCCTGGGAAAAGAATCCCGGCTCTTGGTGAGTGAGGCCCTTTTACTATACGAAGAGGGAAGCACCAGCCCCACTCTGGTAAGATTGAGGCTGGGATAAAATGACAATATAACATGGCTCCAGTCTCATCTACTGGCTCAGGATTTGTTTGTGGAGTGAGCACAAATCCCACTGCAGGCATGAGCAGAGGTCTGGAGTCCAGACCTCAAGGTTACAGCCATATGATGGACCAAGCTGGTTGTAGAATTTATCTTTGTTAGGAAAGCAACAAAGCTTTTCCTGTTCCCAGTCTCAGGCAGAGATCTCAGTCTTGCAGTGACCTGGGCTTATGGTTTTATGCTCTGATCCATAGCTGGTTTCCATGGAGCTTTGCTGGGGCACAATCCCTCTCTAGAAGCTCATGTGCAGTATCAAGCTTCAGCATCAAATGCGTTAACCGTTACTTCTCATTTACTATGTCAATTTATTCATTCCATAAATTTTTAAGTACTTTAAATGTGATAAACGGGATAAAAACCACATACCCTGTCGAAAGAGTTCTCAGTCTAGCAAGAGAGACAGACTTCAAACAATAGGGTGTATGTGTTCTAAAAGAACAGTTTTGGGGATAATTAGAGTCAGAGGAGGGGCAAAGAGGAGAAGGGTCAGAGAGACTTCCTGAACTAATGAAGTGTTCAAAATTAAGATAATCTAATGTAGTCTAGAGAGAAGGGACAGAATGTGAAAAGGCAAAACAGAAAGGGAGGTTATGGAGTAAATTGGGTTGTCTAGAGCAGGTGGCACACTGCTGGGAGATAAGATAACAGAATTAGAGCATGAAAAGCCTGTGTCTACCATGCTAAGAGGGCTTTATCCTATTAGAGATAGGGAGTCAAGTGGTTAAGAAAATCAGAATTGTGTTTTAGAAAGATTACTCTAGCATCAGTGTGAAAGATAAACTTTAGTGAAGGATAGAAGAAGGGACCGAGGCTGTGAGCAGTGAGCTGAATTAGGAGGTAAAATGGGGGACAAAGAACAAGGTCTAAGACAATGACAGTGTGGGTATTGATGACAGAGAGATTTCAGCTTATATCAGGAGTAGGACTATTTCTCACGCCCTTCACTGCTACCACAGGGGGACAAGCCATTATCATCTCTTGACTGGATGCTCACAGAAGCCTCCCAACTGGACTCCCTGTTTCCTCCTCACTCCCCCTTCAACCATTCTCACTCAGCAACCAGAGAGATTCTGTTAAAACAGATCTGATTATGTAACTCCCCTGTTCAAAATCCCTCAATGGCCTCCAATCATACTGTGAACACAAACCAAAGCCTTTCAGTGGCCCAGAAGGCCACACAGCCGTCACCTCCCTGACCGTTTCTCCTACTATTCGTCACCCCCTTGCTGTCTCCAAACAAACTATACACACTCTTAGAAATTTTTCCCTTTTTGGCCCTTTTTTCTGGAATGCTCTTTCCCAAAGTATTTCTTCCCTCACTTCCTTCAAATCTTTATTTGAATGTCACCTTCTCCATGAGGGCTTCCCTGAGCACCCCATAGAAAATTGCAACCCCAAAACTCCCTATTCCCTTTCCATGTTTAATTTTATTTATGGCTCTTATTACTTTCTACTATGCTGTATAATATTTTATTTATTTCTTTTGTTTCTCATCTGTGCCCCACTCTTCAATCTTGGACCGTAAGCTCCACATGGGTAGGGATTTTTATCTGGTTTTAGTCATTGCTGTGTATCTCCAGTGCCCAGAATGGTGCCTGGTACAGAGTAGGCATTCCATAGATCTTCACTAAAGGAATAAACATTTAGGAAGTAAAATCAATAGGACTTGGTGATTGATTAAATGTGAGCGTTAGGAAAAGGAAAGAGTCTAGGACACCTTATAGGTTTGCAGTTTGTATGACCGGGGAGATGGTGATACCATTCAGTAAGAGAAGAACCAGTGGGAAACATAATTCATTCTATTTTTGAGAAATTAACTTGGAGGCACCAGTGAACCATTTATGCCAGTTATCAATTTATTGTCTCTGAGCCCCCAAATCCATCCTTCTTTGCTTTGTGTCCTGGAGCTGGACCCTGTAGACATTTCTCCTTTGCCAGCCGGCTCCATGTTAGGCTTTGTCAATAGAGACCACAGGAGGGACACTGCGAGGCCATAGTAGCAGGAAGGGGGTCTCTTCTTATTTCCAGTGGGCCTTTATTTGAGTGTGGCAGCCAGCACATCAGCATGTAGAAGGCCCAGGGGTGCTCGCCTCAGAAACCCTCTCAGACCAGCTCCGGCCATGCGCCCTCTGGCAAGTCTTTCCAGCACTGCATGTTCCTGTTCCTCTGGCAGCCGTCCCCTCTCCAAAGAGGTCGAACTTCAGCCTTGAGGTGTGGGGGAGGGGGAGGGCAGCTCTGCAAAATTCTTAATTTCTTACTTTTTCACTCTTCCACAGCCCCAGAGGTAGTAGTCGCTTTCTGCATTTACTATTTTTATACTCTTCGAGTCTTCTATTGCCCCTTTTAGTGGTTAATCACCTTTTACTAGTAAACAATTCTTTATTTTAAATATTCTCTATTTAAATTACTGGCGTGTTTTCTATCTTCTAGCTGGACTCTGACCAGTACAACATCCACGTGGAGATGCCTCTTAAGAAGGTGTAAATGCAGCTTCAAAGAGAGTTTTAAACCAGAGATTCACACTTGGAAGTTTCCAGAATATTGCTGCTATTTAAACCAAAGAGTAGATGATTAATCATGAAAAGTACAAATAATAAAATCATAAGGGGGCTAAGGAGGGAGCCCCAGGATGCTGTCACTCAAGGGGCAGTTAGAAAAAGAGCAAAATTGGAAATTGAGGGAATGGGGCAAGTCAAGTGGGGAATTAAGAAGCAGCCAAGAGGGATTCATCTTGGAGGTACAAAGAAAATCAGGAGAAGCCAGAGGCAGAAAGCATTTCGAGGAGAGTGTGATCAATACTGTCAATGCTATAGGAAATGCAACTAAGTTAACTGAAAACTTAAAATGAAGTTAGGAGTAACCTTTCCAAGAATAATTTTATCAGAGTGGTTTGAGAAGTCAGTAAGAAGAGAAGAAGCAGGCATTACAAATGTAAACCAGTCTTTTGCTAAACTTGCAAGATTAGGCTGCTAGTAGCTGCCGGTTCAGGGGCTCCACAAAATCATCAGTGTCTCTTGCCCTTCTGGCTTTCTGTTTCCCTGTCCTTTGCATGTTGCTTTATGAGTCTTGGTTATAACATGGCGGCTGCACTCCTAGATTTCACATTCATGTTCCAGGAACGAAGGGGAAAAAGAATAAGAGCACCAAAGACTTCAGCTTGTGCTTAGTTGGAAAAAATTGTATCACTTGGCCACCCAACTATAAGGAAAGCTGAAAAATCAAGTTTTTACCATTTTTATTACCTGTGTAGTAGGGTCAGGCAAGAAAGACAGGTGTTGAAAATGGAGATTGAGATAGCTAACCTCAAGGGTCTAGCAGAGTCCTAACTAAGCAAGAGAGACTAAGAAAAGGGGAAGAGGTTGGTTTAGTGTCTGAAGGCAACTAAAATGAGAACTTACAAAGGAAAATCATAAGGATTTGCTTCTGGGTGGCAAAGAAGACAAAACTGAGATTGGGGTAATTTTCACAGAAAATTACAGAAAAAAAGAAGACAATTTCATCAGAGTGGAAAGGTTTGCAGAGTAGGTGTGGCAAAAGGAAATGTGGTAAGGGAGTCACAGATATGTGCAAATCTGTATTATGATGGCTCATAGGCCCTTTCCCAAGAAGGAAGGGAAGACAGAATAGGCTGGTAGTTTGAGAGTGAAAGGAGGGATATAGAGACTGGAGAAATTGATGAGATCAAAGACTAGATATAAGCACTGTAAGGGACACAAAAACCTGGGAGGGTAAGAGGTTGTGGACAGAAAGCAAATAAGGACTTGAGATGTTAGAGGGAAGGCAGCTCTGGATGATGACAGTGGGATTGAAGTTGAGAATAGATGACAGCCTTGGTGTTAAGTCAAGGAACTATGAGGTGCATATCAGAAGGGTCGTCTGCACGAGCACTGCCCAGGATGATGCAAAATTAGGGTACTTGGGTCAAGTGCCAAATTCATAGATGTTTTGGGGGTTTAAGGCCAGGATATGAATGGATGACAGCTCAAAAGGGGGTGGAGAGTCACATATGTGGAATGTGCCTCCTGAAAGGAGTTTTTATCCAAAGATGGAGAATCTTATTAAACTTGTAAAAGACCAACAATGAAATGCAGCTAAAATTTTTAACCCTAGTTTAAAGAAAAATATTTAAATGTTTGTACAGAAACCTATATTGTAGTCCATTTACTTCTATTTTATATTTTCAATAATCCAAATGCTTGTTCAAATATAAAATCGATTCTCAATTACTCATGCATTTATCAAATATATGAGTATCTACTACATAGAAGGTACTAGAGCAGAACAAGACTTGAGAGGAAAGAGCACTGAAATGACCTCTCAGAAGCCTGGGTTTTAGAACTGGCCTGCTTTTAGCTAGTTGTATGGTTTGTACATTTTTCAATTTCTTTGGGCCTCAGTTTTTATTTACTGTAAATTCAGCTGATTTAGGTTAAATTAATTACCTCTTGCATCCTTTCGTCCTAACATTCTCTCCAGATGTTTGTTTTATATCTACTCGTTGCCTTATTTCTGGTCTCTTCACTGCTCGTTTAAATCATCATTAGAAAGTGAACAATAAAGAAAGAAAAGTTTGAGAAGTCAAGGGCAAATTTTGTTTTAATTTACCAGCTCTAGGAGATAACACTGGCTACATTAAACTATCTCAAATACTTTTGGGTTCAACGTAAAACATGGTTGTATGTATCTCTAGGCTTCATTTAGCTGTTCTACGTGTATCTAAGGTCCTTATTAGACTAGCATTTACTTCATGGACCACTCCATCTAGTTACGGTAGGAGTGCTAGTGCTGATATTTAATAAATCTGTGGACTAGTGACAGTTTTCTATATCTGTTGTTTAAATTAGTAAAACATTCTTTTCAGTATGAATTTGATGGTGAAGTATACAAAATGGTTTCAATTATAATTCCAAGTTCGCATATTCATAACTTGATGAAAAAAAAAGTCTTTGGGGCTGAAACTTTCCATTCCATGTTCTATCTCCACCCAAATATAGTTATTTTTTCCTTCTCTGGAAAATTTGAGGAAATCCGTATGATCACTTATGAATGTGGAAAAAATGCATTCTCAAATGTTTAACTAAATAAAAGGATCAACAATTACAAAATCTTTAATATAAACCTACCATACATATTTATAAAAACCAAAATATAAATATAGCAGGCCTCAGAAAAGAGATCAGATTTTTTTATCCATTTAGAGAAAATTCTAATGCTGAATGCTTGCTGATTGGAAGCTTAGAAAAAGCTGTATTATGCAAGCACAATAGTAATTTTTGCGTTAAATATGATACATTCAGTCTGCCTTTATGATATGATTACCTTATTAATTTTTCCTAAATGATACACAATGGACCAAGAAATAGAATTGAGAGTAGAGACTGTTTTCTGAATTTTAAATAATCAGTATGTGCTCAATAAATGCTTACTTATCAAATAAAATGTGTGAAATATGGCAAATAATTTTTTTAATGCTTAAAGTTAATTTAACCTTCAGAAGTTACTTTTTTACCATATCTTCACACTTTACTTTGAAAATTTTAAAAGGCCATGGTCATTAAGTTGCTTATAACATTTCCCTGTAAACAAAGCAATTATTCAGGAATACTATGACAGTCAAACTTTTTGAGCATTTCTTATATCAACTCTTTCTGGGTTTCCTCCTTGTTATAGATTGTCAAGGGACCAGAATTGATTAACATGGGCAGCAATCCTTACCCAAGCACCTCTGTTGGAAATGCAAAATGGTACAGCCACTTGGAAAACAGTTTGGTGGTTTCTTACAAAACTAAACATGCTCTTACTATATGATCCAGCGATCACACTCTTTGCTATTTACCCAAAGGAGTTGAAAACGTCCACACAAAAACCTAAACACGGATGTTTACAGCAGCTTTAGTCATAACTGCCAAAACTTGGAAGCAACCAAGATTCAGTAGATAAATAGATACACTGCGATACTTCCAGACAATGGAATATTATGTAGCATTAAAAAGAACTGAGCTATCAAGCCATGAAAAGACATGGAGGAAACTTAAGTGCTCATTACTAGACAAAAGAAGCCAATCTGAAAAGGTTACATATTGTATGATTCCAACCATATGACATTCTGGAACAGGCAAAACTATGGAGATGGTAAAAAGATCAGTGTTTGCTATGGATTGAGAGGAGGGAGAGACGAATAGGCAAAGCACAGAAGATTTTTAGGGCAGTAAACTATTTTGTGTGATACTATAATGACGGATACATGTCACTATACACTTGTCAAAACCCATAAAATGTACAACACCAAGAGTGAACCCTAAGGTAAACTATGGATTTGGGGTGATTATGATGTGTCAATGTAGGTTCATCACTGTAACAAAGTACCAGTCTGGTGGGGGATGTTCGTTGTAGTGGAGGCTGTGAATGCTTGGGGCAGGGAGTATACACGGTCTCTCTATCTCTCTGCTTAATTTTGCTGTGAACCTAAAACTGCCCTAAAAAGTAAAGTCTATTAAAAAAAAATAAGAAGACATTAATTTTGAATTTTGGAGACAAAAATCAGCAAACTCCTACATTTGAAAAACAGTTGGGAAAGTGCTCTGGATAGCTAAAAAGTCAGATTCTCAATTTTTTTAATGTGATAGTCTAGTTAGTCTGATATTCTGGCTAATAGAAAGTAGAGCTATTCGGTTTTGGGGGGATTTGGGAGGGAGAGAATTACTTTTAAATGTCAGAAAGATTAAAGTCTAGTATGTGTTAATATTTGGTTTTTGTCTCATCTCTTTTGCCTTTAAATGCAGAGAAGAAATAGAATACCTTTCCAGAGAAACCACTAGAGAAGAATGTTGCGAGAAAGGAAGGGTAGCTCTCAGTCAAATGAGATATACTTGCCCCTATTGATTAGAGGGTTATTGATCACCCCTGAAGCAAAAGTTTCAAGAAAATAGTGAAAATCACAAAACAAAATGTGGTGCTTTGAGAAATGAGTTAGAAAGACAAGAGGTAAAAGCATTGGGAAGAGAGATAGTCTTCTTTGCTCCCTATTTTTAAATCATGAGATACATCACACACTCAGAGGAGGGCATCTAACACATGTGAATTATTGAAAGCAAACACCCTTGTACTCAACATAAAAAACAGAGCATGATCGATGTCTTAGAATCCCTCCCCACCCCTGTGTGCCTCCTCGGTCACACCCACTTCCCTCCACCAGAGGTAACCAGTAACCGAATATTGAGTTAATCAGCTCCTTCCTTTTTTCAATATTTTTACCATGCACGCATACTTATATCCCTAAACAATATTTTGATTTGTTTGCCAATTTGGGAATTTTATATAAGTAGAATTGAAATTACATATTCTTCTGAAAATTTCTTTTTTAATTCAGTCATGTTATGTTTGGGATCACTCTGGCTAACTCCATTGGGAGATTTCTAGTAGGCAGTATGGGTCTGAAGATCAGGTGTGGAAATCATCATGAAAGACATTAAAGTATACAGAGAGCAGCATATTAAGCAGTGAAAATTAGCTAATTTTAGGGGTGGGAAGAATTTCAACTCAATACAGGAAAAACTTCGTATGTTTAGAAAGTTTTCAAACTATACAAGAATTAAATGTCTTCTCAGATTGGGATAGTGGTCATAGGTGTTTTACCCTTTTGTGTAATGTTTCAAAATTACAAACAGATAGTATATTCATGTGTTCTATGTGTAATTTTAAATTGTTTTTAAATTGGGGGACCAAAAAACCTCCTTAGACTAGATGCAATGGCTGAGAGCATGGAAAACCATGAATATATAATGCAAGGAAAAAAGAAAGGCGATTAAAATCTTTTGGAAACACAAATATCATACAAGTGTCATCAGCCAAATATGAAGAAAATTAAACATGGCATGATTTAAGAAAGGGTAGAGGTAATAAAAGAGACTCCATTTGAATTTAAAGTTCAAAACATTCCCTTCTGAGTGGCACTGAGATTATGGCATCAAATCATTCCTTGGCCCAGAGTGAACATTTTCACACAATCAGAAAAATACAAATTGTTCTGTTGATTGGTTTTCAGCTTTCACACTCAACTACAGACAAAGCATAGAAAGCTGAGCTGTAGCTGTAGCATAAAATATTAACACTCATGCCTTCTCAATTATAAAAGTAATCTGACAGAAGGCATGGCAAGGAACAGGCAAAGGGAAAGAAAATATATGGGAGCTAGTATTTTCATCTTGTAATGAAAATTTATTGAATGATTAGTAGAGATTTATGTATATTATTTTTAGAGTTATAAAGGCAACCAACAAGAGAACTCAAAGTGATGATACTTTAGAAGGAGGATATGGGAGAAAGGGGAAGAAGTAGAAATTATTCAACTGTTGTTTTTTGTATGGAGAAGTCAGAAATAGAGATAAAGGCATATTATCTAGAGTTATGGAAGTTACCAGAAGAAGAAACAAAAGCAGAAACAATTTTAAAGACTGTCTTCGACCATCAAAACTGGGGATGAGAAGTGATGGAGTAGGAGACTAACATTTTGTTACAAGGAACATGCACCATTACTTGCAGAAGTTTTAAAAGAATAGACCACTGCAGTTACAAGGGTTGGGGGCAGGGGTTAGGAGACGCTAAAGATTCTCTCAAATTCAACCCAATTCAGATCTTGTATGGCCTCAGAAGATCGCTTACTTGAGGCTAACCTTATTTTGGGCAAAACTCATCAGAGTCAGAGCTCCTCCATCATTATCCTAGAGCTTAATTTCTCTAATAGCTGAGGCCAGATGCACACCCCACCCAGCAATTAACACAGAGATGAAGAGACCTGGAGGCAGACTTAAAAGAACAGAAATGCTTTCCAACCTTTCTTATACTTAATAAGACTAATAGTATGATAATAGCTACTGCTTTTTGACCTCTCACACTGGGCCAGGCATTCTTCTAAGCACTTTACATAAATTATCTTCACAGCAATCCTACGAAGTAGGTATTATTTGCATTTTATAAATGAGGAAGATGAAGTCCAGTGAGTCAAACAGCTAGGAAAGGTCACGGCTAAGATTTAGACTCAAGTCCATCTGACTCTAGAACTGGGACTCTTACCCACAGTATACAACTCCACAGTCCCTCATCTGCAATTCTAAAACCCCAATGGCACTGAAAACCCAGTCATTCTAGGGTCACGGTATTTTCATCTGGTAGCCAAATCTGACCTAAACTGATGTGAGGTTCCTTAACATGTTTAGCCCACTTAATGTGAATATTTATACATTTCATTGCAAATATGCATTTGACTACAAGTTGCTCTCCTAGACACCAGTGGGAGCACTATGTAGTAGACAGCGTACACAACTATTACTTCCCTATAATCTCCAATATTCCAAATTCCAAAAAACGCCTCACTGCAAGAATTTCAGAGAAAAGATTGTGGACCTGTAATGCATATGTTAATCTTTTCAAATATTTCAGAAGTCACTGGATCAAACTTGGGAAGACAAATATTTACAGATAAAGAAAAAAAAAGAATTAGACAAATTCTATACTGACCTTTGTAATATAGGTAGGAATATACTTTTTAAAACGGAAAGAACTTTTGTCACGTGTTTGGTTTTCATTTATCTCTTTCTCATAAAACTTGATCTGCGAATGTGAAAAAAATATATATTTTTTAAATGTTCTGGTAGTTTGGACTGCAATTAAATGGGAAAAAACTTGGCAAATATATTTACCTCCTACGTGCGAATTTTTGAAAAGTGAAAAATTGTCTTTTCACAAAGTCCAAATGAGACAGAACAAATGATTATGACCTTCCTCTGGTGTGGAAGTGACATGCTGATTTTGCTCAAGCCAGGAAGTGACTATGTTTTGAATTAACCAATAAAACAAAGAATGCTAAAAATAAATGTGGAGCTACAACGCATTAAAACAATTATACAAGCATTATTGCTAGTAAACAAACAGACTTAGATGATATTATTGCCTTTCTACATTTTTTTCCAAAAAGCACTAACACATGAAAGGTAAACAGTGCAATTTTGTGGCTTAAAATGACACTTCCATGTAAATTGCTTGGTGCTATTAAGCTGTTCCTCTGTATTTACCACATTCATTTCTCACATATTGATGTTGGCATTATTATTGGGCATCTGTGAACTTAAGTGAACCGTTTCTCTTTTTAAATTTTTATTATGAAAAAATTTAAATATACACCATGTAGAGAGACTAACACAATAAATGACCATATATCCATGCCCCAGATTCAATCATTGTCAGCATTTTGCCGTATTTTCTTTATATATTTCATCTTCCTCTCTCTCTCACTCTATCACTCTGTCTTGCTTTTTCCCCTCATAAACTATTTAAAAGCAAATCTAAGATACCATAACATTTTACTTCAAAATGTTTCAATGTGAATTTCTAAAAAATAGGGACATTTTCTTACATAACAATAATACATTAAAGCACAACAAAAACAACTATAATCTTTTAATTTCATCTAGTACCCAGTCCATACTCTAATTTTACCCATTACCTCAAAAATGTCTTAATAGTTTTCCTATCTTTTTCATACCATTAACTTGGTAACAACTGTGTCATTATTTTGAACTGCAATAATCTGTTTTGTTCAAACATATTAAAATGAAGTAATATATTCCTCATCACATGAGACCCAAGAGAATCTATATCTTGGTTAAGTAAATGGTCATTGAAGCTGGAAAACTTGGGTTCAAATCCCAGCTCCTCCACTTAGACACTGGATGGTCTTCAACATGTTACGTAATTCCCATATGCCTCACTTTCCTCTTCTGTAAAATGGAAAAAATAATAGCAACAATCTCATAAGGTTGTTGTGAGGAGTGAATGAATTACTGCATATAAAGCACTTTGAAGTCCTACAATGCCTGACACATAGGAAGCACTGAATGAATTGAGTTTATTTCCCTATACTGTGCTTCTTTCTGGAAACACTGTGTGCTTACTTTCTGGAAACACTGTGTGCTTACTTTCTGGATTTCTGCAATTTTCTCAGTATTTCTAGCACTTTGAATCTATGTGCTTATGTATTTAAGGAGAAACACCTATAATATGGGCACTAAAATGGAGGCAGGTATTCCTGTAACAAAGATGAAATTGTATTTAGCCCCTTCTTAACCAGATCTAGCCCCAAACATCAATCAGAACCAACAGAGATCTGCATCCAAATCTATCATGTACATAGATATAGAGACGGATGTAGATGTAGACATTGAGTTCAAAAATGGCCAAAATTGCATCCTCGTTAGGTTAACACAGTGTCGGGGCAGGGTGGGTAGGTGGCAGATGAATTCAACTGTCTTCAGACAGCACATGCTTTCCACTCTGTATCCCAGCTCCCACTTATTTTATTTTCTTCTCCAGTGGATTTCCATTTTCCATTTTCTGATCTTGGCTTCTATGTATGAGTTGCTATCATGACTTTGAGAATGTTGCATAACTGCTCCAGTCATCAGTTTCCTCATCTGTAAAATGGGTCTAATAAAACTTATTTCATGGGATGGTTGTGAAGACTCAGTGAAACAACACCTTTAAGCACCCAAGCATGTAAGTGCTCCTTAAATGTTGGCCTCTTCGCCATGTTGATTAAATTAAGATTGAGCCATTTGTTCAAGGAACTACATCCTATCCCTTTTGTTGTTCTTTCTCAATGCTCCCACTCTGGCTCAGACACATTGTTCTCTCCCACTCTCTTTCTTCCTGTTTTCTCTTTCCTCTCCACCCACATTGCCTGTAGGCATTCAGCCAGTCCACGGTGCAGTACCCTGGGCTGAGGAGGAGAAGGTAATAATGTGATCTGATTCCTACAACATCTAAAACTACTATCACCACTACCAAAAACAGTAACAACCACTTATACTTATACAGCACTTCATAATCCTAGATACTTTTTCACACGTCGGGTTTGATGCTGTTCACAACCCTGCGAACAGGACATCATCTCCCATTTTATAGTTAAGGCAGCCAAGGAGCAGAGATTTGTTTGAGGGCCCAGAAAAAATTGTTCTTACCAGGATTCTCACCAGTATTAGCACATCTCAATTAACCATGTAGAATGATGAAATTTCATTTGTTCCTTCTACCTCAAAACTGATTTTGAGGATGGGGGAGAACCGGCTATGTGGCTCTGTGTTAGAATTCCCTTTCTTCCCCAGTTGTATTGAGATATAATTGACATACAGCACTGTAGACGTGTTTAGGTGTACAGCATACTGATTTGACTTATGGATATTGTGAAATGATTACCACAATAAGTTTAGTTAACATCCATCATCTCATATAGATACAAAATAAAAGAAAAAGAAAAAAATCTTCTTTTCATTGTGATGACAACTTTTAGGATCCACTCACTTAACAATGTTTGTATATACCATACAGCAGTGTTAACTATAGGCACCATGCTATACAGTACATCCCTAGTATTTATTTATCTTATAACTGGAAATTTGTGCCTCTTGACCAACTTCATTCAATTCTCCCTCCCTCCACCTGCTGCCTCTGGTAACCATAAATCTGATCTCTTCCTCTGACCCCCTTTTTTTTTTAGATCCCACATATCTAAAAAATGTGAGATTATACAGCATTCGTCTAGAGTTTCTTTTTAACTGTTGATTAAAATAACTTAACTTTGAAAGAATAGCACACCCTTTAGGAAATAATTTCTGATTTAAAAAGGTTTTGCCACTCCAAATTCTATCTCAGAAGCAGATTTTAAAAGAAGCTATTGCTGAAGGAATTGTGGCATTCTACTTCAGTTTATACAAGGTCTGCTAAGGCAGTGAAAGCTAGGGACTGAAGCAAAAGTAACCATAGTTTGTGTGTGATAACCTCTCTGCTTCTGGGAGAGAAAGATGAAAGAGAGAACAGGGACTGTGGAAAGCAAGTGAAATTCTACCTCTGATGATTAGTAAGGAGCCATCCACGTAGTCACCTTCACTAAAGGAAGGAATCAGTTGAGACAGGCTGCCAAAACAGGCTTCACTATGGCAGCCCTGAATCCCTAACACTCTCCTGGAATGGATTTTTTGGCTTTAAGTTAATAGAAGCAAAGCGGACTTCCTAAAAACAATAATAGTGAAGTTATAACTTCAATGACTTACTAAAAATTAATATAATTTATACTGTTAGAAGATGATGAGTAAGATATTTAATTAGGATAGCTTGCTTTATATACTCTATAAGGTGATACGAAAGTTATCCTTAGAAGAGTCTCTTTACATTGCATAAATCCCTAAAATAATAGCTTCTCTAGTTACTCTTTTATAAAAAATTCCCACTGGGAAATTTTGAATAAGAGTTGTAGAAACTGGCCAAATATTTGTGAGATTAATATATGTTAAATATCAAACTCGGATTTTTTTTTCCCAACTCTGACGGTGTCATATTTTTGAAAAAACAGATTGACAAAAATATACAGAGGAAAAGGATATGAGAAAGGAAACAATTAAAACCCCAGCCAAAAGAGAGCAGCTGTGGGAGGAGGATGGAAATGGAAGTGAGATTTTAAAAAAAAGGCAAATACTATTTTTATTATTGTTTAATAAATATTTATTTGTTAGAAATATCCAAGTGCTCTAGAAACCATAGAACCAGGCAAAATTCTCGCTCGGGAAAATAAACCAAAGACCCAAGAGTGCTAATGTGTAGAAACATTTCCTTGACGATATTAGTTCATTAAATAGGATAACCGGGGATCTGAGTTTTGTTTTCATCCTCTCTCTGTATTATAACTACAGTTGTGATTTATGGTGCTTTGTATTTTAGCTTTCATCCTGCTGCTATGGTTTGAATGTCTGTGTGCTCCCCAAAATTCATGTGTTGAAATCCTAACCCCCTATAGTGATGGTATTAGGAGGTGGGGCCTTTGGGAGGTGATTACGTCCTGAGGGTGGAGCCTCAGGGAATGGCTAATGAATCCACTAATGAATGGGATTAGTGCTCTTTCCAAAGATCCACAGAGCTCCCTAGTCCCTCCCGCCAGGTGAGGATACAAGAAGTCTGCGACCCAGAAGAGGGCCCTCACCCAACCATACTGGCACCCTCATCTCAAACTTCCAGCTTCCAGAACTGTGAGAAATACATTTCTGTTGTTTGTAAGCCACCCAGTCTGTGATATTTTGTTATAGCATCCCGAACAAACTAAGACACATGTTCCATTGAAGTAATTTGCTTGCACCCTGCCAGGTCCACTAAATTATGCCTTCCTTCAAGGTGGGGGCCATACTTCACTCATTTCTGCATCCTTCGCCCCTAGCAGTGCCTCCACCCACATCTGTGCTCCCCATTTGGAGAGGGCTCAGTTCAGAAGTGAATCAAATGCAATTTACCATCAGCCCCCTCCATGCCTGCTCCTTTTCCTGTTTCTCTCTCTAAATCAATGGTGTCACTCTCCAGGGTCTCTCAACATAGAAATATGGTGGCCATCCTTGATGTTTCCCTTCCGTTGCATGTATCTTACACTATTCCACAACAACAAAGAAATCAATTAATTTTACTTTAAAAATGTGTCTCAAATCTGCCTTTCTTTGCCATCCTCCCTACTCTTCCCTGATTTTGGTTTCTCATCATTTTTTACTTGAAGTGTTTTGACAGCCTCATAACTAGCTTCTGAGCTACAGATTTCCCCCCACTCCTATGCATCTCTCACTGGAAAGATAAACCTGAAAAATTCAGATTATGTTGTTCAATAAATAATAAAATTCAGAGGTTTCCCATCACCAACAAGAATGTCCAGCCTTTCCTACAGGACATGTGGATACTCCATGATTGGGTTCCAGGGTCTCGCCTCAAGTTCATTTCTCACCCCTCCCTCTCACCCACACTCCTACACTCCCCCAAGCTGAATTTCTTCCTGTCCCTCATATATGTAATACCTCCATTCCCTTATGCATGCTATTTCTTCTTCCTCGAAGGCATCCCTCTTTTACTGAGGTCAAAGTTCTATCCACTATTCAAGACTTTGCTGTAATATCATCTCCCCTGAAAAACGTTTTCCAACACCCAGACAGAGTTTACTTCTCCAGCTCCACATTCTCACAGCATATTGGTCATGTTTATATTCGAGCATTAGTCATATGGTGTCATTGTTACTTACTCATATGATGAACCCCCTCACTGGGTTCTGAGCTTTCTGAGGGCCAATACCACACTATGTCCTTCTGTACAATGTAAGTTCTATCAATGCTTGAATGAATTGATTAATTAATGAATGAAAAAATAAATTGAATATTAGAAAGAATGTTGAAATAACTTGAGAGAAAAAATTGTCTCAAGCAATTTTAAGCACCATTTACATGAATGCTAATTATAAACTGTTTTGATCAATAAAGCTTACATAGATCTCCACTCTAATAATTTAAGAGCATTAAGGTTATGGCATTACTTTAAAGTTATTATTCCAATAATTCTTGCTGATTCAAGTTGTCCCTCCTCTCAAGTTCTATGGGTTTTATTTATTTAAGATATATCTCCATCACAAGATTTTAAGGTCCATTAGAAATGAGATCATAGCTCTTTTGTTCAACACTGTATGTCCTATGCCTAATCAGTGTCTGGCCCAAAAATCAATGGATGGGTGGATGCTTGTCAATTGCTACAGATCCTTACAGATGAAGACTTAAAAGTGGTTTGGTATAAGTGAGTGGACTGAGTCTTGAACTGTATTGTTAATTCAATGAGACAAACCCACACAGTGGCTCAGATGCTATCTCCTCAGGAGCTATAAAGACACCAGAAACTGGACTGGGAAGAGACAAAGAGCTAATTGTTACTCTAGTTGATTGTGGAATTTTACACTGATAATTTTTCATAGGGAGTCATTAAAGTTTCTAGTTCTTCTTGAGATAAGAAAAGATAAGCTGGTCTTTCAGGAACCTGCCAATCTATATTTGTGTTCCTGCCTAAACCACTCAGTAATTATGGAAAATGAGTGAAAGTGTGCCATTGTCAAAAGATTGAATTGAAAGGATTATTCTCATGTGTTTAGATGATTTATGAAAAAAATTGCTATAAGATTCCTTTAAGTAGGAAACTCCTTAGTTCTTTTAAAATAATCCTTGATTTGTAGCAATTTAAAACACGTAAGTCATTAGAAAGGCAGTATTGCATGACTGTTAAAAGCATGAACTTTGAAGTCAGGCAGGTCTCATTTGAATCTGGGCAAATTAGTAAAACTTACTAAACTTCAGTTTCCTCATGTGTAACAGGCAAATAATAATAACTCATCTGTTTACTATAAACATTAAATGCCTTCAAACATGTAAAGCTCTTGTCTCAGTAACAGGCAAGTTGAAAGGGTTCAATAAATAGTTGCTTAAAAAAAACGAATATTCAGACTCTTCAGCCAAATACCTACCTTAACGTTCCAGGAAAATTCTACAAATTAGGTTCTGTGATTTATATTAATGTTGGAAAAAATAAAAGTTTTTCCTTTCCTAAATAAAAACCCTGATGGAAAATCATCTCTGGAACACATGTTTGGCTGACACCCATAAGTCAGTTTAGCCTGTACCCTGAAGAGGCTGCAAGTTTCTGAATGGAAGATTTACTTTGGTTCCCTAATTAAGAGGAAAAGCATGTTTGATATAGACATTCTCTTAAATCTTGTGTCTATAAAATCTTATATTTACATGGCTTAATGTTGATGTTATCTTTCTCTTATTTTATGAAAAACAATTATTAAATGAGATGAATTATTATTAAATGAAAAAGTAATTATTAAATGAAAGGGATCAATCTGTATTGGGATAAAAGTTCATAATAAGCAGTATCATCCCCAAAACAGTTTGTGAATCTTCTAGGCCATAATGACGGCATTTGTGCTTCCCATTGTTGTCTGTACTTATAAATCAAAGGAGTAAATCAAAAAATTAAACTATTCATTGGGTAGAGCTATTAATCCTAGTCAATGTCCAAAATAAACTTCCTTTATCCTCAGAAATGGTGCTTTTCATCTGCATTACTTCACTCTACAATTCACAGATATAATTTGCATTTTGTACAAGAAATTCCACTTATAGCATAGAATTAGAGAGCCTTAACATACAGAGCCCTACATGCATAACCATGGCTAATATTAATATTCTTCCCTGAACTGACCAGACTCCTGAAAAACTTCCTCCCTCTGAGAAAAGAATAAGAAAAGTATAAGTGTAAAGAAGTGTAGCTAACTCTATGGTGGTAATCATTTGGCAATATATAAGTGTATCTAATCAACACATTGTACACTTTAAACTTACAGTTGTATGTCAATTACATTTCAATAGAACTGGACAAAAAAGAAGTGTGTGCAATAAATGAGTAGCAGTGGCTGCCTCTGGAGTAAGGGTCTGGGTAGTTGGCAGACAGGGTGAATGGAACAGAAATTCCTTAAAGGGTATGCCATTGTGTACTCTTTAAATTTTATATAAGTACATAAATCACCTACTCAAAAATAAATGCATAATATTTTTTTAAAGCAAGGAAAAGTACCTTCCCCCACCTGCATAAATGTATAAAAAGCAATGCTCTAGCCCCTTGAATCTCCCCAGACTTCGCCTCCTAAGCTTCTTCATGAAATCTCCTATGCCTCACTGTTTGGTTCTGTTTCCTGGAAGTCATTCCTACTCTCTGGGTTGACCTTTCACTTGAATGGCCTGCTTGACTTTGTCTTGGTTTACTCTATTAAGTGCTAACTTTCTGATTTCCCTTAGCTTTATCCTCTACACCCCATGGGATTCCCAGAACTCTACCCCAAGTGCCTCACTACAGCCTGCCACTTGCCCAAGATGGCATCCTGACCCTCCCCACCTCAGGGTTTGTCACCCTGTAACAACTCACCACTGTATGTCTGTTGGACTTGAAGTCCAAAGTCTGGGTTCAAAAGTCTTCCTGTACATTTAGATATGTGACCTCGACACCCAAGTCAAAATCCTGTTTCTACACTTACCAGCTGTGCATCATGGGGCAAGTTATTTCCCTTCCCTATGTCATGATTGCCTTATCCAAAACATAGAGATAATAATAGTAGCTACCTCAATAAAGTGTGAGGATGAAATGAGTTACTTTACATAGAGCACTCAGAACAGATTATGATGCATAGAACACTTGATATGTGAGCTATTATAATTAAGGCAATAACGACTATTTGTTGTTGTTATCATTATTACTTTATTTCACCACACTAGGCCTTATCTTCCACAACAGGGTCAACAAACTATTTCTTAAGGGCCAAATAGTAAATATTTATATATTATTTGTAAATATTTAGGCTTTGTGGGCCCAGAAGGCTGTTATGTAGGTACTTACACAAACATTTAAAATGTAACCATTTAAAAAGGAAAAGAAATTGGGGGGGCCAGCCTGGTGGCGTAGTGGTTAAGTTCACATGCTCTGCTTCGGTGGCCCAGGGTTTGTGGGTTTGGATCCGGGGTGTGGACCTACATACCACTCATCAAGTTGTGCTGTGGTGGTGTCCCACATACAAAATAGAGGAAGATTGGCACAGATGTTAGCTCAATGACAATCTTCAGCAAAAAGAAGAATGGCAACAGATGTTAGCTCAGGGCCAATCTTCCTCCCCCCCAAAAAAATTCTTATTTAATAGGCATTAAGAAACAGGCAGCTGGTCAGATTTGACCCACGTGCCTTCATTTGCCAATTCCTGTTCTAGAATAACACTGTCCAACAGAAATATAAGGTGAGCCTCAAATGTGAACCACACAAGTAACTTAAAATTTTCTAGAAGCCATATATTTAAACAGTCAAAACAAATAGTAAGATTAATTTTAATTATCTATTTTATTTAATCCAATATATGTTAAATATTATCATTATAAAAATGTAATCAATATAAAAATTATTTATCAGATATACATTCTTTTTTTTTGGTGGTAAGTCTTTGAAGTCTGGTAAATATTTTACTCTTACAGCACATGTCAATTCAGAAGAGCCGCATTTCAAGTGTTTAATAGACAATTTGGACAGTGCAATCTAGAACTATAAAATGATACAGCTGAACTAAATAATATGTAAGTTTCCTCTTGCTCCAAATGATATCAGTTATGAAGCCAATTTAACTGTCTAATATCTCATCAACACTCACTTATCCTTCCATTCATTTATTTATTTACTCTGAGATTGAGGGTCCTGTATGTGCCAGGCACTGTATTAAGCTCCAGGAAAAAACAGACAACTGAGGGATGGTTCCTGTCTCCACAAGTTCACTGTCTAACATGGGAAGAACAATTTCTAAGACTGTAAAGAACATAACACAGTAAGAAAGTAACACAGAGATCGATAAAACTAGGGTTGGGGGCAGGGTGTATGCACCAAGGAGAAAACGGCCAGCTCCCCCTGAGCACTGAGAAGAGGGCCAGAACAGCACGACAGAAGTGGTGATGCTCGACCTGAGCATGCAGAGTGGTGAAGGGTTTCAATTCCAGCACGTGAGGCAGCACGATGAGAGGCAGGGAGGTATGCAACTGCCTGGCTCCACCAGGGACCTGAAGGTCATTCTGACAGACTAGACTTCAAGACGCTAGGAAGGAAAGTCCTAACCACAGACCCCATTTAAGAGCCATACTTTGGAAGGATTTATTTAGTAGTGATGCTAAGAAGTTTGGACTTTACCCCATAGGTAATAGGGAGGCATCAAACGGTTGGAGGCAGGGGTTGGCATGATCAGCTTTGCATTTTGAAAAGATCATTTGCCTGAAGTTTGGGGCCTGGATTAGAGGGGGAGACATAGGAGACAAGGAGACATGTTGGGAGATCATGGCAGCAACTTAGACAAATGATAATGAAAGGCCAAACCAAGACAGAGACAGAGAAGGACACAGGTGAGAAAACAGCAAAGGCAACAAGCAGGTGCGCAATGAGAAAAATGAGAGGAGGAGAAGAGGCAGGGGCCCAGTTTCCTGACCTAGATGACTGGACAGATAATGGGCTTCCATTCACCCCACAGGAAGAACAGGGGGAGGTTCTTCAAAGAGAAAAAATTCTTTACAGAAGTTTCCAGAGACCCATCTTATATGGAAAGCTTCTCTCTAGAAAGTCTGTCTTGGTCAAGTTCAGTATAAGGGACTCAATCAGTTTGTCCTTTTAGGAAAAGCTCAGTGGAAGAAATAGATATATATTTTTTTAATCTTTTGTGTGAGCTTCCAGTCCTACATTGGAACCATCGCACCAGCGTATTGTTTGATGATTGTTTTCTGACAGAACTCCTCAAGTTCATGATCTAGTGTTCCTGAATCAACCACAAACTCCCTACAGAAAACTAAATTTGCCTGAACTGCAAACTCCCTGCTCTTTTTTGATGCTTTAATGATGGAAATAGATGGAGCTTCTCTTCACCTCAAGCAGTCATTATCTGGTTGCTCCTTCTGACCACACTTTTCAGTCTCTTATTATCACAGATTTCACCATCATAATGAACGATCTTTCAGTGCAAATCCAAGCATTACGGCCTCCCTCAACTTTGTTCAAAGCAGGCAAAAAGGGGTAAGATTTCTTATCTCAACAGCTCTTTTTATTAGAGAGAGAAATCCTTCCCAAAAAGTCTCCCTTCCCAGCAGTCTTCCCTTTATGACTCACTGAGTGGAAATGGGTCAATCCTAAACAACTAGCAGCAAAGGGCCATAGGATTACATGCCCTGGTTTAGACCAAATATGGTTCATTCTATAAGACTGTGGAGGTGGGGGTTATATTTTCTTTTCATGTGCCACCAAAATAATAATAATCAGTGTATTCATTTCCTATTGCTGCTGTAACAAATTACCACAAACTTAGTGGCTTAAAACAACACAAATTTATTATCTTACAGTTTGGGTCAGAAGTCCAAAATGGGTCTCACTGGGCTGAAATCAAGATGTTGGCAGGGCTGCATGCCCTCTGGAGGCTCTAGAGAAGAATCTGTTTCCTTTCCTTTTCCAGCTTCTAGAGGGTGCCTGCATTCCTTAGCTTATGGTCCCACCCTCCATCTTCAAAGCCAGCAGTAGCATCTTCTAATCTCTGTGTGTTTGAGTTTCCTTTGTCACACTGGCTTTTCTGAATCTAATTCTCCTTCATTTCTCTTATAAGGACTCTTTTGACCACATTGGGCCCACCCAGATAAACCAGGGTAATCTCCCCACCTCTATATCCTTTACTTAATCACGTCTACAAAGTCCCATTTGCCATGTAACATAACATATTCCCAGTTTCCATGAATTAGGATATCTTTGGGGGACCATTATTAAGCCTACTACAGTCAGGCTTCTATGACCCAAGGACAACAAGTGATTACCACAACAGCAATCACTTAGTGTCTACCACGTATCAAGCTCTGTACCAGGCACTTGACAAATGTTACCCAATATAAGATTAATGCTAACACTTTGAGAGAGGCAATGTTCTCATTTTATAGATGAGGAGATTGATACTCAGAGTGTCCATGTTCATGGAGCAAGGAGTCAGCCTCAGTTCAAACCCAGGCCTACCTGCATCCCTCACTTGTGGTATACCATGCTCTCTTCTGCTTGGAAAAGCGCATTGGAAGCCACCAAGTGAAATATTTTGAATCCCAAAAGTTACGTGGTTTCTTCAAGTATACACTTTGTCAGTGACAAATATAAACCTTGACCCTACTTCTCTGAATTCTCAGTAAAATGTAGAATGTTGCCTTTTTTTTAAAGAAAGCTAATAACAATTTAATTTCAGTTTACTTCTGAGGACTTAGTCCTATAGGACTAATCAACCCCTACCCATCTATTTCCATTTCCTGCCTATGCCTTTCAAGGTCATCAAAGCAAAAATGTTTAGAAAATGAACATTTTAAAATAATGTTAGTAATATCTAGTGGGTTTATTGTTTTATTTCCTTTATATTTTAAAGTCTCAGGGTAGTTTATAGTTGCATTTAAATAATTCTAATAGGTTTGTCTCCCTGAGAATTCCCCTTTCTGTTCAAACATAGACACACAAAAAATAAAAATAATATTTGTGGTAAACAAGGTGTTAAATATTAGTTTTTATAGCTTCGAAAATTGGCAAGATTGGCACATGGATTTTAACACGTATAATGATAAGTAGCTGTATTAGTATATTAGGGGACAAAGATATGTTCTGAATATAATAGCACATTTGCAGACAGGCAGAAAGGTGATGATGTAGCGTGATAATTTTCTATTTTTACACACAATGAATTTGTAAGAAGACACACTAAAACCAAGTATAGAAAAGTTGAACAACACCCTTACAAGGGGAAGATCTATTCCAAAAAAGCTAAGAAATAGTAAAATCCCTAATTACATTTTGCCTTAAACCATCTTCAACAACATATTCCCAACTTATTCTTTATTTTTTTCTCTCCATTTACAGCTGAACACCACAGTCAATTCTTAGGTCTTATGACTGTCCAATTGGAGCTGAAAAATTAAACACTTTTGGGCCCACAATCTTCATCTCAATAGTTTCATCCCTAGTGTCAATACTTTGGTTTTCCTGTTTTCCATTCATCTTTAAATATTAAGGATGAAACAAAATAAAATATTTATTTCAATAATTGCAGAAACAAGCGCTACTATACAGCCAACACTGAGCTACTGGCTGACAAGCAACAGTAATAGCCAGTAGACATGATGCCAAAAGCAGTGTAAAAAAGGCAGTTTGGGTGTATAGTGTATGAAAAAGCATTAAAATACCAAACAGAAGAGAAGGAGCGCCTATAGTCCTGTCAAGTCCTCAGCATTTCAGCTGGTACATGCAGTGGCTTCATTTGCGCATGAGTGATGGCGGAGGGTGTAGGGAGCAGGGTCTGTCTGTCCATCATTCTCTCTGTGTCTGTCTGAGATGCAAGTGTGGCTTTTTGCCTGAAGCTCAGACAATGCTTCAATTAAAATGCTTCCAGAACAATGCAGGCCCAACAATCTAGTACCCTTCTTCAACGTCCCCACAAGTCCATGTCCCTCCTTTCTCCCTCCAGAGTCAGAACTCAGGACCCAGCCAACTTCAGGCGTGTGGGACATGTGGCATCTAGTGTAAGCCTTCCTGGCAGCTATCAGCACTGCTGTTTTCCAGATGTGCACCCATTCACTGCGTGCCAGTGCTGCTGCTGCAAATTTGGAAGTTTACAAGTGAGTCAGAAGGTAAAAATGACTAGGAATGAGCCATTACATAAAAGCTGAAATGTGGACCATCCGCTCATTTCTCCTTTAAAGTATTGGTGAAGAGGATTGCCTTACAACCAGAGCCACATTCAATATGGGCAGAAAACTCATGGATAGTTTTTCTCAGGCCCCTTGGAACGTCAAAAGGTTCTTATTAAAATGAACACTGAGCAATAAACTTTAATAGTCTCCAAAGGTATGTAATGCCAGAGAATAATACATAAAAAATGCTGATTTAATATGAATACTTATAAACTCCTCGTAAATCATTTATTGCAAAGCACAATTTTGAATTACTCAAAAGATACTAAAACCATTATAAATTATAACTCATGCTGAACTAAGCCTTATGTTTCCAGTATCAAACGAATAGATAAATTAATGTCCTTAATTAGCAGCTGATGAGGAGAAATCATGCGTAGCTTTAAAAGAATCCTATAAGGTCTGCGAAATTTCCAAGTCTGTTGGCTAAAATAAGCTTTTCCCTTTCACGGCTTTTTTTTTCCCTGGATCTCCCCACAAACTGTCAACCCAATATATCATGCAGGATTGTAAGGCTGCCCATCACGGGAAATTGCTGTCTGACAAAGGTATTTCCAATCTGTAATGATTACTGAATCTGTCAAGCAGATAGTTAAAGTAATATAATAAAACCATGAAAATCTGACACTTCCCCATATGTCTGCACAGCCAGTATACTTTCTCTCACACGTGCACTTAGCAGATGCACCGTATTTGTTAGCAGAATACAAAATAAAACATAACAAAGCCCATTTTCTCCAATTTGCATAAGCAGCACCAATGTGGGAGCAGGAAGTTGGAATTAAAGATTCTGGGTTTCTTTCGCTTGTATCTTCCAGTTGTCAAAATCTGAAAAGGTATAACCACCCTGACAAGAAAGGAGTCAGCGGTTTCTATGGCAATGTTGAGGAGGGAATGCCAAAGAACGGCCAAAGGAGGGAGGAAAGGGGTCAGGATTGTTACTACAATCTCCTTCCTCTCTGTATCTTGTTATTTTCAACATTTTAACTGAAAAGATCCAATTTTAGTGACTTTTCTTGATGTTTCATGAGTAAGTGTCAAACTGCAAGTTACGGAAAAGAATGTCCGAGGGGAAAGGAGTGGGAAGGAAATTCTCATGATGGAATCAGACTGCTGAGATCTAAGCTGATAGAGGAGCTTTGGGAGTTTCATTGATGCCGCCAAAGTAAGGCAGACCTAAAATCAAGGCCTTCCAGAGAAAATGAGTGGGAGGAGTGATGGAGCATTCTGATTACATTTGAGACACATTTTTGCAAGATATAGTGGCAATCTGCCAAGTCCCTGAATATCACACCTTATCCCAGATAATTTAATTATCTGCCATTTAGTTTGTTATGGAGTTACAGTATTTGGAAATCAGAAATTTGGAAAAGTTCCTGACAAATGGACTCCCCATGGTCTAAGACCTCTTCATTATAAGAATGGCCTCCTGAGGCAAGCACTTCATCCTTGTGCTCCAGCTTCCTTATATTTGACAATGGGTTTTAAAAACACCTTTTTTTCTCTCCAATTGCTGCCATATCTAATGGGAGAACTGAGCAAGGATGAGTGGATTAGGGCATGCTGAGAAGAGCTGACTAAATCTGGCTGTTGAGGTTGGGCAGACACCAGAGGAGCCAGAATCTAGGTGTATCAGGTTGAGAGGGGGCTAGCCAGGTGCCAATGCAACAGACAGGGGTCCAGTCAAACACAGTAATGGCAAAGAGTGAGAATCAGGATGGAACAGCACAGAGAAACAGGGTCTCCTAACAACCACCACTGAGTGTATCAGAGGAGAATCAAGGTATATTCACTTGTCAACACACTTTTATTAGGCACCTATTATGTGCCAGGCACTGTGCCAGGTGTTAGGAATGGTGAACCAACTAGAAAGTGTCTCTTCCCTGTGATATTTTGCATCCAGTAGGGATGAGAGTTGTGATAGAGAAAGCAATATCTGCCTTAGGAAGATCTAGCAAGAGTACCTAATCTAGGCTGGGAGAACAGGGAAGACTTTCCAGAAGCAATGCTTCCTTGGTCAACCAGAAGAATGAACAGGAGGCAGCCAGGTGAAGAGGGGGAGAAAGAGTATCCCAAGCTGAGGGACATCCCAAGGTTCCAAAGAAAAAGAGTCCATGGTGTCTGATGAACTGAAAGAAGACCATTGTCTTAGAATTTAGTATATATGGGTTGGAGGAGAGGGGAAGTGATTCGAAAGGAGCTAAAGATAAGAGCAAGTTCCTAAAGGTTTTGTAAGTCAGATTAGACTTATCTAAGAGCCAAGAGAGGTTATTAAGGAATGTAAGCAGAGGAGAAGCATGATCAGATCTGCATCTTGGAACATCACTGGCTTTGGTGTGAAGGAGGCATTAGAGGAGAACTTAACTCAAGCCTTTGTGACTTTAAGATGCTGCTGAAGTAATTTAGGTGGGGAAACTGGTGATGTGGACTAGGGTGGTGACAGTGGAGATAGAGAGAAGTGGAAGAGTCAAGTGCCATTTAGGAAGTAGGCTTCACACATCATGGCGGCTGATTAGATTAGATATGGGGGAGAGGAAAGAAAGAGCTAAGGATGAAGTCTAGATTTTCTGCTTTGGCTATGGAGAGGGGGGATGTTTGAAGAGCCAGTTGGACAATCTTCGTCACTAGTCTACCTCTGAATCCCATAGGGTTCAGAAAAGGAACTTCAGATCCAGAAGGAGGAAGGTAGAAGCAAGATGAACCCCACGCTCCCTTCCGCCCATATCCTCTTGGGTTATCACTTTGCATTTCCTCTTCAGCTCCACACTGCCCAAGCTCCCTTAGGAGAGGGACTTGACAGCTCATGCCTCAGTTTTGTGAGTGGATCCTTGCCTTCCCCTGACCTCTGATTCTATCTTTAACCTGACACCTTGGGCAGTTTAAAGTTAATCAATTGGTATTTGTGAAGAAGTTTTACCCCCCTGGAGAGACATTCTCCACTAGTTAAAATTGTTAACTTTGTCTGATCCAAGAAACTTTAATGTTTTCAACTTCATATACCATCCTGGAAACTTTTTCAGGTAGTGACCCAGAAAAGCTAGCTGAGAATTATAGCTAAGCCATTGTCGAGAACTTTCTGAGATGACAAACAAAGGATCAGGAAACCAGAAATTCCTTCTAGTCATTCATTCATTCATTTGTTCATTCCACTAATATTTATTGAATCGTTTAACAAATATGTTAAAATCTCCTTTCAATGGTCTAGGCTGTGTCAGACACTGGGGAGAGAGCTGTGAACAAGACAAGTTATCTGCCCTCACAGTGTGTACATTCTTGTGGGGAGGACACTAAACAAACAAATAGGTACCCAACCCGGGAAGTGCTATAAAGAAAATAAATGGATGAGCAGAAAGTACCTGAGGATGGCCATTTGAGAAGGAGAGGTCAGGGAAGGCTTGAGCCTCTAGCTGAGAATGCGACCAGCCATGCAATGAGATGTAGAAAGAGCGTTCCAGCTAGGTGGAACAGCAAGGGCAAAGGCTGGGAGTGGGGAAGGGTGTTGCACGTTGAAGAACAGAAAGTTGCCCAGGAACGTCATGAGCCAGTAGGCAAATGTTTTAGATTGAAGGTGGAGAGGTGGGCAGAAGCCCTGTGTGTTTAAGATTTCATAAACTGTGATAGGAATGTTAGGGTTTATTCTAAGTGCAAAGGACATCACTGGATGTCTTAAGCAGGGAGTGACAAAACCTAGTATATTAGTTATAAGATCACTCTGGCTGCACTGTGGAAACAAACTGGAATAGATTAGCCAGAGATTACTGTCAAGAGGTTGTTGTCGGAGTCCCGGTGAGAAATGGAAAATGGCATGACCAATGGAGATGGAAAACAGTGCAAGAGCTTCAAGGAAGGTTGGGGCAGGGTGGAGGAGGTTGAGGACAAGGGAGAATCTCTCCCCTGTGCAAGGCACACACCTTCTCTTTCTTTTCCATAAGCACTTTCCATTTCATCTCTACTGATGCTTGGAAACTCGTCCTATGTGGAATCACGATTTAGCAAACAATATTGAGTTTAGTTCCACTGAAGTCTAATGCACATGTCCTGGGCTATGTGTCAGGTGTATTTAAGGTCACAAAGGAAGGATTCTGTACCCGTGGTAGGTAGGTTTTTCATGGCTTGGCCCGTCTTACCTTCTTTTTCCCTCAACCCCACCCTCCTGGAAAAAATTGCACTTGCACAGCTGGAAAAGATGACCGTTGGGGACCAGAATGCCACTACTGCCCAGCAAGCCAAGGAGTCACTTCAAAAATAGAATATTGAACCATTTAGAAGCCTAGTAAAAAGTCCAGATGCTGTTAGGCGGGGGCTCTGGCTGGCTTGAGAATAATCCAGAGGGGCTTTGGGGCCCTTCTAGACATTAACTTCCTCTGTTCCTCCTTAGTCTCTAGCTTGGGTGACACTAATAAAGACAACTAGTTCAGCATCGCCTTCTGTATAACTCTGAATACTATGAAGTCATTCCTACACAAAGGCATCATCACAAATTTTATAGGCTCGTCTAAGTGGATAAAACACAGTGTATATCTTAGCCTCTGACTAAGAAAGCCTTTTGCATAAAAACCCAGTGACTGAGCCCCACTTCCTCTCCCTCCCCACATAGATTTCCTTTTTTTTTTTTCCTGTAAAATTTGCACCACGTGAGGGGACAAAGTCTGCTGAATGTCATTCATGCCTTTGGTATTCCCTGCTAGTTAAACCAGAGCTGGTCTCACCTCTCTCCTGGAGAGTGACCCAGAGCAGCTTAAGGCAGGGAAGGGAATTACTTGAGGATTTTCTGTGTGCGTAGTCAAGTGTAGAACTTTCTTAGCGTGTTCCCTGGAAAGAAAATTGATGGGGAGTAATTGGTGACAGGGAGGCAGTGCCCTCCATCTGGTGATCTGAGCAGACTGCGGCTTTATTTAGTTCCGATGCTGCCGCTCTTCATCATTTGGTAGGATTTCAGCTGTCTCATTAGATTGCTCCTCGGCACTAAATATTCCTTCCAAATCATTTTCATTTTTAATAACAAAAATAACTCAGTATTTCTAAGTCATTTATATATAACAACTTTTTAAATTATGTATCCTAGTTGAGAGAGCTTTCTGGAAAAAAACAATTTCGTATTTTATCCCTACGTTATCCCCACAACAACTGTCACAGTGAAATTCGTCGGGCATATTAACATTTATATACCAGAAAGAAAAGAAGCTAAAGCTAAACAGAAGAGCTGATCTTCCTGTCAGTTCTGACCCTCTCCAAATGTTTTTAGCAGTAGACAGTAGGATGGAAAAAAATACACCAAAATCCAGCTTCTCAGACTATTTTGCTCCCTACATTGCCTTCCTAACACAAGTACTTCTTCAAAAATGGGAACCAGACTATGTATCCATGAAGGGGAATTAAGTTACCTGTTATCTGGACCACAGCACTGAGTTTCAGGAATGAAGATGATTTTATTTTCCCACTTTGGGTTGTTTTTCTAATAGAAGGGACAGATTTATACCAATAATTTTCCCAGTCTACTTTTCCCATTTAAAAACATTTATTTCTTAATTTGAAGACTGCAAAATTTACTCTCTGTAATGTACAGTTCTATGGGTTCTGAAAAATGTGTAGAGATGTGTATGCACCACAATAATGATACAGAACAGCCCCCAAATTTTCTCGTGCTGCTTCTTTGTAATCAACCCATCCCCCACCTTTATCTCTACTCTTCTCTTTTCCATCCCTACTATTTTGCCTTTCCTAGAACGTCATATAAATGAAATCATACAATATAGAGCCTGTCGGGTCTGGCTTTTTCACTTAGCAAAATTCATTTGAAATTCACTCAAGTTGTTTTTTATGTCAATAGTTCATTCTTTTTTGTTGTTGTTGAGTAGTATTGCATTGTATGGACATACCACAGTTTGTTTATCCATTCACCCACTGAAGGACATTTGGGTTGTTTTCAGTTTTTGGAGATTACATGTAAAGCTTCTATAAACATTTGTGTACTGATTGTTACATGAACTTAAGTTTTTATTTCTCTTGGGTAAATATCTAGGAATGAGACAACTAGATCATACAGTAAGGGTAGATTAAAATTTCTAGGAAAACTTTTCAAGTTTCCACTGGAGTTGTATATTTTGCATTCCCATCTGCCATGTATGAGAGTTCCAGTTGCTCTACACCCTCACCAGCACTTAGTAGTACCATTTTTCTTGAATTTAGCCATTCTGACAGGTGTGAGGAGTTATGTCATTGTGCTTTGAAATTGTATTTCCCTAATGTTGACTCCTTTGGTTCCAACCATCACATCTACACTTTCGGCAACAGGCAAAAAAGCATATGCTAGCAGAGGTGACCCCCTTTTTAAGCGGCATTCCTGGAAACCCTACCAACAACTTCTGATTGCATATCATTGACCAGAAATAGTCACAAGGCCTCCCCTATGTATGAGGAAGCTTGGGAAATGTAGTTTGGTTTTTTTCGGTTTTTCAGTTTTTTATCTGAGTGCATTACCACCTCAGTGAAATTAGGGATTTCTAAGTAAGAAAGAGGAGAATGGACCTCGACTTGGCACCAAACAGATTCTTATCTCCCTTCCTCTCTCTCGTGCCTCTGTACAGTCTATTCTTCACCTGCATCCAGAGTGACCCTCATTAAAATTCATCAGATCACGTCGCTCCTGTGCTCAAAATAATTCAGTGCTTCTCATCTCCCTCAGACTAAAATCAAAAGTCCTCTCACTTGTTCATAAGCCCTTTCCTGATCTGCAACCACCCCAGCTTTCGAAACTCATCTCCTACCAATTTTCCCCTGATCACTGTGCTGCAGCCATACTGCTGTTCCTTGTCCATGAACAAACCAAGCATGCTCTCACCCCAGGACATTTGCACTTACTACTCCTTCTGACTGGACAGTCTTCCTTCAAATAGCCTCACTGCTTTACTCTCAATCCCCACAAATTTGCGCACAAATGCTCGTGTATCAGAGAGGCCTTTCCTCCTGTATAAAACAGAACTACCAACCCCTCCCATATTCTGTTTTATTGTCCTTAGCACCTAACATTATCTGATATATCATATATTTTGTTTATTTGTTAATAGTTTCTGTCCTCCCCTCTAGAGTATAAGAGAGCAGGAGATTTTTTGCTTCACTCCGATGTCTAGAATAGGGCCTGGCAGTCGACAAATATTTTCTAACAGATGAATGGAGAGAGGAGGATGAATGAATGTCAGTGAATGAATGAAGTTGCAGAGAATTCATAGAAGAAAGAGTACTGTGGTATTTCCTCTTTCCTTACTGTAGCTTCATTTGTTTCCACTTCCCAGCCGGGTGAGGAGGACTCCAAGAGAGTTTGGGATTTTGCAAAAGGAGAGTCTGAACATCACACCCCTGGCTGCATATTGCTAAACTAGATAATTCTGAGGAGAGGAGTTACATGGAGTTTCCTGATATTTCAGGGCATGGAAACAGAGGAAGGGATTGGGGGTTTCGAAGGGGAGAGAGGCATGAATCTTCCTGTCTGCCAAGTACACACCACGAAGGCAGCCAGGCTAGGGCCATATTGAAAGAGCCCCACCAAGTGCCTTCCAGGGTGTATTCATTTGCTAGGGTTGCCATATAAACTACCACAGACTGGGGGGCTTAAATTACAGAAATTATTGTCTCACAGTTCTGGAGGCTAGAAGTCCTAAATCAAGATGTTAGCAGGAAACTGTGAGGAAGAATCTATTCTGTGAATCTCTCCTTCTTCTGGTTTTCTGGTAACCTTTGGTATTTCATGCCAAAGCATCAACCCAATCTCTACCTTCATCTTCACATGGCATTCTCCCTGTGTGCACGTCTCTGTGCCCAAATTTCCCCTTTTTTGTAAGGGTACCCGTCATATTGGATTTATGGTCCACCCTAACGAACTCATCTTAACTAACTACATCCCTAGAGACACTATTTCCGAATAAGGTCACATTCTGAGGTACAGAGGGTTAGGACTTCAGCATACGAATGGGAGGGGGTGGGGGGGTGGACACAATGCAACCCATAACAGTCTCTCACCAAAGAACAAAATGTTTAATATCTAGCAGAGCACCCTACTGACAGGGCACCATCTCATTCCAACTACGGTTATGATTTATAAGAACATATGAAAGCCTGGCAAAAAATTCTACCTAGGTGAATGACCCACAACTTCAGCAACTAAATAATCAACTCACTGTAGAGTAAGATTGACTTCAGGACCAAAATGCCCTTCTTATCCAGTCTAATAATAATACCAAATAATAAAATTGAGAAATATCTTTAAAAAGTAAAAATTAATCATTTGATTTTTTTAATCAGTAGCACCAACCTTTGCTAATCAAATGTAATTTCCATTAGTTGAGGGAAAAATGCACGCCTTGGAGTTGCATTCTTTGAACAGGATATGAAGGCTCATATTGAGACATGAGGCTTCATATTTTATCTGTTAATTTAGCTGCTGTTGACTCATCTGTACCCAAGAGTTTACACACCAGGATTAAATGTGAGTAGAGGTTTACTTTGACGTCAAAAGTATGTCAGGGGCTTTCATTTGCTTTCTTTGGAAATATTTTTCTTGGATTGTTTTATTTGATTTTCTATTATCCAGGGAAATTAGAGAAGGCAGAAGCACATCAAGTTTCTTTAGTGTCCTCTATCACTGAGTGACATTAGAACAGTCTTTAAAGAATTGTTCTTGCATGGATGTGGTACTTTTATTCAGGATCTCAGAGTCTTTTACAACAGGTATTACTTTCTATTATACAGTTTCAGAGGCATTTGGAGGCTAGTCCAAGGCCCGTGAGTAGATCTGCGATGGGGGGGGAGGGAATCAAAGAATGAAATATGGTTGGATTCCTAGCCTGTAGACTGTACTTCTTAGAAAAATAGACTCCCTTTATAACACAGTAATCACCAGCTGCAATATATCTGGGCATCTGCCATCTAAATGAAATCTAGCCTGGCCAACCAAGGGTATTATTTATTTAACAAACGTTACCAAGCGCTACTATGTGTCTCAGAGTATTCTATGCATGAGGGATGCAGTGATGAGCAAAGTTCTCATGAATTCACACTTTAGTGAGAGAAATAGACACTAAACAAGATAAATATTTTATTGTACTCAATTGAATGGTGTCCCCTTCCTCTAAAATTCATGTCTGCCTGGAACCTGTGAATATGACCTTATTCGTAAATATAGTCTTTACAGATGTAGTCAAGGTAAGATGAGGTCATACTGGATTGGGATGGACGCTAAATCCAATATGACTGATGGCCTTGTAAGAGAAGGGAAATCTAGACACAGAGAAACACAGGGAGAATATACCATGTGATGACAGAGGCAGAGACTGGAGCGACGCAGCTTCAAGTCAAAGAATGTCAAGGATTACCAGTAACCACCAGAAGTCAGGAGAGAGGCATGAACAGACTCTGCCTCAGAGCCGACACCTTGATTTTGGACTTCTAGCCTCCAGAACTGTGGGAGAATAAACTTCTGTTGTTTTGAGATATCTGATTTGTGGTTCTTTGTTACAGCAGCCCAAGGAAACTAACTCAATTTGTGAGTGACGGTAAGTGCTAAGGAGAAAAAAAGAAAGAGTGAAGTGGGATAGAGAGTCCTGGTGAGAGATCACACTGTTCCATTGGCCAGGAAAATCCTCAATGAGAAGGTAGCATTGATTAAAGACTGAAGGAGGTGAGGAAGTAACACATGATGATACCTGGAGAATGTGTTCGAGGCAGGAGGAAGAGCATGTGCAAAGACCCTGAGAGCAGTAAGGAGGCCAATGTGGCTGGAGTGGAATGACCGACAGGGAAAGGAGGAGAAGAAGAGTTCAGAGAGGTGATGGGCAGCCAGGTGATGGAAATGCCATGTGCTGTTGTAAAGTCTTTGGCTTTTACTCTGAGTCAGACAGAAAGGAAACTCTTGGAGAATTTGGAACAGGGAAGTATAACAGAGGAAGACAAGGTCTGACCTATACTTTAACAGAATCTTTGAGTCATTGAGATTATTCTGAAAAGAACAGGACAGGAGCAGACAGACCAGTTAGAAAACTACTGCAATGATCCAGGTGGAAAATGACCATGACCTGGACCAGGGTGGTAGGAGTGAATGATTGCACCGGGTCTGTTTCAGGATATATTTTGTAGATATGGCCGATGAGACTTACTGTGGATCAGATGTGGGACATGAGCAAAAGAGAAGAATCAAAGATGGCTCCAAGGTGCTTTGCCAAAGGAAGTGGAAAAATGAACTTGCCACTTTTTGAGAGGCGAAGGCCTTGGGAGGATTAAGCATGGTAGAGAAGATCAGGAATCAGTTTGGGACATGTTAAACTTGAGATGCCAGTTAGATAAATGTGAGAACACTGGATAGGCAGTTGGGTATACAAGATGGAGTTAGGGAGAAGTCTGGGCAGCAGATACAAATTTAGAAGTTGTTGGAAAAGAGATGGCATTGCATGTCTATGTATTCATTATGCCTCTCCACAATGCTTCTTCTTTCCCTGCAGAAATACTACATAATTTGACAATGCAGGGAGGGTGTCTTGTGACAGTTCTTTACCCTTCTTACAGGAAGAACTATAAAAATGCCTTACACAATCTGTTCAATGTTTTATATTGTTCTGTATTAATTTTTATAACCCTGCTATTAAAAAACATTAGGCAGTTCGCAATGTTAGAAGACATAAAATAGGAAAATTACAATTTAAAAAAGTAAAAATGGTAATTAGAGAAGTTGGTTAAATAAAGCAAGCACTTGTGAGTAGGAGATTTCTTTAAGTTCTTTTTAATTATCATCATACTTTGTGGGAGGGAAAAAGAGAGAAAGTATAGCCTCCATAAGAAATTTCTTTTAAAACCTTTATATTATTATCTCACTTTTGGAAATAAAAATTTAAATGTATTATTTTGAATGAATGAATGAAAGGTTTGTACTGATCAGTAAAACTAGTACTGATTCCTAGTATCAATTAAACATTGTTTCCTAAAAAGGTTTAATAACTGAGTCATGACTCCTTTGCAGAGATCCTTGGCCAGTGACCCTAGAAGTAAATATATGAATGAGAAGAAAGCCTCTCTTTTGACTTAAGAGCACTGAGGGAGGTGGGCCAGGGAAAAACAGAGGTGAATCTGTGATGACGACCAAGACCCAAATGGGAGCAGGAAAGAGGTTCAGAGGACAAAGTGTATTCAATAAGGGCTGAACGCCCCCAGGGACTGAGGCTACTGTGGTGCACATTTTCCTTATTCTTATTCAGTTGTTGCTTTAAAGTCTGACATGTCTTCTACAGTTTCTGGTTCCTTTTCACCCATCCATTACTAAACACAAAGAATTCTGGGCTAAGAATGTTTTGCTTTGGGACCAGTGGTGTGGAGTAGGTTAATTATACCACTTCCCTCTAATTTAAGAATTTGGTGTTGTGTGTCCAATTAAATTGGGCCTTGGGTGGGCATTAGCAAAAATATTTTGATTAATTCTTTTCCTCCCAATCCCTCTGGCCAATCCACAAAATTATCTATCACAACTGGTATAAGTTAGATACTGTAACTGAATGCTAAATTTAACTTTGAGCTTCACAGGGACTAAGTTTAAAAACTCCAAGTTTTAAAAAGACCTATATATTTGCTTGGAAAAACTTTTTTTTTTCTGGTGTAAATCTATGAAATATTTATTGCACATATTTTAATGTCAAAGACATTGGATGAGAGTAGAAAATGCTTACCACCATGTTTTTGCAAATAACTCAGACTATGAAAGCTCACTTTAGTAATATTCTTATACATGATGTGTAATATTACATAAAAATCAAAAGATATCTTCAAGAAATTAGAGTCCACACAAACTGAGTTCTGATTACACAACTTAGAAATGGAGAGGGTTTAGGAAAGTAGAGGAATTGATAGCTAATATGTCTCTTAGGTGACTCCTTTAAAATATCAGATATTTCAAAAACCAAAGTTTGAAAACTGCTGAACAGCCATCAATTCATCATGCCTTAAGTGTTGCTATTCTGTAATGTTGATTAAAGAGATAATCATAAGATTTATACAAATCTTGCAGAAAAATCGAGGAGGAGGAAACGCTTCCCAACTCATCAGCATAACCCTGATACCAAACCCTAACAAAAAACAAAAGAAAATTACAGGCCAATATGCTTTATGAACATAGACACAAAACTCCTTAACAAAATGCTAACAAATTGAATCCAACAATATATAACAAGCATAATACATTACTACCAAGAGGGATTTACCCCGGGAACACAAGATTGGTTTGACATATGAAAATTAATCAATGTTATTTGACACATGAACAGAACAAAAAAGAAAAATTATAAAATCATCTAAAGAGATGACAAAAAAAGAATTTGACACAATTCAACACTTATTTATGATTTTAAAAAGAACACTCAGCAAATAGAGAATAGGAGGAAACCTCAGTCTAATAAAAGGAATATAAAAAAGACTAACAGCTAATACAATACTTATAGTGGGAAGCATTGAAAGCTTTCTCCCTGAGATTGAGAACAAGGCAAGGATGTTCACTCTCACCATTTCTATTCATTGTAGTATTCTAGTTCACTAGTAATATTGCACTAGAATAAATGCACTAATAAGACAAGAAAAAGAAAAAGAAGGCATACAGTTTTGATAGGCAGAAGTAAAACTGTCATTATTTGCAGATGATATGATTGTGTGACCAGAAATCCCTATGGAATCTACAAAAATAAATCCTATTAGAACTGACAAGTGAATTTGGCAACATTAGAGAATATTAGGGCAAAATGCAAAAATCAACTGTATCTCTACAGACTAACAATAAACAATTATAAAGTGCAATCTTAAAACAATACCATCTACAGAAGCAGCATGAAAAATCAAACACCTAGGAATAATTCTACCAAAAGATGCACACAATATCTGCACTAAAAAGTTTCTGAGAGAAATTAAAGACCTAAATAAATGGAAAGATGCTATGTTCATAGATTGAAGGACTCAATACTGTTAAGATGCTCATTTTACCCAAATTGATCTCTTTAACACAATCCCAAACTTCCAGCAGGTTCTTTTGAAGAAATTGACAGGCTTATTCTAAAATGTATATGGAAATGCAAAGAATCAGAGGTAGGTTTTTTTTTTTTTTTAAAGAACAAAGTTGAAAATGTATACTGCCTAATTTCAAAACTTACCATATAAGTAATATTAATCAAGACAGTGTGCTATTGCTACAGAGATAAATAGATCAATGCAACAAAACAGAGCTTCCAAAAATAGATCCATATAGATATATGGTCTGTTCCCTAAAAATGCCAAGGAAATTAATGAGGGGAAAAATTCTTCTGGAAAAATGGTAGTAAAAAAACTGGAGTCCACATAGATAAAAATAAATAAACCTCAACTGCTATCTCACTCCATACACAGAAATGAATTTGAAATGAATTATAGACCTAAACTTGAAAACTAGAGCCATAAAGCTCTAGGGTAGATGAAGATTTCTTAAGTCACAAAAGCATTAGCCATAGGGAAAAAAAAAAAGATAAATTTGACCCATCAAAATTAAAAACTTGGGGCTGGTCTGGTGGTGTACTGGCTAAGTTTAGGTGTTCTCTTTCAGCAGCCCCGGGTTCATAGGTTCAGATCCCAGGTGCGGACCTATGCACCGCTCATCAAGCCATACTGTGACAGCGACCCACATACAAAATAGAGGAAGATGCGGACAGATGTTAACTCAGGGCCAGTCTTCCTCAGCAAAAAGAGGAATATTGGCAACAGATGTTAGCATGGGGCCAATCTTCCTCACCAGAAAATAAATAAATAAATAAAAACTTCGGCTCATTGAAAACCACCACTTATAAAATTAATAGACAAACCAGAGAGTAGAGAAAAAAATATTTGCTAAACATCTGTTTTTAAAAATCTAGTATTCAGGATATATAAAGAACTACAAATCAATAGTAAAACTAACAACCTAATTTTTAAATGGACAAAATATTTGGACAAACCCTTCACAAAGAAAGATACACAAGTGACCAATAGGACACAAAAAGAAGCTTATTATTATTCAAAGGGAAATTCAAAGTAAAAGAAAAATAAGATACCATTTCATACTCACTGAAATAGTTAATATCAAACACTGACAATAGCAGGGGCTGGCCCGGTGGTGTAGTGGTTAAGTTCACATGCTCCACTTTGGTGGCCTGGGGTTCATGGGTTCACATTCCGGGTGTGGACCTACACACCACTCGTTAAGCCATGCTGTGGCAGCATTCCACATAAAAAAATAGAGGAGGATTGGCATAGACGTTAGCTCAGGGCCAATCTTCCTCACCGAAAAAACCTGATAATACCAAATGTTGGTGATGATATGGAGCAACTGGAACTCTCCTACATTGCTGGTGAGAAGGTAACATGGTACACCACTTTGGAGAAATGTTAAGCAGTTTCTTTTAAACATAGATCTGCCCCATGGCCATCAGTTACATTTCTAGGCATTTATCCAAGGGAATTGTAAACATATATCCACAAAAAGATATATACTACAATGTTCATAGCAAACTTATTCATTACAGTGAAAATCTGGAAACAATCCAGATGTCCATCAACAGGTTGCCTTTTGTTGGAGGGGAATGGGATGACTAAAAAGGGACACAAGGGAACTTTCTGGAGGAAATGGAAACGTTCTATATGGTTTTTGTGGTAGTAGTTACATGGATGTACAGAGTTATCAAAACTCATCAAACCAAACTCTTAAAATCTGCACATTTTATTATATGTAAATTATGCCTCAATTTTAAATTTTGAAAAATTTTGTAACAAATTTTTTAAAAAGTTACGTGCCTACATGTTTTCTTCTGCCGTAAAAGAAACATTGGGACAGATGACCAAGATTTTTCTTTATAAAAAAGAAAGGAAGCATTAAATCTACTGAAGCACTTTGATACTTAGTCACAACTTCACAAGTCTGTGTCATTTAACAGTAATTTTCAAATGCTATTGAGGAACAGAAAAGAAAATCTTATATAGGAGCCAAATAGTTTTAAAGGAAAATAAAATAAACTGGCAGCTCTGATTGACCTCCTCCGGATCCCTCAATCAGCTAGCTCCAGCACCTTCATTAAGAAATCCATGTGATCTTCAGAAGAGTTTGAGGGTCTCTAACAAATAGTAAATACAGGTCAATGTGTGACTTTAAACATTTTAAAAGAAAATGTGTTACAATCTCATAATTAATGAGTTGCAATGCCAAATGGGTTTTTTCTTTTTTCATTTTGTTACATTCTGCTGAGAAGTGGGTGTAGGGGTGCATTACATTTAAATTTGGAGAAATTTCTATCCAAGACTGTAATTTTAGCTTTAGTTAGCTGATGTTAAGCTCATTGACAATAATGAGCTCACAGGCTCACCTGTTTTTAAGGCCATCCTTTGTTCCTAACAATAAACCATGCTGTCAACATGGAAGAGATTCCTTGAGGCACGCAGGAGGGCATGCATCCAATCCATTGAATAGCCTTGCCAGATTATTTCAAGTTATGTTAGTAAGAAGAGAGAGGAAATGCAAGCTCCAGTTTTGCAGTATTTAGAAATGAAATTCTTTTTGTAAGAAGATAATTCTTACCCGCCCCAATCCAGTAGCATTATCATACTAGAAGTTTTGAAAAAGTGTCACAAGCGACACTTTGAAAAAGCGTTATAAATGTTAAAACACGTTCTAGAGAATATTCTTTTCTATTTCATTGAAGTCTGTCAAGAAATCAAAGCAAAAAGCACTATATTCTCTTTTTCTCTGTATACTCTTATCTATGGACTTGGGCAATGGAGTATAGCAATTATCAATAGGGAATAGCTATACCAAAATCTTCTTGTTTTCTCGTGCATGGCATCAAGTCAAGTGACTGTTCTGCACCATTAGTTTTGTTTTCTTCCTTTCTTTTTTTCAGAAAAACTTGTCCACGGTTCTAAAGGAATATACAAGACTCTAGCAGGTCTATAAGTTGGAACAAACTGGAGAGTTTTTCTTTTGTGAGAACTGGGTAGACAACACTTCAAACCCATCCTGATGTAGTCCTACAGAGGATCTATTTAAGGTCAAGTTTGAAAGAAACAGTGTTACTGCTTCCTGCTTTCAGTTTTGGCAGGGAGGAAAAGAAGACACAACTTCTTCTGCTACTATTCCTTATTTTAAATATTCACAGATGTTTTAAGATGGCAAAGGAAACAATTGATAAAGTTAATAATAAAAAATTTAAAATTCTGCATGGCAAAACTCACCACAAGCAAGGTAAAAATATGAATGAAAAATCAAGGGAAAACATAATGGAAACTCATATCATAGACAAAGGGATAATTTCGCTTATAATGACCTCAGAAAAATCAATAACACCCACAAACCAATAGAAGAATGGAAAAGCTACAAAAACTATAAAGAGTTCTTAAATACACGAAAAAGATGCCTAACCTCAGTTAGAAAAAGAGAAATAAACATTTAAACTAAAATTAGGTGCAATTTTTTTTTATCTAGCAGATTGTTAAATATCAGAAAGTTTGATAGCCCTCAGGGTTGGTGTAATTGCAGGGAAATGGCATTTTCACACATTGTTTATGAGAGTAAAGAGAGGATGGAAGACAGTACAGACAATATGGAGATTAGTTTGGAAATGTCTATCAAATGTAAAAACGAACAAGGATGTTGAATACCATGTTGTCTGCAATAGCAAAAGATATCCACCAATGGGATACCAGTTAAATAAATTATGGAATATACATAGAGAGGAATGTGACATTGGAAAGAATGAGGAAGTTCCATATGTAATGATCCGGGGGGAAAAAATCTCCATCTTGAAAGAAGGGACCCTAAACCTTACATTTCCTATCCAGGATTAGGTCTTAGAGAAAGGCAAAAGATGACAGAATGCTCCTCTCCAGACAATTTTGGCATTCGGAGACCAAAGAAAGACTGGGCTCATTTCCAAGTGGGGCCCATAGAGGCAAGCAAAGTCCTTGTCTTAGCCTGCAAAAAAGCAGAGCTTTAAGAAGTTCTATTTGCTGCTACTGTTTAGGGAGTACAAAGAAGTAAGAGTGAGGAATAAGGGGAGCAGAGCAGGGAAGATGATGATGAGAAGATGCACTATTAAGCTGGCCACTGCAAAAGGTGATCCATGCCACATCTTTCCGAACCAATCTCTGAGAAGTCATTTGGGAAGAAAAAGCCCCCAAATGAACCTAATCTAAAATACGTAACCTAAACTGGAATTGACTGGGTAAATTTTCTGCCACCAGGCAGAAATGAGGCTCAAGATAGAGATACTGAGTTATAGAAAATTAAAGTCACATTTCTTAGCACCCCTGAGGACGTGGCTTGAAAATATTGGTCATGCTACTTATATATTGGCTGATTCAGTGATAGCAATATTGAGGCTCAGAACACGTTCAAACTGGTCTGAAAAATGTCTCAGGAGGGGAGTTTGCAAAGAAACACTGACTACCAATTAATCAATAGGGCTGGTCTCTCAATGTAAGCAAAATTTTCTCTACACCAATATATTAGTTTGCTAAGGCTGCTGTTACAAAGTACCACAAACTGGGTGGCTTAAACAGAAATTTATTTTCTCACAGTTCTGGTGGCTAGACATCTGAGATCAAGGTGCCCACAAAGTGGCTTTCTTCTGAGGCCTCCTCCCAGGCTTCTAGATGGCTGTCTTCTCCCTGCGTCTTCACGTAATCTTCCCTCTGTATGGTCCGTGTCCAAACTTCCACTTTTCATAGTGACTCCAGTCATATTGGATTAGGGCCACCCTAAGGACCTCATTTCAACTTAACCACCTCTGGAAAGACCCTATCTTTATAGTCACATTCTGAGGTACCAGGGGTTAGGACACCAACATGAATTTTTTGGGGGTGAGGACACAACTGAGCCCATACAACATTACCTTCTTCTTTTCTTTTCTTTCTCTTTTTTAATGTATATAAGGTGCTATGAGGCAGCCCGAAAGAGGGGAGCATCTCCAAGGGCATTGCCCAGGGCACCTGTTGGGAGGGGATGAGGAAGATAAACAGCAAAGAACTGGAGCAAATTATCATAGATATGTCAGACCTCCTGAAAGAAACAAAAGCAGACTTTAACCAATGGCACGACACCCCTGTTCCTGGATAGGTCATTTGGCATTAAACATGACAGTTTACCATAAGTTAATTTATCAACTCAATGCAATCCCAATAAAATTTCCAAGAAGCTATTTAATAGAGTTAGACAAGTTGATAACTAAAATTCACATGGAAAAACAAATATGCAAGAATAGCCAGGAAAACACCGAAAAAGAAAACTACAGGGAGGAACTAACCCTACCAGATATTAAAATATAATATAAAACCTCTGTAGTTAAAAGACCCTATCTTTATAGTCACATTCTGAGGTACCAGGGGTTAGGACACCAACATGAATTTTTTGGGGGTGAGGACACAACTGAGCCCATACAACATTACCTTCTTCTTTTCTTTTCTTTCTCTTTTTTAATGTATATAAGGTGCTATGAGGCAGCCCGAAAGAGGGGAGCATCTCCAAGGGCATTGCCCAGGGCACCTGTTGGGAGGGGATGAGGAAGATAAACAGCAAAGAACTGGAGCAAATTATCATAGATATGTCAGACCTCCTGAAAGAAACAAAAGCAGACTTTAACCAATGGCACGACACCCCTGTTCCTGGATAGGTCATTTGGCATTAAACATGACAGTTTACCATAAGTTAATTTATCAACTCAATGCAATCCCAATAAAATTTCCAAGAAGCTATTTAATAGAGTTAGACAAGTTGATAACTAAAATTCACATGGAAAAACAAATATGCAAGAATAGCCAGGAAAACACCGAAAAAGAAAACTACAGGGAGGAACTAACCCTACCAGATATTAAAATATAATATAAAACCTCTGTAGTTAAAAGTGTGGTATTGGGCCAGCCCCAATGGCCTAGTGGTCAAATTTCAGCATGCTCAGCTTCAGTGGCCTGGATTCAGTTCCTGGACACAAAACCACACCACTAATCTGTCAGTGGCCATGCTGTGGTGGCAACTCACATAAAAAAAAAAAAAGAGGAAGATTGGCAACAGATGTTGGCTCTGGGAGAATCTTCCCCAGCAAAAAAAAAGTGTTCTATTGGCACATGAATAGACAAATAGATCAGTAGAATAGGATATAAAGTCCAGAAATAGATAAAAGTATAAATGAGCATTTAGCATATGATAAAGGTGGCATCTTAAATCACTGGGATAAAAATGGACTTTTTAATAAATGGTGCTGAGGCAACTCAGTGGTGCTGACAAGTCATTTGGAAAAGATAAAATTAGATTCATATCTCACACCATACACAAAAATATTATACTGCACTCTAGTTAGCAAGTCTGTTTCTCACAGGGATATGGGCTAGTAATTCTGTACTTTATGTGTAGTCAAGGTTTGAATAAATAAGTATAGATATTATACATAATGAGATCCAGCTTTCTCATTATAGGAGAAAGAAGTTACAAATAAAGGAGGGGGGAAGGCTCAAAGGATTGGAATCTGAGAAATCAGTATGAGCTCATAGTGTTGAATATACACACAGATAGATGAGTACAGAAAGAAACATAAATGTATGTGAGGGTTAGTATATATACTACCCACTGAGAGGGCCTGGGTACAATGACACTACAGTAACAATGAGCACACTCAGTACTCAGATCTTTGACTTCTAAATACCATTCTCCAAAAAAGAAATCAGGCTCCTTGGAGAAGTGGCTGACACCAGGACTGGAGCAGAGAAAAGATAAGATAAGCCTGGAACATCTTGTGATTCTAGAAAATAAGGCAGTGCATGAAAAAGAATCAGGCATGTCAAAGGGGCACAAAAGCCTGCTGGAAGGAACTTTCAATGGCCAAAGCTGGCAGAATTTAAGCAAAAAAATAAATAATGACAGTATTGGATTATAAGCCATAGAATAAAATAAATATCCATTAATCCTATGGAAATAAATAACTACTTGAATAAATAAATAAAATGGAGATATGGGACATCTCTTCTTTACAGAAGAATTATAATTAATAAATGTAAAAGTAAAGAGAGAACTAGAAAATCACAATTAGGCCAGCACCGCAGTAATATCTGCTAAAGACAGGACCCACCAATGGATGCTAATATTTGTGGGCAAAAGGTTGAGGGAAAAGAGGATATTACTATACCCTCAAAGTATCTCCCCCACTATATTTATCAATCTAAAATGTAAAAATAATAACTTTACAGTGGAAACCCAGCAGACACCACCTTAACTAAGTGATCAAAATTACCATCATGGTAATAAGACACATCTACTCCCTGATATGATGCACTGAGAAAGACACAATGTCACCTGTGGTCCTCTTGTCTAAAATGCATAACCTCAATCTAATCATGAGAGAACATCAGACAAACCTAAACTGAGAGATATTCTGCAAAATAACTGAGCTGTACTCATTAGAAGTGTCAAAGTCACGAAAGACACAGAAATAATGTGAAGCTGTCACAGACTGGAGGAGACTAAACCAATAGATCAGCTAAGAGCAAATAAGGTCCCAGATAGGATCCTGGAACAGGCAAAGGACATGGTGAGGGGAGGAGAAATGGAGGAAATTTGAACAATGCCTGTAGCTGAGTAAATAGAGTTCCACCAATGTTGATTTCTTGGTTTTGGTCATTGTACTATGATTATACAAGTTGTTAACATCAAGGGAAGCTCGTTGAAAGCTATGATGAACTAGATACTATTTTTGCAACTCTTCTGTAAGTCTAAAATAGAAAAGTTTTTACAGAGACATTGGAGACAGGGAAGCATCTCTTACTATATCCTGCTACATGGGAAATAGGATTCAAAAGAGAATTCTGCAGACAGAGTTTCCAAAATAACAAAGCAAAAGGAAATACAAAAGCAAAGTGGAACTACACATGGAAGACATAATTTAACCCCTGTTATTTTCTCTCAAAAAAAAACCCCAATGGTCAACTTGCAACCTTAACCCTTATTAGAGAACCTCCTCTGAGTGGTGATGTGGGGGAGCAGAGAAGTAGTGACCTCTGGAGATCAAAGCACGTGCGGCTAATGTCCACTCACAAGATTATTGTGAGGATTAATGAGGAAATATGTGCAGAAGAGCCCAATTTGGTGACTGATAAATAAGGGGAGCTCAATAAAAGTTAGCTTCTAGAAGGGAGGAGACGGGTTAGTGTTCATCTCCTGCCCTCCCATGTCCAGAGAAGAGAGGGGACTTTTGTTCCACTTCCCAGGAAGGAGCAGTGGGAATAAAATTTCCAGTCCCTCTCCTCATTTCCCCCGTCTTCCTTAGGAGGAGGAATACCTTCTCTGAGGGTTGAAGTGGCAGAGTGACTAAAGAGATGGGGCCATATAACCAGCTCAGAATCAAGACAGACTCCTTCGTTTCTCACTCACTATGGGCTGCCTGCCTTGGATGTCTGTAAAATCACCTAGCTTCCTCCTCCACACAGTAAGCAAAGAGAGACCTGGTTCAGCATGCTTGCCCTCCTCTAGCTTTCTGTCTGCAAATAAATGGGTAAGCCAGGATAGCATGGGTCCCAAGATCATTTTTCAAAGGGCATTCTCAGTTTGGTCCTTACTAAAAAGCACTGTTTTTAGAAACAGATTAATGGCCTGTTGTCTGATCCTTTGATAACATATATGTTTTCATATCTTGTCTTGTCTTTATGGACATACTCTATGGACTTTGCAAAAGAGAAGATGAGTCATGAAGCCTGACTCTGAGCTTCCTACCATTCTATTCTCTTATCTCTACAGGAGACTTGAATTTAGTGTAATTATGATGTTGTACAGTCTTTGTCCATGAAGGGTCCTGAATTCTAACCATGCCTGAATTTTGTCAACTGGAGTTTTCTTTCATAAAAAGAACAATCCAATCCAAGGGTAAGGACTCTACTATGTCTGAAAGATCCTGCTGGGATGATGTAAATTCTAATCAGTCCTGACTGCCAAAGTAAGAGAAGCAAATTAAAAAGCATATAAGAAGACTCCTTTGGCAACTCTTCTTTAGTGATAGGTAGATCAATCAAGTGATGGTCATCTGAGGGACTGATCCTCCGCTAGGCTGACTTCCCCCAAAGTCTGCTACTTATATAATATTTTAACTACATATTGAACAGCTTGTGTGCTCCCAGCACTGAGTGAATGCTGTGAGGAATAAAAAGATACATGAATTTCCTCATATAATTCAGTCTCACTGAGGAAATGACACAAACACAAAAATACAAACACAGATTAGCAGGAACCATCAAGATTACTATAAGATCATGTGACAAAATGTGATAGAACCAATAAGTGCTGTAGGGAGTCAAAGGAAGAAAAGATCAGGGCTTCCAAGAATATTTGAAGAAGGCTTCAAGAGGACATGAAAACTGAGATAAATTCTGAAGAATTTATATTTGTCATGGTCAAGACAAGAACAAGTCAAGAAAATGGTGTGGTAGGCAAAATAATGGCCCCCAAAAAGATATCCAAGGCCCTATGCCCAGAACCTCTGACTATTTTACCTTACATGACAAAAGAGACTTTACAGATGTGATTAACATTACAGATCTGAGACAGGGGATTATCCTAGATTATTCTGGTAGGCCCAATCTAATCACAGGAATCCTCAAAAGTGGAAGGGGAAGGCAGAAGGATCAGTCAAGGAGATGAGAAGACAGAAGAAGAAGCAGGAGAGATTTGGAGCTTGAGAGTGACCTGACCCACTATTGCTGGCTTTGAAAACGAAGCAAGGAGCCACAAGCCAAGGAATGCAGGCAGCCTCTAGAAGCTGGGCCCTAAACTACAGCCAGCAAGAAAAAGGGTCCTCAGTCCTACGATTGCAAGAAACTGAATTCCTCCAACAACCTAAATGATCCTGGAAGCAGAATCTCCCCTAGAGCCCCCAGAAAGGAATGCAGCCCTGCTGACACTCAGATTTCAGCCCAGTGATACCCTCATGGAACTTCTGACCTACGGAACTGTGAAATAATAAATTTGTGCTGCCTTAGGCTGCTACGTTTGTGGTCATTTGTTACAGCAGAAATAGAAAGCTAATACACATGGGCACAGTTCCCATAGTTTGCACAGGGAACCTCAGTCAAAACATTAATTTTTTATTTCTTGTCTGGTAGTTATCTATGCAGCCCATTGGAGCACTACGAAACGTGGCTGCTGTTACACCGCCCCCTGCTGAGAATCCTCAGAATGGCTGCCATGGCTATAACCCTCTTCCGAGAGTTTCCAGACATATAAGTCTCCGTGCTTTGAAAAATGTAGCCCTAATACCTTGGGCAGAATCAAATGAACTAGGGAAGGACACCTGACCTAAGGCAACCAAAATAGTTCACCAGAAGCTTACTAGGTGATCCAGGAGCATATTATACTCATGGTGAATGGACAATGCAATCAAATCCTCTATTCAACACCAAAAGAGTCAACAGACAGATGGTTGTTGGAAAAAAGGAAGAAGACACAGAGAAAAGTGGTAAAAAGAAGCTATTCAGAAGAAACCTTGATATTAAAAGAAAAACAAAGAGGGGAACACAGGCAGTTATTTGATAAGGGTAGGAGGAGTAGAAGCAGAGAGTCCACACTTGTGCAGCAGGAGAAGGAAACAAAAAATCCCTGCTGCTGAGGACACATGAAAGGAACAAGAATGCATGAACCATATTGTACTTGAACAAACGTCCAGGCTGCATGAAGCCTTCTGAGAACGTTTCCCATTGTTTATTTTCTATTCTTCATATCCTTATAAGAACCTCTTTTCTCCTTAGGTAATCTGACATCTCTCTTATCTTGCAACCTGAAAGAGCAGAACTAGCTCACAGGTCCACATGACTCTGCTTACTCACTGAGGGTGACCTGCCATGCTGAAAGAAAAGAGATTCATTGTAAGGGGGCTCTTGAATTCTGACCTCTGTGGATTTCATTTATTTTTGTCCTTTAGGTCATTCATTAAGAAATTGGCTATGATTTCCCAGAAATTACCCTGATAACCAGCCATTCCAAACATCTCAGAAGTGAGCAGAGTAGGTTAGATGAGCAGGAAATCAAAAACTACCCTCAATCCTACACAAATATATCATTCAGCAATTAACTATATGTATAATCATAATCTAGTATTTTCAGTTGTTTCCCGGGTATTAGTCCTTTCTCCCTCATTAAACATGTTTTGGGGAGAGAGGATCTATATCTTATATTTCAATAATGTAGAGTACTTAGTTATATACCTAATAAGTATGTATTGGTCCATTACCTTTTGGAACTTTTGACAAAATAATGTTTCTGAGAAAGATGATCAACACCCTCATATCATAGTCAAAGATCATATTTCCTTTCTTTCTACCACTTACTAGTCTCCACTTTGCCACTCTTCATGAAAGAATCCTCTTCCAAATAGTCCAGTTGCAAGAATAATACTCCACCAATAGTAAACTCCAGACTACTTGGAATGTCTTTCTGAGAGCAAATGGATGAGGAGTTTATGAAGGTATATTCATGGTTTCCTTCCCTCTTTTTTAGATCTGGAAAAATATAACCACCATTTGCTGAACAGCTGTTATGTGCCAGCCACTGTGTATACGTTATGACTAACCTTCACAAAAACCATTGGGAAAGGTGGGCACTTCATTTGAGGGGTGAGGAGCTGGAGTTGAGAGTGATTCGGTTGCTTGTCCAAAGCATTCAGCTCTAAATGGCAGAGTAGATATTCTAAAGTCAGTATATTCCAGAGGCCTCATGCAAGGCCACTTCCTTGTATTTCTGCCTTATATTCCTTGCTAATTGATTTCATGTGTGTAAGTAAGCAGATCCTGACTATCTCAGGAAGCAGGGTTATAAGCCCTCCTTTAATCTGCTTAATTTAACTGACAAGACCCCAGGGAAGGTCAATGGTCTGTGCTCTAGCTTTAGGGAGAAAAGGTTTGCGTTGGGACCTGGTGCCATCTGTTGGTTAATCCGTGAAACTGGTGATGTAGGTACTTTCACCACCACACCCCCACGCTGAAAATCAATCAACCAAGAATTTTTTAAAAAGAGAAGTCATATCAAGAACTTGTCTCTCAGTCCCATTCTTTCCCACCTCCAGCCTCCAAAATCTGTGTCCGGCCAGTTGGTGCCATGCAAAAATTACTGAATTTAGAAATCAACCCCTGTTCTCCCACTCATACTGTAAATCCGGGGGAGGGGAGTTAATTTCCCTGAGTTTGAATTTCTCACCCGTAGAATAAAAGGATACCTTCCTACATCCCAAGTTTGTTGCGAGGATCAAATGCGATTATGTAAAAGAAGCGTGGTGTAAATAGAAAAACACTCTATAGGCTGTATGTTATTGCTGCACTTTTTTGGCAGCTGTCACTACTTTTCATTCAAGTTTGACTTATGTGAGCGAGTTATATGAGAGTTACTCATGTGCTGTGGATCCCTCTTTCTGTCTCTCAACCGCTGATCACACATTCCCTGACTTTACTCCTGTCTGCTTGTGTCAGAGTTATTTCTGTACGTAACAGTCTTTTCTTCTGGATTATGAATTCCCAAGGGAATGGGCAGAACATATAGATCTTCACGTACTCACAGTACACAGCACGATGTTGCACATATACTGGGAGCTCAAATATGTATTTAAATTTTAAAATTTAAATTTTTTTCTTCTTTGCGCGTGTGGTGTGGAGTGAGAATCAACTTTGAAATGTTTCATTAGAGAGAAAAGAGATGATTTTTAATGACATACGGTAATATTGCAAATGGAGAAGGGCAAGGGAGGAAATGCGAATTTCAAATAGACGTAGTCATAAAATCTTATGTGAAAGTACTGAGGGTGGAAATGCTGATTGCCAGGAGCAAATAATCCCCTTACACTTGCAGAAAATTTTTTCTTTTTCAAAATACTTTCACAAAACAGATGTTAAATGACTTGCCCAGAGGTTATAGTGTGCAAATCAAGACATGCGTTTCTTGATTTCCTGCCCAGTGTTCTTTCTGCTGTATCGTGAGATCACCTCACCACGTGGCTAGAGCTCAGGTTATCATGATTCACATGTACATACATATTTTGTTTGTCAGACTCCTGTTCACACTTCAAAACCCAGCTCAAATGTCATTTCTCTGGGAAGCCTTTCATGGTACCCTCAAGTAGAATTCATGGCATCATCCTCTGTAATCATATGATATGCAGGTACCAAGTTTCTATTTACAGGACTTTCTTTCCCTCTAATAAATCGTTAGTACACTATCCTGCCATTTAGCATAATGCTTGGCACAATATTAGATGATCAATAATCATGAATGCACACTTACTCAATGCCCTTCTGGACAATAGCTGCCTTCTAGGAACCCACCATTGATAGATATAAATCAGGAAGATCTCTTTCACCTAGCTATACCTAGGGAAACATAAACAAAGAAACATGACAGAGAAGTAAATCTCATGATTTAAAAGATTAACCAAGACTTTGAACCACATTTAGGAACTGCCTATTTTTTAAATGTTGAGTAACAATCAGCAGTGAAGGACCCTAATAGGAGTGTCGGAGCATACAGTGTTATCTAATGAACAAATGAGGGAGTCGAGGGTGAAGACTTTAGAGTCTTGGGTTCAAGTCCAAATTTATTTTCTCTAAACTTGCACAAGTGACTTCAACTCTCGAAGCCAAAATCTATCATCTTTGATCTCTCTCTCCCTTTCTGTTCTTTAATCTTATTAGCAAAAACTCTATCCGGTCTCCCTACTTCTACTCTTGCCTCTATACAGCATATTCTCAACACAGTACCCAGTGATCCCTTTAAAATGTACGCTCTTTTTCTCAAGCCCCCCAGTTGTCCTGTTAGTGGGGATGTGGGTGAGGGAATAGGACTCTTGTAGACACAGCTCCAAGAGAAAGCAGAGCTTTCTCATTACTCTGAAATACCTGATATGAAAAGATTGGATTCAAAATCTATCCATTTTCACATGAAATTTTACCATTGACTATTTCAACATGATAAAAGAAATCTCTAGATTTATTAAATACAGTCCAACTATTGTAAATGGTTATTTAAATGAATTCAAGTTTTTTCACTCGCTTGTTTGTAAAAAGTTTCCAGTCGCTGATAGTTACCAATAATTTGAAGCAATTGTCATTAAAAAGTCTGGTTGGAAATTGTGCTTCACTTTTTCAAGCCTAAAACCTGGCACCAAAAACTCATGGTCGCTGAAGTGAGTTCATGTCTCTTATTTAAAATGTGACAAGATTCTGTTTATAAGTTTCATCGAAAGTAAAAGTTTAATATTCCCCCTCATACTTTTTTTTATTTTTCTTATAATAGTTTTATAACATAGGGAAACTATAGTAACTTGTTTTCCACCAAGCCCCAGTATAGATACTCCCAAATCCCCTTCAGTTTTCCCAGTCTGCATACAAATATTGTCACTTTCTATGTGTGCTATTACATAAAAAATTATTGGAAAGTACTGGGAAAATGGTGAAGGGAGAATAAGACAGCAAGCTGGTTCAAATTCACATTCCAGTACTCACTAGCTATGGGAACTCAAATGAAACCTTTCTGAAATATAGTTTCTTTATCTATAAAGTGGGAATAACACTACCTAACTTATCCAAATCTTGTGAGGATGATCCAAGTTGATGCTTATAAAGCACTTGGCACAGTGCCCAGCATGTAGTCATTGCTCAGTAAATAATACCATATAGTGATGGTAGTGGTGACAAAGATGCAGGATGATGTTGATGAAAAGCCTTGAATTATGAAACTGATTTTACAAGACAGTTCCTTAGACATCCTCAGATAACCAAAACTCTGACGTTCCCATATCGGGAGTTTTACGAAATACAGTAAGAATTGCACACACATTACAAGAACGAGAGTTGAGAACCTTATTTCCCACATCCTGTGCTGAAAATTCTCTTAAGTTCATTAATTGGGCTTGGTACTGAAACGGTCTCAGCATGCTACACATATTTCACGGCCCTAAATCAGGATTTCTTTAATTCAACACTAAAACCATGAAATGTAGCCTAAAAAAATTTCATTTTTTTCTGTCATTTTGCTCACTTTTCATGGAATTAAATATAGATGAGAAATAAAAATGACCTCCTCACTCTAAGAATCTCATGCATTTTTCATACATGAGTGACATTAATATACTTTGAGTACCCTGAGTATCCTGTAACCATTTTTTTTCTTTTTAGCTATATTTATGACATTCTACCATCTGCAAGTGAGATTCCAACTAGAAGGAAATATTTATGTACACTAGGGAGTCATACATAATTTAATGCTGGAGTAGGAGCGAAGAAAGTGTTCCAGCATGTCGTACAACGTCCCTTACAGGGATATAGATCTGAGTAAGAGTTGAAGATCAAAGGACTTTCTTCTTGAGCGACATCAGATATTAAGAATAAGAACAATTTAATTTGGACTTTTTCCATTGACTATTCCCTAGAAAACCAGGGTTTGCTTTATTTATCTCTGAATTAAGGGATAAAATTGAAATTTTCCTTGGAATATTTAGAGACAATTTTTTTACATAGCACATATATTTTTCAGCTCTGAGAAAGCCTAGTAACAAAACAGATTGGTACATGTTATCTATATAGTAATAAACTCAATCATATTCTGGCAACAATCTCTGACTTTCTATGAGTCCGCATTAGGTACATTTATTGCAACACTGTACAACGTGTTCACACTCTTGGCTCCTCATATTTATCACTTTATTGGAAATTGATGTCACTGGAAATTTTATAGCCTTTCTTAAATTCTGATTTGCAATTCGTAGTACTTGTTAATAGTATGAAAATTGCAAATTAAAAATTTTAGACTATATGATAAAGTATAATGTGGCAATTTAATAATGAAAATATGATGTCAGTATTAAAACACAAAGACATGTTAAATAATATTAAGTGAAGAAAATGGAACACAAATTTTTCTATAAACTTGGATTAACACCAGTAGAATTATGTGTATTTTACATAAATAAAGACATTGTGATGGTCATTAACGCTGTTCACAAACATTCCAACTTTCTCCTCCTTCTGAATACGTAGGAGGTGTATTAGTTTCTTGGGACCGCCATAATAAAGGACCACAAACTGAGTGGCTTAAGATAACAGAAATTTATTTTCTCACAGTTCTGTTGGCTAGAAGTCCAAAAGTAGGCTGTCAGCAAGGTTGGTTCCTTCTGAGAGCTGTGAGGGAGAACCTGTTCTAGAACTCTCTTCTACCTTCTGGTAACCTCAGGCATTCCTTGGCTTGTAGACAATGTTCTTGTGTTTTCACATCACCTTCCCTCTCTGCGTGTTTGTCTCTGTACAAATGTCTCCTTTTTATAAGGACACCAGTCAGATTGGATTGGGGCCCACCCTAATGACCTCATTTTAACTTGATTAGCTTTGTAGAGACCCTATTTCCAAATAAGGTCACATTCACAGGTACTGGGGGTCAGGACCTCAACATCTTTTGGGAGATACAATTCAAGCCATAACAGTGGGACTGCACTTTCCTGCCTGCTTTGAAGTTAGACCTGATTACGTGATTTATCACGATCAATGAAATGTGAGCAGAACTAATGTATTTCATTTCAGCACATGATCCTGCACGTTCCCTTTTTCTTGTCTCAATAACCATCAAAGGACGTGCTCAAATGGATTCTCAGTCAGTCTGAGGTACTGAGCCACTATGATGAGCCAACCCTCTTTGGACATCACGATCAAGAGATAAATTTTCCCTATGTTAAGTCATTACTGCACCATAACCAAACCTGTTCAGACATATATAAAAATTGGTACCTGAAAGTGGAGTGCTATCATAATAAAAACCTAAACTATGTGGTATTGGCTTAGTTGCCAATTGGCCATCAACGGAGGTTGGAAAGGTGGTGATCCGTGTTACACATGGCAAAACACTTGAAAACACTGTCACCTGTGTTAACTTGGGAAGCAGATCACACACCTACTGAACTTGTAGCTCAGCGGAAGCCTGAGGAAACAGACTATTAATACCGTGCACTGGTGCTGTTGTTGCATTTGGCAAGGTTTACAAGAGGGAGAAGAGCTCAGAGACTAATTGGCTCAGTTTGAAAGCAACAAGGAAAGGTAATAGAGTCCATGAATTCAGAGACTTGTAGGGTGGAAAGAGAGAAGGGCTTCTTAGACCCAAACAGTAAAATGTAAAATTTAGAAACAGTTTGAGTTACAAGGTCGATTAAAACCCAGCCTTGAGCAAGGATCAAGTCAAAAGGGTCACACCTATTGCAAAAATCTCCAACTGGACTAGAGTACCCGGGAGTAATGGTCAGCTAAGGGTGTGTTGTCCAGTAAAGTCTTTCCACGGGACAAAAGGGCTCAAAAAAAGTGAGAGAAATGCAAAGTTAGGCAGAGCCCACCGCTGACTCACTTTGGACTTGCAGCACTAAAAGAAAGAAATTTTTGTGGACTAGTAATCCAGTCAAGAGAGAGAAGCGAGTGGAACAGAAAACAAAACATATAAAAGTCTAGAAAGGAACTGTGGAATGATTATTGATACGGGAGATTGATTGGAATCAAATAGATGGAAAGCTTACTAAGAGCCTAAGAAAACTGAGCTGCCCGGGGAAACCCTAAGCCTGTCCTGACTGATTCAGAAATGAAAAGAACACAGAGAGAATGAAATGGTTGCTCTGGCAGGGAGTTAAATTAGAGGTGAAATGAGAGCACTTCCTTTCACAATGTTTTATAGCTGTTTTAATAATGTCTTTATAAAAACAAAGAAATAATATGTAAAAACTTAAACTCTGGTGGCTACTTTGTTCTTTCTTAAGTAAATAACAGTCTCCGGAGCAGTATCAGCCCAAGGTCAGGGATGGGAGAAGCAACTTGGCATCAGGAGATTCTCAACAGGAATCAAAAGAACTTGGCTCTGCTGCAGATTTCCACAGCTCCCCAGGCAAGGGAGTACAGATTATATTCGGGCAAAAGAAACTCTACTTGGTAAAATTTGGATAGACTGTGTTCATGTCTGAATTTTTAATTGTTTTGTTAATATTTACTACTGAAGGAATATGTCAGATTTATTGTCCTCTTTTATAGTTCAGTTGCTTATTTTTGTGCAAAAATAAGCCCTGTCATAAATGATGTATAAGGGCTTCTGTTTTCTACTTTTAAACATGTTTATTAAATTTCTTATTGATTCAAATTTGTGGTCATATGCTTGTGAGCCCAAGAGAGTAAAAAAAATCAAGTTCTTGTTTAAGTCTAATATGTTATTATCTATGATAAACAAGTTCATCTGCTCTTCTCAGGGAAGATCACATGCTTCGATGCAAGAAAGAAAAAACCAAGGTTATAGAGAGCAGAAGGGAATCTTTGATCACAAGGCCTATCCGATTCAAGGCAAGGTCTCAGGAGAATTATTTGAGTTCTGATTTTGATTTAGAAAGTAAAAGATCAATTCTAACCCAGCCAAATCTAACTCCTTTGATCTGGGGAAATCTTCTTTAGTCTGGAAAAGAGATTTTATGATAATGAATCCACTGGGAAATCAAACTTCAACAATTTGGCAACCTTTTCTGAATGGTCATTATTTTACGTCTCTGCAGGTTACATATCGATCTGCAAACAAACTGGATACTCATATGTGGAATAAATTATTCAAATATCTTCCTTGCCTCAGAGAGTTACCTATAAAGATGAAGCTAACTTTTCTCATGCTTCATCCCCAACACACATGTGGGTACGGGCAAGCACACACACATGCGCTCATGCACACCTTACTGTCACCAGTCCTATAACTACAGCCAGATCCAAACATGCCCCAAAGGGCCAACAGAAAAGTCAACCCCAAGAATAAAGAATTATACACCAAAAACAATTCAGAACGTTGCTTGCTTGCATTGGCAAAACTCTAGGGAATATGTGTAAGAATGTATTTTAAGGTATTTGGCCAAGGAAGGAAAGAATGTAGCTTTATATTGGGGCTAAATTTATCAACACGTAGCAGAAATTCTGGATTTGATATCCTTGCTCAAACGCTGGGAGTGGTTCTAATCGTGTGCTCAGCTGGTTCACAGAAATCTTGACTCAGTGTTGGACCACACTAAGCAAAGCTGAAATGCCAGAAATTCCTCGATGTAGTGTGGTGAATGGACTCTGAAGACTTTAGAAGATGAGAATGCTGAAGTGTATTTATCATATGACCCATGCCCACTCACTCTCAGATTGTGTGCCCCAAAGTGATCCGGAAGGCAATCCCTTCACTAAATCCTCTGAGGACAGCGCCAATATCTATGACAAACTCTTTAGTCACTGATCTGTATAAGCTAGGGATTCCATTGCAAGATGCTGAAATGGGTTTTCTGATTTCAGTTGGATTGGAAAGATCCTGGAGTAGCAAAAGCCCTAATCTCCAGCAGCAAAGTAGGGTAGCTTTCCTAATAGGTGTCAAGGAAAGCAATCAGAATTGTCCAGTTCTTTGGCAGTGACCAGGGAGTCCTAAGGACAGAATACATGGGCTGCTCACTGAGATCCTGCTTGATTGTTTTCAGTGAAAAGTGCTCCAAACCTAGTAAACAGAGGTCTGATGTGACAATCAAACAATAAATGGAGTTCAGACCTGGTAATGGAGTTCAGGCACGGTAATCTCAGTAAATCTCCCAACATGTTCTGAGGTTATATCCCCAGTGTCGGAGCCAATAGCTGAAGTGGATGTCTTCGGGAACTGGAAAGCTCCCTGTACTGGCTCACTAGCCCATGGCAATAAGGGATAAGATGGAAGAAAGACCCAAGTAGAGATCTATTTCTCCTCCTCCTCACCAAACCAGTAAATCCAAAATTTAACAAAACAAGAGCTAACACTTCCCTGGGGGAAATTGCAGAGATTACTGTCATCATCAAAGATCTAAAAGATGCAGGGGTGGTAAACCTATACATCCCCATTTAACTCTTTTTATTTTGGCCAGTGCAGAAGTTACGTAGGTCTCAGAAACAGAAATGTATTCTGAGAAGTTGAATCATGTGACAAACAAGAGGACTTGTTTTGGAAGTTTTCTCCTTACAAGAGCAAAGCAAAATATTCCAGGTCTGGCACCTGGCATGCAGCTCTTAATCCAGCAAGAGCTTCTGTTGTATCTCAATAGAGAGAAAATGCCAGAAGTCAATTTCTGTCACTTGGCAAGAGAATGGTACACCTTAATATTCCTGCCCCAGGGTTAGATCAACTCTCTGTTCTGTGCCACAACTGAATCTACAGAACAGTGACCACCTGGGTCACTGCTTTGATGACATCATCTCATGCTGGCAGGACCTAGAGAGCAGGAAATAGCAGGTACTCTTGGTGCCTTAGAAAGACATATATGTGCTAGAGAGCAGGGGGTAGGTCCTATAGGAATAAAGAGGCCTGACAACTCAGTGAAGAAGACAAATCAGGCATCAGTGGTGTCAGGTTGGATATCCCCTCTAAAGAAAAAGGCAAGTTCCTCACCCCACCAGTAAGAAAAGAGGCACAATACACTGTGTGTCTCTTCAAATGTGGAAAGCAAAATAAGTCACTTTTGGGGAGATGCTCTGATATATTTACCAAGTGACCTAACAGCCACTGGCCTTGAGTGAAGCCAATAGCAAGATAATGCTCTCTGGCTGGGTAGACAGTAAAGCCAGCCAGTAGAGCCAGGAGTTCTGCCATCACCTTATGACCCAAAGATGTGGGGGAACTCAAAGAGTCTCAGATGGATCAGGATGTTGTATGGAGACTGTAATAAAATCCTCTAGGAGAATCAGAGAGGAGGCCCCTTGGATTCTAAAGGAAGGCCCTCTTTAACAGCTCATGGCTTGCTAGTAAGCCCAGGTTCAGGGTGAATGACTTACAATAGGATACAGGTGACGATGGGATCTGAGCTGTACATACGAACTGGGTGGCATAAATTTAGGCATATCCAGGTGCAAAAGATATACAAAGAGCTGGACCCCGGCAAGTCCTGGAGACACAAGGAAGTTACTTGAGCAGGTCGCTTATACCTCCCGGCCTACCTGCTCTGCTGCTCTACCAGCTCTTTTCAACCCTCACGGTAAGAGCATATCAAACAACATTTCTTCCAAACAACAAACCCACTTTATAGTAAAAGGAGCAAGGCAATAACCCGGTGCCATGGGATTCACTGGTAGTATCATATTTCACAACATCTACATGCAGCAGATATTATATAATCTGTCTATTAGAGACTTGGTTACAGTGCCCCAAAGGACCCAACATTTGCAAAGTTGGGGAGTGCAGAACAAACAGAACAAAATTTGCAGAACATAACAATGGTTCCACTGAATTGGAAGCTTATAATTTCAGACATCTCCTCGCAATGGGTAGAAATGAGGGAATGATGTTATGGTACTGGTGATTATTTCTGACTAGCAAATAGGAAATAGACTGGCAGCTATTTCCTGTGGGACAGGAAAAGAATATGGCTGGAAGCCAGATCACCATTTGTGGAATCCCCCTTGAATAGTCATATCCAGGGGAAAAATTAACTAACCTACTCTGGGCCAGGCACTGTAATAGGCATTTAGAATACAGAAGTTAAAAAACAGACAAGATTAGGATCATCCCGACCTCTAAGGCAAATGATTACCAAAAGGGTTGTGGAGGAGACTAGTCATAAATTCTAAATACAGCCTCTCAACCAGTTGCACAAACTTTTCCCTCTGTTTTCCCTTCCCTTTCTCTCACGATTATATATAAGTTTTATAGGTAATGGTCAACTTTAAAAATTAGTTCAGAGATGGCAGCAAATCAAAATGGGATGAAGAAAAATTAGCATTTCTCGGAGATATTAAACCAGATGCAAAATATGACAAGGCTCTGGGTTATTTCCCACTGAAGAGGAAGTGAAATCTTGGTCGTTTGGGCAATATTACTTGTTTTTCTTTGTCAGTGTAAGTGTAGGGAAAGGACTTGTCTCTTAAGCAGCAGAGAGGTAGGATCCAGTGAACATTGACCATTTTTCTTTTTGTCTTCCCAGGAACCAAACTCTCTTCTCCGTTTTGTGTGGCACTGGGGAGTACCCCACCTTCCATTCTGGAAGCCCAAGTAGAGGAGCCTCTCCCTTCCAGCCCCTGGCACCTGGGGACAAAAACTCAGCCAGTGGATTCTCCTACCTGGGCGTGTGAAACTTAAATAAGTGACATAAACATGTAGGAACACTTTAGAAAGTACGCACAACAGCAAAATCATCAATAGGCCCATGGCCTGTCCACCAACAAGAGCCAGCAATACAACTCTAACTAGGCTATTCACGTGGGTTCATCTTGGCTATGATTCCAGCTCCCATCGCTCCTCTGGGTTCTTTTTCTGTGCTTGTTTCTCCAGCCATTCCATCAATCTTTCCAATACATTCCTTTTTAGCCTAGGTTAGCCAGAAATGTTTCTATTGCTCACAACTGGGATCCTGAGCGAATACACACTGCCACCCTCCTTGCTCATGTCTTTCTGGTCAGTCTACTGGATTATGGCTATAGCCTTCATGCTGTCTCCCATCTTCAGCCTCTCTGTATTCTAAGTGATCCAAGACATTCAAAGGAGAGTATTCTAAGTCTAGACTCTGATCATGACTTCACTGCTCAAAATTTTAGGAACCATCTTCTGTCACTCTTCACCTCTACCACCACCTCTACCATTCACCTACTGAATTAAGTGATATCGTCTCACCATGGATGAATCTTCAGGCATTATGCTCACTACCTCTCCATGTTTCTATGGAACTTTCTGACTTTCTGTTCTCTAAACACATGCCATGTTTTTATACCGTACTTTCTCTCTCTCTCTCTCTCTCCTCTCTCTCTCTCTCTCTCTGTGTGTGTGTGTGTGTGTGTGTGTGTGTGTGTGTGTGTGTGTGTGTGTGAGGAAGACTGGCCCTAAGCTAACATCTGTGCCCATCTTCCTCTGCTTTTTGTAGGTTGTCTGCCACAGCATGGCTTGATAAGCAGTGCATAGGTCTGCACCCCAGGATCTAAAACTGTGAACCCCGGGCCACCACAGAGGAGGGCGTGAACTTCACCACTACACCACCAGGCCGGCCCCTGTGATACTGTACTTTTGCTCATCTTGTTCTCTCCATCTACAATGTTACATCTTCACCTGTTAAAATTCTATCCATCTGTTAAGGCACATCTCAAATGCCACCTTCTACATGATGTCTTTCAAATCTGCCCCAAAACATACAATCTCTCCTTCTTTTGAATTTTTCAGAGTACTTCATGTTTCTTCTCTTACATCAGTCACAGCATTCTACATTACTGTTATTTGTGGACTATTCTTCTCATTTTATAACAGAAGTAGTTTAAATGCTTCTCTTTGTAGATCCTGAAGCACCTACTAGGTACCCCCAAATATGATTAAATTAGATTGTTGGATGAACTCAGCACATTGTACATCAACCTGTAACCCATGACATGATACATGTTCTGTGTAAAGAAGTTAAATCATCTGTGTCTGACCTGGCATGTGTGCTTACTTGAAACCTACTCACTGCCTTCTAGCGTGCCCTCTTGTACTAGAGAGCCTGGAAAACAGCCGCCTGGAGACAAAAACCAGAGTTTCTGTATTTCCCAGATTCTATTACAGCTAGGGCTTCTCGCGTGACTTGGATGCCAAGAAAACAAACACAACTACAGTACAGTTGGAAGTAGGCATGAACAATGGAGTGGTGCCTCATCCAGGGAAACTGGGGAGAGACATGTTTGCCTGGTTATAAAGTGTCCTGTGTATGCCTGATCCTGTAAGACCCCAAATGTAGCAAATGCCGCGTGCCATTTGAATGTTCCTTTTCTTTCTTCCAGTTCAGTTTTATGAAGTCTACCTTAGGCTGCTACATTATGTTTATAGTTTTTCACTTTGCATTTCCCAGAAAAGACACACAAATCATTACTTGTTTTCATGGAATCTGAAATGAAATTTTTGATTAAATTTCTTTATTTATAACATGTCACGCTAAAGTATCTTTCCTAAATAGTAAGGCTTTAATGAATTTTATATTGTGGGCTTCATAAGAGATTTTTAAGTATCCAAAACGGTTAAATTTTTATAAATTAAATCCTTTCTGTATAACATGTAGAAATTCTAGTCATTGTTAAAGACCGATCAGTTTAATTGCTTAGCAATATGTAACAGCTCTTCCGTTCTTTTTCTTTTTTGACTTTCACTAATAGTATTCTATAGTTTTTATTATGCTTTATGCCCTTGCTTCTTCATATTTCATAGCAAATACAAAAGGATAGAAAACAATCACACCACCAAATTTCCTGGTAGAAAACCAGAGTAATGCATTCATGCCTGACTAGAAACTGCTGGCTGTCACCATCCTTCGGAACTGAAGGACACTAACACTGCATTGCAGACACTGAATATGAAGGGGCTTGAACTCATCTTGCACCAAATTCTATCAGCCTCCCCAAAGACACTCAAACCTGCAAGCTTCTGTCTTAAATGTCCTTCGATATCAGATCATTCATCACACGTGCTGCATAAGTAGCAAAATTCAGTGACACATCACAGGTTTTTGACGTCAGTAAAAAGCTATAGGAAAGTTGTTCACACAGGCTGCTGCTATGGAGCCTTATCCTGACAAATGTGTCCAGCAGGCGTGTCTCACATATGTCTCTCTCAATACAGTCCGCAGTTCCTTAACAGCTCTCTCTGGGGTGCTGAGTAGTTGTCTTAATTTGTAGTGCTTTCCATTCAGGAAACATAAAGCCGGCCTGGTGGCGCAGCGGTTTAGTTCGCTCTTGGCAGCCCGGGGTTCGTGAGTTCGGATCCCAGGCACCCGCTGAAGCACTGCTCGTCAGCCATGCCGTGGCAGCATCCCATATAAAGTAGGGGAAGATGGGCACGGATGTTAGCCCAGGGCCAGTCTTCCTCAGCAAAAAGAGGAGGACTGGCAACGGATGTTAGCTCAGGGCTGGTCCTCCTCACAAAATACACACACACACACACAAAGGAGGATATATTGTTACAATATGTCTATAGAACAGCTTGGCAATGTATCAAGCCTTAATGTATACATGAAAGCTTTGAAAAATTTTTTACATCTTTTTACTCAAAATTGCCACTTCTAGAAATTTATCCTAATAAAAAATTACCCTGAAAGATGGCATCAGACATGTGTCTAGTAATGTTAGATGCAACACTATTTATAATAATAATAAGTTTGAAAGAATCTAAATGTCTAGCATTAAAAGATTGGCTAAGAAAACTATAGTATATTTTGTTATATGACGGTTACTGAGCATCTATTAAATATCATGTTCTAGAAAAATATTTGTTAGTATGGAAAAACGTCACAATACATTGCTAAACGAAAACATTCAGGTCACTCAAATACTATTTTGTTTAAATATGTATCAAGAACAGGGGTAGATTGACTACAAAGCCACCACACTTCAGCTCCAGACCCCCTCTTTGCACCAGCCCTTCCAAAGTCAGGCATGACCTCTTTCAAGAAGAAAGGAGTGCTTCAGCCACTGACCCAGACTGGAGTCCACTCTCCCTTCCCTGGTAATCATCTGGGGATTCAAGAGCCTGCAGGCTGCCAGATCTACCTCCACTTCCACCAAGCCCATCAAGAACCCACCGTGGAGAATCTTCTACAGCATTCAGACCCTATCTTTGTCCCCTAGGAGAAGGATCTGAACGAGTCACTGCCCAATTCCTGGCTCAGAGGGCTACTTTGACCCCAGTCTCATGGACACCTCCATCTCCTCCAGACTAGACAGCCTTTCTGGGAGCAGGGCTTGCCCCCTGGCCAGAAATACTCATCCCTCCCCCATCTGTACAGAAGAAGTTTCAGATGAGGCAATACCAATATGGAACGTAAAGCTGAAAAAAGACTCTTCTGGGGCCGGCCCGGTGGCGTAGTGGTTAAGTTCATGCACTCTGCTTCAGTGGCCTGGGTTTGCAGGCTCAGATCCCAGGCACAGACCTACGCACGGCTTATCAAGCCATGTGGTGGCAGGCATCCCACATATATAGTAGAGGCTGATGGGCACGGATGTTAGCCCAGGGCCAATCTTCCACAGCAAATGAGGAAGATTGACAACAGATGTTAGCTCAGGGCTAACCTTCCTCATCAAAAAAAAAAAAAAAAAAAAGAAAGCAAGATTCTTCTAAACTACCAGTAATAAAAAATGAACTTTGATCAACTATATGAGATGGAAGACTGAATTATCTTTCTAGTTTTTCTATAGAAAATGGTATTATAAGACTGTCATCTTACAAAGAAGCAATCAATGAGTATTTAACCCAAAATGTAAGGGGAGCAGTATCAAACAGTAAAATACTAAAAATAATAATTTGATGTTTTTCTGGATTGTGTGACATTTATGGTAGTTTTCAACTTTAAATTTAAAATTTCTGTGATTTCCTTTGCTTTTCTATATAAACATTCACTTTTGAGTCAATTTTGTATTTATAATTTTGTATTCTTTTTCTTAAAGATGGTCCTCAAAAATGTAAAACTTTGGGCCTCACAGAAGTTCTAGACTCATTTCCAATCTACGTTAAGCCCTGTAAAGACCAAAATACACCCTGATATTAGTGATGAGGATACCAGTGAGGTTACGGGGGATTCTTGTTTTGTCTTGTTTTGTTTTATTCTGCTTTGCCATGTTTTCCAAGGTTTCTACACTAAGCATGTATTATTTATAATTTTTAATAACATAACAAAAAATGTTTACAGAACTGCAAAGTCTTTTATATACTAACAACCATACATCTTATATCTTAACCAACCCCTTAGGCTGAATTTAAAGCATGATTGAAAAATAATCACCACTATATATGGTCTCTCAGCCTGGACACATAAGAATGCCCTGCATACAGTAAGCACTCAGTGACTGAGTAAAAAACATCAGAAATAAAACTTTTTAAAAATGTAGTCTTGTATATTTAACCGAGAGAAATGTCTTGCTAACGACAATTTTTTAATTTTGTAAGTTTATTTAACTAGCCAATTTAGCCTATTAGTTAACCTGCCCATAGATTAATGAAAAGCTATTCTGGGAAAATATCAAACTACAACCAATGCCCAAGAAATTATTAACCACTTCTCATAGATACTAGCCCTCCTCTAGGTATGAAGGTATACAAAATAATTAAACTATAATAAGAAATAAAATTATTAAATAATAAAGATATAGAGCTTGCTTCCTGGAGCAACTATAACATAATTGAAGAAATAAGATACGTGCAATGAAATAAGTCATGAATAAAACTAAATGTCTATTACCACTTGTGTGAAAGTACATGGTAGAGACATTTAGTGAACAAGACAGTATATCTTAAGATTCTGATAGGGTGGTACAAACAAACTTGGAAGGATGTGAAGAAGGAAATTACCAAAGTGCATAGATACCCTGAACAAGGCCTCACAGCATGTGGGCAGAATAGGACTGGGGAAGACCACCCAGATTATGTAAATATATTTTTAACAGCCTCAAGGTAGGCTGAGCACAGCATGGCTACGACACAGGCAGGAGACCAACCTGATGGAAGCAAGTAGTATTTGCTGAGGACTGAAGATTCATCTGGACTTTTTTTATAATGATGACTACATAGTGATGTTTGAAAAAACTCATCTTTGCCATAGCATTTAAAACAGAGAAAGTCAGCGACATAAACATATTTTAATTGAGGATATGCACTTGATTAGAAAAACCAAAAATATAAATTATTCATAATTATTCACCCAAGTCTAGTTTAGTTAACCAAGATTTATTTGTATAACTAACTATGGTTCTTCCTCTCTTATTCAAACCTGAAAACATGGACATATGTTAAAAATATATATATTTCCCTTATTTATTAGCAGATGTCAACAATTGAACCAGACTAATTTATGTCTTTGTGTAGATATGGATAGATTAAGAAATCAAGTTTATAATAATCCATTTAATAGTCATTTGATGAATTCTAGCCAGGCATAGTTTTCCTCAATATAACAGGAAATTATTTTTCACATGCCCATCAGGGACTCTATTAAATCTATTTCAAGAAATTACGACAGTTAATTCATCTCCTGGTAAAGAAAGAACATTTGCTCTCCTGATTGAGAGTTTCAGGAGGTAATTTGATAATACTAAAGAATTTCAGCAAAGAAGGAATTTCTGGTTCAGAAATCAGAATTTTTTAAATAGGCCGAGTCCTCATTATGGTTCATATATGTAGATGCAGACTTTGACTCACTTTATTTGTTCATATCAAATATTGTGAATCTTTCATAGGATTTTTAAAGATCACTAGAATGGAGTATCAGACATAAGAAAATGAAAATATGATATATGTTGAAAATAAAAATAAGAGTATGAAAATGAATGACAGAATCCTATTGGATTCTCTTATTCCTAAATAAAGGAAGACTCCTTGTTGGATCAAACAGCTCAGTAAGCACAGCTTTGGCATATCAAAAGTATAGAACCTCTTATCTTAAATTTCTCACAAACAGATTTATAAACAGATTGAGTGACCCAAATTTCCCAAAAGAAATTGGCCTAGACGGTGCCAAAAAGCCACAACTGCGGTAACAAGACCCACCTCCAGGTTCACCATAATCCTAGCACCAGATTCAGCTCCTCTAGGCCAAGGGGCTTTGGGGGCATCTCCCACAAGCACACAAATGACCATGACTGACCCCACCCTTCCTTTGTTACTCTCGTTCTCCAGAGGTTCCCAGAGTGCCAGGATAGTGGCCCCAGCCATAATCCCTTTCCATTCCCACCATCACTGGGCTAAAGCGGAGAATATCCATTTGTGTTACATCCTATTACCAACTCTGCCTGTTCACTCAATTTGTTAAAGAAATACTTGATGGCCCATATTTTACTTTATTTCATTTTATTTACTTTTAACGTCTTACTCAGCCCCTCTTCCTAGGGCATTGGCAAAGGTCCCTTGGGAGGCAGGGTAAGATGCTAATCTGTGTCACACCATTAATCAGGCATTTATGGCTGGCTGAGTTGGGGTCCAAACATGATGGATACAGACAGGCATCATTTCTCTGCCCCATCCTAATTCTGCATCTTACCCCTACTCAGATATTTATTTGCTACACTATTAGGGTACTACTACTTTACAGGCAGGAGTTGAGGGTCAAGGAAAGGGTTGAGGAGAGAGCAGCGGTGGAGTGGAAGGTATAGCTTCTGTTCTCCAACAGTTTTAGACTCTGTGGGAGCACCTGGCACAGGTGTTAGAAGGAGACGATTAGAAGCCAGGCTCTGAGGGCTGCTGCCCGGGTGACATCCTGGCTCTTCTGTTTTTTCATGTATAAAAAGGGATTGTTGTGAGGATTAGATAATCATTTTAAAGCCTGCCTACTTCATAAGTAAATGTGAAAATTGAAAACATATCTCGTAGACCTTCCTGTCATATAGAATCCTGCCTTTCTAAGGTACATACATAATTGAGAAATGTGTGTGGACAGTGTCACAGAAGACCCTCAGCTCTTGCCTCCTGAGGCCTAGCTTATAAAAGAGAAAATTTCACTGTTTCTTCCTGAGAGGAAAATCCATTGCAAAGTTGAGAATTTGTTGCTAAAAAAAGAAAATGAAAGAAAAAATATAAAGGAAAAGGGGATAATATTATTCAGATCATTGTCCTGGGTCTCTCAGATTATCACTTGGAGGATTCAAGTAAAACATTTGGCAGATAGCTCAACTTTTCAACATCAGCTCTCAGAAATCATTAAAAAGTAAACTGCAATAAAAAAGGATGTTTATTTAGGACAACATCTACAAAGCATTTTTTAATGCTTCCAATAGATATTCACAGCCGTGACACAATATGAAAATAGAAGCAATTTGTCAGATTCATAAAAGAATCTCAAAACTCTGAAAATGGCAACCAGCCTCAACTTGCAACATAAGATCTCCAAAGAACAGGAGTTTTGTCACTTTGTGACCTCTATAAAGAGTTAAGCATAAAATCTCTTGGCTATGCAATACAGGATGTTATATTCTGATTTATTTATACCTGGTTCCACCTGAAGGGTTCTACTCCTGTTACGCTTAAATTTCTCTTCTAAGAGGCATGCATTTAGAATGGAAACAAGCTGTCAGTTTCTCTCCACATGTCAACTGAAATTTCCACTTAGTAGGAGACAGTGGTTTGAGCCTTGAGGCTGTAAGGAGATTAAGACAAATTTTTAAAATTTGGCTTTATTTGCCTTATCTAAGCATCACGTTAGTTAGTTGCTTATTATTTTAGTCACTATCGTTCTCACAAAGCACTGATTTTAGGACTATCACACTTATCCACAAATCTATTCTAACCCCTTCTCCTATATTCTAAAGAACATTTTGCTCACTGGAATGGGTTACTTTTATGGCACTTTGGCACAAGACTAGAAGCTAACCATCCTACATTTTCTCAAGGATAATCTGAGAAACACTTATTAATCAATCCTACAGGATATGAGCAAAAAATAAAGGATTTGGTGGTCAAATAAGAATGGAAAATGCTACAAATTACACCATACTCGTGGCATATTAAAAAATATGAGAAGCACTGCTTAAAGAACACTTAGCTGTTTTTAATCTAGATCTTGGAAATTTTTTCTTTACTATAAAAACCTTTTCTCATAAAACATCTATAAACATCCTAAACAAGATCATTTTTGGCCTGCCCATTGGGTTAGAGAGCAATAAGGCAGAGGCTGTATGGATGGTATTTCAGAGTCCTCCTAGGATGTGATCTAGAATCCTTTGATTTATGGTGTTCTAGGACTTCTCAAGAAGGATCGCACTTTTATGTTATTCTGTAATGAACTTTCCGGATCATGAAATAATCCTCAGTAACAATTAATTTGCATTCCACATCTATTTCAAGCAAACCATTTATTAAGCTCATCCTAAGTGCTAAGTGTGTGGGTAGCACTATTCTTATTTCATTTTACAAATGAGGAAACTGGGTTCAGAGAGAGGCTAACTAACTTGTACAAGATCACGTTGTTATTAAGGAGCAGAATCAAAGTCTGCCTGTTCCAAAAGTCAGTGCATTTCCTAATACCTTAGAATGCAGAAGGAATATTAACATTAATATTTTGAGAAACTTGTTATGAGGTTTACCTCCTATGTTCAGCTCTAGGAATTCAATATTCAGCAAAAATGGACAAGAGTCTTGTCATCATGGATCATGGAGGGCAAAGGATAAGACCAAACGTTAGTCGTAGACCATGAATATGAGCAAGGCACTGCGCTAGTGATTCAAGGAATTACAGAGACTATGCATTCCCTCAAAGATTTTACCATCCAGTTGAGTGACTTCCAAACATGAGAAATTAAATAATAACATAGTAGTAAATAATAACATACATTAAAAATACAGGTAGTTTCAAGAGGGGTTATATGACTGTCAGAGTCAAAATTGACTATATGGATACGACCCTCCAGATATTTATAAAAACTTAGGGAGAACATTGGACTTCCCAAAGAAGGTGAGACAGAAGGCTGAGGCATATTTAACTAAACCTCAAAGACAAAGTTACTCAGCTGAAAGAATGCAATATACATTTGGAGAACAATAAACTGATCTATGTTCCGAGAGTAGAGACATAAAGATATAAAGATTTAAATACAGATGCAAATACAATGCTTTACAATGATTTATTCACCAACAAATATTTATTAAGTAACTACCACATGTCAGGCACAATGTTGCGTTTAGGACAGATTGAAGAGGACTTTTTTAAACCAAGCCAAAATGTTCTGACAGCAAGGCAACTTCTTATTCCTGGCTTCCCCACATGGAAGTAGCATGAGGGTAGGCAAAGGACTCTCTAAGCTTCATTTTCATCATCTGTGAAAGAGAAACAGTAGGAACATCTACCTCATTGGAGTTTCTGTGATAGTTAAACCAGAAAATGTATAAGAACAGCTCAACATGGTGACTGGGGCACAGCATGTGCTCCATAAATAGCAGTGATTAGCAGTCAACAGAAGCAAAGAGTCGGGGGAGTTTTCTGAGAACACTTGGGACTTGATCAATGAGAGACCTAAGAGGATGAATCAGCAGCTCAGTTAGGATGGATTGGAGTAGAGAAAGATGGAGCCCTGTGTTCGACCCTACCAGATAGAAGGACAGTCTGAGTGTGAGGTGAAAGTGAAGGGGGTGAGGGCAGGGGTCATGATCTTCAAAACGAGAGGTTAGAAATGCATCAGGGGAAAATTAAGATCGGTCGGGCCTGCTAGCAGTATTGTACCTTGCCCAGTGGACTGGACACAATACATGCTGATTGGTCAGGGACTGGTAGTGACTGAATGTCAAGTTGTTAAACATCGTGAACATCACCTCTAAGAGTAGCAAAATGGGCAACGATTAACCCCTCTAAATCTCATTTTTCTTATCTATAACAGTGGGGGGAGAGGAAGTTATTATGTGGCTTAGAACTAATGTATGTAAATGTCCTGCATAGAGTAGGCAGACAATAAATGGCTATTAGTATATTAAAAACATATGTTCTACAAGAATTCAGGCCACAAAGCATCACAGTGCCTTTCTGTCATGTAACGCCATGCAATACGCCCCAGATAGTCTTCAGCGAAGGTGCTAAGCCTCTATTCTCTTCCATCCCTTTCACATGGGCCACATACTCTCATCAATCCCGCTGCATCAGGGATTTCTCAGCACGTCCCACCCCACCCACAACACTGCCCCAACCCCCCCACTTAGTTCAAAAGGACTCAAGATTCAACTGTGACCTATGAAAAAATGAAAAGCATCACTTTTGAAATCATACAAGCACCACTGTGCACCAGGTTTTTGTGTGTGCACTTTCCTATTTAATAGGTAAGACGGCAGAGGACATAAAAATTGATCTCAGTTTAAAAGCCTACAAAAGAAATGCTTTAGCTTTACTCTGCATCCCCATTTAACTCCAGAAATGTTTCCCAGGAGCCCCACAAGATGAGCAACAGAGAGTGCAGGCTGGTTTTGTGAATAATGAGTCCTGATTATATTCAGACCCAATGCAAGGCAGGCAGACTCAGTAAAGTAGAGTCACTTATTACAACGCCATCCGAGGACCATTTAGGGCGACAGTCAGATCAGGCTAGTGTTCTGTAGCGTGTGTTTGTGTCAGAGCTAGGAGGGACTAGAGAGATCATCACTGCAACTCCCACCCGTTGCTCCTGTACCCTCTACAAGATATCCAAGGATGCAATCTTGCTGAAAAATGCCAGTGGTGCAGACCACAGTTTTTTTCCAAGTTTGTGAAATTTCTGATTGTTAGAATGAGTTTCATCCAATGAACTGAAATTCTGCGTGCAGATTCCTTGGGCGAGGGCATCTCAGAACCTGGTGTTGTCACTGACAATTTCTTCTGAATTTTTTCAAAAGACAACTTCAGTTCATTCACAGTATGCAGCCAATGAAGCATTGTGCTTTCCGTGCTTTTCTAATTATGTTTCAAATCCAATAAATTCAGGAAACAGATTGTATTTACAAAACAAAATCCAATATTTACAAAATGAGGATAATAATAAAGAGGAAGAAGGTTGGAAGAGAGAAATATAGCAAGAGAGAAAGAGAGGAGAGTAGCTGAAGAAAAGTACTTCCTAAAAAACAAATATTAGTAACCTTTAAAAAGACATATAGGATTTCTATTAACAGCATATAGAAGACTGAAAGCCACTGGCCATAAAACACCTGGAAATGGTAGATAAAATAGTTTAAACACTTTTAAATGCATTGCTGAGCTTGTAAGAAAGGAAGACCAATCTTCAGATGCCAAAAATAAATTAAAATCATGAATAGGAATGTGAAAGCCAAATCCAGCAGCTGCCTATCTCTAGTAAACTTCAACTTTCAGTTTTACTCGTTGGCTCTGTGCATGTAAATACTAAATTAATAAAGATAAGAGACAGAAATCACAAATGTGGGAAAAAAAATCCACAAATCAAAACAGACTTCTCAATTATGTGCACATAAACTTGAAAACATAGAAGAAATGAACTTCTTTCTAAAAGACTCAGAAAGCAATAAGGTAATTTCCATTAAATAAAGGATAAGACTAGGCTATTAACTATCACTCCAACTACTTAGCATTGTTCTCAACCTACTAACCAATGCAATTAAATGAAAGGAAGTAATAAGAGATGTGAACTGTGGAAAGGAGGAGGTAACATTACATTTTTTGAAGATTAGATGCTTATAATCCTGGAAAATCCAAGAGAATCTACTAGAAAACTACTAAACTGCAAAAAATATGAGAATTCAGAAAGATAACTGAGTTCAAAATTGATTCAAAAAATAGCCAAAACCAATTAGAAGACATATTAGAGGGGAAGACACACACACTCAAAATAGTATCAAAAAGATAAAGTATCTAGAAATAAACTTAATCCAAATGTAAAAACTTTATATGCAGAAATATTTTAAATACTACTGACAGAGACAACATTAGACCTTAATAAATGGGAAAATATATACTATTATTGGATAAGAAAATTCAATGATGCAAGGATGCCAGTTCTCCCTAAATAATTATATGTTTGTTGTCATTGCAATTAAATAAAATAGGAGTTATTTTTAAATAGGCAAGATGATTCTAAAGTTCCCATGAAAAAATACATAGGAAAATCCTGAAAAAAATAAAGAGAAATCATGACTAGACCCACTAGATTGAAATCTATTTAAAGTTGCAGTAATTAAAACAGTGTAATGGTACTAAAGTAGTCAAGACATACTAATCAATGGATCAGAAAAAGGAATGCAGAAATAGGGGCAAATACATTGAGATCTTTATGATATGATGTGAGTGTCTTTTCATTCCAGAAGCTAAAGATGGATTGCTGGGTAAATTTATTATTCAATAAATAATGCCATATCAACAGAGTAGCCATATGAGGGAAAATTACCTCATTCTCATTTTATTCTTTTTATCCAAGTAAATATCACATGGAGTAAAGATTTAAGACATTTTTTTAAAAGAAGTAGAAAAGTAAAAGAAAGGATAAACCATTAGTAAATACCAAGGGGAAAAAAATATTTTTCTTTAGTTTTAGCGTACAAAAGGCCTTTCTAAATACAACACAAAATCCAGGAGACAAAAGAAAGATTAGGGCCAGCCCTGGTGGCCTAGTGGTTAAGTTTGGCACATTCCACTTCGGTGGCCCAGGTTCGGTTCCCAGGTTCAGACCTACACCACTCGTCAGCAGCCATGCTGCAGTGGCAACCCACATACAAGATAGAGGAAGATTGGCAGCAGATGTTAGCTCAAGGAGAATCTTCCTCAGTGAAAAAAAAGAGAGAGAAAAGATTAACAAATTTAAACATGTAGAAAAAATAATTTTTTCCATGGCAAAAAAACAAACAGGAATAAATACTTGCAGCAATACGTCATTAGCTATTAATGTAGTGTGAATTCCTACTAAGGCCAACAGAACAATAGTAAAAAATAGAAGACATGAAGAGATGATTTATAATAGAATAGAAATGGCTCTTAAACATTTAAAAAATATTGAACTTCATTCATAATAAAAGAAATTCTAAATAAAACTATAAGATACCATTTATTATCTTATTTATTACCTTCCTAAATCAGAATTCCAAAAAATCAAAAAGCTTGACACTTTTTTTGGTGAGGATGGGGATAAACAGTGCTTGATCCTCTTCGTTGGTGTCAAACCAATGCTGCTTTTTATAAGTAGTCTGTCGATGTCTACCAATTATTAAAAGGCATGGTCCCTCTGTCCAAACTACCCTACATCTACAAATTCGTCCTTTAGACATGATCCAACATGTGCTCAGCATTATAGGTGCAAAGCTATTCATTGAGCATGAGCAGAGATTGTTTCAGAAATAGCTGGAGACAACTCATTGGTAGAGGACTGGTTAAATATATTTTGATGCATACATGTAATAGATTAATAAACAGCCACTAAAACGTACAACTCAATAGGTTCTGAAAATGAACAATCCCAATATATGTTGTTTGGTGAAAAAAGAAGGAAAACTGTTTTGCACGTTGTTTGTGTGAAAAATAGAATATGTGTATATTTCTATATCTGTAAGCATAGACTCTCTCTGAAGGACATTTAATAAACTGATTGCAGTTGATTCAGACAAAAAACTGGGTTGCTGGTAAACAAAGGTAAGTAGAAAATTTGTTTTACATTGTATCTTTTTGAACCATTTCAATAATGTATCACATATATGTATTAATTATTCACAACTTAATTTTTTAAAGTAATGCACACTGTGGACACCTTCTCAAAGAAAATAAATAACTGGTTTACTTTGCCATGTCAGCCTGATGACTTGTACAACTTGAAGTACCATGTGAAAGGGTTTTTTTTTTTTCCCAAAACGAAAGTATTACACCCTTTTTGAACAAAAGAAGAGGTTTACCTTATCCAACTGGAATTTGTTAGAAATAACATACCAATATAACAGAATTTGAAGGGTAAAATGCCACATGAAAGAAAATATATCCATTTGCTCTGTTGTTAAAGCCACATTAGTAATTTGAGTATAATTTTGCAACTTTTGTTCCAGTAAGCTTCTTAAGAAGAATTTAGCAAATCACATAAAAGAGTAAAATTATTTTAATTTAGCTCCTTCTAAGAAAATCTTATAGGTCTTTAGAAAATATGCATTAAAAGAGAAATATGTATTATTATACCCAACTTCCAATTAGCATATTCCATATTTACTGGGGTGTGACACGTCCATATTCAGAAATAAAAATTCCTGTAAATCTGTTTTAGCAATTCAGATGTGAACAATTTTCTGAGTTGCCATAATCATCCACATAATGATGATAACTTTACTGGCAAAAGTTTGTGTTTTTTAAATATAAATGCCTAAAAAGTAGGCATTTATAGGAATAATACAATTTTAGGAAATGTGATGGTGATTATTTTTAATATGTGATAATTCTTAAAGCTCACTATACAAAGAATAAACATTAAAATATAATAAATTCTGTTAAGATCATGTTCAGGTGATCTACTAATGAAAATATAGTTTCTTAGGGAGAAAAACACAGCTGTGTGACTATTTGCATAAAATTATGAAACTATCACATGGGAAAACTTTATAAGAAATACTCTATAAATAGATTTTATTATTATATGTTTCACTAGACTTACTCCGAGGATTTTCTTCTCTTATTTCCTACTTCAGTTTTTGCTGTGAATGATCTCAAAAAAGTGAAAATAAGAACTCTGGTGGATATGGCAACCTCTCTTTTCCCTCCTAACTTCTAAAAGAAAACTTTAGTAAACAATCCTTAAGAATGTCAAAGTAACCAAAAAATACACCAAAAATTCAGAAATATCGACTTATTGACTTAACTGACACGTGCACAATGAGCATCTCCTGTGGGTTCAATAGAATGTCACGGTCACTGCTAGAACATTTTATAGCAGTGTGGGACACACAAACATCCACCCAAAAATATATATAATATTAGAGAGAGTTTATAAGTAAGGATTGAATGGGGCATGATACAGATTCAAAATAGAACAAGAGTCCAGAAAAGAAGGAGCTCAAAGAGGTCCCTAAAACCTGCAAAGGCCTCAAGCCTTCATCAAGATGTTATAAACAGGGAGGATATTTTTTAAAAATTAAAAAGTTTAACCTAGGTAAAAGGTATGAAGGTAGAAGGTTATGGGCCAAGGCAGAAACCAGCTTGATATGTATGAAAGGTTTGTGCTGGAAAATAGGAGGAAGTAAAACAAGATAAGTAGAAAGACGAAAGGGTTTAGAAGTTCAACAAATTAAGAAACCTTCCCACGATCACACACCCAGAGAGAGCCCAAGCCAGGACACAGCCCCCAGAACTGTTGCATTATTTGTTCATAGCCCTCACTTCAGATATATTTTTCAAAATTTGCTTGGTGGAAAAAAATTATTTCCAGAACAAATAGCTGTATTGGTGGGCTAATGATTCTATCATCATGAAAACATTGCCTTCAACTTTATTCCCATATTATGGATCTTCTCCAATCAGACCTTCCTCCAGCAGGTGACCATTGGGCAGAAATACTCCTTTGTCACCTCCTCATCTTTTCTGACTGCTATTCCATCTTGAGAGCATGCACTCCTTCTTCCCGGCGTCTGAAGGAATTCTACCTTCCCTTCAATAATAAACTCCCAGAACATTCTGCTGTCTGTCTCGGTTCCTCCAAACCCACACTAATGTCTCCTTTCTCTCATTTTAGCATTTACATTTATACCATGTGACTGAGCTCTTACTTATATACCGTCTTATATTGTTCTCTAATTTTTGTGTCACTCTGATTTACAGTATCTTACTAAAAACACCACATGTACAGGAATCACATATTTTTTCTGTGTCCTCTATAGCTCTAAATACATACTCCCTTTATTACCCTTTTCCCTTTCTTCAGTATGGCTTTACTCAAGTGGTTCCGCAGGTCAGAAGTACCAATGGCCAACATGGGTAGTGTCTTCAACCTCCTCTCCTGGGAGAAGAACTGAATAGGACATGAAACTAAGAACATCTTGCAAATTCCCAAGTCACTTAACCTTTTCAAAATGATCTCACTAAACACGAAGTCAGATACCACAGAGAGCTAAAATAATAAAGATGGGGTTTTTTTCCCTGCTTGTTTTTCTGTTTGAAAAACATAGAGAAATGAATTATGGGTTCTAAAATCTAAAATGTTCAGTTCACTCACTTCAGAAAAATAAGCACATTAAAATGCAATGTTTATTTTAAAGTTTTCTCCTAGTGGCATCCAAAATTTAAAATCCAGATGAGTCACAAGTTTATCTTTATGTTTAATTCAGGGACCAGAACTAGTCAGAGGTCAGCTAAGAGCTGGGTTGCTACAAATTGACATGCAAAATTGTGTCCCCCTAGCAGTTCAAAATGCTCCTTCAAGTGAAATAGTCTCAGGGTCACTCAGTTGGTAATGGATTAATTTGATAGTTGGGTAGTTAGAATTTAAAATATTTCATTAGGAAAAGTATTGGCTGAAGTGTTAATTATTGTCATTCTTGCAAAATGATTTGGGTAGTACCTTTCTATTTTATCTTGTAATAACTCTTGCACATACACATGTATGGAGTAAGATAATTTAAAAGGGGGTTTTACAATGCTAACAGGTGTTTCCTTAACACTCTTCCATTTAAGGTTGACAATATATTTTTAGGGGGCCATGAATTCTGTCTTATCCTAGAAGATAATTTGACATGTCAGGAGACACAGAAAGGTTTTGATAAATATATGAGCATTTGTTCTTTGTCACCTCCCACAGTATCTAGTAACAACTCAGTAGATCATTTAGTGTTTTCAGGCCACTGCAAACAGAGTGTACTCTGAAGGACCATATAACATGAATTATGAACTAAAAAAGCAACACTTGGAATTAACCTGGTCACCACACCTAATCACTGATTAGGTGATTCTTGGGGCATGATTAGAGGTTGGGGAGCAGACGAGTGGAGGTGTTGAAGGAAAGAGACCCTGCAACAAAGCAAAAGAAAAAAATATGATTCCCTTTTCAAAGGAGCTTACACTCTAGACAAGAAAAATAGATCATGGCTATGGACCAAATAATGTCCCCCCAAAATTCTTATGTTGAATCCCTAACCCCAGCCTGTATTTAAAGATAGGGCCTCTAAGGAAGTAATCAGGTTAAATGAGGTCATATGGGTGGAGCCCTGATCCAATAGGATGAGTGTCCTTATAAGAGGAGACACCAGGGACTTGCTCTCTGTCTCAGCCACGTGAGGGCACAGAGAGAAAGTGGCCATCTGCAAACCAGGAGGAAGGTCCTACCAGAAACCAAACCAGGTGGCACCTTGATCTTGGACTTCGAGCCACCAGAACCATGAGAAATAAATTTCTGTTGTTTCAGTTGCCCAGTCCATGATTTTTTGTCATGGCAGCCCAAGCTGACTAATATAATCATCCCTTCAAGGTAAAGTAAGAGTTTATATAAAACAAAGTACTCTTGTGCTTACATAGAATAAGAAATGATCAGGGCTGACCCAGTGGTGCAGCGGTTTAGTTCGCGCTTGGCAGCCTGGGGTTCGCTGGTTCGGATCCCGGGCGCCTGCTGACGCACTGCTTGTCAGCTATGCCGTGGCAGCGTCCCATATAAAGCAGAGGAAGATGGGGACGGATGTTAGCCCAGGGCCAGTCTTACTCAGCAAAAAGAGGAGGATTGGCAACAGATGTTAGCTCAGGGCTGGTCTTCCTCACAAAAAGGAAAAAAAAAAAAGAAATGATCAGCTTATAATTTAATATATACAAGAAAGTCTATTTCTTCCCATCAGCTGTCCTTTACAAATGCTACTCGCCATTATTTCAGTCATTACAAGTTCAAGGCTTCTTAATTCTAAACAAATTATGCTATTACTCAAATAAAGGTCAGTCTTAGTCATTAATTTAAAGAGCTCTGAAACCTATCAGGTGGCAAATTCCACCCATAAATATGGAGCTTCCAATCAGTTTTAGCAACCTAGTCTTAAATATGAATAGCCTAGAGTCACCAGGCATTTGAGGAAAACTTCTATCAGTATCGAAGACAAAGACCAAAATAAATAGGGAGGGAAAATTGCAAAAAATAGACTGGCCTGGAAAAAAGAAACTTAAGAGGAAACTCTGACTAAAAAGCCTCAGAGAGGGGCTTCTGAATCCCACCCCAATAGAGTCACAGCAACTGGATTTCTTTATCCTCTCACATTAAACACCTTGAATACCAGATATTAAAAAGTAGTTTTCAGGCAGTGGACAACAGGCAGTGCAGGATCATGGTCTCTGAGAGAAGGGAAACAAAAGAGGTGAATCCTACAGTTAGCCCAGACTGAGGGAATTTCCAGGCTGCAAGGAAGGGGTGGGGAGGCTAACAGAGGCCAGAGTCGAAGAGACAGAGACTGAGTTGGGAGAGGCCTAGTTGGTTGGAATTGCAGGGCCAAGTATAGGAGAGGAGGAGCTACAGGGACAGAGCACCTGAACCCTGGAGAGCTGCAGGCTGAGGATTGACTAGCACATGTGTGAAAGGCCAGGGAAAGAACTACCAGAAAGGAACAGAACAGTTTCCAAAGACCACAGAAGGCTGCGACCAGTTAGTATTCCCACTAATTTTTAGGGAAAGGCAACTTAGCAGCAAAGCAGGGTGAGGGTTGTTCAGGGAACTGCTGCTTTTCTTAAGAGGCCTTGTAGAACAATTTGACTCTCAAAACTTTTTGCCTACACAGTTTTGGTAAAACATCAATGCTTAAAAACATTTATTATAGCAGCACTATTCGCAATAGCCGAAAGGTGGAATCAGCCCAAATGTCCATCAACAAATGAATAAATCAAGAAACCATGGTATAGCCATACAATAGAATATTATTCAGCCATAAAAAGGAATGAAGGGATAATTTTGGAGTGATACCATCATGATGGCAACATAGAAAGATCCTGAATTTCCCTCCTCCCACAGATGCACCAAAAATATAGTTACACATGGAGCAATTCCCTCTGAGAGAAATTCAGACACTAGTTGAGTGACCCCTACACATCAGGCGACTGAGCAAACATCCACATCCAAACAGGTGAGAAAGGCTGAGATACACTCTCCCCATAAACCCCACCCCTGGCACAGTGCCTTACATTCGGGAGGCAACCCCCAAATCCCAGCTTCTCCCCGGGAAGCGAAGGAATTGGACTACACATATAGCATCCCAACTTTTCAGGCTGCCACCCAAGGGCCCCCAAATTATACCTCTGAGAGCCAATGGAGCTTGTGTTCATGAGTCCCACAGGACTACAGCAGACAAAGAAGCAGTTTTTAAATGGGCGTACAAGCTCTACCCGTGGCTGTCCCCCCAGGCTCAGCACAGAGGAAGCAGACAAAGACTCCCACCTCCCAGTTTTTCTCTGGAAGGGATTTGATTGGATAGGTCACTAGTTGCTGCCTGAAGGTCAGGCTTCTAATTAGCCAGCATCTAGGTGCTGACTGGGATCCTCCCACAAGCCCAAAAAAGCAACTAGGCAAGAAAAAGAATAAAGGGCATCCAAATCAGGAAGGAAGAAGTGAAATTGTCTCTGTTTACAGAAGACATGATATCATTTACGGAAAAACCTGAAGACTCCACCAAAAAAACTAATAAACAAATTCAGTAAAGTTGCAGGATACAAAATCAATATACAAAAATCAGTTGCTTTTCTATGCACTAACAGCAAACTATGGGAAAGAGAAATTAAGAAAACAATCTCATTTACAATCGCATCAAAAAAGATGAAATACTTAGGAATGAATTTAACTGAGGAGGTGAAAATCTGTAATTGAAAACTAAAAAACATTGATGAGAGAAATTGAAGACACAAATAAATGGAAAGATATTCCCTGTTCATGGATTGGAAGAATTAATATTGTTCAAATGTCCATACTACTCGAAGTGACCTACAGGTTCAACACAATCCCTATCAAGATTTCAATGGCATTTTTCACAGGAATGGAAATAACAATCCTAAAATTCATAGGGAACCACAAAAGATCCCAAATGGCCAAAGCAACCTTGAGAAAGAAGAACAAAGCCAGAGGCATCACATTTCCTGATTTCAAACTATGTTACACAGCTATAGTAATCAACACAGTATGGTATTGGTATAAAATATACACAGAGATCAATGGGACAGAATAGAGAACCCAGAAATAAACTCATGCATATATAGTCAATTAATTTTTGATAAAAGCACAAAGAATATACAATGGAAAAAGGATAGTCTCTTCAATAAATGATGTCAGGAAAACTAGATAACCACATGCAAAAGAATAAAACTGGACACCTATCTTACACTATATACAAAACCCAACTCAAATGGATTAAAGACTTGAACATAAGACCTAAAACCATAAAGCTCCTAGATGGAAACATAGGCAGTAAACTCCTTGACATTCATCTTGGCAATGATTTTTTGGATTTGACACCACAAGCGAAGGCCACAAAAGTGAAAATAAATGAGTGAGACTATATCAAACTAAAAAACTTCTGCACAGCAAAGAAAACCATCAACAAAATGAAAAGGCAACCTATGGAATGGGAGAAATATTTACAAACCACATATCTGATGAGGGGTAAATATCCAAAATATACAAGGAACTCATTCAATTCAATAGCAAAAAACAACCCAATTAAAAATGTACAAAGGACCTGAATAGATATTTTTCCCAAAGAAGACAAACAAATAACCTACAGATACATGAAAATGTGTTCAACATCACTAATCATCAGGGAAATGCAAATCAAAACCACAATCAGCTATCCCCTCACACCTGTTAAAACAATTTTTATCCAAAAGACAAGAAATAACAAATGCTGGCGAGGATGTGGAGGAAAGGGAACCCTGTGCACTCTTGATAGGAATGTAAACTATTACAACCGCTATAGAAAATAGTACGGAGTTTCCTGAAGAAATTGAAAATAGAACTGCCATATGATCCAGCAATCCCACTTCTGGGTATATATCTAAAGGAAATAAAATTGTTATCTCAAAGAGATATCAGTATCCCCATATTCATTGCAGCATTATTCATGATAGACAATATGGAAACAACCTAAGTGTCCATTGACAGATGAATGAATAAAAAAAATGTGAGAGATATATATATGCAATGGAATATTATTCAGCCTTAAAAAATAAGGAAATCCTGTCATTTGCAACATCATGAGTGAACCAGGAGGTCATTATGCTAAGTGAAATAAGCTAGACAGAGAAAGACAAATACTTCACGGTATCACTCATATATGGATTCTAAAAAAAAGTTTTTTTGAACTCATAGAAACAGAGTAGAATGGTGGTTGCCAGGAGCTGGGGGATGAGGGAAATGGGAAGAGGTTGGTAAAAGGGAACAAACTTTCAGTTATAAGATGAATAAGTTCTGTGGATCTAACATATAGCATGGTGACTATAGCTGATAAACTGCATCGTGTACTTGAAATCCGCTGAGAGAGGAGATCCTAAGTATTCTCACCAAAAGAAAAAGGTAAATATAAGAGGTGATGGATGTGTTCACTTGATTGTGGGAATCCTTTCACAATGTCCACAGAAATGAAATCATCACATTGTACCCTTTAAATATACTACAATTTTATTTGTCAATTACACCACCGTAAAACTGAAAGAAAAGAGGAATGAGGTAAAGATACATGCTACAACGTGGAGGAACCTCGAATACATTATGCGAGTGAAAGAAGCCAGACACCAAAGGTCACATATTGTATGATTCCATGTTATGAGATACACAGGAGAGATAAATCCAGAGTTAGAGCACAGGTTGCCAGGGGCTGGGGAGAGGCAGGAATGTGGAGAAACTGCTCAGTGGATAGAGGTTTTACTTTGGAGTGATGGAAACGTTTTGGAACCAGATAGAGGTAGTGGTTGCACAACGTGAATGTACTAAATCCCTCTGAATTGTTCACTTTAAAATGGTTCATTTCATGTTATGTGAATTTCAGTTTAATAACTTGCTTTTAAAAACCACTTGTTAGACAAAAACAATAGATGCCATATGTAATCAAGCTTTAAATGTGAATAGTCAATTAGTTGAGCTGTAATTAAGCTTTGTAATAACTAACACAATTTATTTTCTCCAGAAATCTTGATGGAAAGACTTCCAAAAGATTAGATCCACAGTAAATGACAGTCATCATTGCTAAAATATTATCATAACAAGCAAAGTTGCTAATTTGCTTGCAATTTACTGAAGAAACAAACATTTTCACGTGAGTGGGGAGGATTTGTTGATGCTGAATCCCTGTCACATTTGTACAGGGAAGGCTTGAAGCACCTTTATCTTTTAACAAAATACAAATTGCTTTTTGATTCAACACTGCTGCCATAACAAGTGGGAAATTTCTCCTACTATAAACTCAGCTGAAGATGAGAATTATATCTAAGTGTATAATGAATGAGAGCTGTTTAGAAACATGAATTTAAATGTTCTGTGGCTTATGGTCACCCCTTTGTTTTCAAAAGCTTATGCATTTGGCTTCTCTAGCTTGTGTCTGCATTCTGAGTGTGAAATTTACATCTGACTCTTTGTTTCACATATCGCAATGCCATTTGATATTGGAGAAGCTGGAAGACATGATTACTTTGGATTTGGTTTTCTTTTTGTTTGAATGCAAATTAAAAATGACATGGAAACATCACAAGCATTTTTGCAATCTGCCTTTTTCTTTATTTTTAACAAGAAAAACATCAAACATAGTTTCTTCCCTTGGATTTTAATATGGAGGCAATGTGATGTAGGGTTTGGGAGTCAGAATGACCTAGGTTTGAATTCTGGTCCTGCCCCTTATAACCTTACTTTGCAGTGCACATAGTAAGTAGCTGTAATTATTATTATCATCCAAAAAAACAGAGGTTTGAAGGGAAGAGAGGGAAGTATACGAGGAAGAAGAAAGGGAAAAATAGGAAAAGAAAGGGAACAAATGAGAAAAGAGGAAAGAAGGACTTCAAGAGAATCTAATTGGTTGTATATGCTGAAATGAAATGCAAGAATCCCAAATCTGTGCCCTAGGTACTTCTCTGGTTTTACTATTATGTTCTTCACTTTGCTCTTTTCTCTCTTGGGAATGCTATTTAAAGTGTCTCATCAGGTGTCACACTTTCTGATTTCAAACTATACCACAAAGCTATACTAATCAAAGCAGTATGGTACTGGCACAAAAACAGACACACAGATCAATGGAATAGAATAGAGAGCCCAGAAATAAACCCACGCTTATATGGTCAATTAATCTATGATGAAGGAGGCAAGAATATACAGTTGGGAAAAGACAGTCTCTTCAATAAATGACGTTGGGAAACCTGAACAACTATACACAAAAGAATGAAACTGGACCACTATTTTACACCATATACACAAATAAATTCAAATAGATTAAAGACTTGAATATAACACCTAAAACTATAAAACTCCTAGAAGAAAACATAGGCAGTAGTCTCTTCAACATCAGTCTTAGAAATGTTTTTTTGGATCTGTCTCCTCAGGCAAAGGCAAAAAAAGCAAAAATAAAAACAGCACTATATCAAACTAAAAAGCTTTTGCACAGCAAAGGAAACCACCAACAAAATTAAAAAGAACCTATTGCATGGAAGAAGATATTTGTAAATCATGCATTTGATAAGGGGTTAATATCCAAAATACACAAAGAACTCATACAACTCAATATCAAAAAAACAATCCAATTAAAAATGGACAGTGGACCTGAATAGATATTTTTCCAAAGAAGACATACAGATGGCCAACAGACACATGAAAAGATGTTCAACATCACTAATCTTCAGGGGAATGCAAATTAAAACCGCAATGAGATACCACCTCATATCTGTCAGAATGGGTATCATCAAAAAGACAACAAATAAGTGTTGGCAAGGATGTGGAGAAAAAGGAGCCCTAGCACTGCTGGCGGGAATGTAAGTTGGTGCAACCACTATGGAAAACAGCATGGAGGTTTCTCAAAAAATTAAAAATAAAACTAGCAGGGCCTGCCTGGTGACGCAGCGGTTTAGATCGCGCTTTGGCAGCCCGGGGTTCACGGGTTCAGGTCCCAGGCACCTGCTGACGCACCGCTAGTCAGCCATGCCGTGGCGGCATCCCATATAAAATAGAGGAAGACGGGCACAGATGTTATCCCAGGGCCAGTCTTCCTCAGCAAAAAATAAAGAGGAAGATTGGCAACAGATGTTAGCTCAGGGCTGGTCTTCCTCACACACACACACACACGAAAAAAAAAACTACCATACAATCCAGTAATTCCACTTCTGGGTATTTATGCAAACAAAATAAAAACACTAATTTGAAAAGATATATGCACACCTATGTTCATTGCAGCATTATTTACAATAGCCAAGACATGGAAGCAACCTCAGTGTCCATCAATAGATGAACGGATAAAGAAGATGCAGTATGTATACGCAATGGACTACTACTCAGCCATAAAAAAGAATAAAATCTTGCCACTTGTGACAACATGAACGGACCTAGAGGCCATTATGCTAAGTGAAATAAGTCAGACAGAGAAAGGCAAATACCATATGATTTCACTTACATGTGGAGTCTAAACAAAAACAAATAAACAAGCAAAACAAAGCAGAAACAAACTCATAGACACAAAGAACAAACTGGTGGTCACCGAGGGGAGTGGGAAAAGGGGGTGGGTGAAATAAGTGAAGAGGATTAAGAGGTACAAAGTTCCAGTTATAAAATAAATAAGTCTTGGTGATATAATGTACAGCATAGGGAATATAGTCAATAATATTGTAATAACTTTGTATGGTGAGATATGGTTACTAGACTTGTCATGCTGATCATTTAGCAATGTATATAAATGCCAAATCACTATGTTGTACACCTGAAACTAATATAACATTGTATGTCAACTATATTTCCATTTAAAAAAAGTGTCTCATCAGTTTCCATTTTCTCTTGAGCAGTACAATATGAATACACAGAATTCATTAATGAGATAAAAGAAGAACAAGCCAGTGAAGTAAACAAGATTTGTGGTCCAAATTTTAAGTAGATCTGACCATAATGGAAATATAGTTGTTCGAGCTAAAAGACCAAGAAACAATTTTATTTTTCCTGGTAAATCATTTCTCTGACTATTAAACTAATAGCACACGACACCACAGAGAGTCGAGGAACACGGGATGGTACCTGGAGAAAGTTAAAATCACAGTAAACATCCCCAGCCAGAGACAACACAGTTAATATTTTATTTTCTTCCTTCCAGTCTTTTTTTCCTGTCTTGAGGTCTCAGTCTGTAGTATGATGTTATGTCCTGATTTTTTTAGTTTTCATTATATTGTGAGCATTTTCCATGTCATTGTTTTCCTCAAATACCATTTCTATTGTGTAGATGTACCTCAGTTCATTTAACATTAATAAAACATTAATGATAAACCTTCTACCTGACCCCAAACACTTCCGCTCAGAATCGTACCACACTGTAAAAGAAATGGGTGACGCAAAAGGTAACATCAGCCTTAAGATTTAAGTATGGTCATATGTGTCTTAGTTTTACAAATAAAAATTAAAGGTATAGCTGAAAAACCATAGGGGTTGGAAAAGATTGAGAAAGAATGCTGCCCCTTTCCCCAGTATTTTTTAACTCTTCATGCTATATCTCTTATTTCCACATCAATTTCCATACCACTGCAGACATAAAGAAAGCTCTTCTCCCTCAAGTCCTTTTACAACTGGAGATTGTTACTTGCTTTAGAATAGGCAAGGCCATGTCCTCCAGGATACAAAGAGATTGTTCTGACCACAGACATGCTCAGGCCTTGACTTTTCTTTAGTCAAGGAGGCAATTTGCCAACAAAATTAACTAGGACATGTCTCAGCTGACTGCAAGTCAACGATTTTCCCTAAACCTACACCAGACGTGACATAAAAATTTAGAAAAAAAGAAAAGCTGAGTCAAGTGCCATCTTGAGCTTTTACCTTTTTGTTTATTTCAAACAAGAAAATATGAAATGCACGTTTTCTTTTTAAATATCTGGAGATAAGAATTAGAACCATGTTGAATAGTTCAACTTCCTTAAATATTTTAATCTCCTAATAAATTACTATGCACTAAGCAAATATTGGTGGACAAATGAGCAAATGCGTGAATAACTTTTAGCATTTAATAATGTAGAGGTCAGAAACCAGAGAGCAGGAGCGTCATTGTTGCGGAAAGAGGTGGCCATAGAAACGCCCTTCAGTTCTGCCACTTCTGTTTACTAGTTTTGCTTTTGTGCAAGTCATTCTGGCCTTTTTTTTCATGCATGAAAAAAGAATGTATCTCTGAGCCTCGGCTCCCCATCTATAAAATTACATTATAATAGCTTGTCTTTACAGATGGGGGCATTAGTTGAGATAATGATGGTTCCTGTGTGCTATAACCAGCAGAGTGAATGGACTTTGGAGACCAATAGCCTTCAGATCACATCCAGCTCCTCATTTTTTAGCCATGTCATCTTGGGCAAGTTATTAAAGTTCAATAAGCTCATTTCCTCATCAGTGAAGTGGGGATACTACTAATTTATGAAACTGTGAGTTTCAGAATGTGGTAATATGTGTAACATGCATAGTGGAGGTCTGGCTTCTCACAGCAAAGGGCGAGCTCTCTTTGCCATTCTGCTTCACAACAGAA